>CM074447.1:15264860-16471110 GCA_037101425.1 Elopichthys bambusa | reverse complement strand
CAGTAAATGCAAGTTGTACGCCATTGAAAAAGGGACAGAGGCAAATGACGTCAACTCAGGTGGACACGAATGGCTCTCCTCTTTTTTCTCTGCCTTACGAGAGCAATGTTAACTTTTAAAGATAGTGCGGAATGCAAAACATTGTATGATCATTTCGTCTGCATCCAGCTGCCATTGCATATCGTGCCATTTTACTTCCTTTTCCGGGCCAGAACGTCTTGGGCTGTTTCACCAGTGTACAGTGTAAATGCAAATATCGGATACGGATCACTTTTAAAAGATGATGTAAGCGGGTTGTCAATAAAAATCGGATATAGTCACCAAAACGGAAATGATATTTTATTAACAAAATTCGACCACTTTCAAATGATCCTTTCAATCATCACGTCATTCCAACCAGCTGTCAGCAATCAGTAATGAACATGTCTACCCAATCAGCATAAGTGGAGAACACTATAAATACGCAGTCGACTCACCCATGTTCCTTGACAGTTTTTTTAGCATCCCTTCACCATCCCGTCTCCTCACACTCGCACAGTTATCTTCCTAACCAAATCTCACACTCGCCTGGTTATCTTCCTTAACCAGAATACGGGGGGAGTACTCAGGGTTCGGGCCAAATACCGAGCTCGGAGCCCTCTCCTTGGACAGCACGCCAAATATGCATACTATTTATTTATCTGATTTATTTGCAAGTGTGAACTCGTGAATTGTGCATCAAGACCTGCAGTGTAAATGTGGCCTATCTGGAATTCAGGTCTTTTGACTGCACTGGATGTTTCTGTGTTTCTATGCTCCTAAGTCTGGAAGCTTCCTTTTTTCCCTGGTAGTGCACTTAGAAGATTGATATGTCCTTCACGGTGATCCATCTCCAGGTCACAGGCACAGTGAGGAAACAAACATCAATTAAAGTATTGAGGAGCAGCCATTGTTTGCACCTGGATTGATTTGTGATTGTCTTTGCCGATTTGATTGTCAATTTATATAGCATTGATTCACACATTATTCAGTATTGTGTTGATTTCTCAAGTTTAAATTCTTGGTGAATAATTATTCTGATTATTGTCATCCACACATTGGATAATTGTCTGCGTCTGCACATTAAGTATAAATGGTCTCTGGAGAGTCAAATAATCACTCACAAATAGTCACAGCTATGAAACTTGCTGCCATCTATTTCCTCTTTGTCTATATTCAAGAGTACTTGAGTAAATGGAAAGACTTGATGCATGTAGAAGAACATCTGCAGGGATTATTAGTAAGACCTATATAGAAAATCAACAGTTAAAGGTTTTATTTCTAATGTCTCCCACAGGCCTCTGTTCTTCACCTCCCGTCTAGCAGTCCCTGGTGGATCGGGAAACCTAGACAGAAGGCACATAGGACTCCTGAGATAATGGTCTCTTTTTAATACTGTTCTGTCGCTGAACTCCAGATCTGAAATTGGACATGAATACAATTTTCCTATATGCAGCTTTAATTAGTGTGTGATGTGACTAGGTTACAAGCCGTAGATGCCCCCTAACAAACTCCAGACTGCAGCTTTCACCAGCACTGTTTCTCTCTCCTGGGGGAATTTAGACACCTGTGGTAGTCTCAGAGTTTCATTTGGCTGATTTATGACAATTATGCATTGTGCTTATGTTCAATATTTGGTAATGGGTTTTGTGCAGACATGAATTATTATTATTAGATGAGAAATATCATGCTTTTACATAATAATGGGGAATTTGAGTATTCTGCTGTCACAGATTTCCTCTTATTACATGGTCTGTAACCATTAAAAAAAACTCTTAATGTACCAAGACGCATTAACATTCAGTCCTCACATTCATCTCATTGTTTCTATAATCATGCAGCTTGAAGTGAATTTTAGGGGGAATCTAATTTCAGAATCTTGCAGGTGATTATAGAACTCCACAAAACAAGAAGATTCTGTTGCCCCGTTTACACTAGTGCGATTTTGTTTTAAAACGGCATTTTAAAATGAAAACGATCCTCGACTACACTGGCATTTCCACTGTGTTTCAGAAACGATCTACACTACATGGCCGAAAACACGTCACATGACTGTTCATGCACACTGTACACACGTGTACAGGTGTAAACAGTTGCCTCTTGCACATGTAGGCAGCTGCAGTATTTAAAAAAATGCACAATGACTGCTAAAAATTACAACAAAGCCATTAAATATTGCAGTTCAGTCTCCATGTTATTGTTTACACGGTCATCAAGGATACGCAGAGCAAATGTGGGCAGCTACACCACTGTTTTCAAAAGTCTCAGTTTTCAAGGTTCGAAAATGCCAGCGTAGTGTAAAAGTGTAAAAAAGTTCTTGTCTCAGTTTTGAATTAAATTAAATGACTTGCAGCTTTTTAACTGAATGCTGTAAGAATTCCAGCAAACCTCTGTAATAGTCTAAATATATTCTTTATATTCAACATCCTACAAAACTCTCAGTAAGTTGACCAGTTAACACAATCATCTTTTCATCTCACTCATGACCTCTAAAGATTCTTCTCATTGATTGAATTTATTTCTTGTCGGTGAAAGCGACAGAGAAAACTAAAGTTAGAAAACTTGTGTGAGATCCCAGTGTGTAACTGCTGTGTTTGACTTTCTAACATATCTAAAAATATGGCACTGCAAAATATTCAGAAATTTACATGGCAATTATTCTTCCATTCAATGGATTAAGATCAGCTGCTCTTTTAATTTTATAGAAATTATAGATCTAGAAAATAAACTTAGACAGTTTAGGTGTTTACATAAAAGATTTTCATTCAGATTTAATTATCTTCAAGTCCTCTAGAGCTATTGTTATTCATCTCAACCAGTGGTGAATGTGGTTGGTGTAGACTGTAGAGTATATGATTATGACTGAGTTTGACCGGGTGGCAGGGGAAATGAAGTTTCATAGCAGTATACTCAGACAGGGTCGGTTTAAAAATGATGCCCATGACACGTCTACAACAGGACGTTTTAGCCATAGCTTCCAATTGTGAACATGACACAATCAAATGTGTCTGTTCAAACTGTTGGTCCCTTCATCTGTCCATCACATGCCACTGAAAGCCATGAGATCAATACTCAATTCAGACAAGCTGAAGGACAGATTTTTCTGTCTGCTTAAGATAAAAGAACTGAAAAGAATATAAAGTTTTTCATGCTTAAGCATAAACAGAATAAACTCAGGATTATAAATAGGCTACATAGGATGTTATCTAACTCAACCAGAAACAAGTGTAGAAGATAATCAGTAACCAAGGGAACAAATGAGAACACATAGGCTGAATCCCAAATGGCACACTTCTATGCACTTTTGGTCTTGTGGACTTAAACGGGCTGCCGCGTGCGTGTGTCCGTTAAGTCCACGAGATCGTAGGGTGTCCCATTCATCATTTTAGGTTTCAGAAGGGTGCTTGCCCCTTTGCGGCCGCTATGCTCCCTCGATGTGCACTCAGCTTCAGCTGAGCCCGTACGGCGTTACCCGGCAGTCAAAGTGGCATTACGTCACAAAAGTGTGGACTGAGGAAGACCGCAAGTGTTTAGGGTTCAGCCTTACAGTAGTGTGCTTCTCATTTCTTATTTGTGCATCCTAGTTTTCTTTCCTCGAGTCTTAGTTCCACCCCCTTACAATGCGAGGGAAGGATAGGCTACACCTGTCTATCCTCACTTATGACCAGTGAGCTTACTCGCTCCTTGTCCTTGCCTCTTCACGATGCAATTAGAGAATTAAGATGTCCTTCAAGATGGCTAAGTATGATTGGTTTCTGGGTCACAGGCTGGTGGACAGGGGAGCGAGGAAAATGAGGCATCATCAATTTGAGTATTAACAAGCACCAAAAGAAACCATGACAATCAAGGAAACAGAAACTAAACACATGAACTGGGAATGCAACAAAAGAATTAACACATCAGAATAAAAATATTATCAGTATATACAGTACTTATATACTTATCTGTGTGTGTGTGTGTGTGTGTGTGTGTGAGAGAGACAGAGTATACAAGTAGACAGAAAAAAATCTTGAGGAGTTAATTAATTAAATAATAAAATGTAAATGCATTTGAGTAAAGAACTAAAGATACACATAATCATTCAGTGGTCTCTAGTCAAATATAGGATATTATTTAAGGAGGAAAGTAATTAACAAAGGGACATTGAATTTATAAAATGGCATTACAGAGACATGATAAAAGAAAGATGCTCAAATAATTTATTGAGAATGCAACAGCTCCAATTAGATTTTAGAGTAGTATAATTTTCATTTGTTTTAATGGTGGATGATTTCTTACTGCCTGGATGTGAAAATTCAAGATACCAGGCGAGTGGTGGTCTTATCTTTGTCTGGATTATTTTTCATCAGCAACAGGGAAGAGCAGAAAGGAAGGTAGGAAGGAGCAAGCTGGAGTTGGTTCTTAACCTTTCTCTAAGTAACAGCTGCCTTCTGGGGATTTAGACTTTGATGCCAAGCGAGCATCTCCCCAGAATGTCATCCCTAATTGCCTCCCGAATCCATCTCACTTTGTGTTCAACTTGCCAGCTTGTGTGGAGATGTGGGTTTTGCCACAGGCTAGCCCATCTTCTGCTGATGCTGGATTTGAATCTTTGTTTGTAGACGAACATGAGGAAACAGCAGTCACTCAGCAGCAAGCAGATCGGTAATACCTCAAACAATGTTTGTAACTATTTCTATGAATCAGTGCTTATACAAAGGTAGAGAAAGTGCTTTTACTTGATGGTTTTTCCAGTGTTACTTCATGAGCAGTTTAACAACTCCAGTTTGAGATTAAAGACAGCTTTGTCTAGTTGTAGCGAGACACATTTGTGTGATCCATGTGTATGAGACTTACTGAAATGGTTTAGGCAAAATTATAATATAAAATTATATAATATTAAGCAGACAAAAGCCGATTAATCTGTCCAAAATACATCCATCCAAATACAAAACAAATGGTGCAATAATCCTAAAACGGACTAAATGCTCAGAATTGCTATGCAAAAAATATAAATCTGAGGCTATGTCCAGCGTGAAGCAGTTCAGCAAGAACACAGGAACAAAAGAATTAAATAAACTTAATATTTCTGTCAGGATCACTATCGTCAAAGATGACTGGCAGTTAGTGTATTGATGATATGGTTCTGTTCTGGGCAAAAACTCCCTGCCCATCCATGCAGGGATAAACAGAACAGAACCAAGTATTGCAATATCATTAATTTTCTTAATGACAATAATTAAACATAATTCAACATAATTTAAAAAAGAAAAAGGGTTTGATCAAAAGAAATATCAGAAGATCAAGTCCTGACTAGATGAAGGATGAGCTGGGGACGGAGGAGGGTAATTAGCTCCTGAGCAATGTGATAAAGCTGCTGATAAAACTGAATGGTGATAGGCATCGTATTCCTATAGGTCACTGTGATTCAGCTGAGTGTCAGATGATGCGAGCATGACTAACGTGACCTGCCAGAACTAACGCTATACGCTTGGTTTCTGTCAGGATTACTATCGTCAAAGATGACTGGTAGTTAGTGTACAGTTTGGATTGGCGGTATGGTTCTGTTCTGGGCAAAAACTCCCTGCCCATCCATGCAGCCTAGCATGGATAAGAGCAGGGAGAGCAGCAATAACCCCCGAAATCTGAATGAGAAAAGTATGCTGGAAAGATGGACAGACAATAGGACATAATGGAAAGGAGCAGCATATTCCTCTAAATAGAAAACTGGAGGCAGCATGCCCCTTACAGGAGGGAAGTAGCATCGAAGAGGTGCTCTTCTGTTTTTTTTTACTTGACTTGACTTGACAACATCGTGTGGCCAATACCCAAAAGCTTATGGAACAAGCTAGATAACCTTAAAGGGGGGGTATCACACACAGTTTCTGCCAATATCATGTTAATCTTGAGTACATATAGAGTAACAATGCATCCTTCATATCTCCAAAAAGTCTTTAGTTTTGTCATATTTATAAAAGATAGATACGCTAAACCGAGCCTTTCCGGAAAAAGCAGAGATCCGAGAGGCGTGTCTGTCGTCAGTCCTGTGGACGGAGCTAAAGAGTCACGAGCGCGCGCAGCTTCTCCGTAGAGATGTCTGCGACATCATTATAAATACAAAGGGAACAAAAACGTTCGTGTTGTTTATATTATATGCACTTGCGTGCCGACTGCCAACAAAACACAGACATCTGATACAGCTTTACACACCACCCGCGATCTGCAAATCCAGCGCCGAACTGGGACTTGTTTACAAAGTATTCATCACCGAAATCCCAGGAACAAATAAACATACGTGCACAACTCTGTTGCTGCCCCGGAAAAACAAACTTCATCCACTGTTCCCTTAATGCTGGGTTCTTTGGGAAGCTGAAAAAGGTAATCTTTCCCTCACAACCAAAAACACACTCCTTTGGTGACAGGAGCTGCGTCTCGTTCGGAGGCTGCGTCCTTCAGAGATCGCATTTGAAGACTGAATACTTCATCAAGGATGTCATATTTAAGAAAAGTAACCGTAATAGAATTGACTGATATTCATTGTGAGGTGTAAAATACTGTAATTTCTTTCTTACGTTGCAATCTAACAGTTATTTTTCTTAAATGAGACTGCCTCGATGATGTATGCAGCCTTTAAAGGATGCAGCCCCTGAATTGGGTCACAGCCATTGTTGAAAAATTTCTCGGCTTCCGTATCCCGAATGAAACGCGTTGATGGGGGTGCTCTTACTCTTGTTCTGGGTGATGTGTGTGCATGCTTATCAGAGAGAAGTGCCCATACAAGGAATTCCGCCCTTTTTTACGTGAGAAAGGGCCATACTAGAAAAAAACTCTCCGGATCCCATACCGAAAACCAGAAGTAGTCATTTGGCACAGAAATACTCCGTCATATGTCCAACTCATGTTTTGAAACTTTGGCCATGTTTAGCATGAGAATCCAACTCTTCAACAGTGTAAATAAGTCAGAATGCATGAAATAGCATTACATCTGAGCGCTGCATGAGCAGATAGAACGCGCAATAGCGCCACATTTAACTGTGAAATGTGCAGCGCATAGGCTACATGAAATTATAGCCTTTTGAAATGTAATCACATTGGGTGTCTCGATCTATGTTTTCCCATCCACAAAATGTGGGAAGCACTGAAAGTTTAAAAAGGAAACTTAGCTTTGCTTTGTGAAGACGTTGAGATTTGAGGGTGAAATACAGCCAGCTGTTATGTGGATTCTTTATCCTTCTTGATATCCTTTTTCCTTTGTGTGATGAGTGCAGATCTCATCTGAACATGTTTCAGGTCACTTCCAAATCGAGCAGTTTATAATCAATGCGGCGAATTAGTGTGTTTGTTCAAGAACTTGAACATGAAGTGAAATCTTTCAATTCGCTAAATTCCGGATTACACAATTCATAGTGGTTTCGCCCGCCGAATTTGCTGTTTAATTAGCTTAGTGATAAAGCTGCTGATAATACTGAATGGACCATATATACGAATGTGGTGATGGGCGTCGTATTCCTATAGGTCAATGTTAATCAGCTGTCAGCTGATGCAAGCTTGACTAACGTGTCCTGCCAGAACTAACTCTATAACGCTTGATGTTCAGAAAATAATAATATTCTTACTATTTCTGTAGTATATTGTATGCAAGATGTGATTTTATATTTCTTTCAGAATTTTTAAATCCTTTTTTTACAAAATTGGATTTAAAAGCAAAAAAAAACTTATTTGCAAAATGACAACTATAAACCTATTTACTGAATTAAGCATGCAACATGATTGAGCTCAAAAAAAAAAAAAAAAAATTGGGCAAAATTTTCTACAACAACAAACATCCATACTATTTATATTCTACAAACAGGCAGATTCACATTAAGTTATTGATTCAACTACATTTCATAATTGAAGCCACTGATTGATCCATCTCGGTCTCATCTGCCCTACTTCACATTTTTTTTCCAAAAACATTGTTCTTATTTAGAGAAAATGTATTGGGTTTCCCCTGAATGCAGTATTTATTGGTCATTTGGCTTGCTGTGAGAGAAACAAGATGGGCATACATAATTCTCCTCCTCTTGTGATGCCTATTATCTGTCAGTCTAATTTAATTCCCTATTAAAATGAGTGACGGTGGGCACTAAATGAATCAGCTCAGGTTCAGACTCTCTCTAACTCATCTCACCGTTCGCCAGCAGACTCATTAAATCAGTCCAACTCCCGGGCCTTGTTTGACTATTCTCTTCCACGACACTTATGACTTTAATGAACACCCTGCCTGTATGAGATAACACTCTGATAAGCAACAATGTTCAGAAGAGATCAACTTGTGCAATAGATTATTTTTTCCCCATGCAAAAATAACATTGCAGGAAATATACCTCTATATGTGAAGAAATATACTTAAATATCATGGTTTTATTTTTCAAATGATGGTTTTATTCAGCTCTGCTGTATTCATAGCAGCTGCTTTAGTTATCTTGTTTATATGATTAATCTCACATTTTTATTGCACTGAAACTAGAGTCCAATAATGGCTCCAACCCATGAGACCACTCCCAAGTCCACTCCATAGTCCACTCCAGGCGTGAGCCCATTCCAGAGTCTGCTCCAGCCCATGAGACTGCTCCAGAATCCACTCCTGTACCTAAACCTGCTCCAGAGTCCACTCCAGCCCACAAACCCAGTCCAAAGTCCTCTCCTATTCACAAACCCATAGCTCCCCCCAAGAAAACTTGGGGGAGGGGGCATATATCCCCGGCCATAGTGGCGGAGCCTGGGCTCCATGGCAAGGCCACGAAGGCTGATCCTACTTGGGCCCATGAACCGCCACCGCCCCCTTGGCTCTCTGAGTTTTCTGGTCATCTGCACAGCCGGCACCTCCCTGGTCCCCTAAGCAGCCGGCGCCTCCCTGGTCACCTGCACAGCCAGCACCTCCCTTGTCCCCTGAGCAGCCGGCGCCTCCCTGGTCACCTGCATAGCCGGCAACTCCCTTGTCCCCTAAGCAGCCGGCGCCTCCCTGGTCACCTGCACAGCCGGCGCCTCTCCGGTCACCTGCACAGCCAGCACCTCCCTTGTCCCCTGAGCAGCCGGCACCTCCCTGGTCACCTGCACAGCCGGCACCTCCCTGGTCTCCTGAGCAGTGGGTGCTTCCCTGGTCACCTGCACAGCCGGCACCTCCCTGAGCAGCCGGCGCCTCCCTGGCCACTGGTACTGCCCTGGAGGCTTTTTAACCTGCCTGTACCACCCTGGTTGCTTGTCAGGACTCCAGGATGCCCACCCTCACTCCCTGTTTGGACTATTTATGGCACAAGGATGCACCTTCCGGGAAGGGAAGTACTGTCATGGTCACCAGCTCTGTCACCATCAGTCACTACATTTCCCATCATCCATCCTTCTGCTCAACTGCACACTTTCAGCAATCACCCACACCTGTTATCGATCAGCCTTGTTAACAACACCTCATAAAAGCACACACCTCGCAGTCCAGTCTCATTTAGACTATGTGGACTACTTACCTGTCTCCAGCAATATTCTCTAGCATCTGTTTCCTGTTGTGTCTTCCTGCTATTCCTGTGTGTGTTCTCCGTACTTACTATTTAGCGAGGTGTGTGCTTCAGCCATCCGTCTGTCCAGCCATCCATGATTCCCCTCATCTGTAAGAAAGGACATTTCTGTTATTATCCATCTCCATTCATCAAAAGTATCATTGGACTGTCTACTTACCTGTTTTCTGCCATTACACTCAGTGCTATCAATAAAACATCCTGATCTCTTTGTTTCCGAGTCTGTATTCCATAACAAAATTACTGTACCCTTTAATAACGTCACTAAGATGCCCGGGAAGGTTATTAGTGAACACTGAACTTGCATGGATGGGTCAGTCTGTATATATGCAAATAATAAATTATATTTCTAACTGTATGCTAGTAAACTAGTTGCCATTATTGCTTATTTCATTCGTTTCAAAATGTGTGTGCTTAGGCAAGGATTGAATTCATGTTGCGGCTGTCCGTGTGGTCATGATTAAACAGAAGGTACATGCAGTTCAATGCAAATTAATTTAAACATATTAATTAAGACATTATTAACAGGTAAAGAAAATATAATGAATATATAAGCTAATATAGTGCATATATTTAGTGAAATGCTTCCCTTTATAGTTGATTTCTCTAGTGAACTAACATGCTGTGGACACTAAATGACTTGCCTGAGGTAAATGTAATGCTATGTGAGATATTATCCTCAAGCTGTTTTATTGATGTCTTTCCGCAGTTGAAAGGGTGAGAGATTACACATAAACATTTCTATGCGTAGACCGTCTTTTCTTCTTCTTCTTCTATGCTTTTTCCTATTGCGGAGGTTAGCAAACAGCGTTGCATTACACGTGTGCCCCCTTCTGGATTGGAGTGTGGATCACCTGTGACTGTTTTAATATACACACATATCATTATTTATAATTGTGTATATATAAATATACAGTATAGACATAGTAAATGTTTGTACATCTTAAATTATGTCATGTCTTCCCACAACCAAAGACAATAAATTTGCTAATCTTAATCTAATAAATAGATGTAATCCAGCCCTCAATTAACATTCCTCTTCTGTGACATTTAGGCGCTTTCGATGTGCCTAGCTGGATTGAGTTAAACAGATTTCATAACAGAGATCGGTGTGTGACTGTCAGAATAAACATCTTAGTATCGTTCCTTTAACAGACACAGACACACACCCCTTGATTACTTTTATTTGCTTTTATTTCACATTCTACATTTTGTATTCTGTGTATCTTGTATTATATTGTGCATGAACTAGGTCTTACACTTGGTAATTGTTTTAAACAACCCATCTGCATCCCCTGAAAAGGCTGTAGAAAAGTATGCTAAGTGCTGTCTCTTTGCCCTGCTTCGTTTGACTGGATTTGAAAGGCTTGACTTCACTTGAGTTCATTCATAATAATGGAGTAAATTATCAGTGTTCAACCTTAGGATATTTTTTACTCTACATAGCTTTTATACATAGACAAGCTAAAATCAAACTGCAAAATCAATCAATAAATAAATCAATAAAAATCTTTGCATAATGTGTTATTGTGTGGTGCAATGCATATTAGGGACAGATGTATAAATGTTTTCTTTGAAGCCTGGGATGAGCCCTGTTGTGATGTAAATGAAAGCAAGAATAATTGTAACAGCGGTAAACCGGCGACAGGGTCATGGGTGGCCACGGCTCATTGATGCACGTGGGGAACGAAGGCTGGCCTGTGTGGTCTGATCCAACAGACGAGCTACTGTAGCTCAAATTGCTCAAGAAGTTAATGCTAGTTCTGATAGAAAGGTGTCAGAATACACAGTGCATCGCAGTTTGTTGTGTATGGGGATGCATAGCCGCAGACCATTTAGGGTGCCCATGCTGACCCCTGTCCACCGCCAACAGTAGGCACATGAACATCAGAACTGGACCACGGACCAGTGAAAGAATGTGACATGGTCTGATAAATCACGTTTTCTTTTACATCACATGGATGGCCAGGTGCGTGTGCGTCGCTTACCTGGGGAACACATGGCACCAGGATGCATTATGGGAAGAAGGCAAGCCGGCGGAGGCAGTGTGATGCTTTGGGCAATGTTCTGCTGGGAAACCTTGGGTCCTGCCATCCATGTGGATGTTACTTTGACACGTACCTCCTACCTAAGCATTGCTGCAGACCATGTACACCCTTTCATGGAAACGGTATTCCCTGGTGGCTGTGGCCTCTTTCAGCAGGATAATGCGCCCTGCCACAAGGCAAAAATGGTTCAGGAATGGTTTGAGGAGCACAACAACGAGTTTGAGGTGTTGACTTCGCCTCCAAATTCCCCAGATCTCAATCCAATCGAGCATCTGTGGGATGTGCTGAACAAACAAGTCTGATCCATGAAGGCCCCACCTCGCAACTTACAGGCTTAAAGGATCTGCTGCTAACATCTTGGTGCCAGATACCACAGCACACCTTCAGGGGTCTAGTGGAGTACATGTCTGGGTCAGGGCTGTTTTGGCAGCAAAAGGGGGACCAACACAATATTAAGAAGTTGGTCATAATGTTATGCCTGATCGGTGTGTCTATATAGACCTTATGCACCAGAGAATGAAGCACACAGCCATCTTTAGAATTTTGTTTTTGATCTTTTTTTTCTTTTTTTTGCCATAGCTCTGTATTATTTCTATGGCATTGCTGTCAAAAAGTAATTAGCTGGTGAAGTGGATTTTCTTATTGTAGAGTTAACAAAACTTATCATGAGCATTGTAATGTTTGAAGCTGATGTCATAACAAATGTCAGTAGACTGTGAAGATTTTAAAAAGTTCATTCATAAATCCGTAAGATCTTACCTTCATGCTGTGGAAATACAAACCGGAAGACAGAACACAATGAGCGCAGCTCTGAAAAGGGGCAGGGCTACATAAGGTCTAATGAAGATGTGTATTGAATTGACTAATAGTGGCACATGGTTCAAATGAAACACAGTAATTCACATTATAGAGTTTACACAGCATGGGTGCTATGAATGTAAATGTCTTGTGTGAACGTTTTATTGTTTTTGACTTTATGATTAGAATCAGATGTTATCAAAAAAAGATTTAGGCTAAACATTTGCTGAATAAATTAGCAAAAACCAAAACATTATAATTATACCTGCTACATTCCTCTGTTAATGCAGCATACTGAAGACAGTCATTTTGTACATAATAATAAATGTTTTATTTTTTCTTTGGCAATGCTACTGACAATGGAGATTTAGTAGAAATTATTTTAAATCTTCTTACAGAAACAATGATGCTGAGGCAGGTCAGACAATTGTGCAGAAACTGAGAGGATTATGGGGTATAAAAAAGATGGCTTACTTAACGGCTTATGATATTGACCAGAGACATTGTTAGTAGGAGAGAAACAGGAGTCAGTTTATTACACATGAAACAAATAAGGGGTTTGAATTACGCTAATGAAGTCCTGACCGACTCCCAGGGCCATTTAGGACAAAACATTAGTGAAAGAGTCAGACTTCTGCTGCTCTATAAAAAACTAAATATGAGATATCTGACCTTTGGTGTAATGTGTTTAGTGCTATTAAATTAGGCCAGACATTCCCTCTCTGTTTCACACTCTCCTTCTTTCTGTCTCCAACAAAGGGCAATTGACTTAATTTACAGCTCTCATTTGTCAGTAGAGTGTTCTCCATTAAGACTGTTTATAGTGCAGTGGCTGAAACATTTAAAGATGAATAGGAGAGGCACACTGGAGGAAATAGTCCTATCCATTTATCTCTTAACACATGGCATTAAAGGGTGTCACCAAGGTAAACATGTTGGGAAAACGAATGAGTCATTAAATACTACACAACAGCTAAATCTATACTGTAGCGAAGGTCATAACATAAAAAACTGCTTGTGATTATGGGCAGGATGTGAAATAGATTTCGAATAAACAACTTGGACACTTTGTGGCTGACAGGGGCAGACTGGGGCAAAAAAGTGGCCCTGGACTTTCCGGCACAAAGCGGCCCATCACACGGTCCGCAACACACCTCACCATAAAATCCACCATTTTTTTTTACACCACTTATTAACATAAAAACATAAATGCTATTTCTTTTCCATACAGGGAAGTTTAATATCACTAAAGTTCAATACCTACCATTAAATCAGTCCATATAACAATGCTCTGGTGGGTCAATATCACTATAAAGTGCCTTTTGGTGTCCTCATCAGAATCGCTTAGTCACCATGAATATAATGCAAAATAATGAAATTCTGAGGTTTTCTTATAAATGGCCAAATATTTACACACATACAAGTACAATGATAAGTCTCTTTAAATGTGTTTTTCTTATTTTATACCATTTTCTTTGATTGGATGTATGTGATTTTGGCATGTCTCAGACACTGCTCAGCTAACTTCAGTGAGTGTAAAATATTACATAAAATTCAAAAACTTTTTGAATGTTCTTATTGTCCTTAACAAGTTATTTGATAAAACAAGTCATTTTGATAATTTATATTCTATTTTCATAATAATATTAAGCACTTTGCACATGTCCCTGAAATTGCTGTCCACCCTGTCATTTTAGAGTAAACACCCCTTTAATAAACCAACTGATGTACGCAGTGACATCACCATCCTCATTTGGTCTTTCTTCAATGGAGCTGCTGCAAGTACACTGAGTATCTGCACTTATATTTCCTAATTTTCATCATATTGTGTTTGTAGTTGGATGTTGTCAAGCTTAGCATGTCCACCCTGTCATAGTAAAATATTAATTAAAATAAAAACTTTTCAGAAATTTAAAATATATATTTTAAACAGTACACTGTCAGCTTGAACAATGAATCGCTTTGCTAACTGAAGGTATTCAGTGTTCATTATGTGTTCATTAAATATTCATTAAATATCCTAAATTTTGGCAAAAATGTCCACCCTGTTATTGTCCACCCTGTCATCAAGCCTTCCTTGACAGGGTGGACATGGTACATGACAGGGCGAACATGTGCATAGTTTTTGCCACATTCTGATAATGTTTTCACTAGGGCTGTCGATTTAACGTGTTAATTTGGTGCAATTAATTATGGAAAAAAATAACACCGAAATTAACACATTTAGTCCACCCTGCACCGGCCAAGACCTGTACGCCATCTTACATTGCATGCAGTTGCATAGTGATGGAACATGATGTAAGGCAACGGCTCACTGTGTGATGTAGCCTGTTAGAATGTAGTTACAATGTGCCTAAAATTCAAGATAAGAGGATAAAAAAATGCTCTGAATGGGTTTTTGTCTTATATTTATATCATATGATATAGTTAAGCAACCACACAAGAAAAAGTGCTGTTTTCCTGTATATCTGCTCGATTTTAAAATGTCATATTTATTTTATATGACGTAAAATAAGCAAGAAGTTAATAAACACAATATTGTGTGTTTTTGTTCTATTTTGCCAACAAAAATGGTTTCAACCAAAGCCACAGCAGAACTATTGTGCGTCTCTGAGCAACACAAAGCGGTGATTTGTTATGAATGAAGCCACGGTTTTAAACCAAACAGTTTTAGTTTAATACTTAGAATATCATATGTTGCTTAAGGGTTTCTTCTTGTTCCTGTTGTTTCTCTGATATTCCCGTTATCTTCACCCATTAAAGTCTTTGTCCACCCTGTAATCTTCATCTTTTATGAAGATTATCAAATTATTTTTACAAGTTAACAAAACCTTTTGTGTGATTTCTTTATAAAGAAAAGAGGGCCAGTTAATATTGTTTGAAAGTTTGGCCAGATATCTTTGTTGTTAGACGTTATTTAGAAAAGAAGGTGCAACTATTGCATATTTTATAGAGATACACATATTTTTCAGTAATTTCATTATTATTAATAAAATTTTCGGATTAATTAAAATGTATTGTTGAGAAAGGGTCCAAGTATCTTACTTAAAATCTACATTTTATAATCACTATGCAATGAAAATGTATTTAAACTACTTTTTGTCCATGACAGGGTGGACATATTTTGTGGTTTGCTCGTATATTGTCTGCTTGCGGTTAATTTACAAAAAGTGCTGGAGCTTGACCAATATGCATTTCTAACAGCCTACAGTCTCCTTAATACAACAAATATGAATTTAAATGGAAAATCTCAGCTTTTTATTTTGGAAATTGTGACGTCTCAAAGAATGTGGACTGTTTTATGGTGCCTTTCTATTTGTTCCTTTCAGGAGCTTGACAACTGCCATTTTATGGAACAGAGGTCCAGTTGTGGAAAAGAGTGGGAAAATTCTTATGTTTATGAAAAATACAGCATCAACATCAAATAAATTCAGCCTTCCTCTTTCAAACTTTGATAGCCAGTGTCTAAAATAATGCATGTGAACTAATTAGCAAATTATATTTCTATTTTAGATACTTTTCTAACAGGGGACATAGACTACTGGAATATGAAAGTTGCCGGTTTTACCATGTTTTAGTGCAAGTTTAAGAATGATATTCCGAGTTTTATGAATCATTTTCAAATGATTGTGAAATTACTGAAGAAATCCTGACAACAGACAGGCTACACAAACATTCTCTGATACGCTGAAAACTGCTACGTTAATGTTTCTTTGTGCATTGTGTGACGAATAACGTAAATGGCATTAAAATATGAAGAATTCAAAAAGGTCAGAAATAGTTTGCCACCCTGGAAATTAATGTTTAAGACATGTTTGTGGTTTGAAAACAATATGCTCACTCTTGCACATAAATGCAGCATAAAATGTAACATTGAACACTCTAATGTACAGTAACTGATTAAAAAATAAACAAATAACTATTTAAATTATTAGCCCAGTTCTGTCAACACTGCATTGGCTTCCTGTTAAACATTGTATAGATTTTAAAATCTTGCTAATTACTTACAAAGCACTAAATGGTTTAGCTCCCCAGTACCTGAGCGAGCTATTAATGCATTATAGTCCTTCGTGTCTATTGCGATCTCAGAATTCAGGCCAGCTGATAATACCTAGAATATCAAAATCAACTGCAGGCGGTAGATCCTTCTCCTATTTGGCACCTAAACTCTGGAACAATCTTCCTAGCATTGTTCGGGAAGCAGACACACTCTGTCAGTTTAAATCTAAACTAAAAACACATCTCTTTAACCTGGCATACACATAACACATAATCAATTTATTTTTCAAATCCGTTAAAGGATTATTAGGCTGCATAAATTAGGTCAGCCGGAACTGGGAACACTTCCTATAACACCAGATGTACTCATTACATCAGAAGAAGAATGGCATCTACGCTAATATTAGTCTTTCTGTTTATTCTGAGGTTTACCGTAGTCAACCGTATCCGGGCCGTATCCAAGTGAGATTGAGGACCTATGCCTTGACACGACCACAACGCACCCCTGAAGTATCACCCGAGATTGAGTCAACTAGATCATCCATTGTGAAGGCCTCATCGATACGACAGCCAGTGGCACAGTTCCTCAACAAACCGTCCATACCGGCGTGATGAATACGATCCTCAACTGGATTGAACTGGAATAAATACTTTGAATGTTGCGATCCTATTGGGCTTATGGTAGCTACCTGAATCATAACAAAGCACTGTTTGCCAGAGGAGAACTGGCCCCCCGACTAAGCCTGGTTTCTCCCAAGGTTTTTTTCTCCATTTTAACACCTATTTGCCACCTGATGTCACCTGTTGGAGTTTGGGTTCCTTGCCGCTGTCGGCTTTGGCTTGCTTAGTTGGGGATACTTGACATTTGATATTCAACAGTGCTTTGCATCTGCCTGCATTGACACCATTTTCTTTAAGAGCTGCTGGGCAGCCAAAATTATATACCAGTTATCACTGTAAAGCTGCTTTGACACAATCTGCATTGTAAAAAGCGCTATATAAATAAAGGTGACTTGACTTGACTAAATCAAATATAATCCAATGTCTTAAAAACTTTTTTTTTACTATAAATTAAAATGTTTCATATTATTTATTTGTTCACATGCATTGTTCCATTACATTTTGTCACCAAATATGGTAAGTTAAGTAATTAACAGGTTTTTACTGTAGCACTGTGAAATTAATTTTCTTTTAAAATTTAAGAACATTTTCTACAGTGCACAAAATGATACAGCTTCAAAGCAATGACCCTGCATTTTCCACAAGATTATGTTCCACAGCTTTTCTTCACCGCTCTGCTCTCTGGAATTATGTGGCAAAGCTAAATACAGTGAGCCTCATAAAAACTGTTGAAAAAAAAACAGCATATGCTGGTTAGGTATGTTTTGAAGCATGGCAGCTGGTTTGAGCTGGTTTAAGCTGGTCCTTAGTTGGTCCTTAGCTGGTCATGAGCTGGTTTAAGCTGGTCAAATGCTGGTCCTAAACTGGTTCTGAGCTGTAAACCAACTCATGACCAACGAAGGACCAGTATAAACCAGCTCAAACCAGCTGCCATGCTTGCTTCAAAACATACCTAACTGGTGCGTTTCCCATACAACCATGTAACTCACTTCACTACCATAGTACAATGCATCGTTGAACAAATCAACTAGCTAGTCACGACTGTGTCCCGAAACCGTATTGTTGCAAACCTCGTTCAGCCACGTTGGTCAATGATGTCACACAGGTGGTGAGAAATAACTTCTTTAAATGAATCCGTTTGAAATCGAATTGATGCAAGATTGTGTGCTATATGTTACGGACATGGAATCTGAGGACTAATTATCACTTTTCTCAGTTATTTTGCTTTATTTCCAGATTAAATCCAGGCTCTCATTCAATCATATGCTCTTTCTTACGTACTAGAGCACATATGCACACTCTTCAAAAATGGTGCTTAAAATCTCTTGACAAACTAAAATATGTAAATCACATTTGTATATATTCGAAATAAAATATACTGTATACATTGTACTTAATGCTAGCTTGCTTTTTTTGCTCAAGATAACGATTTATTAAGTCTACATTTCATAAAAACAAGAAACTATGCTTCTAACCCCAGCTCGAAAGCTGTCGTTCCAACCACACAAGTTTGCGATGCAGTTTGCGAATGTTCGTTTGAACTGATTTCGGGAAACACCAAATCGTTGAGCTATGTTAGCAACGACGGAACTTGCGATGTTAGTTGGCTAACGATGCTTTTGGGAAACGCAGCCCAGCGTTTGCTGTTTTTTTTTTTTTTTTTTCCAACAGAGAAGACTGTTTACCCCACGCTGTACAGTTTACCTGCTATCCCCTCCAGTCGCTGTCAAATTCAGAGTCAGAGATTTTGTCTGCTAATTGAATTTGGTTGTTTATGCCTCTTTTCTGACTCACTGCCTGTAGGTGACATGCTATCAACGCTCACCCTTCACACTCATTTTCATGCATTCAGCACATGATTAGGTGCCATTTTATAATTCACACATCCATCCAGTAAGTGCCTACTTTCCTTTGTCAGGAAGATGAATGAGGCCAGAACTGGGATGCTCCTTCATAATCATTCAGCTTACATTTTATAGAATAGGTGGAAAGATTGAAACATGGAATTTTAATTATGTCAAGTAGTATAGCACCAGCACAATGTTTATGTAAAGGATAACACAATCAACTAGTTATTATTGCAAAATCAACCTTTGACAGGGTGATCAGAACAATGATATACCTATCAAAGAAATAGATAAATGGACATGAAATTGATTTGAGTTGAAATGATTTATGTGAGAAGACTGAACAGTGCTAAATACAGGTGTACAAATTTAATTCGTTCAAATAAATAATACAAAATTGCATTAATTATCCTTGAAGTTTTTAATGGGAGCAGGTTATATTAAAAACCTTGCTTAAAACAACATTTTTAAAGGCAGTGGCATGCACAGAAAGGTACTCAAAACATTAGCTTTGAAGCTTTTTTATGAATCTTTTGTTTTGAATCAGTGGTTCAGAGCGCCAAAGTCACGTAATTTCAGTAAACGAGGCTTTGTTACATCATAAGTGTTTTGAAATTTCAATGGTTCACGTTACTTTGGCAGTTTGATACGCACTCCAAACCACTGATTCGAAACAAAAGATTCATAAAGCTTCATGAAGCAGTGTTTTGAAATCGCCCATCACTAGATATTGTTGAAAAGTCAGGTTTTTTTGGCGCACAAATAGTATTTTCATCACTTTATAATATTAAGGTTGAACCACTGTAGTCACATGAACTGTTTTAAATATGTTTTGAGTACCTTTCTGGGCATTGAAAAAGGAAATTAACTTGCTAGCAATGGAGGCCTCACTGAGTCATCGGTTTTTATTAAAAATATCTTGTGTTCTGAAGATGATCGAAAGGTCTTATGGGTGTGGAACAACATGAGGGTGAGTAATTAATGACAGAATTTTTATTTTTTGCAACTAACCCTTTAAGTAAAAAAAAAAGAAAAAAGAAAAAAATTAAAGTGAGATTAAAATTTTGATTTAAAAGCTGTCGCCGACAGGGTAAACATGCAGTATATGATAAAAAATGATGTTGAAATTTAACTGTGCTCTACATAATGTTTGAAGGTCTGAACTAATGCTTCATTTTATATTCTTTTCTAATAGCAAGAGGAAGAGAGAAACCAATGCAAAGTAGTCAAAGGACACAAAAAAAGCTTGCCAAACTGTTGGCTGATTTGTACTTTTTTTATTTTTTATTTGGAAAGATTATAACTATACCTCATTTTTGCTATATTAAGGTGTAAAGTGGGGCTGGATGAGAAAATCAGAATTAATAGCTTGACTCACTGCAGAGCGCTGAAGCACAGAATTAGATTATTTGAACAGAGATTTACAAGGTTATGAAAAAACAAACTGAAGGTTTGTTCATTTTTTTTAAGCCATATCATCTTTAATGATTCTTACACAGAGAGAATTTACGATTTTATTTTGTGTTTGATCTCCATGCTACTTTGCACAGGGTTGGTCTGAAAAAGGACAATTAGATCCTCATGTTTTATCATGACAGCAATTTTGAGACATATTAAAATGCAGATGGCTGTTCTGTCACCAGTAATATGAAGCACTTAAGGGTGTGCGAAATTAATGAGAGCTTATCTCAGATGAGTTACAGCTCACCAAAGGCGTCTGACTTAAATATGATAGATGGAGCATGCAGATAACGAATTATAAATTCCACCTCAGGAACTCTGAGTGACATAACTGCTAATGGTCAAGTTTGTTGTTTCTTGTTTGTGTATGCTAATGTAGTATAATCATCATGATCTCATAATTTTAGCTGTAATTTCATGCCCAAATTATGCAATGTTGCTGTGTAAGTAAGCACAAGAATCCATCATAAAATGCAGAGCAAATTCATTTGACTGAATTGCATGAAATATAAATTAACTGAGAACCTGCTGAGGAAATGACATCAGTTTGATGTGAGTATATTTGAAACAGAAAGTTCTTTGAAGAATAATTTTGCTACAATCCCTGCTGAGACTTCCCAAAAGCAAACACTATTTTAATAAGGTTAGCCAAAGAAAATAGTTATCCAAAATCCTCAACTGGCATTTCAAAGCTTACAAAGGAGTGTGCAAAATGATGCCTGAATACCACAAAGCTCAAAATTATTCTTCTATTAGTGTATCTCAATTGAAATTTGGTCCATTTCTTAGGCAGCTGGTAATTCCCGTAATAAATATTCTTACTTCAATTGATAGTTGCAGTGTTATTTCGATTTCTTCAGTAATTAAAGACAATTTTAGATCTTGCACAATGGGTACCTTTAATATCTTAAAAGGTGAAGCTGAGGGTAACATAATGTGCTGTGATATGTGCATCTGTTGATAAAAGAAGACTTGTGTGTGTCAAGCCTTCTGTTGGTCTATTCTAGAATTTTCTCATTATAGTCTCACATCTGGTATCAATGGCACAAGGCCAGACACACACACGCCAGGGACAGACATAAGCAGTGAGTTTACCAAACCACTAAATGTCCTGTCAAACTAGTTCTATATATATAAAATAAGAACAATGGATCAGTTTTACAAAATGAGTGTCTATTTTGCTCATTTTTTCACCAAAAATACCTGCATCTTAATTACTAACCACTAAAGTATCTTGCCACAAGATTGGCAATTGCAGCAAGAAAGAAAGAAAGAAATCTTCTTCTTTTGTATCTTCAACATATCTTCCTTTGTATTCGACTCTAAAAAAAGAAGTGAGTAAATGATGGCAGAACTATCAAAATGACTGGTAAAGGTCTTGTAAATCATATAAACATATTCAGCTTCAATGTATAATTAAAGAACTGTTCAACTGTAACCATTTGGCTCTTGTTGAACTTTACAAAAAGAAACAAAAATGTGTTCATTGTGCACAAATTTGTATGGCTCGGAAACCAATATTTGCATGTGGGACAAATATAGGAAGCCAGTTCTTACCACATTTGCCAGTTATTTCTGCACACTCT
This sequence comes from Elopichthys bambusa, assembly GCA_037101425.1. Taxonomy (NCBI): domain Eukaryota; kingdom Metazoa; phylum Chordata; class Actinopteri; order Cypriniformes; family Xenocyprididae; genus Elopichthys; species Elopichthys bambusa. The sequence continues at coordinate 16,449,199 of CM074447.1, read as the reverse complement.
GACGCAGAAACATATCACACTGCTGTTTATCTGTGTGCCACAGTTCTCAGGATCACAGGGCAAAGAGAAGAGTGTGAGGAGTGAGTCACCTGCTTCTGTACAGTATGTTTAATATGCATGTTTGGCTCTAACCAGTGGACAACACATGCATTTCAAAGCAAAACCATGTGAAAAAACATTCCAGAGGTGTATTTTGCACAAATATCATGAATTATATACATTCATAAATATCGTTTATATTTATATACGTTTTTGGTGGAGTCACACCACAGAACATTTTTATACCCAAAAATAAATGAATCGATAAATTAAATTAATTCAGAAATTGGGGGGAAAAAAACAACAACAACAAAAAAACATGTTCATCATAGAAGTATCAAGTCATTGCATGTCTGAATAGAGTAACAAATGCGACAAAGAAATGAGTGTCAAGTGCATGCATTGTTATGCTTATACTGTGTATATGGTGAACCAGATTTCACCAAGTGCAACATGTTCTTGGATCAACATATTTGTTGATCCTGAAACAACATTCCAATCGACCAATCAGATTTGAGGGACAAGTTTACAATTTATGTCAAGACTTACAACCAGGGTTAGGTGCTTCTACGTTAGTGTTATTCGCCTATAATTTCCCTATGATTTTAGGGATAAGTTATGGATAGGGTTAGGACTAAATTTTTGGACAGGAATGTTATTCCAAGTTCAACAAAATATCCAGGAACATGTCTTACTTGGCAAAATCATGGTGACCCTGCATGTATACAGTATCTCACTCCAAATTGGGCCCAATTAGCCATTTTCTCCTCTTTGCAAATACATTCCAGATGAGTTAAACTGCAAGTGTAATTTAACATACATACGTATACATGCATTGTTGCTTGCTTTAAACACACACACACACAAACACACACATTCTTGTATTCTTGTACATCTATCTTTGTGAGGACATTCATTGGCACAAAGCAATCTCTAGCTCCTTACCCTAACCCTACCCATCACAACTAAGTGCCTAGGCCAAATCCTAACCCTAAACCTACCCTTAAAGGGTGAGTTTTCCCCCCAAAAAATGAAATTTCTGTCATTAATTACTCACCCTCATGTCGTCCCAAGCCCCATAAGACCTTAGTTCATCTTCAGAACACGAATTAAGTTTTTTTTGATGAAATCCAAGAGGTTTACATATCCCCCATAGAAAGCAACATAAGTACCGTCATTTGAGGTCCAGAAAAGTAGTAAAGACATTGTTAAAATAGTCAGCGTGACTACAGTGGTTCAGTCTTAATGTTATGAAGTGACGAGAATACTTTTTGTGCAAAAAAACAAAACAAAAATAACAAATTTATTCAACAACATCTTCTCTTCTGTGTCATTCTCATACGCTGTTTACATTCACCGCTTCCGTGTTCTACGTCAGAACAGCGGCTCTGTATTGGCCAGCTCCTCAGCATCACATGTATGCATCGTGCTGCTCATGTGAACAGCATCCACCAATACAGAGCCGGCGTTCTGATGTAGAACCTGGAAGTGCTGGATGGAAATAGCGTAGGAGAATGACGGGGAACAGACAAATTTGTTGAAGTCGTTATTCATTTTTGTTTTGTTTTTGCGCACAAAAAGTATTCTCATCGCTTTATAAAATTAAGGTTGAACCACTGCAGTCACGTTGACTATTAATGGTATCTTCACTACTTTTCTGGACCTTGAATGATGGTAATTATGTTGCTTTCTATGGGGGATAAAAAAAAAAAAAAAAAACTCTTGATTTCATCAAAAATATCTTAATTTGTGTTCCGAAGATGAACGGTCTTACAGGTTTGGAACGACATGGGGGTGAGTAATTAATGACAGAAATTTCATTTTTGGGTAAACTAACCCCTTAACCTAACTATAACCTGATTCCTAAAACCAAGTCTTGACCCTCAAACAGGGCTTTAAAGGGGTCTCAGAAAGTAAGGACCGGCCAAAATGTCCTCACTTTACTCCCTTTGTCCTCACTCCGATGGTTTAAAACTCAAACCGGTCCTCACAAAGATAGTTGTACACACAAGGGAACATTCCATAGACATAATGATTTTTTATTGTACAAACTGTATACACACTGTATAGATATTAGCACTATTATCAGTTTTTAAGATTTCTCAATAAAATATATGGCATTAGTATGTATCATATATATCAGTGGTTCCCAAACCGGTCCTGGAGGACCCCCAGCACTGCACATTTTGGATGTCTCTCTCATCTAACACACCTGATTCAACTCATCAGCTCATTAGTAGAGACTGCAAGACCTGCTCTGAAGTAGGTGTGTCAGATAAGGACGACGTACAAAATGTGCAGTGCTGGGGGTCCTTCAGGATAGGTTTGGGAACCACTGATAGATATATATATAAATCCTAAAAAAAAAACTAAAAAAAACATGCTGCTGTTAATAAAACTTAATACAGAACAAACAAGCAAGTGCTCTAATCCTTGGTCCAGCAGATGGCTGTAGGGTTAAGCATTTGAATACTAATGTCCCCCTGGTCCACTTTAACCTTCTCTCAGTCACGGCCCAGTTCTGCTGCTCCCCTCTGGATGGGGCTTTTCCTCACAAGTTCTGTTTGCTCTGGATTGTCAGATCTCCTCGCATCTTCTGGTCCTAGTTCTTGCTGCTTTTGACATCTGCAGTAAATGCTGCTTCCTCATGGGTTAAAACACAGAACACAGCCTGTATATAGTTTCACAGAGATATACATCAATATCCACGGTGGCTGATATCGATTTAACGTGTCTGGTGTAAAGGTGAGTGAAAGGCTTGGGCATTTCAACACCTCAGTCTCAATCTCATGCACACTAGAAGTTAAAGGATAGCTGTGTTTGCTGACCTTACAAGTCAAGCTCTTTTTTATTTCTGTAGATGTTGCAGCTTCTCATCCGCACTGCTGAATTAAGTATTAACTATGTCTCTTGCTGTTTTCCAGTAGCTAGAAAGCACATCTGCCCAAGGAGCTGCAGTTTAGGGGAGAAGGGTTGACTAATGCACCTATCTCGTGCTCTCCTGCGCTCTTTAAATGGTTGACAAGATGAATCACATCATTCTTGGTGCAGCACTCTAAATGAAAAGCAGGTTTAATTTCGTGAAGCCAGGGGAGAACGGCTCTAAAAGTGACTCTTACTGCATAGGAAATGGAACATGATGCCTAATTTTAAATGGCTGGAATCCCTTCCTGGAAAAACAGTTTCACTGCCTGTTCTTTTGTTTTCCAGCTCTTTATATGAGGTTTGCAGTCGGAACGAAATAGTAAATTGTGCGCACGATTTCGTAAACCGAGGGAACGAATTAGTAAATCGTGCACATGATTTAGCTCCAAGGGAACGAATTAGTAAATTGTGTGCACAATTTAATTTTTTTTCTTGCATGTCATGTGTGGGGCTCCGTATAATTTAGTGCAATACAATGATGATTAAAAGATGTACAAATAAACATTCCCTTAAAATCCTGATGATCATATTTGATATTCACATTTTTAACATTTTTCTAAAAACGATGTATAGATAATCAAGTAAACCTACTTTTTTTAAAGGTGCAATGTGTAAAATTTAGGAGAATCTATTGACAGAAATGCAATATAATATACATAACTATGTTTCAGTGGTACATAAAGACCTTTGAATGAACCATTATGTTTTTATTACTTAAGAATGAGCTATTTCTATCACATACACCACGGGTCCCCCCTCCATGTCAAGTCGCCATTTTGCGCTGACATGTTTCTACTGCAGCCCTAAACGGATAAATGTCGGCCAGACGGCCACCATAGCTTCTCTGAAAGGAAGAGGTGTGCGCCATTAGTTGCAGTTCACAACCTTGCTGCTAGATGCCGCTAAAATTTAAACACTGCACCTTTAAGTTCTTCTTGAAATATTACTAACAATATAACAATTTATTTTTAAGTTTACTTTATAAAAATCAGTAAAGATTTCATAACAAAAAGACATGTACCACAATCTGAAAGGCAACATTTTTTAGAATTTAACTAAAAGGCCCTTTACTTGCTAAAACGTATAAACCAGTGGGGCGCGCCCCCCTGGGAGAGTAGGCTACAGGATGGGAGGGAAAAAAACTCCCATATACATAACTCCTGAATAAAAATTAAAATGTGTTTGGACTGATTAAAAAAAAAAGTTTTGAACAAATTTGATTGGTTTGTCGATAGTGAGCGCAAATGCAGGTCATTGAGTCGTTCATTCGCGATTCGTTCAAACGGCCGATTCATCAAGAATGAGACAGATGTTTGTGAATGGGTCACTGAATCTTTGACTCAAACGATTTGTTCAAAACACTGAATCATTCAAAACACGATTGAGTGTTGCTGTGAGATGCGCTATGTTGTGATCTTTGTTTGGATTAATCGGATGTATTTTCGCTGCTAAAATAGACCAAAAAAGTCATTATTTCGTCTAAATGTAAGTAACTTAATATTAGTAACTTGTTTGTTGAACTGTCATATCAGAAGGAGGGGGGGGGGGGGGGGGGTCAGCTTGCAAAAGGTCATAATTTAGAGCCCTTAGAAATTTGTTAAATGGTTAAAAAAAAAAAAAAAATTTAAATGGATCCAGTTTACCTGAAATAGTCTAGCTGATACCACAATAACAGACTGGCATGGGAAAATACTTAAATAATTTGTGTACCTTTAAACCCTGACTTGTGTGAAGCCCATGATCATACGGTCTAAAGCTGAGACTAAGTTTATAAGGTACTTATACTTTCGAAACATTCTGAGCACGATTCAGGAGACCTGACTGTGACATTTCTCACCTATCAGAGATGTCCTCTGCTTAGATGCACCTGCAACCTCTGAAATCACACTTAAGACTCTCGAGTCTTCAATTTCCAGTAGCAAAGCCGACAGATTCAGTAAGTTCACAAGTTCGCCTGCCCATTCAGTCTGAATGGTTAATGGTAAAATAAACTTGGCTTGCTGTCCTCGAAGGAGGCTCGAACCAGAGGCTCGGCTCAAGCTCCAAGTTAAAACCCCCTATAACAGTACTGCATAGAGGGAGAATAAGAGAAATAGAGCAGGAGATGGGGAGGAGGAGGGATGCTGGAAGAATTGTCGCTGGGATGACACAGTGACTGCTGCTTATATATGCTCGTAATGATGATCGACAGGACTGAATGTTTAGGCTCCTCCTGAACCTACGTTTGGAACTACATTTCACAACTTCGCCTGCCCATTCAGTCTGAATGGTTAATGGTAAAACAAACTTGGCTTGCTGTCCTCGAAAGAGGCTCGAACCCGAGGCTCGGCTCGAGCTCCGAGTTAAACCCCCAAAAAGATATTTACAAGGACAGCAAGCTGGGCAGTCAACTAAGAGTAGTTCAGCAATATAAGTACAGAAGACTTAAAGGATTTAATCCCTCCCCCCAAAGATGAGCAGAATATTTTTTGCTGTTGCTGTATTGGGGGAAAAATAAGGCAGCTTGTGTGGTGAATTTCCTGCAGGAGCTAAAAGAGAAAACGAAAGGCTCCTGCAGGAACAGAGAGAGAAATCACTGCTGGGGTAGTGAAGGAATACTTTTCTGTCCCTACAGATGGTTAGTTGGAGAACTGCTTCGAGAGTGGAGGCTGAAATCGCTGCTGCAGCAGTGAAAAATAAGTTTAGAGAGCAGTGGGGGAGATATAATTTCTGCGGTAGATAGAAATAAAGTTTTGATCTGAAGAGTGTTGGGAGAGTGGTAGCCAAAATCACTGCTGCGGCAGTGGGGAATGAAGTTTTGATCTGAAGAGTGTTGCAAGAGTAGTGGCCGAAATCACTGCTGCGGCAGTGGGGAATAAAGTTATAGACTGCAGGCTGTTGAGAGAGCTGTGGCTGGAATCACTGCTGCGGCAGCGGGGAATAAAGTTTAATCTGAAAGCAGTTGCAAGAGCACAGGCCTGCTGTGGTAGTAAATTTCATTTCAATTCAATTCAAATTTATTTGTATAACACTTTTCACAATACGTATTGTTTCAAAGCAGCTTTACAGAAATTACGTTACAATTTAGTGTGATGTTATCATCTGTAATGCATTTCAGAAATGTACATATACAAATCACACGGTTATCTAAAAATGAATTAATTTACACCAGAAACATTGGGCTCATTAAATTAATTATTATAAGCTGTAAAAAATAATTACAATTTCACGAGTTCACACTTGCAAATAAGTCAGATAAATAAATAGTATGCATATTTGGCGTACTGTCCAAGGAGAGGGCTCCGAGCTTGGTATTTGGCCCAAACCCTGAGTACTCCCCCACCACCCCCCACCCCCCCTTTTCTGGTTAAGGAAGATATCTAGGCGAGTGTGAGATTGGGTTAGGAAGATAACCGTGTGAGTGTGAGGAGACGGGGTGGTGGAGGGATGGTGAAAAACTGTTGAGGAACATGGGTGAGTCGACTGCGTATTTATAGTGTTCTCCACTTATGCTGATTGGGTAGACATGTTGATTACTGATTGCTGACAGCTGGTTGGAATGACGTGATGACTGAAAGGATCATTTGAAAGTGCTCCTCCCGAATTTTGTTAATAAAACATCATATATGGAAAATTTAGCATTAGTGTTTGCTAAAAGATTATTTTTTAATGAAGGGTGAAATCACTGAGAAATAAAAGTCTAACTGTAGAGCCTGAAGGGAAACCCATGCTAGGTAGTCTTGCACCACTTGAATGGAGATAAGCTGATGGAGCTTTTAGGGTGGAGGTGGAAATCCTGCAATTGCAGAGGAAAGGAGGAGAGCAGGTGGAGTTATCGATTCATGCGGTACAGGTACGCAGCAACTACATTGTTGAATGGGTAATCAATGAGCTTGAGTATGTGTGACAGGTTTGAACTAAAGTCTGATTGGAAAGTGTTTTGGAACCAATGTTTCAAAAGAGTTGGGAGTATTATTGTTGTTGACGAAGAGGGGATCAGCAGGAAATTACATTTTTTTTAAACTTCTGTGTGCTAAAAATAAGGAAATGGTTAGAGTAGAGTGTTTAGGATCCAAGTAGAGTGGCACTGGGGTGCATGACAAGCTTGCATATGGAGCCAACGTCCTAAATTTCTGCAAAATTCTGCTATACATTCGATTTTATTTATGAACTAATTACTAGTGGAAGACCAGATTAGACATCTGAGGAATGGCATTAGTTCAAAGGAACTTGACCTGTTGATGCAATAGACTGCATTGGAGTTGTTGCAAATAGAAGAGAATGCATTGGAGGCCCATTGTTTCCCCCACAGGGCAGTGGCCGTGAAAAGCGGAGGGAGAAATCTCTGCCTCGGCAGTTAAGTAGCACGGTTTAATCAAAAAGCTGCATATGTAATGGTAATGTAACACGTGAGATATCAGGTAATAAAGATACAGGCCACTTTAAGTATATTTCTTCATGGCATTAGATGTTGTAGTGCTGCTGTCTGTCTTGTCAAACGTGTTTGTTATAAATGAATGTGCTGGTGGTGTAGACATGGCATTATGAAGATAGCTCTTTAGATTCCAATCACGAGCCGAAATTTTGTAGCATCACAGCATGCGGCCAGTTTGTAGTGCAGATGCGGTTTATTTAGCCCGAACTAAGCAATCCATCTTTAGAAATAATACGATGCGGTAGCACTAATTTTCTCATGCTGTTTTTGTATATACAGTCTAAAAGGGGAGATCACAAATTATTATTATAATTAGTCACATTTATTTTGGATATTTATTGAACAAAGCAATAGTGACATCAGCATGGAAATATTCACACAGTGGTTTAACATCAATAAATATCATCTTGTGGACTTAATACGAAATTAACACGAGAGGCGCTCTCTCTCTTGCAATTTGGATGTATGTCAAACAAACAATTTGTAGAGATCTGTCAGAAGCAGCAGCCATGACGATTAAGATTTGGACAAGGATCATCTGATGACCAAACCAGTTGGAATTAGCAAATGGAATAATGTCAGGAGAGTGATTTTCATTCACGATGAACATTTTAGTGAAATGTACCTGTAGCTGAAAGAAAACGTCTCGGGTTACGTATGTAACCCTGGTTCCCTGAATAGGGAACGAGACGCTGCGTCAAAACGTGGTGGGAATGCCTCTGCGTGATTGCGTTGTGAAGCACATGTGTCCAATAGCGTGACGGAACATCATAGGCGGGCGACGTCACTGACCAGGAAACTATAAAGCATACCCGAGAACAGAGAACGCCAACTTCTGATTGGATGAAGCAAGGCGCTCTCAGGCATGCTGGGAGTATGGCAGTGAGATGCAGCGTCTCGTTCCCTATTCAGGGAACCAGGGTTACATACGTAACCCGAGATGTTCCCTTTCATGGGAACTCCCACTGCGTCAAAACGCGGTGGGAACGCTATACCCACTACGCCATAGTCTCAAATGCCTGAGTGTATCAAGATGAGAGAACAGAAGACCCCGGAGTGGAGTCGAAATCTAGGTTGTAAAACCTGATGAAAGTATGATGAGAAGACCACCCTGCTGCATTGCAAATATCATGCAGGGAGACTTCTGAGATCAAAGCTTTGGAAGCAGCCATACTCCTAGTAGAGTGAGCCCGGACAGCCAAAGGAGACGGCTGCCCGGCAGATTCATAGGCAAGTGAGATAGCCTCAACCACCCACTTGCTCATCCTCTGATTAGATGCAGGGTAACCTTTTCTAGGTGAGCCATAGCAAACAAACAGCTGGTCTGATTTACGCCACAGGGCAGCTCAGTAGACATACGCATCTAAGGCCCTAACTGGGCAAAGCAGATTAAGTTGTTCCTGATCAGGGTAGTAAAAGGTGGAGGACAAAAGGCCTGTAGCGTGATAGGCCCCGCAACATTAGTAGGGACCTTAGGCACATAACCGGGTCTCGGGTGAAGAAAGGCTTTGACCATGCCTGGAGCAAACTTCAGACATGACGGAGCAACTGAAAGGGCCTGTAAGTCTCCAATTCTTTTGAGAGACGAAATTGCCAGCAGAAAGATAGTCTTTAGGGTAAGAAATTTTTCGTGAACCTCTTCCAATGGTTCAAAGGGGTGCAGGGTAAGACCCTCAAGCACAATAGCCAGGTCCCAAGCAGGTGTTCTTGTGCGCTGAGCAGGCCTCAGCCTCAAAGTTCCACAAAGAAATCGAGTAACCAAGGGACTTCTCCCCACTGTGGTACCCTCAATGGGTAGATGATTGCAGAGATAGCTGCTACATAAACCTTCAAGGTAGAAGGGAATAAACCAGTGGAGAAACATTCTTGCAAGAACTCGAGAATAGTACCAACAGCACAACTAGCTGGGTCCAAATTATTTTCTTTACACCAGGAAGAAAAGATTTTCCACTTAACATAATATAATCTTCTAGTGAAAGGAGCTCTGGATTGGAGGATGGTCTCAACCACCTCTGTGGAGAGACCTTAATCTATGAGGTGAGCCCCCTCAGGGGCCACGCCCACAAGTTCCATAACTCTGGGTGAGGGTGAAATATCGTGCCTCCTGCCTGGGACAGGAGGTCTCGTCTGACAGGGACCTCTATAGGGGGACTGTCCTGAAGGGATACTAGGTCCGAAAACCAAACCCTGGTTGGCCAGAGTGGGGCTATGAGCAGAAGCCGAACCCCAGCTCGGCGAACCCTCTCCAGAACTCCCGGGAGCAGAGCGATCGGGGGAAATGCATACAGACACCGCGTGGGCCAAGTCTGTGTCATGGCATCCAGCCCAAGTGGTGCTGGATGAGTGAGGGAGAACCACAGCTGACAGTGCATCGTCTCCTGCGATGCAAATAGGCCTACCTCTGCACGACCGAATCTTTGCCACAGAAGCTCCACCACCTCGGGGTGAAGCCTCCACTCCCCAGGCCTCGGCCCCTGTCTCGACAGGATGTCCGCTCCCTGATTCTGGGACCCAGGAATGTAAGCTGCCCTGAGCGAGAGCAGCTTCCCCTGAGCCCACAGGAGGATCCGATGGGCCAGCTTGCATAGAGGACGTGACCTCAGACCCCCCTGATGATTTATATAAGAAACGACAAACATGTTGTCCGTACGGACCAACACGTGTTGGCCCCTTAGGTCTGGGAGGAAATGTATGAGAGCTCGAAACACCGCCATCATTTCCAGCCGATTTATGTGCCAGGAAAGAAGATGGTCCTCCCACAGCCCCCGTGCTGAGCGACCACTCATGATCGCTCCCCAACCCGTGAGGGAAGCATCCGTCGTTAGCATTACGCGACGACAAGGAACTCCCAGCACGGGCCCTTGGGACAGGAACCAAGGCTTTTTCCACATGACCAAGGCATGAAGGCATAGCCGCATGACCTTGATTGTGCGAAAAGGATTTCCCCTCGGGGAGAACCCCCTGGTCCTGAGCCACCACTGCAAAGGTCTCATGTACAGTAGGCCAAAAGGTATCACGTTGGACGCTGCTGCCATGAGGCCTAACAGTCTCTGAAACTGTTTCACAGTGAGTGACTGGCCTAGTTTTATTGCATTCACAGCTGAGAGACCTGAAGCAATACGAGCAGGAGAAAGATGAGCCTGCATTGTCCTCGAGTCCCAAACCACGCCTAAAAAGGTGGTCGTCTGGGCTGGAACGAGCACACTCTTTTTGGCGTTGAGCCTGAACCCCAACCTTCTCATATGGGCAAGAACGACATACTCTCTTGAGCAAGGATCAACCAATCGTCAATATAATTTAGTATGCGAATGCCCTGGAGTCTTAGAGGAGCCAGTGCTGCATCCACACACTTCGTGAAGGTGCGGGGAGATAACCCTAGGCCGAATGGAAGAACCCGATACTGGTACGCTTCACCCCTGAAAGCGAACCTCAGGAACTTCCTGTGTTGAGGATGGATAGACACATGAAAGTAAGCGTCCTTCAGATCGACTGTCACAAACCAATCCTCGGGCTAAATTTGTGAAACAATCTGTTTGAGTGCAAGCATTTTGAACTTTAGTTTCTGCACTGTGCGATTCAGAGCACGCAGATCTAAAATAGGACGCAGTCCTCCATCCTTCTTTGGAACTAAGAAGTACCGCCTGTAAAATCCTGACTGCCTGCTGGGCGGAGACACCCGTTCTATAGCCCCTTTTTGCAAGAGAGTCATAACTTCTTGTTCTATAACCAGAGACTGCTCTGGGTTGACTACTGTAAGTAGCACCCCGTTGAAGCTGGGTGGCCTTAGCCTGAACTGTATTCTGTAACCCACTTCTACCATGCGCAGCACCCATCGAGATATGTTGGGCAGACATTTCCATTCTGCCAGAAAATCTACTAAGCCGAAGCCGAGCCGAAGCGCCTTCCTCAAAGAGCGCCCGGCGGAAGAGCGGAGTGTTCTAACATTAAGCTTGTCACAATGCTCACAAGCAACCCCCTCGAGGGCTGCTTGGGCATGCTCCACTCCCAAGCACATAATGCAGAGCTCGTGTGAATCCCCACTCGTAATAAAGTTCTCTGTTCTCGGGTATGCTTTATAGTTTCCTGGTCAGTGACGTCACCCGCCTATGATGTTCCATCACGCTATTGGACAGTTTACACATGTACTTCACAACACAATCACGCAGAGGCGTTCCCACCGCTTTCTGCACAGGTCACAAGACTTTACGAAATCAACAATGTCACCAAAGAAGTGTGTTTTTGGTTGTGAAGGAAAGATAACCTTGCTTCCCAAAGAACCCAGCCTTAAGTGGAGCTGAGAGTTTTGTGCTCACACATTACATTGATGCGCTCTGGATATTTGTTATTAAAATAACCATAGAAACTGATAGTTGCAATCACTTTTTAATTGGTTAAAATGAATGGAGAATATCTCGTGTTTTTCTGTGGCTACTCGAGACCTCAGGATCGGCACTTATGGTTTCATAAACAAGGCCCAGTTCTACGCTGGATTTACAGATCGTTTAAAACTGAAAAATGGAGCGGTCACAGTCGGAACAGCAGGTGGTGAGTAAAACTGCTTCAAATTACTGTTTTGTTGGCAATCAGCACATAAGTGCATATAATGTAAACAGTACGAACGTAGTGAATTTATAAATTCATTATTCATAATTCACTATATGCTATATTCATTATAGTGATTCAAAAGTTATCCATGGACAATGCGATGATGTATTGCGTGTTTAAATATATTTGTTTAGCTGACCATTGATAGCTTGCAGCCGATCTCTACACAAAAGCTTGTGACAGCTCATCACTCTATCTCTGCTCACATGACACGCCTCCAGACTTGGTACAGCGTATGTATCTTTTATAAATATGATAAAACTAAAGACTTTTTGGCGATATGAAGGATGCTATACTACTCTATAGGTACTTAAAGGATTAGTTCACTTTAAAAACTTTCCTGATAATTTACTCACCCCCATGTCATCCAAGATGTTTATGTCTTTCTTTCTTCAGTCGAAAAGACATTAAAATTTTTGATGAAAACATTCCAGGATTATTCTCCTTATAATGGACTTCAGTGGCCTCCAAATGGTTGAAGGTCAAAAGTGCAGCTTCAAAGGGCTTTAAACGATACCAGACAAGGAATAAGGGTCTTATCTAGCGAAATAATCGGTCAAATGTGTATGCTTTATATAAACAAATGATCGCCTTCCAAGTGCTTCTGCCAAAATGTAACTGGCGCTGCATTTGTTCCGTAAGTAGAATAGGGAAGGCGTAGGACATACAGCGTAAGCTTTTTTTAAGAATACGAAAGTACGGTTTTGGCGGAAGCACTTGGAAGGCGATCATTTGTTTGTATATACCACTTTGTATAAACTTTGTCACTTTGCAAACAAAGTCTGGTGGCTCCATAAAAGGGTATAATCATACAATTCTGCAAATTACAGTGGAAGTATTTCTGCAATGGCACAGACTGAGCATCCCCTGATATAGCGGGAGACATCCTGAGACATGGAGGGCCACCAGTAGTGCTGCTGCAGAAGCGAGATGGTACATAAATTGCCTAGGTGTCCAGAGCCTGGAGAGGTTTGAGCTAAGTCCATGAAGGGCTGACGGTGGGCCGGTGGAACATAGAGAAGCCCCTCAGGACCTCCCAGCGGAGCTGGCTCGAAGCGGTTAGCTTGGGAGATGCGTTGATTGATGGACCACAGGATAGGGCTGATGATCATGGCTGGAGGGAGGATAGGTTTAGGATGGGGATTGTCTGGATCAGGTTGATACAGCTGGGATAAGGCATCGGCTTTGCAGTTCTTGGTTCCTGGGCGGTAGGAGACCGTGAAGTTGAATCTAGTGAAGAAGAGGGCCCAGCAGGCTTGACGAGGGTTCAACCGTTTGGCATCACGCAGATATTCCAGGTTACAATGATCGGTGATCACCTCAAACTGATGTTTCGCTCCCTCCAGCCAGTGTCTCCACTTTTCCAAAGCTAACTTGACGGCGAGGAGCTCTCTGTTCCCGATGTTATCATTTTGCTCCGCCATGGATAGCTTCTCGGAGAAGAAGGCACATGGATTGAGTCGTGGTAGGTCACCCTGCCGCTGTGATAACACCGCCCCGACCCCAGTGGAGGATGCGTCGACTTCAACGATGAACGGAAGATCAGGGTTCGGATGGACCAGGATCAGAGCAGTGAGGAAGGCCTCTTGGAGCTGGTGGAAGGCTCCTTGGGCAGATGGAGTCCAGGACAGAGACTTGGGCCGGCCTTTGAGGAGCGAGGTGAGGGGTGCACTGAGGAGACTGTAGTCGCCCTCATGAAGCGACGGTAGAAATTCGCAAACCCCAGGAAACGTTGTAGCTCCTTGACTGTTGAGAGTACTGGCCAGTTGTGGATGGTTTCCACCTTCCTCTGGTCCATCTGGATGCCGTGTTGGTCTATGACGTAGCCTAGGAAGTGTATGGAGTTGGTATTGAACTCACACTTCTCCAGCTTGAGGTATAGATGGTGTTGGCGGAGCTTCTCGAGGACCTGGGAGACATGTTGGCGATGTTCAGCCAGGTTCTGGAAGTAAATTAGGATGTCGTCAATGTAGACCACCACGAACCAGTTGAGGAACTCCTGGAACATCTCATTTATGTAGTTCTGGAACACGGAGGGAGAGTTAGACAGGCCATATGGCGTAGTGTCCAGACGGTGTAATGAAGGCAGTTTTTCACTCATCCCCCCAGCGTATACAAATGAGATTATACGCACTCCGCAGGTCCAACTTGGAGAAGATGCGGGCTCCACGTAGCTGTTCCAGAGCCACCGGGACCAGAGGAAGGGGATAGCTGAATTTAACCATCTGGGAGTTCAGATGATGGTAATCAATGCACGGCCTCAAGCCTCCGTCCTTCTTGGCCATGAAGAAGAAGCTTGAAGCGGCAGGGGACATCGAGGGTCTGATGAAACTTTGTTTTAGTGCCTCCTGGACGTACTCCTCCATGGCCTTCTGTTCCAGGATGGACAATGGGTAAACCCTTCCCTCGGGTAGGGTAGCCCTAGGCAGCAGGTCGATGGCGCAGTCCCATGGCCGGTGAGGTGGTAGTTGCGTTGACAACACATCCTAGAACGCCCGGTAGTCAAGAGGGATTTCCACTTTGAGGTCGGTTTCCGGACTTTCGATGGAGGAGGAGAGGACAGGAAAGACTTTGGAATTGGAAGAAGATGGTTGAAGGTTCGAGGAAGATTTTCTGATTGGAGACAAACAATCTCACCCGTGTTCCACTGGATGTGCGGTTGGTGTTGTGTGAGCTAAGGGCGTCCCAGGATGATGTCCGTGGTGGAACCTTCCAGCACCATGAATGTGATTTCCTCCGAGTGAAGACAGCCGATGCCGAGCGTCAGTGAGGGGAAGAAATGCAGAATATGACCACGACCCAGCGGCTTTCCTTGTATGGTGTGTATACGGAGATCCTGTTGGCAGCACTTGCGACGTACATTTAATTTCCGGAGAATCTGGTTGCTGATGAAGTTCCCTGCGGAGCCGGAATCGATGAGAGCTTGCGCTGAAACACAGACATAAGAATTAAGGATATGCACAGGCGTTCTCTTGAGAGGTGCAATGCGAGTGGGCAGTTGGATAGTACTCACCGCTGGGTGTGGTGGTCGGATAGGACAAACAGCGATCGCATGGTCCTCTCCCCCACTGTACAGACAGAGATGTTGTTGGATTCTTTTCTGACACTCCGCACAGGTCAGGCGATACGAATCAACCTGCATAGCTTCTGGTGCTGGAAGGGCGACAGATGGTGTGGCGGGCAGAGGATTGGCAATGGGTGTGAGAAGCGCACATGCAGAATAGCGCTGGGCTACATGGATAGTCTTTTGGATTAAGCTTTCCAAGCCCGTGGTATCGTCATACACGACCATTAATTGTTTCACATGTGGATTCAAGCCATGGCAAAAGGCGGTTATCAGGGCAGTTTCATTCCAACCGCTAGCAGCTGTCAGGGTGTGAAAATGAAGGGCATACATACTCACAGATTCATCGCCTTGGCGTAGATTGAAAATTTGGTCATGTATGGAAAGCTCAGCGGTGCTTTGTCCGAACACCTGCCGGAAGTGGGTGAAGAAGGAGTTGATGGAGGCTGTCACGGGAATGTTAGACTCCCACTGTAGCGCTCGTCCGGCGAGGAGAGAGATGACGAACGCCACCCGAGATCGTTCAGTGGTGAAAAGCTAAGACTGGGCTTCCAGGTAGAGGGAGCATTGTTGAAGAAACCCGCTGCAATCCTCTGCCGCGCCGGTGAATGTCGCTGGTCGGGCCATGGGACTGACAGAGGCAGCTGGAGAAGAAGCAGCGGGTGCTGGGTGCTGGAGTGCAAGGTGAAGATTGCAGGTGAGTAGATGAACAAGCAATTTTAAACAGTCACTTAGCTGATAGTAATGAGATTTCTTTCTTGCAGGTTAGGAACAAAACGTGGAGCAGACGACTGAAAAAGATGGGAGGAAGATACAGGAAGACGCAGGTAAGTAGTCTATGTAAGTCTGACGAGACCAAACACGGAGTGCAGGGAGTGAGTGTCTTTTCAAGTGTCACTGGTGATCAGAACTCAGGGGATTGTGAACGAGTGGGTGGAGCGTGAAGATCGGGTGACGATGTGTTGTAATTGGAGGGTGTAGGCTGTGACTCTGTGACAGTCGTATTCTTTAACGGTCCGCCTGGAAACAAATGTGACACCAAACCAGCTCGTGGAAGAAAAAAGATGTTTTATGACTTTGATTTTTATGACTGTGATGTACGAGCGCTTACCAGGATCAACTAAACGCTGGATTTTCAAAAGTAGGCCTATGTGATGTTTGAGGCTCCATTGTTGCAGTAAACTTGCACAACGTTCTTGAATGAATAATCATCGACTTTACATTTTCATGCCCCTAAACATGACGTGGCACAAAACAAACTGTGATTGGTTGCATTACATGTCAGTCAAGCGGCCTCTGGGCGGTCCTTGGCCAATGAAAGCTGCAATAGAGTCCAGTAATTTTGATGAAAAATGTTACTTTCTTACCTGTAAATCAGTTTTTTGGTCATAAAATCTACAAATTTGCTCACAGTCACATATGCCACTTCTCCTGTGAGCTCAAAAAGAAGATGGGGATAGATGTAACACTATGATATTATTGATGATGTTACCACAGCTCTTTTCTGACCTGTCAAACTGACAGTTTACATCTAACCCCATGATACAACACTCCCCGCTCTTCCCCTACTGAATGTAGAGTTGCAATTGATTGATACTAGCTGGCACATAGAACAAATAACCTTTAAAATTACTGTAGATAACCTTTAAAAGTGTGAAACACAAACACTGCACACATATGCACACTGTTACACACAAACACATTGCTGCCTGCAAGTCATCTAGGGAGCACAAGAAGTCCTTGCGTTTTGATCCAGTAACTTTTTTTCCCTACAGCCTTGCATTTATTTGGAAACAATTAATCATTGACTTCTCAAGTCACTAGCTTACACTGCAAACTTCACCTCCATTTCTAGTGGAGCAGAGGCACCACCAAGTGGAGAGATATGTGATATACATGACTGACCTGCAGGAAATAGTAAAGTATGAGACTTTATCAAAATATGTTTAAATACTCCAAGAAATAAAAAAATAGTGGTGGCTACTAGGTTTTAGTCCATTGTTATTATACTATGTAGGCTACCATGTATGCAGATACATTCATTTACGTTGTAATTTCTTTCTCTTCCAATGATGTTTCTCATTTGTTAGCTATTGTAAAATGGGATAAAGTACATCCCATTTATACTTTGTTTAAAAAAAAAAAAAAAAAAAATGTCAACACAGGGAAACTATACTTGTCAACTGTTCCATTAAAAAAAAAAAAAAAATCTAATAAAAAAATTATATACATGTGTTAACTTAAAATAAAGGCTGTAACTAAGATGGCATACAAAAGGAAAAGGTTGAATCTCACCACATTGGAAAGGTTTGTCATTGCTGCCTGCTTCTACACTCTGTTTCTGTTTTGGCAGCTGCAGCTCACTTTGAGGCAGTACTGTCTCTGATCGGCCATCAAATGCCCCCAACTGAAAGACGGCTGGTCAGATTCCACATCAGGCAGAGTAACAAATAAGACAAGTGAATGACAGAAATCACAAAAAGTCCACTCTCTGTCCATTGTATTTGCTGCAAATTTTAAAAGAGCCACGATAAGGTTTTAATTAGAAGAAGCAGGGGTTTTCAAACTGCTAAAGACCCCAAAATATGATGATCCCCTTGTGAGAGACTAATATTATATATATATATATATATATATATACATACATACAGTATCTCACAGAAGTGAGTGTACACCCCTCACATTTTTGTAAATATTTTATTATATCTTTTCATGTGACAACACTGAAGAAATGACACTTTGCTACAATGTAAAGTAGTGAGTGTACAGCTTATATAACAGTGTAAATTTGCTGTCCCCTCAAAATAACAACACACAGCCATTGATGTCTAAACCGCTGGCCACAAGAGTACACCCCTAAGTGAAAATGTCCAAATTGGGCCTAATTAGCCATTTTCTCTCCCCGGTGTCATGTGACTCGTTAGTGTTACAAGGTCTCAGGTGTGAATGGAGAGCAGGTATGTTAAATTTGGTGTTATCGCTCTCACTCTCTCATACTGGTCACTGGAAGTTCAACATGGCACCTCATGGCAAAGAACTCTCTGAGGGTCTGAAAAAAAAGAATTGTTGCTCTACATAAAGATGGCATAGGCTATTATAAGAAGATTGCCAAGACCCTGAAACTGAGCTGCAGCATGGTGGCCAGGTTCCAGTCAAAACAGGCCTTGCCATGGTCGACCAAAGAAGTTGAGCGCACGTGCTCAGCATCAAATCCAGAGGTTGTGTTCGGGAAATAGATGTATGAGTGCTGCAAAAATTGCTGCAGAGGTTGAAGGGGTGGGGGGTCAGCTTGTCAGTGCTCAGACCATACGCCGCACACTGCATCAAATTGGTCTAAAGATGATGCACAAGAAAGCCCGCAAACAGTTTGCTGAAGACAAGCAGACTAAGGACATGGATTACTGTAACCATGTCCTGTGGTCTGATGAGACCAAGGTAAACTTATTTGGTTCAGACGGTGTCAAGCGTGTGTGGCGGCAACCAGGTGAACCATTTTCACTTAGGGGTGTACTCACTTTTGTGGCCAGCAATTTAGACATTAATGGCTGTGTGTTGAGTTATTTTGAGGGGACAGCAAATTTACACTGTTATACAAGCTGTACACTCACTACTTTACATTGTAGCAAAGTGTCATTTCTTCAGTGTTGTCACATGAAAAGATATAATAATATATTTACAAAAATGTGAGGGGTTTACTCATCTCTGTGAGATACTGTACATACATACATATCAGGGGCGTTTCCTCCGAGGAGGCAAGGGAGGCAGTGCCTCCTCAAAAAAACTGGATGAGAAAATAATCAATATTACAAAAATAAAACAATGCAAATGTTACAAAATTTGACATTAAAAAGTGTAAAAGTCACTCGTTTTTCTAAAGAAACACTGTCAAACAGCGACACCCGCAGGTGAAGTTACAGCGGGTAGTCCGCATCTCTGTGCCTTCCTTCAGCTCATAGAAACAAAGCAGAGCCCTCTAAGCGTGCGGTGGGTTTAGTGGGGGGTAATTGAGAATGAATGGGGGAAAGTCACTTGAGAGGAGGCAATGCCTCAACTGCGCTATGACTGGATATGATCGGTTATGATTGGACATGATTGGTTTGTGCGATAAATCCCGCCTCTTGTTTTCGTGTGCTTTCTCATCGAATCGGCCTGAATAAAGACAGTGATGGCGTTAATGGGGAGACTAAATAAAAAGTAAGTAAACAACTGTCACTTTCATGTCACCGCTTTGTGTCATGTTAAAATCAAGCTCGAAATAGCCTGAAAACATGATGACTGTGGGGGGTTTTAGTGAGCAATCAGCATGGTGAAATTAAAGGTACATCTTTGTGTCTGTGAGTGAGTGATCAGTATGTACAAGCTTGATGACTACTAAAAATAAATTATTAAAACTATTAAAAAGAAAAGCTGAATATTAGTTAATAATAATATAAATAATAGTTTAAATTGTTACTGTCTTTAGTTATTAATTTGGAATAAATGTAAAAATGAGTAAAAACACTAACTTGTTGAAATTTATACTTGGTTTTAATAAATAGAATTGTATTTGGTCTCTCTTTTTATGTAATGTTAACTTAAAATTGTGTAACAGGGACATAAATATGGACTTTGCCTCCTCAATTGAAAACACCACCACACACCACTGATACATACATTTTATATATATATATATATATATATATATATATATATATATATATATACACACACACTCACATTGCCCGGCTCAAAAAAAAAGTCACTGTTGAATAGGCAAATGCTTAAAAGTTTATGACTATATATCCTGTATATCCTGGTGTATGGTCATAGTTCCTACATGGTTGTTTAAGAAATGAAAAGCTACACACTCCATCAATTAGGGTTAGAAGAACTGTTGCTAAACATAACATGCTAAAAAACATAATAATCACTGCAATAATGATCCAGTCATAAACTTTTAAGCATTTGCCTATTTAAATCCAAACAGTGACTTTTTTTTGGCCGGGCAGTGTGTGTGTGTGTGTGTGTGTGTGTGTATAAAATCATTTTACTTACCCACTTTTATACATATAAAATTATTATTTAATTATTATTTCTGTTTAAATCTTAGTTTATATCATCATAAACTTTATAGTGGAAACGTAGAAACCCAAAAAATATTTAATTTAAACTGTTATTTCTGTTGTCTTTACTTACAATTGACTCTAAATGATTCACATTTAGATTTGTAATTGCTTGGCTGTACTGTATGTTGGACTTGTTTTGGTTTCCATGTGGGTTTAAATATCAACTATCAAGGTTCATGTCTTTAATAAAGCATGTAACACGCAGTCATGTGTTTACAAATGGGATCTGCAGTCACAGGGTGATTAATGAGACAGTGTGCTGCTAATTAGGACAGTGATTTAGTCATTAATGAGTGTGTATTACAGCTGGAGGGAGCAGGAGGACTCTGGCTTGGTTCTTGTGTCACCTCTGTGTGGGGAGCAGAGCAAGGGAGCAGCAGCAGCTGGTACATCATATAAAGGTCCTGAGGTCGCTGATGCAGACACATACACACCCATGAATACACACCTCTACTTCAACCACATTATTAGTAGTAAATATTTTTAGTTAAATCCTTTAAAGGAATAATTTACCCAAAAGTGAAAATTAAGAATTTCATCCATGCACAAAGAAATAGAGAATGCTTGCAGTGTAATAGAGATAATACAGTGAAAAGTATTTTCAAAATAACACATTTTGTTCAAGTTTGTCAAACCACACAGCACCGAATTCTGAATATATTTTCAAGCAAACGTGAAACAATGTTTTAGATGAGCAGAAAATTAATGCTATAATCTGCCAGCCACACTGTTATCACTCAGTGAACTCTGAATTATACCAAACTGCATGGACATTTTTCAAATCATTTTCTGGATATAAAAGGCAGAAGTTGAGAGACCGTATATCAGTTGGATCTCAGTGGAAACGTTTAGCAATGTACAATAAATCATGCAATATAATAATGAGAAGACAGCTAGACAGTCAGAACTGCCTTTAAATAATAATAATAATAATAATAAAATACTGAAATGTATTTTCTAAACGTTTATGCTTGTGCACATTAAATGGTCTGTCATGGGCCAAATCATTGCATAATTTTCAGTGTTTGCGATTTCATGCTTTGTTCATGTTAGTTTTCAGTATCAGTAACTCTCTGTTGTTTTGCAATAAGCTTGTTAACCCAGATAAAGTAACTGCATAATGAAATGTGTACTCGACTTATGAACTTGGTGTGAAAATGCAGTAACCTGTATATCTTTTAACATTTCTACATATATCAATGAATTTCTTAGTCAAATATTGGTCAACGTTGTACAGTTGTAGTCAGAGTTATCGGCATCCTTGGTAAATATGATAAAAGATGGCTGTAAAAAATAAATCTGCATTGTTAACCCTTTTGATCTTTCATTTTCAACCTTTCATTGTAAAAGAATTTAAAGTGGGGGGAAAATCACATTATATGAAATAAATGTTTTTCTCCAAAACACACAACCCCTAAAATTTATGAGAAAAATATCTCTGAAGTATATTCCTATTCATATTTATGTTTTTTAGCACACCAGGGTGACTAGGAACATGAAATTGTCCAGCCACGACTTCTTGTTCCACAGGAGTATAAATATGAGGAAACACAAAGGCCAAATTCCCTTAATCATCCATCACAATGAATAAAACCAAAGAATATAGTTCTGATGTGCAGCAAAAGATTGTTGAGCTTCACAAAATAGAAAGTGGCTGTAAGAAAATAGCTAAAGCATAGAAAATTCCCCATTTCCACCAAAAATATCTATATTCAACAAAGTATAAAGTAAAATATCTAGCTTCCGCCAGACCGCCTTCCGTATTCAACTTTTTCGTAAGTTATACACGGAATGCGTAAGCGTTTTGAACTGCGAGAGTCGTTACACTTTGTTCGTAAGTTGAATATGGAAGGCGGTCTGGCAGAAGCTAGATATTTCACTTTATAACTTGTTAAATACAGATATTTTTCTTACTCAAATGCAACGCTTCGCTTTCATTGACACCCCCAGAGTGCGAGTGGAGTACGTTTATGATGGATGGATGCAGCCGATGCATTTTCTTGAGCTTCATACTCGTTGGTCCCGTTCACTGCCATTATAAAGCTTGGATGCGTCAGGATATGTATTGATATAACTCTGATTGTGTTCATCAGAAAGAAGAAAGTCATATACACCTAGGATGGCTTGAGGGTGAGTAAAGCTTGGGGTAATTTTCATTTTAAACTGAACTAATCCTTTAATGATGAAACAATGGTGAACAAACAAAAAAATCAATGGTATGTGCTATTGAATTAACATTACACTATGACTGATTCTACAACACTGATGTTGAATCAACACTGAAATTAACAAAAATAATCTTTGATAATACCGTTTAATAAATGTTACAATGTGATGTTGATTTAAATAACTTTTGTTGAAACACTGAAAATACAACTGAAATGTAATGACAACATAAAACAATGTTGCCATCTGATGTACCAAGTTAATGTTGAAACAACATGCGCTTGCAGGTGTGTTTCAATGACTTCCAAAAATATATAACAGCTGCAAGTGTATGCACTACTTGCTTTATGCAAGCACTATATAGGATAAATCACTATACAGGATTTACCCTATTATACTATCAATACGCTATCAATACTATCAACATCACCTATCGACACGAATTGATAGGTGAAACAACAAACAGCCACCCACAAATAGTCTATAGATAAACAAAACATCAGGCTGTCTTTGAGTTCACATGAACAACGGTTAAAGTTATTCGTCAGGCTACAGATCAATACCATAATTCCTCCGTTCAATTAGGCCTAAGACATCAAGAGTCACGCAGACCTATCCGCTTGTTAAGAGAATTGAGAATGCCATCTTTTAAAGTTAAACATTTAAAATACTTGCAGTCTACACAACAGTCTCCATGCTCACAGCGTTACAGACATTAATATTTTAACGATTTATAGAAGATGACTTACTGTCTGGCCATCTAGGATTTTGGTATGGAGATAAAGGTTATTATAATTTTTTGGTAGTATTACACCACATCGTGTGTGTATATTAGCACCGTTTGTTGTTTTCTTGTGGTATGAGATAGAGCGTTTGGACTTGGAAGCGCTGCCGCGTGACGTCAGACTTAACAACCGAATAACAACCTAGCCACAACACTTAATTGCGAATAAAAAACACAGAATCGACCACAAACTCCAACGTTTATATTTTTTCTACGAATCTTTGAGTTAACATGTACTAAACACGAGTGGAATTTGCACCGCAGCGCCCCCACAACTTGATGCTCATGACAAGAATAGCATGTATTTTCTTTATTGAAGTGAATTAGGTTTAAATCGCTGTCATGCATGAATGAATTATATTTTTGCAATTTATACATAATAATCCACGGTGATCGCATTACACAAAACAGAAATTGTCAAAATAACACACTGTCAATATTTTTTAAAGCCCCCAAAATTTCACAAATCACGTTTTCAGGGGAGCCTATGTCTTATTAAAGGGATAGTTCACCCACAGATGAAAATTTTATGTTTATCTGCTTACCCCCAGGGCATCCAAGATGCAGAAAAAACAAAGTCACCTACATTTTGGATGCCCAGGGGGTAAGCAGATAAACATCAAATCTTATCAAAACTATTGCCTCTTTTCCTTTGGGTTCTCTGAAATCAGAAAAAAGAAAGCATGATGTTACTTAGGAACAAGTCAATTCTTCTGTCATATTCACATTCAAGAATGTTAATATACTAAACACAATATGATTTAAAAAAAAAAATTGCTCAACACAAAATATTTTAACAATAGGGACAATATTAACCAAGCGTGCCAAATTGACTACACCACCCCGCTTTCTAGGGCAAGAGGGAACCCCAAAGATGATGCAAGCAGTTCAATTGAATTAACTGGAAGCCAGAGTACAAGGGTTAACAGTTTATTAAAATATAACAAACAGTCATTCTCCACACTTCTATTGAGATACAGTTGCAATAAAAAAAATTTAAAAAAATAATAAAAAAAAGTCTCAAGTTAAGACAAGCCAAATAAACAAACAAAAAGAAGAATAAATCACTAATAATGATTCTAAATAAATGACTTTACATCAAAACCATCACATATAACCAAAACAACTAATAATGATGCTTAAACCCTGTCAAAATTGAATAATCAGTTGGATAACACCAATAGTATATGAATATGAATAGATGATATTAGTGAAGCACACACACACACACACACACACACACACACACAAACAAAAAACAATTACTATCATCACAAGTGAAACACAACAACCCAATTCAAAAGAAAAAGCCTTCCATACAGAGATACACCAATGGATAAACAAAAGATCTATGCAATAAGGATCATAAATTCACAATAACAAATTAATAATAATAATAAAAACATATACAGGTGCTGGTCATATAATTAGAATATCATCCAAAAGTTGATTTATTTCACTAATTCCATTCAAAAAGTGAAACTTGTATATTATATTCATTCATTACACACAGACTGATATATTTCAAATGTTTATTTCTTTTAATTTTGATGATTATAACGGACAATTAAGGAAAATCCCAAATTCAGTATCTCAGAAAATTAGAATATTACTTAAGACCAATACAAAAAAGGATTTTTAGAAATCTTGGCCAACTGAAAAGTATGAACATGAAAAGTATGAGCATGTACAACACTCAATACTTAGTTGGGGCTCCTTTTGCCTGAATTACTGCAGCAATGCGGCGTGGCATGGAGTCGATCAGTCTGTGGCACTGCTCAGGTGTTATAAGAGCCCAGGTTGCTCTGATAGTGGCCTTCAGCTCTTCTGCATTGTTGGGTCTGGCATATCGCATCTTCCTCTTCACAATACCCCATAGATTACACAAAACTGAAATTGTCAAAATAACACATTGTCAATATTTTTTAAAGTCCCCAAAATTTCACAAATCACGTTTTCAGGGGAGCCTATGTCTTATTAAAGGGATAGTTCACCCACAAATGAAAATTTTATGTTTATCTGCTTACCCCCAGGGCATCCAAGATGCTGAAGGAACACCTACATCTTGGATGCCCAGGGGGTAAGCAGATAAACATCAAATTTTCATTTTTGGGTGAACTATCCCTTTAAGGGGAGCCGAGCTTCCCTTAGCTCCCCCGTAGTTCGCACCCTGCTTCCCTCTCTGCCATTATCGTTATACTTGTAGTGTGGATTCTTTTATATTTAGAATGATTTTTTATTTTTTTGGAACTATATCTTAATCATTATAGTTATCGTCCTTGGTGTGAAAGGGCCTTTAAAACTTTCTTAATTGTCATGCAACATTGCAGAACATAAGTTTGCAATCTTGGGTGTAGGGTTGTTGTGTAGACTTGATGATCCACTGATAAATGATTCAGCTTAATGATTTTGTAGTTGATTGGCGTTTTAATAAACATGTTGATCAACCATATAAAAACTCCAACTTTTGCATTGAGATAGACAAAAACAGCATTGTTATTTCAGGTATTAATTATTCCTGGCTGATTTCTGATTTTTCTGTTCTTTGAGAAACAATGGCATTCTGGACTGTCTGTGTGTCTCTTTGTCTTCTCTTTGCTCTGAATGCTTCAGGTAAGATACATCATGATTATAATGAACATTGCTAAATTCCAACTAACTTTCAATGTCTTATTACATGACCTTACAACACTGAGAATAAATGTCCATGTTATTCAGTTTAGTTTGTCTCAGAGCTCAATAATGGCTTCGTTTGAAATCATTTTCACTGGCAGAGAAACAGTGCTGTTTTTTTTAAATAATTTTTTTACTTAACATGGCTGTGATTAACATTCAGAACAAAAGCACTCTTGCAGAAGTGATAACGCTTAATTAACTTTTGCCCAGTAAATCAAAATATATATGTTTGTAATGTATACATTGTCAAGAAAAAAAAAAAAAAAAGATGTAGTGGTGGTTAATTTTTTTAACTGGAAATACATGCTTGAAAAATACATGTTGTGAAGGTAAGATCTTTGTATTTTTTGTGCCTCAGTTGAACATCTTGTGTAAATAGAAATGGTTGATAAAGAAAGAAACATTTTTTTGTCTTTAAAAATTATAATAGCTATATAATGCAATTAATTAAAGATCACTTAAGTTGACAATAAATCAACTCAAATCTCAATTGAACAGCTTGTCAGAGTGGGTGGACTGAACATGGAAAGAGATGCTTCAAGGTTTTTAACCACGCAATGATCTGGAAGGATGCAGAGGTATAGAATGGACATTACCTTCATTTTTGAAGATTTATTATTATTTTGGTCCCACTTTATATTGGGGGTTTTTAACTACTATGTACTTAAATTGCAATACACTTTTGCCACTATTGAGGTCGGATATGTGTAAGGTTATGGAAAGGATTGGCAAAAAAGTTGGGTAAAAACATGTATTTACACAATAAGTGCATTGTATCAAATGATTCGTTTAAATTGTATTAGATAGTTAAAGAGACCTAATATAAAATGGGTTCAAAGTGATTTGTTTAAATGTTATTACATAGTTAAATAAAAAAGTTTAATATAATGGCTAATAGCTGTTTTTCCTCATATCATCTTCGCAGATGACATGCTTGGACCACGGTGGGAACCTTGCATCTGTACACAGTCACGAGGAGTACGCCTTCATAAAACGCTTGATCTCAAGTTCAAAATCATTCTGGATAGGAGGTTACGATGCTGTTTCAGTATGTTACTATGCTATTTATTTATTTAGGCAACTTATTTTTAAAACTTTTTTTGTTTGTGCTGTTTTATAACATAGATATGCAATACTTTACAGTCTAACATTAAATCAATATTGCTTAAAGTGAAAATAATAAATGTTAAAATTTACACAGAGGTGTGCAAATAGCGTCTGTCAGATATGAAAGTTTTATTATTTGTTTTTGATCTTCAGAGTCTTTGTTTTACACAAGCCCATAATGGTCCTAAACATAGTGATCTTTGTGCACTTCTGTTCACAGGAGGGAACATGGTTCTGGAGTGATGGGTCCAAAATGAATGTCCAACTTTGGAACACCGGAGAACCCAATAACTTGGGCACTACTGAGCATTGTATTGAGATGAACTATGGAGGTAACTGCTTTGAATGATGGAAATGCCATTTACTAAAGGGATAGTTCACCCAAAAATGAAAATTCTCTCATCATTTTCTCACCCTCAAGTTGTTCCAAACCTGTAAAAATATCTTTGTTCAGTTGAACACAAAGGAAGATATTTTGAAGAAGGTTTGTAACCAGGCCACTTTGGGGCACCATTGACTTCCATAGTAAGGGAAAAAAAAAAAAAAAACGGTGCCTCAGAACTGTTCAGTTTCCCACATTCTTCAAAATATCTTCCTTTGTGTTCAACAGAACAAAAGAATGTATACAGGTTTGGAACAGCCTGAAGGTGAGTAAATGATGAGAGAATTTTCATTTTAGGGTGAACTATCCCTTTAATGTCTTCAGTTCTGGAATTTGTAAACCTACAATGAACAGCTACAGTAAATAATGAAACAGGCTAGACTTTCTTTACCTGTCTTTCTAAATATAAACATTATGAGGTTAATATCTGCATAAATTACATTATATATTTATAATTAAATCATTTATTTTTCTTTCTCACAACAGGTGCAAAAAAATGGAATGACCAAGAATGTACAGACAAGTTACCTTTTGTGTGTGCCAGTGCTGATTTGACCACTTCCCTTACATGCCCATGTTAAATCAGAAGCATCATGCCCATTCTAAATGATTTTCTAAAACCTACTTAAAACTTTTTTTAATGGTATCTTTGACAAGTTAAGTTGCATGATTATTGATAGTCTACTACATTATCTGCATATTTTCACTCCGCATTTTAACTGCAGTTTCACACATTACATTTGGCCATTTCAACCGACTAGAACCATATGCAGATCATTTGCTCTAAACTACAAATTAGTATCTAGCTAATGTTGCTCGAAACTCACACAACTTTTTTCAAAGCTGTTTTTTATTTCCCATACAGTGCAAATGTAACCAATATCAACTGAGCTCAATAAATCAAATAGCATTCAGTTATTGTTCTGAAAATCTGTTGCACCGCAAATGCAGACACAAACAGCCGTCAAAATACAGCTCTTAGGAGAGAAAGTGTTTTGTAGTTGTTGTTGAATTTTTGATAATTGGTGCTGCCATGTACATGTGTATTATGTGTCTGGTCTAGTGTTTCACAAAGTGATATCGCCAACTACTGGCCTGGCAGCATACAGCATTCTTAGTCATTTTCATGGATCCAAGTAAACAGGTATTGTTTTGACATGGTGTCACCTGTACTTGAAAAATGACAACAAAATGAAATACAACAATAAAATTAAAAATTAAAACAAGAAAAGGCCCTAGTGAACAAATTTGTTATTCAGCAAATTAGAAAGGTACATTGGGGCAGTACCATGGAGATGTTATATATATATATATATATAAAATAGCCTAATAAGAGGACCTGGAATTCAATTCTGTATGATACAGGGATCTGAGTGTTGGTGTAGTAGGCTAATGTGACTTCTCATTTAATTGTGAGTTAACATTCATGAAGCTGCAATCTGAACTCTTTGAAAGTGTTTAATAGAGCTCTTTGGTAACCCATCAAAAACGCTATTGCAATAGTCAAGTAGATGCAACAAATGCGTGAACAAATTTCTCATTGTCAGAAGACAAGAGAATATCACACTTAGATGTTGAGGTGTATGAAGGAAATTTAATTAATCATAACTAAGATTCCTTTTTCTTGCAGGATTAACATGTATATGCTTTTGAAAACTATCCTCTGGTTTCACAGACAAGGCTTAAGCATAGTCCCATGTTAAAATGCATGTTTAAGCTGTTTTACTGAAAGCCACTTGACCTTAAATATCTTAAATTATGTCAGTGCCATTGTTTTGTCTCAAGATACACACCATTAATGTGGAGAGGAGCTTTTATTACGCCACAGTCGATATTCCCGCTTCTTCCAGACAAGCGTATATGGGGTAACAATGTATTTGATATATTTGAGTGTGTTGAAAATGATGTTATAGACCTTATGTAGCCCCGCCCCTTTTCAGCACTGCGCTCGTTGTCTTTTGATTTCCGGTTTGTATTTCCACAGTGATCTTACGTATTTATGAATGAACTGCATGTTTTAAAATCTTCCCGGTCTACTGACATTTGTTAAGACATCTGCTTTAAACATTACAATGCTCATGATAACTTTCATTAACTCTACACCAAGTAAATCCACTTCACCAGCTAGTTATTCTTTGACAGCGATACCACAGAAATATACAGAGCTGCCGCAAAAACGGAAATTTAAAGACAGTATTATAAAGATGGCGGCGCACTTGTTTCTCTGGCGCATACGATCTATAATGTTACTCTGTGCGTTCGCTCGGCGGTTGCTATATGAGACTGCTATTGTTGCACGCTTTAGTATAAGCTAGATTGATTTTAGATGCTGGGTGGCTTGTGTTGTTAAATGGCATGCATTTAATCTTAAAACATATTGTATGACGTAGAGAATGCTGTATTACTGTTACTAAAAATAAAGCTGCATCTGATTATGCTATGTTAGCCACTTGTCAATCTCTGAGGCATGATAAAAACACGGTGCTCATAGAAAATCAAGAAAACGAGATTCAAACAATAAGCCTAAACGTGTTGAGCTATATAACAATTAGTTTTCTGTCTATAAATGTATCCAAATAGTTGTTCCCTTGTCGAATAAAACATGTAATATAATAAAGCGTCTTTTTGTGTTTTCATGGTTTCTACAAAAAAAAAAAAAAAAAAAAAAAATCGAGGGTAAAGCGGGTATGATGTCATTGATAAGCGACACGCGGACACGGTAATAAATTGCTTATATCGCTAGATTCTTGGAAACATCTGGGATAATGTAACTACACAAGTCAACAAAATATATAACACGGTTCTAGTGGTTTTTTTTGATATTTTAATCCAAAAATCTTACATATTGTGCTTTTAAAATATATGCAGTTAAGTTTTTCTTAACTTAAATAATAATTACACATAAAGATATACAATTATACATTCAAGATTTATAACTGCATTTAGTATGCTTGCTAAGGCATTATTGCTTATTGTTGCCAATAACACACTTGTGAAAACATTATCTTACCTGGACTAACCAAAACAATGCACAAAAATCCTAAAACATCTGCCAAATAGTGTGGGTTGGTAATTTTAGGAGGAAGATTTTCACCTTCAGCTAGTGTATCTATAATGTGATATAGTGTGCTACAATAGTTCAGTTTCACGGTGCATTATGCTCAATAACGTGGAATGACCCAGCTTATCCTGTTCAGCTTGTCAAATCTCAGAAGAAACACTGAAAAAATCAAAGAGTGTTGAACAGCAGATAGATATGGATGTCTTTTATTAACCCCAACATACATTTGTCAGTTAGAAAAGTATGAGATACACATTTCAAGTTACTTCCATGTTTTCTCTTGTGCAAACACTAGATGGTGCCAGAGGTCATTTAAAACAATGTTTGAAAACAATGCAGGATCAACGAAACAAAAGAAGAGCAATAATAATAATAATAATAATAATAATAATGTGCATTTAAAAACTAAGTTGATTCATTTTTGTCGAATTTATTGATTCCCAGCTTCATATAAACTGGATGTTGAGGCATAAACATCATACATTTCTACAATTCAACAAAAATATAACCAATATTTACAATTATTGTATTAAAAATACAAAACAAAAAGAAAGACAAAAAATAAGAACAAATACATACTCCACCAATTGTCTTTGTAAAAGACGTACAGGTAAAAGTAGTCAAAAAAAGAGAGAATCTTCACCAGCTAAATGTACACGTCTCACTTGACATCACATATCGAACAGAGTAGCAGACAGCTACCTACTACTATTTACCTTTTTGTATTTATGCTTGTACAATTTGTGCAACTTATTTTGCAAAACAAGCGACTCATTTTGGCTTGCCAAATCGTGAATATTTACTAAAAAAAATTAAGTGGAAGCAGATGGTCGATATATTTACTGTTACAAATGTGTTGTTATTAACAACTGTATCCGCAACCATTACAAAAAAAATGTGTGGGAGCCAAAAAACAAACAAACAAAAAACCTACAAACGAACAAACAGGCAACTAGAGAAAGAAACACTGAAGTAGTGATGTTACAGGGTACAGTGGAAAACACTGCAAACTTCTTTTTTTCTTCTCAAGTCTATTGTTTCTAACTACTGATCAATGTGATCAGCTTAACTCAGTGATTAAAATGAAAGAATAAAAGTGACGTGCTCCCACCGGTTCAGTTCTGCTCTAACTGGCAGACTTCAGGTGGGTTTGCGTGTTCCCGGCCCACCGGAGTCTCAAAAGCATGTTTCATTTGAGTTCCTGTGAGTGATTGTGGAAGCTGTTGTGCAGCAGTGGTATTCAGATCAAAGCCCACTCCAGGAGAAACATGCACGACTTGAGTCCTCATAAAGAAAAACTTATCACAGAAACCACCGTTTTCCACACACCTCCTTAATGGCATCACTTAATGAGAGGAAGGAAGTAGCACCCGAATAGGACGACCCTATTTGCCTGAGTAGCCTTCAGTTCTCACCTACACCAACAGGGGGAGCTTGATGTTGTGACACATATTGAAGACTGCTTCAAATCGCTTTTTGGGGGTGCTGAACTAGTAAAACTGTATCGAAGATGAATGTGTACATTTCCTCTCCATCACTAAAAGCTTACTGCAACTGAACTGGTTCACTTTTAATGGACTTTGGCGGCTGGATTACTCACAGATGTAGATTTGTTCGGCCCGTTATTTCTGTATCATGTTTGTTATGAGCTTTGACCAAACCATTCATACTTTCTTAGGGTTTTCAAACACATTAAGGCCAAGAACCAATAAAAACAACCAACTAAGGCTTTACTTAGCATCGTTTCCTCTCACAAAGCGCCTTCCTTATCAAATCGGTGTGCTACGTATGTCAAGAGTCAATGCGAACTCCATCATGATGTAGTTCTCCAGTAGAAGAGGTGTCCTTCAAGTCGTGCTCCTGCAAATATATAATACTGTAACGCTATACCACACAGACATGAGTGTTATCGTTGGGACTGATGTGAACAGGTGGGGTGATAAGTTGTAGTCAAACCTTCTTCGCCATCCATGCTGCATTTCCAGAATTGGGAGAATGAAACGTTGATTGTGTGCATCAGTTTACACCTTAAAAACAGTTTAAAAAGTGCTGAGGGGAACTACTAAACACGTTAGAGTGACCTTTAAGCAGAAGGAAAGATAGGAAATTGTCTGAAGACAACCGTTAACAGTAGTTTGTTTCTTGTGTGTGAATGTCAAAGCGCTGTGTTTGAGTTTCAGTTCAGTTCATATTTCCATTCTCCAAAGTGCCAAATAAGTTATTTTTTGCTCGCCTCCTTTCTTCACAGTATTTTTAGCATGCAGGGCATCAAACCCCCATGATGCATTAAGGCAGGGCAGGGAGATGAATCCACCATTGAGGAGGGAGAGAGGCAGTGCCGGCAAGATGTAGACTGGATGGTCTGGCTGTCTGTCTGACCGACCTGTGGAGGCCTGATATGGGCCATCAGTCAATGCAGCAACCGTATAAAAGCCAGTGTCGTCCCCATTCAAACAGCGGACACCTGTTCATCCTCTGGAGAAAGAAGAGAGAAACTCTGTGAGCATCATGGACATGGTCTCTTATACATAGGCTCTGTTCCAAACCCTAGTGACATGTGAAAGTGAACCGTTATTGATGACATATAATGTACATCTCCACAGAAACTATCTTTGGTGTCACATTTTGTATCTCTTGCACTGCATTCGCAGAAAACAGATGCTAATGCAGTTCTGTGCATGTTAAGTTTTGGTAGTATAAGCAAAGGTACAAAAATGGGAATAAAACTCTTTCTACCGTCTTCACCTGATTTGCTGCATGGCAGATAGCTGCCACTAGTACACACAGGGATACTCATGTTGATGACGTAAGAACGCCTAGTTTGTAACTAAATAATGTAATGCTAAAAAAAAGAAAGAAAAGTAGATTGGATTGGATTTGGGGCTCAGACCAACAAAATATGAAAAGCATCCTAACTCAAATGGTGACCAATTTGAAATGCTTAACATGGGTGGCAACACATTAAAAATCACTCCTCAAACCTTAACTATTTAATTATATAACTATAAAATTTTCTTCAAAGATGGCGTACACACTGGATATACTTCCAATATACACACAAATTAAAGGCACAGTATGTAGAATTTTCGCCACTAGAGGTCGCCTATTCAAAACAAAGGCGTAGCAATTTAAATACAAACGTATTGTATGATGGAGAAAATTCTGTATTATACTGTTACTAAAAATAAAGCTGCATCTGATTATGCAATGTTAGCTACTTGACAAAAATAGTGTTTTTCTCTGGGGCATGGTAAAAGCATGGTACTCACGGAAAATCAAGAAAACTAGATTTAAACAATAAGACTAAACGTGTTGAGCTATATAACAATAATTCGTTTTCTGTCTATAAATGTAACCAAACAGTTGTTCCCTTGTCTAATAAAACATGTAATATATTAAAGCGTCTTTGGTTTTTCCATGGTTACTACAAAATAAAATCGGAAATCGAGGGTAACACAGGGATGACGTCACTGATAGGCAACGCACGGACAGTCGGACATGTCCCGGTTAAAAAATTGCTTATTTCTCTGAATTTAAATATTCTTGGAAACATTTGGGATAATGTACGTACACAAGTCTACAAAATATATAACACTGTTCTAGTGGTTTTTGGATATTTTAATCAAAAAATCGTACATATTGTGCCTTTAATAATCTATGATTTGCTCAACTACACCATCTTGGAAGAACATGCATTCTGGGATTACCTTGCCTACAAAGATTACATGTATAACTGCCTTTGATTTTGGCCAAAATGTAAAGCAGCATAATCTTGGACATCTAAAAAAGCTGTCTATAGGAAATGCACTTGGGTTTGGAACAAAGTCAGAGACAAACAATTAAATATAATAAGAAAATAAAATATGCTCTGGCCGTACCATACCAAAGACAAACATGACAGGACAGGAAATACTTATTTAAAAAAAAAAAAAAAAAAAAAAAAAAACTGTGAAACTTAATAAAATGACAACTCCTCAATTCAGGATCTTTGTGCTGATAAGTACTAACACTATTTCATGGCTACCTGACAACACAAACATGACTTCAGGTTCTATCATGTGTTCAAGCGTTTATGATGGCAGATCTAGTGATTTTCCTGTGAGCACTGATGGGTGAGAGCCAATACACACGGCAGAGCGGGAAGCAATGACTGGGATGTTGCCACGGCGACGGGGGGCAGGCTGTCTCCGTGGCGACGCATGCACTGTGTGAGATGCTTTGGTGGTTGGTGATGGTGGGCAGGTGAAGGAGCTGTCCTCCTGGCATGCAGAGACCGTGACTCGTGTGCGTGGGGTGTGTGAGTGTGTGAGTGTGGAAGTAACTGGAGTTTGGGATTTTTTACCTTCCTGCTGGGGTGGTGTATGTAACTCATGGCCTGGGGGGAACTGCTGTGTGTGGACCTCTCCTCCTCTGAGCTCTGAGTTTGGGAGACAAGCACTCACCCTCCTCTTCCACCTCCTCTGCCTCCTCCTCTTCTCGGCCCCGGGGGTCCGGCGAGTGGGTGGGTTTTCCCGCAGCCGGGGGCTGCTGGGAGTCAGGGGAATGTGTGACAAGGCGGGAGCGCTGCAAGGCGGTGGTGTAGTCCGGGGGTCTCCTGCCTGAGTGAGCCGTGCCCTCGGTTACGTCCGTGATGGTCAGCGCCGTGTAGCCCGGCGGTGTGGGCGGAGGGTCCCGGTAACGGCCGTCCTTCCGTGCTGAGGGGAGGAGACGGACACCACAGTTCCGTTTAATATCCGTAACGCTTCTCACACACGCGGACGGACACATGCAGACATGCACTAGATCAGGAAGGATTGTTTTTGTAGGTAGTCTGTGTCGTTCAACCTTGTAGTGTTCAACATGACAATTAAGTATTTAAAGTGAGGTTGTCTCAACCTGCAGCATGCTTCATTTTCATTGGGAATATGTTCATGCAAAGATCACGACTTCAGCTTTCAAAGCAATGAAATGCACAACACATAGTATATACTGTAGAACGTGTTGGTGTGGTTACTCTTAAAACAATAGTTACCCAAAAATGAAAATCTTTCTCCCAACACATCTTTCAAGTCAAATATGGTACCACACATAATGTTCGACATTAAATTTTGATGTACAACCTGTCATGAAATCAATCAATATTTGATTTTATTTTGTCCATTATGAAGCTAGACAGAAATAGTCAGTATTAAATGTTACTGAATAGGAAAAAAAAGCTGTGTGATGCTTCTCATTTTGTGTTCTTTGGGAAAAAAAAGACCATACAGCTTTGGATGAACATGAGGGTGTGTAAATATTAACTATTAATATTAACTAATATTATCATTTTTGGGTGAACTATCCCTTTAAACCAGATTCACGTGGCGACTCTTACCAATCACAGCCTTGGTGTTGCCTGCAGTGATGGGCGAGGGGCGTCGACTGTGCTGTCTGGACTCTTCTGAACCAGTGGAGGTGATGCTGCTGGTCTCTGGGTCTGTGGTCACATCTCTCCCTCCTCTTCGTTTGATGGTACCTGTGTCGCCCTCAGAGTCCTCGCCCCAACATGCCGCCGAGGACGTAGAGGATGCGGACGCCCAGCTCCCTCTACTTCCCCACAGCCCCGCGCCCTCTGCCAACGCCTCCCAGCTACGCCCCTGTTGCATGGTCTGAATGTTGTCATGGGAGCCGCTGGAACATGAAGTCCAACTGCCACGACCAGAATCAGCAGCGTCAAGAGACACCCGGTCACCCTGGTCCTGGGTAAGCTCCTCTGAGCTGGGAGAAGACAGCACGGTGCCGCCCGCATACAGACCCCGGCAGTCCTGCATGGATGAGTAGGACCTGAAAAAAGAAGGGTAGAAGGATTCAGAAGGTTTAATAGTAATAATACATTGCCAGGTCATGATGGTCAACCAGTTGTCCAATAAAAGGTTTATCGATTAGTAAGGCTGACGACTTATTTTTTTCAAGCACCTTGTATCCATTCTACTGTGCTCCGACTAGCTGCTTATAAAACACAAGTACTTGTCTTGAATACTGCCTGAGAAATATGTCAGATTGGAGTCAGATAAGATGAAAACCAGCCTAATTGTATCAGGGTTCCTAAAGACCGATTAACTGGTCATTCATGCAACACACCAAATAGCTGAGAAAGTAAAAAGTGGTGTTTACCCCAAACTGTACTGGTCAGGGTCAGCAGTTGCCCTGCGCTCTAGCCGGTGACCACTGCCATGGCCCTCCGCAGCTATTCCTCCATACCGCTGCCTGCGTTCCTCTTGCCCCATGTCCAGGGAGGAGGTGCTCACCAGACTGGAGCGTGAGGAGATCTCACTGTGGCCAGAGTCTGACAGGTAATCACCAGCTCGTCCATAACCTGGCGAATGAGTACACAGAACAAGATGATAAGAAAACGGTTTGGCCCTAATACAGAGCCCCGTGGTACTCCAGTCTAAAACTGCCTCTTTTCATTTTAATAGGCTTTGTTTCCAAACTCTAGAGAGCTACCTTGCTAGAAACCATCTACATGTACAGCTAATTTGTAAGAAAACTGATTCTAGTTTGATGTTAATGCAAGTGTACAACACAATACAACAACAGCACACAAAAATATTGAGAAAATAATTCAATTTCTCCTGACTCCATTTTCAAGAAAGAAACAGAAGTACATTTAGAACCTTTTTTTTTTTTTTTTTTTTTTTTGCAGTCAGAGGTGTCTTAAAAATGCTGTCTACTAGGTTTTGGAACAGAGTTACTGAATATCTGTGACTTATGTCAGTGTTCAAATAGTATTGCTACATTTAGTGGTTGAAATGTCATCAACTGAAATAAGTAACTAACAATTGCACAATAGAATTTAACCTTCCCACAGAAGATATGCCTTACAGCTTACAACATGATGAAACTGATGATAAAATAATAGTGCAAGATAGATGTTATATTCACCCCCAGTTTCACAGACTAGGCTTAAGCTAGTCCTAGACTAAAATGCATGTTTGAGCTGTTGTAACTGAAAGCAACTTGCACTGAAATATCTTAAAATATGTCAGAGCCATTGTTTTGTCTCAAGATGCACACCAGTAATGTTTTTTTACTAGGGTATGCTTATAAAAGCTACTTAAATACCCTAACTGAAATAAGGCCTAATCCTGGCTTAACCTAAGCCCTGTCTGTGAAACTGGGCCACAGGGTGTCAGAGAAGGTTCAACTCATATAATGTATAAAGTACACAAGTAGATCTTTCAATCATTCATGTTCTGAGACTACTCTATATCAAATAACTGTACAAAAAGTCATAAAACACTACACTACTGCAAGAGCAAAGCATTACAGCCAAAACTCCCCTCTCTTAACCTAGCTAATCAAAACCAAGCAGTTACTTAAGTAGCGGAGCAGCTTGGGCCCTACAGTACACACACACACATCTAAAGCACTAGCCTTTTTCTGTCAGCTAGGAGCAAAACGGGTGCAAAAAACACTGTCTAGACTTGAGAGAGGTCACTTAAATGTCAGAATACACATATATGATGATATTTTTTGTAGCATTTCTGATATTTTAAAATGTGTAAAACCATTAGTAGAACCCACTACAGACACTGTACTATATAACACACTATATACTAAACGTTTTGACACAAATGTTACTGACTATGCCAATCATACCACTGAAATATCTTAGGGAAAGTCTGAACTGAAAACAAAACATCTCATTGGCTGTGTATCAATACTGATGAGCTGCCAACCTAGACAGCATTTTTGGACAGGATCTGAATTGTTCTAGTCAAACATACACTACTGTTCAAAATTCAATTTTTTTTAATGAATGAATGAAATTAGTACTTTTATTCAGCAAGAATAAATTAAAATAAAAATTGACAGGTAAGACATTTATAATGTTACAAAAGATTTTTATTTCAAATATACACTGTTTCTTAAAGGTGCAGTGTGTACATTTTAGCGACATCTAGCAAGCTACGGTGGCCAACACAGGACAAAGATGTTGTCGTCTGAGACAGAAGAGAGTAACCAGTCAATCAAATGCACTCTTTAGAGCAGTTTGTCTGTTTAGGGCTACTGTAGAAACATGCTGGCGTGAAATGGCGACTTCATATGTAAGGGGACCTGCGGTGTATGTAGATATAAATGGCTCATTCTAAGGTAATAAAAACATAACGGTTCATTATGTAAGGTCTTTATACACCACTGAAAATAGTTATGTATATTGTATTACATTTCTGTCAATAGATCCACCTAAAATGTACACATTGCACCTTTAACATTCTATTCATCAAGGAATTCTGAATAAAATGGTTTCCAAAAAAAAAAAAAAAAATTAAGCAGCACAACTTTTTAAAAGAAAGGAATAGAAAATAAATGTTTCTTGAGCACCAAATTAGTATATTAGAATGATTTCTGAAGGATCATGTGACACTGAAGACTGGAGTAATGATGCTGAAAATTCAGCTTTGCTATCACAGGAATAAGTTACATTTTAAAATATATTCAAATAGAAAACAGGTATTTTAAACTGCAATAAGATTTCTGAAAATTACTCGTTTTACTGTATTTTCGATCAAATAAATGCAGCCTTGGTGAGCATGAAAGACATCAAAAAAATCTTATAGACACCAAACTATCTCTAATGAATGATGTTTTAGTAGGCAGCTCACTACATTTTGAGACACAGCAATAATGATGGTTGTGTGAACTCTCTCAGGCTAAATCTGCATCTAGGCCCTGTTACCTGTTGGTGATTTTCTACAGAAGGAGGAAAAACCCTTCATACCATGGCTTCTTATAGCTGCGATGGCTGAATACAGGGTAAAACAGGTGAGTGATGAGAGACAGACATGTTATGTGACACAAATTCAAAAGGAAAGATGGAAAGTCGTGCATCTGTAACTCAGATTAGAGACAAACAGTGTTCCAAGATATTTTGATTAACAGCACTGAAACATGCCAACCTTGGCAGAATATTCCATATCATATGTGTGACCTTTTTTACCACTAGATGGCAGTATCAACATATTAAATAAGCTATGAAAACATGTTGGCACTTGTTGGCACCAGCTATCAGAGAATTGAACTGCGTGCCAGTGGCGAGGGAACACGCTGCCTTACAATATATTTCACTGCATGCCCACTATAGGCCTCTTATTCCACAGTTCACTGACAAGCCAATGGGGGAGATTAAATCGAGTGTGCAAAGACTAGATGTCGGAGAAAAACAACATTTAAGTATACATTGAATGCCATAGTGTGTCTGTCTGTGTGTATCCTTACCTTTCTTAGGTGAGCTGTGAGGAGACGTGGGAGGAGATGACAGCTGTGAGGAGTTGTTGGACACACTGTCCTCTGTCTGTTTCCTGTGTCTCTCTCCTGCCTCCTCTGAAAGGGACAGTATCTTCTTCAGAGACTGTGGTGAGCTTGTGCCTGTGCAAACAATAAGACAGAGCCTTATGAGAACCATTAATATATTTGTATTGGACGACTTGATTACATTGAAGTATCAAAAATATTTGGTCTTACCAAATGGTGGTAGGTCTTTGACCGGCACTTTCTTGCGAGATGGGTAGAGGGCTACGGCAGGCACTTGAAGCGCCTGGTTGGCTTTCTGAAGCTGCTGGCGCTGGTGGGTGGCAGCCCGTGCGACCACAGGAGACGTGTCAGGTCTCTTCCGGTCCCCAGAACTCTTCGGCACTGTGAAATATAAAGGATCCATTTGTAAACAGCAAGCAGAATTATATATCTTAATAATGAGGAAATAATTTACCCACCAGGGTCCAAAATTAACTTTTTACCAATGGTAAGTGAACAGTGGAAAAATGTACTCCACTATAAGTACTTCTTACTGGCCTTGAAACTGTATTTTGCTTCATAATTTTACATTTTTTTTTTGTACTTACAAGTCATGACTTTTTAATGTGTGGTAAAAATGTCTGTGGTGTGTTCTTCTTCACATGCTAGTGTTTTTCCCCTATTTTTATTTGTGTGTGCGTGCTTGCACCCTACTCACATGTGTTGATTGAGGGCTCACACTGCATTGAGAGTGTCTGTAAGCTCTCCTCGTTTGTCTCCAGGGTGAGGTTGGACAGGTATTGTTTGACCTTGCGTGCCATCTGTGCATCCTCGTACAGCTTCTTGGCATTGAGAAAGGAACTCCGTCTGACCCGTTTCTTGTGCCCGCCTGTCTGGGTTACATCCAGGACAGCCGCATTGGCACTGCCCTGGCTGAGTGACCTAAACACACACACATATTAGAGTTAAAGAAGCAGGCTGACTTTAATAGTGTGTAGTATGCTGATGCAGGATCAGATGCAGTCTCTATCTGACATGCAGTAAGTTGCATTCCTTGCAGCTTTAGAACAATCCAAACATTCCATGCATTTCACATCTCAGTCAATCAGGCAGTTAAACAAAAATGGGATGCTATGTAAACAACAGAAGTATCATACTCGAACTGTGCATGATATTTAGAAAGAATTACTGATTATATCCCTTTTTTTTTTTTTTATTTCTGGGGAAAAAGAAATATCAGTTCAAGGTTTTATGCTTAAAGCTGCAGTCCGTAAGTTTTGTCTCTTTGTCCCCATCTCTGTTTAAAACCTGCAATTGCAGTTATTTGCGGAATTATCATCTTTACGTGGGTTGTGCATTGGCACGGCTCCTCACCGTGGATGAATCTAATGTTTTGAGGAGAACGTTTGGCTGTAAGTCACCGCACTGGCAGATACTGTACTTTGGAATCACAGATTGTTGTCTTGGAAGTATGACCAAAATAAGAATTTTCACCAAAAAATTTTATCCTAACAAGTAACAATTCTGACCAACTGAGGAAAAAAAGCATTACAATAAATTGTGTTATCAATTGAGATTAAATCTAACGATTGCTTAGCTCATATCACATCAAACCGTGCAAATTAATATTATTGTTATACTTTGTTCTCAAATTGTTAATGTTAACAACATTTGAATTGCATGACTACGTGTATTTAGTGTGTATTAGCGTTACATGTAGATTTCAATTTCTGTACAGTCTAATCTCTAACATTAATGATAAGTTTAATTATTCCAGCTGCTGTGAGAAAAGGTTATAAATCAGTGGTCTCAAACTGCCGGCCCATGGGCCATTTACAGCCTTGTCGCATGACCTGCGGTGCACTTGCGGCATTCTGAAAAGTTGAGATGTTTTCATCTCGCATAGGCGCACCTGGAAAAACGAGTGCGCCGCACCGCATGCGCGTCGCGACTATGTCGCTTCTATTATGAGTGCGCTTGCCTAAATTACAGTAAAAGCTCTTGCGCAAGTCGCGAGTGTCGATTTAAACCACCGAAACGCGTCCGATGGTACCGTTACCGATGCTCAAACGGCATCTTGGGCAAATGTGGCTCAGCTGTGTGAGCAGAGTGTACAAATGTATTCAGGGATTGCATTTGTTCAGTACAATGTTGTTCAGTGCAAGATTTTGATGTTATTTAAGATAAAATAAAGTAAGGGAAAATATTTGCATACTGCTAAACTGTTAAAAATTAATACTGTATGTAACAATGATAGAGACGCTGCTGTTTACATTCTTTGTTAAGTATGGCAAAAATATTTTAGTAATGAAATTTGAAGTAAATGAGAAATAATGCAAAGGAAAGAAAATTTTCAGAAATGTTGTGCTTTCTTGTGCTTGAATGTTAAAATGGCCCTCCTATGAGGTGTCAATCACAGCAATGGCCCCCCAGCCAATTTGAGTTTGAGACCCCTGCTATAAATGATCCGTCACCTGCAGTGTCCTCACGTGCTATATAGCCTACTAGCTGGAACTCCTTCTTTATGTAAACAGACATGACGTAATGACGCAAAGATGAACA
Source organism: Elopichthys bambusa (assembly GCA_037101425.1). NCBI lineage: Eukaryota > Metazoa > Chordata > Actinopteri > Cypriniformes > Xenocyprididae > Elopichthys > Elopichthys bambusa. Next base: position 16,407,054 of record CM074447.1, on the reverse strand, counting down.
GCGGCATGCTCGAATTTCCCGCAGAAACCTACCAGTACCTCTCGAATTAGAAAACATTATTACAAGCTTACTATTGTGAATCAGGCTAAGATAAAGAGGTAGTTTTGAACACTGGCTGGTACTTGCTCAAATTTATTTTGGTTATTTTTTTACCAAAAAATAAAATAAATATATAAATATATGTTACAGACTGCACTGCAGCTTTAAAGGTAAAGTGCATTATTTCTGCACCACTAGCATAATTAAAGTCTTTGTATATTAAGCTAGAATAGGAAAAAGTATTTAACACACTTAAAACGTATAAAAGGTCTTATAAAAGGCAGGGTTTGCATCTATACACAATCTTAGTCACTATTTAAAAAAATAATTAGTTTACACAAAGGAAAATAATTAAAAAGATAAATAAATCAAATAATAATAAAAAATAAATAAATAAATAAAAAACACACAAGACTGCAAATACTTAGTAGAAGACGTGCAGCTATGTTAAGTAGTTTAGCTGGAAGGGGCACGTTAAATCACTTTTGCTAAAAATGGATCATGGGACATCAAATTAAGAAATGAGCTGGAACCAAAAAACTGTAAATAAATGCATGCATACTGGTACGGTCATGTTTGTGAAACATTCAAAATCGATGGTAATAATACAACAGAAAGATTAGGATGTATTTTAGAATGAGGTGATTTTATTCAATGACCCTGAGTAGCAAAAGTGATGGTAGTCAAATGCTTGGATGGGATCAGTCAGAGCAGAAGCATTCTCAAATGAACCAGAAAAATAAAAATAAAGGATGGTGAGGAGCCAGCCCAAATTAAAGGAGGGGGCACACATGAGGCCAAAGGTGAGAGTTCACCATACTCACCCTAAACTCCTCCATTTCTTCTTCCTGTAAGGGAGAGCCATGAATAGTGAAGTGTGGGGCAGAGAGGGTGGACGAAGAGAGAAATGGGGGAGAGAGAAAGCCCATGAGAGAAAGAGAGGGAGACACACTTAGATGAGGAGAAACAGACCAAGGGTACCAGGTTGGGGTGCATCAGAGACCAAGAGAGACAGTAACTTCTCTGACAATAATGCAGACAAGGAGAAACATACAAAATGGTTTGACTCTCCTGTACGTAAACATCACAAACACTTCAACGTTGCAAAAAACCTTAGTAAAAGCCTGTGCGTGGAAGCGTGAGGTGAGAGCTGTTCACATCGCAGTAAGTGGGCACTAAAAGCTACTCAGTGGTGTGAAGAGTCCAGCCTGAAAGAAAGGCAAAGAAGTCATTGCAGCAGTCAGGTCAGAAAGGCACTCACCTGGTTCTGAACATCAGAGCAGGGTCCATGTTTACAGCTGCCATCCGGCCTACGTGTCTGATTTCTTTAGCAATCATCCGCAGCTTCTCAAAGTTCACCAAACCGTCAACCTTTGAGTCATTCCCTAGAGTTAGCAATAAAGAAAGGGCTTATATCATAACATTTACACTCTTGTACTACAAACCCCATTTGCATGTGAAATAAACATCCTTCAGTAACAGCCTCTTTGTAATCCTTACATTAAATGTACCGCACAAACTATAAAGATCAAACAGAAATAGTCCTAATTAGAAACAAACCTCAAAAGCCATGCAGAGTTGTAGGTACTTTTCATAGAATATAAAGCTATTTTGTCTACCTGTCACAATCTCGGTTTACTATTACTGAAAAATTCCCAAAACTAAGAGATGTTCAATAATAAACAAACATGTATACTATATATGTCCTCACCTACATCGGTGAGAACTATCGTACCTTCATGCAGGAAGGTGAGATCCTTCTTGATTACAGGGAAGAGTGGTATTATGGGTGGCTGCAGGTTCTGGCTGTTAAGAAGGTTCCGGTACTTTGCCATATTCCTGGAGGGATCAAATAGGTCTTGAAGATCACTAAACAGCTTCTCATATTTACTGGGCAACTTCTCCCATGTGCCTCTCAGCCTGGACACCGGTGCCAAATTCAGACCACTGGAAAAGACGCACAACGCCATTGTTATTTGGCACACTAAAAAGGGTCTTCAATTTAACCCTACATTTTTTACTCTTGAACTTAAGTCTCATTTTACCTGATGATGGCAAACATGGAGTTGAAGTTCTTGCACTCGCGGCAATGCAGTGCAATTTTAATGAAGTGCTTGATGATCTTCATGCGCTTGAGCTGGTTGGGCTCACGCACCACTTCTGTGGCCACCCAGAAAGTCTCCCGATTGATGGCTTCCTCAAAGAGCTTGAGGCTGGGGGGCCCGGTTAGCCGAGTTTTCAGCTTAAACAGGTCATCAATGTACTCGGTGGGCTCGATGGCACAGAACAACTCGAATGCACGCATGGAAAGCTGGGTCGCCACTTCCACCGTGCTGAGTTGCAGCAGGCTGATCTGGCTCTCCCGTAGTAGTTCCTGGGCATCTTCATCAGAGCACAGTGTCTCTGTCTCCATGTTGCTTTTCAGGTAGTACCTGCATGTTAAACGCAGAATAGGGGAATGAGAGGAGAGGTCAACAAGTGTCTTAAGTGATTTGCCACTGAAACAGAAATATTTCAGAAATTGTACATAATGGCCATAAGGACTGTAAGGCAGTACCTGCCACTCAGCTGGATCCTGTCGGCTAGTTTGGAGAGTTGTTCAGGAAGTCGCCGCTGCTTAATAACGCCCTCAGGAGTGACTGACACCTCACACAAAGAATAGGCTTCAGCGGCAGCAGTCAAGGCAAACTCTCGAATGGCCTGAGCTACGACTTCTTTTGCTGTGGTGTCCTTCCCAATCATGATGTACCGACTTTGCTGGTCTGCCTTGAACACTCGCAATACCTGGTCTGACATGTCTAAAGAACAGAGAAATTACTAGCATCAAGTCTTTATCTGGGTGGAAGTCCACTTATTATGTGTTTCATGTGTTCCAATGAACATCGCTTTCACACTTGGTATGTTTGAGTAAGTCCGAATCTGAACTAGATTTGTGGACAATCAAGAACTCATCCACTTCTGGATGTCTATAATGTAATCAATTTATGCATTATCTCTACATCAAACACTTACCAGACTTTGTTTAACATTAACCCATCACTGAAAACTTCTTTTATAAATTGTACAGTTTTCTCGGTGCATATGCATGTTCAGAAGACACCTTCACACCAAGCAAACTAATCAACTTTTAAGGTCAATCAACAAAACCTCTAGTGTGAAAGCAACATGAATAAGTGAAAAATAATCAATTAATTAAAGAATTTAGATGAATCCCACCAAATGCAAAGTGTTCAAAGATTAAGACCTGATTGAATCCCACCAAACTGTGCTGCATAAAGAACTTTGGATAGCAAAATCAATGTCAAAATTGAACAGACAAGTGCCCTGAAGATGATTGTGATTAAAAAAATGAAAGTAGTTAGGGAACCTCTGACGGGGCAAGATCAAATACTTACTTATAGATACTGCTTCTGAAAGAGGACATTCAGGACAGCATGAACATCTTATTAAATATGCATGTACTGAGATTAAACTTCTTTGAAGGGTTCTGTAGATGCCCTCAAGAAAAAGTGCAAGGTAAGATATCACACGAAAATGTTTAAACTATCCTGGCAAAGATCTCAACTATCTTTATTTACTGACTCAAAGTCTGTTCACTCATAAGAAGGTCAAACCTAGATGGATAAATTTCTGGATCAAATAATTATTGGTTAAATCCTATCCCTAGGGAAATGATTGTTGACTGTTCACCCCTTAAGCCCAACCTAAAGCCACAGCCAAACACTAACCCAGGGTTCCTACACATTTTCCATTTCAAAACTTTTTACTTTTCCATACTCAAATTTCCAGACCTCCTTCCAAACGATTTCTGCCATTGGTAAGCCTTGGTCTCCTTTTCTCAGTTTTCTCTGCTTCATGTTTGTAGTCCGGGCCCTATAGTCTTTTAGTGATTTTTTAAATTAGTGTTTGATTGTTGAAATAAAGTTTTGAATTTAGTATTCACGTCTAGGCCCTTCTCTTCTTAAAACCACACACCTGTGTGATTTTTGTTGGGGGGATTATTCTACAAGTACTAATATATTCTCCGTTTAACAAGGTGGCGTAGGGGCTTTGTTTGTTTCCCTTTCCGACCATACCACTCGCTACATAGGCCTAAATATTTAATTTGTCTATTAATTCAAAACATTTACTTTATAGACATCCTTCTATGATTTATCCATCTTGGTCAGTGTTTGCTCTGTTGTCGGTACTGGTTGTAAGGATTTCTATAGAGTAGCCTACGAGTATGAGTAGCCTTGACAAGCGCAGTATGACAGTTTCCCTAATATTTTAGAAATTCATAACTTCATAAACATATCTGCAAAGTAAAGAGAGGTGAAAAAGGTGACGTGTAGGAACAAAATATTTGTAGGGGGATCTGGGGGCATCCTCCCCCATGAGAAGATTTTTGTGCATTCTGGTGCACACTGACAATAACATAAATGAAAAAAAAACAACATTTGCTTCAAGTAAAAAAAAAAAAATAAATAAATTGGCACTAGGGCTGAGCATTGACAAATTTCACAACTGAATGCGATTTTCATTTAGAAGCTTGCAATTTGATTTTGATCTGATTACCTTTAATTCAGTATTAATTAATTTGGGGCCTATCAGGTACAGCACATGGCAAATTTCCTCAAAGAAATAAATCTCTCTCAACTAATGCTGTAAACTATACAGGGAACCACAGCTGGTACATCATTATAATATTAGGTTAAAGTGAAAAACATCTTTTTCACTTTAAAATAATGGTCCAGATTACTTGTAGTTCTTGAAGAATGGCTAGGTACTTGACTAATTAGTGATGCATTTTATGACCATGTTTAGAGTAAAAAAGGACAATCTTGAAGAGCTACTAGAGATCTGGACCATTATTTTAAAGTGAAAAATATGTTTTTCACTTTTAAATAATGGTCCTGATCACTAGTAGTTCCTGCATAGTGACTAGGTAACACTTGAGTAATTAATGATGCATTTTATGACCACGTTGAGAGTAAAAAAGACAACTGTTCACATCTCAGACACTTTAATGTTGTGATTAAAAATTAGTAATTCTTTATAATTTGTCATAGTTACCTATTAGTTCTTAATGATGCCAATCTCATTCTCTAATTATTGATTAGCCAATAAGGAACTATCTTAGTCCTAAATTTGACATTACTTACTGATTAGTTAAGCATGTTTCTATATTAGTTAATAGTAGTAGCTGAAGTGGTAATGTAGTACTACTCATTAGTCCTGCATTACTTCCTGCATAGTTACTTATTAATGGCGGACCATTATTCTAAAGTGTTACCGAAATTACTCAAATCAAATTCCATACTTTTCCAAACTGCGTAGGAACCCTGCTAACCCTAACATCTCACATGGTTGATAAGAATGTTGTTCCAGAACCAACAAGGACGTTGATGCAATAACATATCCTACTTTGTGAAACCACATAAAGCGTCTTACCAGGTTGGTTGTTGAAGTCGAGTATGCGATGGTGTGACTGCAGCAGGTCAGGGTTGCTTGATGAAAGGTTTCCACTGACAGGAAGAGCAGGAGGGATCTGCTTTGACTGCTTTAGCCCTACAATGCTGTCATCCTGGGACTGTCCCACCCCAACATCACTGTAAACAAACCAGAAGAGTTATACACTGCAGTGAACCAAATTGCCATTGGAGCTTTCATACACCAAGCTCATCTTACTTGTAAGGTTTGGGTGGAAGAATACTGGTCAGTGTCTTGTCGAAGATCTTCTTCAGCTTGTTTCTGCCACCTACAGTGTTGGCCTTGGCTTTCTTACTAGCTTTCTCAAGACCCATGACCTGCTCAACATCCACAGCCAGGTCAGGGATGGAGTAACGACTGGCTTTCTTAATGTCCCCGATTTTAGGGATGTGAGGTGCCCCATTTTTCCTGTCTGGCTCCTCCTCCTGTTCTTGCTCCTGGTCCTGGTCAGGTCTAGCCAGTAGCTCCTTAAACACTGAGAGCAGAGAACACAGCACAAAGAAATAGATTTAACACTTTCTCACAGATTTTTTTTTACATTTTCAACAAACAAACAGTCAAAAGCAGCTACAACTTTATTTTCCCCTACTGCAAAAGGAAGGAGAGCTAACTGGCAAGTTTTGGATAAAGCGTGTTTTGGGTCTAAATGAGTCTGTGCAGCTGTGGTAATTTCAGCCAGTGTAACTTACCTAAGAGATTGGTTTTCACAGTAATGGACAGGTGCGTGTTGTTTTTGAGAATCTCGTTGGCTTTGGATAACGGCACATTTTCAAAGTTTTGCCCATTTACCTCTAGTATCTGGGGGAAAAAATGGAAACCCAAGGTCTCAATCAACATTGCAGCTGGACCAGTTGATAAATACACATAAAACATAATGTTCTAAAACTTCACTCTCCAGAGAACAGTTTGTGGCATTACACATCACCTAATAAAATCATCTCAGTGAGGTAAGGTATGCTAAGTGACTCTTATTCAGTGTTGCTTATTTTCTATGTGAAAGGAACTTTTTCACTCATTCATTCACTCATTTATTCAAACTGACACCAATGACACACGCAAACAAATACAGGTCCACGTTCACATTAGCAGCCAATCAATATGGGTTTTACTGAAAAATATATACTGATATCTAGAGAGCATAGTAGCTGATGGCAGATTATAATACTGATACGTACACAACACAATTTAATAAAATTTATAAAATAAATAAATAAAGCATAGGAAATTCTGATGGAAATGATTTATTTTCTCTTTTTTAAGCCCACTTTTTAGTTTTTGAAAATGCACACTTTTGTCATAGAAAGTTTTGTTTTGTAAAATGGTGACCATGGACTTCAGTTTACAAGCCTCTTGTCCTCCATGATTATTATTATTGGTGTGTGTTCCCTTGTTACCAACTACATAAAAGAAATTAAACTAAACAATATTTACTCAAATTAAACTTAAATAAAACAAACTGTTTATCTATTTTCAAAGCTGACTGATACAAGGGGGAACTACCACATCTTTTAATTGGCTAAGCGGACACAGTTATTATCAATAATCTCAAAACGGCCAAGTATCAGCTAATTAGCATTCAGAACAATCAACATTCTTCTTGTGGTTCAAATACCACATAGAGTGAAAGGCAAAAAGAAACAGTGTGACATACTTAATTCATCTGAAATCACATTTTCCGCTTGTGTGAAAGAGGAAAGAAGTGTGGCAGACAGATTCAGACTACAGAACAAGTTGAGGGGCTGGAATTTATGTGCTTTTATGTTTGAAAGACAGGCTAAATGGAAACAAAATCATAAGATGAGGTTTTTGCTTTTCTTCTTTATGATTTAGGGCAGTATGCTCTCAGTGCTGTGACTAACTCCGCTTTCACCGGTTGACAATGCCAATTACAAATGCTCTCACACAATGTTTTCCACTTCCAGTCCCACACTGCTATTACTGCTCCTAATGCCACAGCAAGTTGCTATTACGGTGTCAATTTAACAACTATTTCTGTAGCTTACTTCAGATCCTGCATAGTGCTGGTGTGACATTACCTGATCTCCTCTTTTAAGGCCGGCCTCTGCAGCTTTGCTGCCTGGCTCCACGCTGTCAATGAAAATGCGAAAGCCCTTCTCTGAACCCCCCAGCAGGGTGAAGGCCAGGGGGGCTTCCCTCGAGGGTTTTGTCAGGGTCACCACCCGCAGTTTAGCTTTGGCAGCACATGCTATGTTTAACAGTCTTAGGTGCCCACACATTTTCTGGTTCAAAGAGAGGCATTACATGAGTTTTTGCAGTCAACTTGGCCACAAAGCTTTAGATCACCAAGGAATTTAAGGTTTTATTGCACACAACTGACCTCTCTCTCCAGATTGTACTCGAACTCCTCAAGAAAATGTGTCATTGCGGGGTCGCCCTCAAAGTCGTTGAAGTGATTGTTCACCCACAGCAAGACTACCCGTGTAACCTGATAAAATGTGAGGTTACTAATCATTCAATTGAGAACTGATTGATTTGAATGCTTGAATAAGTGTGTCTATGTACCTTGTCCCTGAGGCTGGGGTCATGGAACCACTCCAACAGTTTTTTGCCCACCACCATGGGGCTTGGCAGGAAGGTGCGGTAGGTAAGCAGGAAGTCCTCGATGTAGGTGGGGTCGACCACTGAGTGCTCTTCTACAAGGTGCATGGTAAGACGCTCCGGTGTGCCCTGTAAAAAACAAATATACTCTTTAAAAGGATGTCAAAGCAACGCATTTTAATCCAATTTTGTCTCTGTTTAGTGGTTGGCCAGAAGAACTATCAGTCTGTTTCATTGTTGTTGGGCAAATTTTCCTCAGCTCCAATCGTTAAGGGTATTAGACTTATATTTGATATTGGAATATATTTGATATTCAGTCCATATACTGTATGCCTCCACGGTGCTAAGCATATTTCCATGTTTAGGAATCAATAAAAGGCTATGTTCAATGCATCTGTGTAAATCAGGGCAAATGCCATGTCAATCGAGAGTGCAAGTCAACGTTTCCTATAGAACAGTTTTTGTAGTGTGGCACAACTTGGCTTATCTCATTGGACACAATTCAGACTGCAAACTCACAACTAGAATAAAATATAATTTCCTTTTGCAGAAGTGCCACAAAATAGAGGTGCAGGAAACACTGGTGTAAGTATTAACGGACCTCATGACAGGTAACATCTGTTCTAGGAAAATAACTATAGAAAAATTACAATTCTTTAGTCAGGATATCCTTTTTTGTCAGTTAAGCTACATTTCTGAACATTTCTTTACCTCTGGGTATGGAAAAAACAAATTTGTCACACATTATAAGTTTGGTTCTCACCTTGATGACAATGTGTCCTTTTCTGGTGCCTGTGCGGTCAAGCTCACGGTGTTCCTTCACCATCACAATCTCACCCTCTTCTTCCACCTTCTGCATATTTTTCTCTACTTGGTTAAGGATACAGCAGTAATCTTGCTGTGCTATGCAAACAAACTGACAGAGAAGCAAGATTGAGCAAGAAGACACAAACCGTGAGGGGAAAGTAAATCAGTTTTATGATGCAGCAGTATATTCAAATGATTTCCCCATGATAATTACACCAGTGCACTGAAACAGAGACAAGATTTCATTATTTCAAATTTTTCACTAATCACCTCTATTATTCTCATGCTTAATGAATGGGCAGAGCCACATCACTTCTGCAGTAAATGAGTCATTACAAACAGTTAAAATATAGTAGTCAACATTTGAAGTGGATTAAAACCTTTCATCAAAGTTGCCCTAAAAACTTCTTCTTAGGACAACTTTGATTAACTTTTTTGATCGACTTCAAATGTTGACTACTGTAGTTTGGGCGGGGATAAGAGACATTCTTCTTCTTCTTCTTCTTTTTTTTGATCCAAAACATGTTCAAATCCATAAAGTATTGTTTGATTTACCTGGCAGTCATCCACCTTGGTCTTCATCACCCCCTTCATGTACTCTTTCTCCATGGTGGGGGACACACCAAAGCTGTTGCCCATGCACAGGATTTCCGTCCGGCCATCTGGGTGCGTCACCTCTACTGAGCCGTTCAGAATCACAGACCATGAGTCCAGCTACAACAAAGGAACGATGCAAAGTTAACAGTAAGACACAAATACTTAATGTGATATTACAATTTAAATCATTTTTAGGATGCAATACGTAATATAAACCTTTGTGGTGAAATACAAAGCTTGTGCACAGGAACTTAGGTATGTGCTGCTGCTTTTTTTGTTTTGAGCATTTATAACCACAAAGAACATGTCATCTCAATGAACTGTATGAGCCTCAAGCTCTGTCCTGCTTTCAATTATATAGATGCATTAGGGGGGAAAATGGCTCTTTTTGGCATGTCAATACTGAGATAAGGACATAAGTGATTCCCGCTGTACCGCGGGCATCTTGTAATCTCAATATGTTGAATGCTGGCATCCATTCAGGTTTAACAGTGCAGAAGCTAAATGGCTGATTGGTTGTGACGAAAGGGGGGGGGGGTACATGTACGACAGTACATGTAAGCGATTCCACAGAATCAAGATTAGCACGAGACTGAAGTGAAAGCTGGTGAAATTTCTTAAATTGAACGACATTACTTATGTCGGTAACATAAAAAGTAACAGGATTAGGGTTAAAGAAATAACTAAAATAGGATTAGTGTGAAAAGCTAACAGCTATCGATTTAGGAAAAAGTGCAGGATGTGTGCTACACGTACTAGGCCACACATATTGGTTAAAGGTTAAATTGAGGCTTCAAGTAATTGCAGAAAGGCTAATGCCACTGGATCATGTCATGGTAAGTCTGACCGACCTCTTCGCCATCATTAAGGACGATTGTGCCGGCCCGTTCCACCACAGCAAACACCATGACAGCACAAAGCTCCCTCCTGACGGACATGGTCATGTTGGCAAAGGCCGGAAGCTGGTGCATGAACTCCAGCAGTTGCTCTGAAGAAACAGAGTGAGAAATAAGAAGTGAAAGATACATTTAAGACTAAGTGAGATACATGAGAGTCTCTGAAAGTCTTTCATTGATATTTGTTCTCTCCATCAGATGCAGTTTGTTCTTCCCACATGGAGAACGGAAAACATTCTTTCCATGGCTATAAAAATAACAGCAGCTAAGCATTGAATGCATTATTAATATGAAGCTATTTCTGAAAACTGGCTAATCCTGCTATGCAATATACAGAACGTATTATACACGACCATAAAATCCATTTCCACAGTGACAAAGAACTAAACTGACAGTAGTAACTATGGACACTTCCCAGGGGTTGATTTTTATAAAAACGAACACATTTTTTCTTTTCTTTATTATATGGGAGGTCAAAATAAAACTGTCATAGAAACTATATACTGATCCATGTCTTGGACAATTTTTGATACTTTGAAAAATTACAGCATGATTATCAAGACTAAGAGTAAAATAAACCATTTAAATATAGCGCATGAAAATTATTTCTTTTATTATCAATTTTTAGACATTAGAACTGCCCCTCAGTTGCTGTCATTTCCATTGATTTAATCAAAAGTTGATATAGTTGACAACAGTGTCAGTGAAGAGCCTGAGATAAAATTTGTGAAAAGAAAACAAATACATTTTAAGATAATTAAATGTGTATTAAGAATAAAATAGAGCCTGACATTTTATTCCAATAATGCTTAATGTGATTTTCCCTGCAGAATGTTATTAAATACAACACATCATTTGAGATGTGGCAGAAATGACACTGTGATGGAAATAATGACCTGATGGATAATTTCCCCCGTTATTTACGTATATACACTGTGGAACATTGTTACTGGACAAATTAAATCAGTTAGTGAGAATGTGAAATGTGTGTTTTAAGAGAGTTAATTGTCTTACAGTCTACAGTGCCAAAAGTATTCACAGTTAGAGAAACACCCATTTCCATTTTTTGACAAGTTTTTCTGTCTCTTTTTGAAAGCCTAGCCAGTGTGCTTGTCATTTTGTTGTACAGAACATGGTTCATTAAACCTCTTGTGTCCATTCATTCCAATATAATCATTATTTTACAATCAATACGAATAAATGGAACTGGCTAGCAAGATAATAGTTTTTCTATAGCAAGTTAATAGTTATTCTTTCAATGCTTGACAGACCAACTAAATTAAGTATCTGGTTTTAGCTAGTGTGACAGGGCTGCCCAAAGCCCTGAGTGATTCAATTGAGAACAAGAAGAGAGAAGACAAGAGATTTTGCTCCGTGCTCATGGCCTGTCTGGGTACTCGATGACCTGTGCTTGGCACGGCACCACTGAAGCGTAGCTGTAGATGCAGCTCAGCCAATCAAATTTTAATGTGCTCCAAGAGACTCGACTGAGAGGATGACCTACAAAAAAACAACACATCTCCCCCTCATGATTTCCTTTTGTAGCCTCTCCGACCTTTTGTTGCCTTCTTTTCCTGGCAAATTTATTTCATTGCTTTCAAGAATCTCCACTTCTAGTGTTTGCATTATGTTCTAGTAAGGGATCTTTGCCAATGTTATTCAGGATTGTATGGGAATCGCTAACCTATGTCATCATCCGTTCGGTCCATAGGGTCTTTCTCCAGACAGTCTCGGACGATGTCTCGACTCATGAGGGGATCTGAGGCACGTTCAATATCTTCCTCATCGTCATCCTCTTCAGAGTCAACGGCCGTCTCGGGCAGGCCACTGAGGTCCATGTCGCCGGGCTCACTCTCGGTGGCCTATGTGTAAGAAAACTTCAGTCAATCATAATAAAGTATTTTGGACCTTTTATTTGTTTGTTTTAGATCTGTAAGTCACTGTGGAGTTTCTGCTAAATTAATACATTTATCCTGAACGCTGAAACTGATCATGATATATATATATATATATATATATATATAAAAAATATAAAAGATTAAAGAAAAGTTTCTATTAATTCAGAATCAAAAGGAAATATCAAAAAGACATACAAACCCTAGCAACAAAAAAAATTCTAAGGCGGCAACTAACAAACCAAATAACCATGCACAACAATATTTTCTGATACATGACAGATGATAAGAGTTAGATGTTTGAAATCCTTGTTTGAGAAAATACAACCAATTACTCCACCAGCACACGGCCCAACCTTAGAAGGTAGGCAACAAAAGAAAGACCCATCCTGCTGTGTACGCCACAATGTCCTGTCGCAACCAAGCCTGATTCGCTCTCACCTGACCGAGGATTCCCAGCGATGCTCTATTCCTGCCTGTAACTGCCCACAATGTCGCCTTGACCAACTGCTTGCAGAAGCCGGGTCCCAGCCACATCTTTAGAGCTCGGTCTTCCAGCCACTTTTAATTTTTTAAGCCCCTCGATCTGGGCTCACACAAACGCATGTCATTTTGACTTAAATGACCTGCATTACTCATCAAATATTCAGATAGTGCTGAAAGCAGCCACTCAGAGGGCGAGTGGGGCGGGGCGATGTGAGGCTGGGCTCTTTTTTAGGGTGGAGACTGGGGAATGGGGGAGGATGTTGGTGACAGGTGGCAAAACGCACTAAAATAAAAAAAAGAGGGATATATCTTTTCAATAGCATCCCTCTTAAGAAGGTCAACACAACTTGTGGGAACGGATAACCTAAAAGTAACAATTTTCTCATCACTTAATCACCCTCATGCCGTTGTATGACTATTTATTCACCAGAACACAAAAGGAGTAGTGGTGATCTCCTATTCTTGAACTTTTTTTTTTTTTTTTTCCCTGAATCTGATTTTGTTTTATGAACTTCTGAATAATTAATTTCCATATAGGACTGATATGGTTCTCAACTTCAAATCACTGACTCAATGATCTGGTCACAGCGGTTAACAGCTCACTTGAGGTGATTATCAATTACAATTCAAGTGAATAACTTCATTTAAATCTGTCCCTGGAAAATCAAAATAAATAAATAAAATAAAATAAACTATTGTAATGCCTCAGAGACACACAAGTCCCACTTTTATGGTTGTTTTATATCCTTTTTTGAGGCTTAATGGCTCAATGTAGTTGAATAAAAAATATAATTTCTCCTTGTGTGTTCAATGTAACAAGGTCATACAGGTCTGGAACGACATGATGGTGAGTAAATGAATATTGGGAGAACAGTTCCTTTAAGGTCCTCAAGAAAACCTCGATGAGCTCACAGATGCTCGATAACTCTGTGGCGTACAATTGTCCAGAAGCTCAGACTGTTAAAACATGAGCAGAGATCTATGAATGAGCAGTATTTACAATGACAGACATCTCAAATGCTATATCCATCAATTCACAGGAAACCCCAGTAATTCCCTACTCTCAACTATGAATTAAATATGCATTCTCTAGGCATTCAGCCACTGGTGCATGGCGACTGGATATCTACGTGCTTAAACAGCAGCAATCTTGTTGAAGAAAGGTATCAATGACTGTTGATTAATGCCGTTTCAAGATCTTAAAATCAATATACTAAGCAGTCACCCATTAGCTGAACCTTTTGGGATTTACATTACAACACATATTCATCCAGACATGGTTAGGTTGATGACTCGCTTCAGCTCATTAAGCCTCTGACAGATAAGCTTGAAGAAACTGAACGCACTCAAGTCAAACCAACTACGTTGGGGTCGTCCAATCAATCAGTTTCCCTACTGTACTGACGAGATACAAATCAAACACCACCACTGATGCAGACTGAGCAAGAGTCAAGCTGGCTTCTCTTATGAAAACCATTCAGGAGCTAATCAGGGAAGACAAACATATGGGCTGTTAATACATTGTAGCTGGTGAAAGGACCGATTTATTTTTCAAAATGCCATGGCTGGTGCAATCCATAGCGCTGTTTGGGCGGCTAAGATGAGCGTGAAGTGAAAAACATTAATTTTTTAGCAGGGCTATTCTTGGATCAATGCTTTCAAGCCTCCCTGAAGAACCTGCATTATTTATTCAAATGTATTAAAAAAAAAAAAAGTGACCGTTTTGACAGCCACATTGAGGATATGGGCCATTACTCTTGACAATAGAGGCCTGAAGTATTGTAAGATGCTTGGGGTCCAAAAGTCTCTCCACTAGTGAAAATGCTTCTTCTATTGTCTATTATTGTGATTTGATCAATATAATCAAATCAAATTGAAGGAAAATTAGCATAAATTTCTGAAAGTCTTGCATTGTGCATTGCTGTAATTTTGCCACAGTGATGGGATGTTCTTAGGCATGATGCACCACCTTTTGTTGCTTGTTGCTTTTAATAAAATGGCAATATGATAAAAGACACTAATGTTATAATAGATAAAAAATAATTATAATAAATAATAAAATGTATTAATGAAAATGAACCGTTTTCACATTAAGTAATATAGTGTTATACATCAATTAATTAGCTTAACTGTAGCCTGTTTATGGCTGCCAGGCAGACACATGAATAAAAGAAGGTGCAGTTTCATTTTCAAACGCTGCTCATCCAATCAGAATTTAGAGTTAAAAATCCATTTTATATTGGCAACATTTCATACAGCCTGCTCGTTTTATGAGACGTGGATCACATGGAGAGGTGAGGAGAACTGTAGTAAAGTGAGGTGTGGAGCAGGGAGATCACAACCTCTTTTCACGAGGACACCGTCCAGCTGTTAATTAGCCTTTAACAGATGGCCATCAGGCCAGGATCGTGGACACTGCATAAACTGAATTATCTCCCATACAACTTTGCACATAGGCCGCCGCAAAACATCCGCAAACACATCACACAAGGAAATCAATTAAACTTCCAGGCAAATACCAAGCCAAACACAATTAATAAGATTAATGGAGGAAAGCAGACATTTTATAGACTGACACAAATATGTAAAAGGAAAATGGGGTTCTTCAGTTTTATTCTCATTGGCTCAGTTTCACAGGTCATTGGCTCAGGTTTAGTTATAGTGACAAATGTTTAGTGACAAAATGTTTACCAGGGAACATGCATACTGATAAAATATGTACCTTGAATGCACTGTAAGAAGATTTGGATAAAAGCATCTGCCAAATGAATAAAATGTAAATTAAATAAATGAATGAGGGATGAAATTTGCACCAACATTAAAGAAACAGTTCACCCAAAAATAATAATGATAAAAAAATAAATAAAAAAAAATCAATATGGACCACAAAACATCTGAAATCTGAATAAATAAGCTTTTTATTGATGTATGGTTTGTTAGTATAGGGCAATATTTGGCCGAGATACAACTATTTGAAAATCTGGAATCTGAGAGTGCAAAAAAAAAAAAAAAAAAAATTTGTTATTTGTTTAGCGCTTTTCACGATACATATTGTTTCAAAGCAGCTTTACAGAGAATGTATGTCAACATTACAATTTAGAGAATGCAGTTAGCTAACAATGTAATAATTTAGGCAATTTAATTTACAATCACTGTTTAATTGAAGGTAGAAGCAATGAGCCCCTGGAAATAATGAATTACATATTAGGATGTATAGAAATTTGGGAAAGTTGGGAAATTTGGGAAAGTTGTCCAAATGAAGTCCTTAGCAATGCATATCCACTCACGAAAATAAAGTTGATATATTTACAGTAAGAAATTTACAATATATCTACGTGGAACATGATCTTTACTTAATATCCTAATGATTTTTGGCATAAAAGAAAAATCGACAATTTTGACCTATACAATGTATTGTTGGCTATTGCTACAAATATACCTGTGCGACTTATGTGGCAGTTTTGTGGTCCAGGGTCACATATACGTATATACATATAAATGTAAAGACATTTATAATGTTACAAATGATTTCTATTTCACATAAATGCTGTTCTTTTGAAGAATCTTGAGAAAAAAAAAAAAAAAAAAACTTTTTTCCACAAAAATATTAAGCAGCATGTCTGTTTTCAACATTGATAATAATAAAATGTTTCTTGAGCATCAAATAAGATGATTTCTGAAGTATCATGTGACACTGAAGACTGGAGTAATGACGCTGAAAATTCAGCATTGCATCACAGGACATAATTACATCTCAAAATATATTACAATGGAAAACAGTTTAACAGTTATTTTAAATTGCAATTAGATTTGACAATATTACTGTTTTTACCGTATTTTTTTTTTTTTTTAATGCAGCCTTGGAGAGCATAAGAGACTTTTCTTTTCTTTTTTTTTTTTTACAAAAACATTCAGTTCAGTTTCTGACAAAGCCTCAGAAAACTCTAAATAAAGAGCTTTTACTGTGATTTACTGTGACTTGGATACTATGAACTATGTATCACTGTGCACTTAGAAGTGAGAAATTGCACGTTCTGTTATTCATGTGTCTGCCAGCCTGTTCAAAAATTCTCCTTTCGGGTTACACAGAACAACATGAGAGCCAAGAAATGTTTACTTTTTTTTCTATTTTCTTTTTTCTCTATTAGTCCTAGCTGCATTATTTCTAGAGGCACAAACCAGTAAAAACTGTCGAATGCTGTCATTTCAGAGCATTAAGTATGTGTTGCATTTTGATGGCATTTGTCACAAAGCTGCTACTCCTACATTACCCAAAGACAAGTTGTCTAGCAGGGAATTGTCACCTGGTAAATGTCCGACAGGCTGCTGCTCCCAGAATCACTGGTGATGCTACATCCTGAGTGGCTGGAGGAAACGTGTGTCACCTGCGGGTGAATCCCGTCTGCCAGGTGTAATCTGCTGAAGTCTGCCGGCAGCTGCACATGGAAACAAATAGAGTGTCAGGATGTACATTTGACCATAACAATCCATATACATCCTGCAATGCATTTAATAACCATAACAGCCAATCAGCCAATCTGTTCATTTACCCAAATTTTTGCTCATGTATATGACTTAAAAAAGAATAGATATAAACTAAAAGCAACAAAGTTCTGTGGATTTCATTGAACTTTTAAATGTCAAAGATTGCAGTGTCTCCTTTTTTGCTAAAGTTCAAAGTAATGTCAGTTTTGTGGAAAGCTGCAGTCCACTACGCTATCATTAATTCATCACACCTGCAGTCTGATGTTTCTGATACGACTCCTCAAAGATTTTTGGTGAAACTAGGCCTCAGACACATTCAGTGTTTTATTAGAGCTGGAAACAAGACCAGACAATATCTTAACAGGGGCAAGTTTCCCCTCCACACCATCCACAGTTCTGCCAAATGCAACAAAATGTCAGCCGGGTCAGTCACATTTAATGTGGGGTTTCGCTAGTTTGATTTAACAGAATAGCACAGCTCCTTTGCTAATGCTAATGGTTGTTGACAAGTGGTTTTGCACACAAAAGTATTCTATAACCTCAAAAGACTTTAGCTATTAAGCCTGCATATACTGTACATAGATTCCTTGAAGCCAAGCTGTGGAGAAACTGAGGCTGTGAGAGAAAATTACATTTCTAATGCAAGAGAGCCTTGGCATTGGAATACCATCTTAGCTTACAGCAAGAACAAGGTTGGTTCATTTTCACATAAAAACAATCATTAGGAAAACAATACAAATACAAATTCATAATTAATGAAAGAAAGATGCTTTATAGTCGAAGACTAAAAGATGTGTATGTGGCATGTTTTTTGTCCTCTGGTTCAGTGTGAGCGACGTTCTGTACATATCTGAAGGGGTGCGGCTGCAAGAGCGAAGTGTGCGTGTGTGGGAGCTTGTGCAAGAGGAAAGGCTCTGACAACAGCACTGAGATAAGAAGCTAAGAACCAATTTCAGCTAATATTAGAGAGCACACAGCCCACACACACACACACACACACACGGCCACATTCCGATAAAACCCATTCAATCGGCTCCCGATTGTGTCTGTGTGTGTGCTCGTGTGTGTATGTGTGTTCACAAGTGAAATTGCTTTTTTGGGGGGCTATTGGATGTCTTCAGCCAGCTGTGGCTGAGTATAGCTTTCATACAAAATGCATCTGACCTAATTTCCACTCCCATAATCGTATACATGCCGGAAATGCAGCCAATTCTCTCGGGAGACGGAGAGCTTGAACAGAGAGAAAACAACCTTATAGATGGAGTAGAAGCAGATAAGGAAAATTATATATTTGCACACTATCTGCAGCGATACCGGTGCAGTAACAGAGGGAAAGGAGGCAGATGCCTGCTGTTTGGCGAGGATAATGGTGTTTTAACACACTAATGTGTTGATGAATATTCCTCCTCATATGCACAAATTCATTATTTGAATCTATTGCCATGACAGTTCATTCATATTAATTGGGGCTATGAAAGAAAGAACGAAAGAAAGAAAGAACGAAAGAAAGAAAAAAGAAAAAAAGAAAGAAAAAGAAAGAGAATGAAAAACTGACTGAACAGAAAAGGACAAAATGAGAAATAGAACTAACAAACGAACAATACAGTGAAAAAACAAAAACGAAAGAGAATTAAAAGAAAAACAGAATGGGACAAAATGACAAAAAAAAAATCAAAAATAACAAAATAGATTAAATAAATGACGAATAAACAAAATTGAACAAAAGAACAAACAAATGAAAGAACGAAGAACAAACGAAAGAGAACGAATTGAGACCGAAGGATAAAACAAATGAATGACAGAAGAAAAGAAAAGTAAAGAAAAGAAGTGTATTTGATTAGGGTGCACACTATTAGGTCAGCGGGTGCATTCAGCAGTTAAAATAAAGGCGCTGTGATAGCAGGATAGTGCCTCAATCCTCCTTCCACATCCCTTCGGTCGTGTTCCTCAAGGCTATTCCCTTAACAGTCCTGGATGGCCACAGAGCTGTCAGCTATGATACACACATCACCTCTCCTCATGCTTCCACTGCAGAAAGGAGTCATCAAAACCTCTATCATGCCAGTAAATTCACTTCTCAGGAGTGTACATGGGCTTTTCTACTGGCTGTTATAGAAATGAGCAGGGAACAATGAAGCAGTTACTTGCTTTCGCTGAGCGGAGAGCAATGAGCGATGCCACTTTTCAAGGTGTCTTTTTGTTTGTAAATGAGGTTGATTTGCACATGATTCTTCCCACAGGAGTTTCAACTGCTTCTTGTGTTTTAACAGCATCTTCATTACAATGACAAGAGCTTTCTACAGAAATACATGTACATTATTTAAGTAAAGACTAAAAGAAATGTCACTGATATTTTTAAATGATCTTTAGGAAAAAGATGACAGACCGAAAAGAATTGTGACCTTGTTTTAGACCCAACACCTTGTTTTCTGAGCTGGAAAATCTGCAGAATGGATTTAAAAATGGTAAAATGTTAAACTCTGCTGAGATTATCATCAAATTAGCCACAACAGTTAGTATAGAATATGCAGAACTTCATGAACAACAGCTGCTCCAATTCTGCAGGAATCTCTAGATTTGTTTGTGTGGGTCAGCTTATGACAGAAGAAGAGAATAAAACATTACAAAGTGTTCCGATTTCCTAAACCTCACAAATATTACATAAATGGTCCATGACATTCAATGTTTCCTCCCCGAATTTTTTTCTGATCCCAAAATACCTTCCTTTCATACATTTTTATAAATAAACACAGGCTACACAGATCACTGAGCAAGAAATGAAACATGGGTGACTGTTGAAGATTATTCTCTAAGCTGGACATGAGCAATATACTGGTTAGAATTACATACATAAAATCACATTATACCCATATATTTGTGAATGTGAGTTTGTCGGCTGAATTTACTGTAACGAGACTGTGTGCTGGAACATAATGGCAAGACAAATCTTTTATCACTTATCCTCACATCAAAAGAACCATACCTGTTCCAAAAAAGAAAAAGAAAAAAAAAATGTGGATACCATTCCAATAAAATAAAATGGTAATAAAAACAAAATTCTCTGTTACTTCTCTTATAATTATCATGAGTTTACCTGCACATAGCAAAGATGTTAGGACTCTTTTTGCCCAAAAGTCTTGGGACATGCGGCCTTTATGAGAACGGGTTGGGAAAAAAGTGGCCTCTTAATTGTCTCCTAAGGCTCTGGCGGAGTATTAACTGGTCGCACAGCAGACAGGAAGCACCACGGACATCTCACAGGCAGGTTTATTGCACACCGATCACATCATTCTCTACTCGCGTTCTCAAGTTCAAGGCTGCTGTCCAAAACAGTGAATCTAATCACAATACAGGCAAAAGTTCACTTAAAGAATTGACAAAGTGGTGTAAATGAATTTGAATTAAGGTAAAAAAACAGCGCAAACGGAAAGAGAAAGTGCAAGCTATATTATTTCTCTATATGAAGAATATTTATTCAAGCCACAAAAACAAACTGAAAAATGCACAATACACTATTTCCTAGTGCAAGGTCAGTACATAAATATATTTGTCCTAAATCATTGTATTTTAATGAAAAACACACTGGGGTGTGGCATGATTTTGAACAGCTGACATTAATAATAATTATTATTATTATTATTTTTTTTTTTTATGAATCATAACCTGCCAAATTGGCTAGTGTGTTGATATATGCTACCGGCCACAGTGGATTTTCACCTGCATTTGGCAGGTTGGCAGGTGTTAATTTCAAAACAGTAAGGGATTAATCTGCTCAGGTCATAATTCAAATGTTAAATAAATGACAAAAAATGTTTCACTTATCAGCAACAGCCCAACCCATTTTGACTCCACATACATCTTTGGTATGCAATGACATAATTTGGATAAAATGTTGGTAGTGACAGCAGTCAATATGCATGTGTCAATAGCAATATCCTGCCTGCCTCCCGTGCCCACCCAGGGGTCCGCTCCTGTCCTTTAAGTGCCCTTTTCATGTCACTGTTGCACATAATAATGACTAAACTCTCTTACCACACAATTTAGGGCAGGCCTCCGTCAATTAACCCAAGAGGCTTTTAGTCAAACAGCGCACAGGTCACAGACAGCACGCTATACTCGCAGGGGTCCCAAATATCACTCTTGTGATGCCTCTGGGGGAGTTTGTAAATAAATGAATAAGCTTACGGCTACATTGCCCTTTCACAAACACTAGTATGAATGTGAAGTTAATAAATGCTATATATGGTCACAGATTTAACCGAATCCTTGCTCTTTAAAATGTCTGTGGGTCACAAGCTGTTTCTAAAATCCAAAAAAAGATACTGCAGTCTTAATGACCTACATAACTAGACAAAAATGTGACCAAAGTCCAAAATGGCTTTGTGCAGGTAGGAAGGCTTATTTTATGTACAACTGCATGCATACTTGTTTCTAATATAGTCATACTGTACCTGCTGTTGTGTATTTGAGGTGTGGACATATGAACCTGTTGCTATATCTTTGTGAGGAGCTCATGTCTGTCAAAGCAAAAGGTGTGACATTATAAAAAAAAAAAAAAAAAAAAAAGGGCTGACGCTGGAGGACTCAAAGCTGCAAACGTATCCCATAAGCCTCAGTATCGCTCTAGGGGCCTCTCGCTTTCCTGAGCTGAGAGGATCAAAAGATTAAAGAGCTTCAGCTTGGCGTCAGATTAAACAAGACCGATATTCTCACAAACGCAGGCCAAAATATTTACTACGCTAATGTAGGGAATAAAGCTAAGGGAAAATGACCACTTCCTGATATTCAATGAAAGAGTGTCCACAATTAATCTCTCCATGTATTGGTTTCCTAATCTAACAGAGTCTTCCAGGTCTTCAAAAAGAGCTCTGTACACACATTTTCATTGAAGCAATTGCAAATTAGTAGTTTTTTTTGCATAAAAACTATTTTACAAAATGAAGTCTTGCAAAGTGAGAAAAAATGCTAAAATCATATTTGAAGATCTTTTGCACTGCAGTTACAGCACAAGTTGTCACTTTATGTAAAGGCCTTTGCACATCGAGATTTTTCGTATTCGTGTTCCTAAAAATTCATCACGCACAGAGACCTTGCACACTGAGTCCGATGCGTATTAATGAATCCGTTGCGAAAAAATTCACAAAACAATACAAAATGGAGTCTTCAAGCAGTGAGCATGATTTAGTTGTCCTCTCTCTTCTTAAAAAGAGGAAATATTGGGTCCATCCAATCCTGAGATTACGTAGAGAGGAAGAAGAGTTCCACCTCATCAAGGAGCTGTGGGATTATCCCGAGCGTTTCAAAGTTTACTTCAAGATGTCAGTGGCTCAGTGTGATGCTTTGCTAGTGATACTGGCACAATCTGTCTTTATATTCTGTCTCTTTGTATTCCGCACTTTGTTTGTCATTCAGTGCTACCGCTTTGTGCTGTAGATGATGTGGATCAACTTGTCAGATGACATTCAGGATTTTGACATTCGCTTGTACGGTGGCTCTGAATTGTCAAAGCGTCTCTCAAAATGCGTGCCATGTATGCGAAAAACGCAGAAAATCAAACCTGATCCAAATTTTATGACGGACGAAAGTTTCGAAAGAATTTTTGGACTCTGTGTGCAAAGACCTTAACTGTGTTCCTGTTGCTCAACAGGTAGATTATAAACAGGGGTGCACATAAGTGGTACGCAGGTGCGCATTTGTGGTAAAAATAAACGATGCGCACCAGAAAACGTGGAGGGAAGCGCTTTTGAGTACCGGTTCACAGGGACACGTTTACTTACTGGTGTAGGATATTTCTGCATCTCTGGTAAGACAGCAATCATGATGATAAGTATGTTCTTTAATTATTAGGGGTGCAACGGATCGCAGTTAATACGTGATCCGTACGGATAAGGCCCAATGGTTTGGCACACATGCGATTCGCAGATTTACTGCCAAGTTTAACCATCATAGAGTGAAAGTTTATCATTTGGACGTATTTTGTCTTGCCTATTAACACATTCAAATGATTTTAAAAGCAGAAGAAGAGGCGAAAATCAAGATTTGTGAGCTGTTATCTGTGCCACATCTGAAGCGCATTTTAGACAGCGCTGTAACACTGAATTGATTCCTCTTTTGCGTTTACTTTCACTTGAAGGGACACGTACACACAAAATTATGTCAAAATTCCTGTCTTTGCAAGTATTCTCTTGTTATGTCACTACCGAGCAGTTGAGAAAGAAACCGGATGTGTGTCAGTATATTCAGTCCGTGTGTGCATCCCGTCCTAAGCCCAAAGTATAATATTCAGCAGCCTAATATTCTTGCTGTTGTCTGTGTCATTAATGTTACTAAAATAAAAAAAACAAAAAACATCATTATCGTCATCTACCATCTTCAAGAGAAAAGAAGATAGTGAGGAGAACAAAGTGTGCAACATCTCCAGGTGCTCCCTTGAGAACCAGACGAAAAAAGTTATGTGCACCCCTAATTATAATACTAGCAACACCCAGGTTGTGTATATTCAGATCTTGCATAGTGATATTAAAATTATATAAATACAGCTTTATAAGTATATTATATAAGTATAGCTTGAATGCATGCTTTGGATAAAAGTCTCACAAATGCAAAATCATACATTTAGATAAGCAGTTTAAGTTTTTTTGAGTAGCAAATTCTGCATATTAGAATGATTTCCAAAGGATCACTGAAGTGACAATGAAGACTGGAGTAATGATGCTGAAAATGCAGCTTTGCCATCACAGGAATAAATTACATTTTTAGATATAATCAAATAGAATACAGTTATTTTAAATTGCAATAATATTTCACAATTACTGTTTTGATGTATTTTTGATCAAATCAATGTAGCCTTGGTGAACAAAAGAGACTTCTTTCAAATGTTTGAACAGTATTGTATACAGTATACTAAAAAACCAAAGATGGTTCTTTACTTCATTTCAAGTTACTATTTTAACAGCAGCACATATATTCCTGAAATGAAAAGATAAATGAAGGATGTACAAAAAAATAATGAAAACCGTTGCAGTGAATTGAATCAGGGAACGTATGAGAAGGAGATGTAGAAAATATATGGGAGAAATAATGACACTCAATATGGTGGAAATCCTGCCTTTCAGTTAAAAAAAAAATGTACCTAGATCAGGGGTTTTCAAAGTCAAAGACAGCAGGCCTCCCTTCTAACACAACATACACGTTGGCTGACTTTGTTTATGTGAATACTCACCAAGATGGGCATTTCGACTCATAAATGTGTGTATTTGATGGTTCAAGCGTAATAAGCTGCGAAAGTGAACCGAATTCAGCACTTGCGCGCTTTTCGGATGTGCACCACAAAAAGCCACCTGTCAGTATCGAATTCAGTTTTCTTTTGCGGTTTATTGTGCTTTTAATAACTCATCATCAAGCACGTCATGCTCTTTCTTCTCATTCATCCATGTTTGTTTGCTGCTCTATTGTGTTTAAGTAGTCCTGCACTGCACTGATGTATTTACATACAGATAAACTATATAGAAAAATCTTTATCGATTGACGTCGTCATATCACCCAGCCCTACTCCGTGCCTCCCCTGGAGAGGTACTCCCCACATTTAAAAAAAAAAAAAAAAAAAACCCTGTCTTAGAATAATAGCTGCCCAATGGAGTCACTAAGATGGCCACAGAGAGAACTTGCATGCCTTAAAGGGAAAATTACATTATAAAACAATTTAAGTTCTGACTTACAATTGATCAATACAGCATTGTAGTTGTGCTAAAACCCACAATATACTAACAGCTCAGACGTGAAACACCTGTTCACCATATCACTGCAACTTCCACAGAGAATTGTTATTTTTGTTGCATAGCAACACTCTTATGTCAGGGACTACGGTCTATAGTCTATGAAGACGTTCGAACACGGCACATTTTCAATGCTCGTACAAGGCCAAGCGCACACTAGCACATTATGGCTGACAGAAGATCAATTCATTTACAGCTAAAAGTGCTCATCATTCCACTCAGCAGTCCAGCGCTGATCGCTTTCCGATGCCGCCCGTGTGCAAACACAGAAGAACGTGATCACTCACTCGCATACACACACGTGAACGAACACGCCATCAAACGCATTTGGTCACAAGCAGCTTTATGAAATGCAACAGATGTTGAGCTGACAGCATCGTTCAGTGATGTCATAACTCCTCCCACATTCAAAACGCTCACACACAGCAAATTAAACGTAATTTTTACTGATTCCTAAGAGCCGTGACAAACATGACAGTCTTGGCCATTTCATTATCCAATACACACACATCTGAGCATGTGTGCAGGGTGACGGCGTGCACATGGCCGCCTTCACACACTGACACACATTACACTAGCAGCGGATGAATGAGGTCGTGGCACTCGACAGCCTCTCGTAAAACAAGATTCCACGGGTCGAGCGATACAATGCAGTGCTAAGCTAGACCTACTGTATGTGAAAAGTCAATTAAAAGAGATCTGCATACATGCTATTAACCCTTTGAGTAGCTTTGTATAAAAAACAAGCTACAAATTTACAGAGAGACATGGAGACATGGAAATACGCCATTTAAAACCACATTTAACTCATTTGTCTCTCTGCAATGAAACTAACAGTAGCGGTATAATGCATCAAACTACGTTTTCGTCCATTCTGATCATGTTTGGCACATCAGGTTAATCTGACGAGCGAATGCTGGTAGTATTTTGAGGAGAGAGAGCTAGAAATGTAGGGTCGATACTTACAGGGCTTTTATCAGCCTGGCTGGAGACTCCATGGCCGCCACCACTAACTAATGGCTTCATAATGGAGGTGCAGAGCCAGGGTGAAATTTAAGCATCCTGCTGGTTCCCACTAATCTTCCCCTCTCTCCCCCCTCCAGTGAGTCTTCCCCTGTCTCCCTTCTTTTCTCCCCCCTCCTGCAGGGGAGAAGAGGAGAATCTTTCCCAGGGAAGGAGGGGGAGAGAGTATGTTCGCCGGAGATGATGTGCGGGATTCGATCAACACGGTTCTCCCTCCAAAAAAATCAACGCTTTTCCTTGTCAGGTGCACACGGCAACTGTCTGTCCACTAGGTCCATGAAAAGAAGGGGATGAAGGAAGAAAAAAATGAAAATAAAAGGAGAAACGGGATGAGAAATCCAGGCAGGGATGAGGAAAAAACTGAATCCTTCTTTTTAGGTAATCAAGTAAGACTCTCCTACCAGTGACGACCAATGCTGATCGACAGCGTTGTAAAAATGAGGGGAAAAAAGGCAAAAATGGCTGACAGTACTTTCACTCCCTCCCCATCATCTTCCTCGGTCTCTCTCGTGTCCACGCGTACGGCTTTCTGCACCATTAGAGGAGACTGTGACCAGGGAATCAACCTCACGCATCCAAGCTGTCTTTGTTAAACACTCCCGGTTCATTTGTGTCCAAAGCAGGGGGTGTGTGAGTGTGTAAGAGACTGTGTGTGTGTGTGTGTGGAGGGGGAGGAAGAGAGGGGGCTTTGAATAGGAACCTCCTCCCTCCCTCACTGATGTTGAAAGAGCGCCGCTGGTGCCGCTTACTACACACATATACTCCAACATACATATGGGTAGTTGACGCATGATGTGGTTAATCATAATCAAGGTTAACATTTCTACGAATGTATAAGGGAACATTTAAATCTTAGGTTCTATAACTGCTTTCTTTTTAAAAACATATTTTTGCCTCCACTAGTTCATTTTAAACACCCCATGTAATCAAATCACGTCCATTATCTAGCCATTATAAGACTATATGTTATTTTACTCCTAAAAGTTGACAATACACCTTTTAGCAGATTTACAGATTTAAAATTTACACATATACATATACATGTATACACACACACACACACACACACACACACAGCACAATATAACGTACATGAATTACCCATAACAGATCTAAACAGGTGGAGCTGGGGAAGGTGGAGGGTTGCTGGAAGCGCGTTGCACTGCTAAGGCAAATGCTACCCATCTATTTGATGGTTGAGCATGCAAGCTCATTGGCTTCTGATACAGCAGGGACCAATCAGCTGTGTCCTATATATAATAATGTGATTACGAGCAGGTTGTGTTAAAGGACCTATTAGCCTGTGCCATCTTGAGTAGCATGACAGATCTTTGTATTTGTATATATATATATATATATGTGTGTGTGTGTGTGTATGTGTGTGTATGTGTGTGTATATATATATATATATATATATATATGCTTTTAAATTGATGAAATCACATCTTTGATATGAGTGTGTGTATTTTATTATATATATATATACACACACACACACATATATTTTTACAATTTTTTTTGTTGTATACTTATATAACACACAAAATAAATAAACATCGTATCTATTATATTTATTTATATTCCCTGATAATCGAACCCCAGGTCCTTGGTGTTGCTAGCACCATGCACTACAGTTCGAGCTGAAGAAAAAAACATTTAAAATAGTTTTACATGGAACGAAGCACATCGCACAAGACATGTAAACTTCTCAAAAAAATTTTATGTGAATTACCCACATACATCACGCACACACTCGCACAGACACTGCGAGACTAAAAGCACTAATGAGAAAATATGAATAAAAGAGCATGCAATGGGTGAGGTGCAGATATGGAAATAAGAGAGGATGAGAGAGAGTTGAACGGTGGACGGGGGAGAGGAAGAGAGGGATGGAAAGACAAGAGAAATGAAGGATGAGCACAGTTAGCCCAGCGAGAGTAATGTCATTATCACGCTCCCCTCCGCTCACCACCAGGGCTGCAGGCAGTTGGCATGGCAACCACGGAGGAGAGCCATTTCCTGGTCGGTTTGGGCGGGAGAGTGTGAGAGAAGGCTGGAGAGGAAGAAAAATAGACAGAGAGAAGGAGATGGAAGACGGTAGCAGACGACAGAAGCACAGAGCACATGGCTCTCTGACATCCTCCTTGTTACTATGACAACGCTGCCAATTCACTCCCCATCCCCCACCAAACACACACACGCTCCAGTTACCCCTCTGGGCGACTGACAGCCCCGCCCACACACGACCCTTTAGCTTTGTGATGACGGAAGTGAGCTCACACACACACACACACACACACACACACACACACACACACACACACACACACACACACACACACACACACACTCCCCTAAAGCTCTTTCTGTCAGTCAAAATAAAGACATAGGCTACAATAAATGTTATCATTCAATCAATCAGTCATCTGTCCATTTCATATAAAGCGCTTATTGTTTCACAGCAAGGTGAGTTGTGATATCTAGCTGTGCCCTGGACTGACACTATATGATAATTAGAATTTGAATAACAAAGAAAAATATGAACAATGCATGCAAGCAGGGCAATAGGCCAACAGACAGCCAATCAGATGACTTATGCAAATTTCCATTTGCTAATGTCTGACACATTTTATATCATAAAACGACTATGTATAAATAAGTCTTGACAGAAAGACAATGCGGTGTAAATAAAAATATATAAATAACAGGAAATAAAAATAATCTTTATAAATCCATAAACTATTCATTAAAATGTGTGTTGTTAATGGTTGCATCAAAGGCTTCATGTCAATGTAATACAATGAAATGCCAATTACATGTAATAAAACTGTGAAGGCTTTTAGCATTTATGCTTAGACATAAGCATTTTACTACTGTATCAAATAGAAACAGCCAGCTTGCATGTTTATCGTCTGTGCTTACAAAAGCAATGTAGGCGTGCAGATACAGATAGGAATTAGCAAGTGAAATTTTGGACGGCTTCCAGATATGCACAGGGACCAAAACAACCCCCCCCCCCACCCCATCATCCCACCATGACATCATCCCCGATGATGTAATGCCTGACAAAAACAAGCTCAGGTGCTGCCACGTCCCGTCGTCAGAGTAACCACCAATCATCATAGGAAAACCGAGCGTCATTACGTCACCGCGGTAACAGGGTCACATCAAGAGATGGCTCAGCATCACCCAGAGCACATTTCAGGAACAATAGATGCTCATTATGGAAAGGTTGAGATTGGGTCAAGAAGCCTTCGCATATGAAACAACAAAGACCACAAAGACAGAAGAAATCTGTTTTAATAAATAGATTTTTAGATGAAGGTATATTATAATCCAGCTGTTATGTTCAGTGCACAGTGGATGTGGGTTTTTAAAAGGCTGACGCATAAACAGATATCTAGAGTTTAAAGTGGCGCACAATACTACACATTTGTTTAAACTGTATTATACCATAATACTATACAAATAATAATAATTAAAATTCAGTAAAAAAAATACCTAAAACTAGAACATTTCCAACCTGAAAAAAATCAATCATAATACGAAAGTTTTTTTTTTATATATATGTGTGTGTGTGTGTGTGTGTGTGTGTGTGCGCGCGCGCGCGCGCGCGCGTATATGCTCTCTGAAGATAAGAATAACCAATAAAAATTGGTAATAAAAAATAAATAAAAAAAACATCTATTAAAAACCAGTCAACAGACTTTTGATATAACACAATTGAGCTGATGCTGATAATTTTTCAATGACCAATTATTGGCTGATTAATTGGCTATCACTAGTTATGTCATCCAAGTCCCTTAAAACGACAGTAGTTATAGTTTTTCGTCAATAGTACTTTGTTTAGCACAAGGCCAATCAAAGCTCAACACAAAGATATGCAATAATATGAAACTGTGTTTTGGTTTTTTTGGTTTTTAAAGTTATCGATAAAGGTTTTTATCAATGAATCAATCCATGAAAAAGGAAAACCAAGCTTTAGAGAAGTGATGATGTAGGCAAAATATGTCATTCTTTTTACAAAGCTCCGAGAGGCATTTCAGAATACAAATTGAGATATTAGTTCCTTTAGAAAAAGCTACTGTTATCCCTCTACTGCTGAAAACAGCACAACTGTCAAAGATCCCTCCAGCCTATACTCAAGGGAGTCGGATGCAGAGGAAATGAGAGGAAGTGGGAGAGAGAGAGAAAGACAGACACACACACACACACACACACAGAGAGAGAGAGACAGACAGATAGGATTAACATCGACTGAAGCTCTTCCGGATCATTCCTTTCATGCCAAACCTTTTCAAAATTTGAGTACAGTAAGGCTAGTCTGCACTCATTTTTCAAAAAGATGGGCCACAGCTAAAACGAAGAAAGCTTCTTGCAACTGTGACAGGCAAATGCAAACTCTCATTTTGTACTGACATCTAATATATTTAAAGCTGCAGTCCATAACTTTTTTGGGTTAAAAATGGTCCAAAATCCATTTTTGAGCAAGCACATAACCAGCCAATGTTCAAAACTATCTCCTTACCTTAGCCTGATTCACAACGGTAAGCTTGTAATAATGTTTTATAATAAAATCGGTACTGGTGGGTTTCCGCGGGAAATTCAAGCATGCAGCCGTTCGTCTTCGCGTTATTACGTCACGGATTGGCTACAGAAATTGAAATCTACATGTAACGCTAATACACAGTCACGCAATGCTGATGTTGTTAACATTAACAATTTGAGAACAAAGTATAATAATAATAATAATTTGCACTATTTGACATGATTCGAGCTAAGCGATAGTTAGATTTAATCACTATTGTCAGCACAATTTATTGTAATGCTTTTACAATAAATTGTGGCAAAAGTGGCAGACAAGATACATTTTCTGGTGAAAATTCTTATTTTGGTCAAACTTCCAAGACATAGAATCTGTGATTCCGAAGTACAGTATCCACACCGGTGTGGTGACTGACAGCAAACATTAGATTCATCCACGCTGAGGATCCGTGCCGATGCACAACCCACGTAAAGATGATAATTCCGCAAATAACTGCAATTGCAGGTTTTAAACAGAGATGGCGACAAAGAGGCAAAACTTATGGTTTGCAGCTTTAAGTAGAATGCAAATGAATAGAGATGTGTAGTAATGACGGTAAAAATGTATTGCTTATACTGTGGTAGATATA
This sequence comes from Elopichthys bambusa, assembly GCA_037101425.1. NCBI lineage: Eukaryota > Metazoa > Chordata > Actinopteri > Cypriniformes > Xenocyprididae > Elopichthys > Elopichthys bambusa. The sequence continues at coordinate 16,375,846 of CM074447.1, read as the reverse complement.
ATTATATGGCTACAGTGGGTTACATTTGACCATGGTAAATAAACATAAAGAAAAAATACAAAGCAAAATGTGTTCCAAACAATAGGTAGAAATTGCTAATCTTTTGAAGAGAATCCCGTTTTTTGACATGCGTCTATTAAATTACCCCCCAAAAAAATCTAAGATGAAATACCATCAGTAAACTATTTAATTTGAAGGTTTATCCGAAGGTGATAAACCATCATAATATAAACCATAATATATACTAAATAATTATATTGCAATATACATATCATTTTTATGATATAAAATTAATTATACTGTGATATAAGACACAGTCCAACTAATAACTCAATGAACCTGTTTCATTACATTCAAATGTCTATAGTAATATGTGTAATTTTCTAAATGACTTGCACAGTAATTAACATGCAGTATTAGGGCTGGTTAAGATCGTAGACAGAGAACACTGCATGCATAACAATAAGGACCACTGCCTTTATACTACGAGAAGGATAGCAACTTCAAATGACCTTTATAATAAACCAAGAATTGACATGCATTAACAATGGGTTAAAGGGGGTTGGTTAGGCAGGACTAAGTGGTTCCAAACAGTAATGATTAATTAATGTTCATTTTCACAATATACAACTCTTCAATCCAGTAATATAATTTAGTAGCCTGCTACTGCATGTTGTTTATGGTTGCTATTTTGCTAAACAGCACAATGTATTTAAATTCTGATGTACATCAGCTATTAAAAAAAATATTCAAACATTTATGTATACTCTATATCATGAAGCAAAGCTGTTGCAAAAAGCAGATAAATGCATAGATTCCATATTTAAATACCTCTGTTGCTTTGCATCCATAAACAGCTTATTATTAGGATAATGAACTATTACTTGGTGAAATAATTTTATTATTATTAATAAATGCAACTGGCTTATGGCTTCATTTAGATTTTGAATGAACGTTTTAGAGAACATAACCCATAATTTGTTTTATACTCCTAGTAGGTGTAATGCCTATAGTTAACTCTTTTTGTTTTTACAAGTTGTTGCATCCCAATTAGGCAGTGCCAAAAAGGCACGTTGTGTTTTTTCTCTCTTAGTATGTGGCTAAGAATATCTGATGTCTTGGGGGGATATGTTTAGCATGGGACTAATTAAAGATCAATGCTATAGACAACATAGGTGTTCAATCCTGTGGAGGAAGAGAGAGTGCCTCGGCTTGCTCAAAAGTGATGCTTGATTCTCACACCGCCTGACAAGGTTCAAAGTGTCTATGAGGGCACTTCCAATCCTAAACACGTCCTGTCAAAACACAGATGCAGGAAGAGGATTTCCTACTAGAGTGAGAGAGCTTAAGCGAATTTCTTAAGGAAAGAAAGGCAGGAGGAAGAGTTGCTGTTCTAAAAACAATGGTGAAGTGAAATGTGGCGTTCTGGTAATCATGGAGGCCATGAAGGGTCAATGTAACAGTACCCAAAGGAGGAAGTGTGTTTTTCCCCTCTTCCAGAAGTAAAGCAACTGTATCTGATGAGTGATCATGCACATATCAAAACTATGGCACACATATGAATTCTTCATATTTTCTGTATACATAATGGGTCCATTTTAAATAAAACACTAGGAGAATCTGGGCTTATCAAAATAATAAATTACTGTAAGCATGTGCCAACATAAAATATATATTAAAGCGATAGTTCGCAAAATTCTGTCATTAAGTACTCACCCTCATGTCGTTCCAAACCCATAAGACTTTTGTTCATCTTCGGAAGCAAGATCTTTTTGATGAAATCTGAGAGCTTTCTGTCCCTCCATAGACAGCCTACGCAATTAAAATGTTGACGCTTCAAAAAGTTCATAAACAGAAAACTAATTCATTTGAACTGAGTGGTTTAGTAAGATCAACCGAACCTGAATGACGTGCAAGATCAAACCTCTTCTGGAAGCTTAAACGTGCCACGTAATCAATGAGGTTCATTCTTGTGTTATGCAGCACATTTGAGCTTCCGGAATAGGTTTCTTTTCGCACATCATTCAGGTACAGTAGAGCTTTTGTTTATGTTTGCTGATTAATGTTCAAATATGAGTAAAAGCCTAAATAAATCTGTTCATCATAAAAAGCGATCGAGACTCTTTGGACTCAATTCATATGGATTAGTTGTCCGATCTTTTTATTTACTTTTTGAAGCGTCCGTAGGCTGTCTATGGAAGGACAGAAGGCTCTCAGATCTTCATTTGTGTTCTGAAGACGAACAAGAGTCTTACAGGTTTGGAATGACATGAGGGTGAGTAATTAATGACAGAATTTTCATTTTTGGGTGAACTAACCCTTTAAAAGAAAACAAAATTAGTTTGATGCATCATAATTAGGTGAGAATCATAAGGAATAAATTATTCTTTTGGTACTCTCCCATTGCCTGCCAAAATTGGTTCTCCGATGCATGTTAACAACGTTATTAACAACTAGTATTCAGTTCTGTTCCGTACACTGCATAGAATTTCTGTAAATGTGGTTGTCACTACCTGTATTTTTTGTAGAATGCTGTTGTCACTCTTCCGTATTTTACTGAACTGTTTGTGTACAGAACGAGATTAAGCACTAAAAGGTGAACTGACAACCACGGTGTGTTAACTGCAGTGTGTACATGGCCATAGACCGGTTCAAATCGATAACTCGTGAGTTTTAGACTGATTTCTAAATATCTAAATATGAATCAGTACTTGATTCACAAGAACTGATTCATATCATAAGACATAACATGGCAAAGTTGAAGTGGTTTGCTGTCGAGAAAGAAAGTTTCAGGTTTAAAAGTTAAAGCGCAAACCTGAAAGGTCACTGGATGGGACAGTGGTTTAACGGTCAACCTCTATTACCATGTATACATGGTAATCTACAACAAAACTGAAGACTGACTGAGTGTGAGAGAGGAAAGAGGGATGAAAAGACAGCAAGATCAAAGGACAAAGACTGCAAGGTTTCTGCAAGGTACATTGCTCCTGGCTGATAGCCGTCCATCTGGACCCGACGCCCTGCTGTTATCATTTGAAACGTCCGTGTGGTTTAAACCATCAGCTCTATCATAACTGTCATAACAGCTATGACGGAGCTGGTGTCATAACAGTCAACTGTCATTTATGCTAATGCACAGTTCAGCAGGACTGAAATACAATTTTTTTTTATGTTGTGCTGCAAATATGAAGAAAACAGCATGTTTATTGATATTTCTCCACAGCAATACATTTGTGACAGTATAAAACCCTTAGGACCATAACAGATACGACCTGTGTACTATATTACAAGTCTTCTGAAGCCATACTATAGCTTTGAATGTTTGTGTCCGTTTATAGTGGTATAAATCTTTTTAAGTGCAGGCCTTTTGTGTCTCTGTGCTGCCGTATACTGCAGCAGCAGCCATCACTGAGGACAGCACTAAAAATAGAGCAGACTCTTCACAAGAACACCTGACAAGACTCCCTCTCTCACTCTTTTCCACTCTCTAACACACACGATCACACTTTCCATCTCCCAATCGCTTTGCTTCACTCCTCACTGAATCTAATTACAAAACAAGTATCAGCTCAGCGGCAGCAGCCCTCATCAGGCCTAGGGCGTCAAATAACACACTAAAACAGACACATATAAACACATTAACACACAAATATCTTACATGCACCCTTGTTTGTGCTGGGAAAGGGCTGAATCTGTTAGTGAATTACAAATAAGCCTAACTACTAAATCCTAAATTGCTGTTGTTGTTTTACGGAAATAATGGGACAAACAACATAGGCCTGGGCGATAAAACGGTATCGATATTTATCGACGGTACGTCTTAATCGATAACGATAGAAAACATTTTCAATATAACTCTTGATATAGTTTCACTTAAATGGATTAAAATATAAACAGACATGAAGTTTGGTTGCATGAACAACTCTCAAGCTCGCTCCGTCCCTGGGTCACAAACAGACACGCTACAAGTGACACGCAAACAAGTTGCTGTGGAGTTCAGATGTGCAATCACCACGTGAAATCAGAACACACAAACACATGAATATGAGTGCTGTACCTGCCGGCGATGAGGAGATTGTGAATTAAAAAAGGACGTGGCAGTTTCATGGTTTCCTTACGTCTTACAGTTAATCTACTTCAAAGTTTGTCTTAAGAGAACAGTTGTCATGTCGGTATTAACAGCTGCACAAAGTGTTTTCAGCCACAAAGTATCTTTATTTCTGTGTTACAAATATTAAAATGATCACAGAAGATACTGAGATAAAAGTTTATAGTTCAGATAAACAAGAGAATTTATAAGCGAGTCACTGAATCATACATCCAAACAGATTAAAAAAATAAATAAATAAATAATTCAAATATATTTAAAATTTTAAAACACGCCGCAGCAATTAATATTTTGTCATGACCTCTAGTAAATTACGTTATTTGGTTGAATTAAAAAAAAATTTTCCACTAAAATTTTTCAATATGGAACATTATATCATGATAATTTTTTAAGCTGTATCGCCCAACCCTAAAACAACACTGAAAAAAATTATTGTAAAAATGCTATGGATTTGTTTTTTAAAAATATGTTAACAGTAAGTTCCCTATATACAAGTAAAAACTAAAAGATTGAACCAGCCATTTAATGTAATTTTTACAGTAAAATACAGTTAAATGTACAGTAAAAAGGGCAAATCAAATTATAATTTACAGTGAAAAACTGTAAACTGTCATTCCCAGAATTCCCTGTTTGAAAGTATTTAATTTAAATAATTATGTTTCTTAATAGTTTTTGTTATCAGTTATGCACATTAGGGTTTTATGTTACATCTTCTGTTGTTTAATAAATGTTTATTGTTTATTATGTTTATTATTTTAGTGTCAGTGGATTTAAATTATAATTTTATAATTTTTAATTTTTTTGTTAATTTATTGAAAATACAACTGTTATATGGCTAAATAAGTGAAATGGAAAAATAATTTAGCTAAAACTGATACAATATTTGGCCCAGAGTTTGTTCCATCAGTATATAAATGTATTTATTAGTAATAGGCCCAATAATATGCAAATGAATGGCATATCATGTCATTTCATTCATTTGCATATTATTGGGCCTATTACTAATAACTTGAGGCTGTGCTGTATTGTGAATTGTCACGGCTGAAGGGAGCTGTTTCGCGTCGTGCAACCCCTTCAGCCGTGACAATTCACAATACAGCACAGCCTCTCGTACCTTATTGCTTTTATAAAACGGTTACCACACAATACAAATATTAAAGCCAAAAAATATATGTATCATTGCAACTTTCATGAAATAAAATCACTAAAAGCCTTCCTTCCGCCAGAAAAAAATAGTCCCTGACCGTGAATAGCAAAAGAAGCTACATTATTACGCCATTAGATGGTAGCAAAGACTGTCTTTATGAGTGTGTCTCTCAGTAGCGAAGACTTTTACATTGAAAAGACTGAATTGTTGTGAACACTGAACAAGACGCAACTGACAAATGCTTTGACTAGAGCTGTCAGTCACGGGAAAACCCCTTAACTGTTAAAAGGACAAGATATTGCAGCGGACATTTAAACAGATTTTTTTTTTTTATTATGAACATAGGACTGACCTGAGGAAAATGCTAAATCTGAATGCCGGTAATAAACTCGCTCACTCATCTCTTTCTCACAATACTCTTCTACATAATACAGTAAGCTTCAATTAACAATATCAATTGAGATCATTGAGATTTTATCGTGAATAAAACACAGCTATTGACCAATCAGAATCAAGGACAGGAACTAACCGTTTTATAAGTTATGTTATATGTTATGTTATAAATAATTAGATTTTTGTTTGATTTATGTTTGATTTTTTCCATGAATGGAAGGATTTTTTCTAGGGATGCACCAATGTATCGGCCGCCGAGGAACTGAACTGTATAATGTCTGTTGCATAATCCTAGCGCTGCTGTCTGCGCATTAATGTTAATCAAATAAACAAAGATGGTACACTATTCTTGACTAAATAACTTTTGTAACTTTCAGTGTAGCAGACCCCATCAGAATGATGACCAAAACTTTACTAATGTTTTAAGTTTATTGCCTCCGTTTTCACTCCAAAAAAAAAAAATCACCACAAAAGCTAAACGCTACCGAGCACAAGAATTGCACATTAAACTCTCTCTCTCTCTCTCTCTCTCTCTCTCATTATCATCAACATACAGCGTATTACTCAAAATACTTATTACAACTAACAGTAAATAAATACATATAGATCCTATGCCTTTTCGGGGGGTGTTTAATAAACTGACAAACTTTAAATATGCAAAATATCTCAGAAGAACTGCGTGCTCTCCATTACCTGTATAGCCCCGTAGACGAGAAAACCCGTCAAAATAAGAGTCCCGCCTTAGTAAAGGATATATTACAAAAAATATTAAAATGTATACAAAATCAAATCAGAAGATTAACCACAATAAAGTCTGTTACAATAAAGAGTTAAAATAAAGATTAATATGTATATAATTTATACAGTGAAGAATATGCAGTGTTATTTTACATTTGTTTACTTTATTTCTGTACCTGAAAACTATTAAACCTACCTAAAAAGCACTGTTTATTTCATATGTATCTTTGTTTTGTTGTCTTTATGTAGGCCTGCTGAATGTTAAATGGATCCAATCCATGTTCATTTAAAATTATTTGATGCAGCAGCAATAAACCTGCTACTATATTTTAATGCAGGTGTTTTTGAACTTTGCTTATTTAAAATATGATCAAAATACTATCCATTTTGATGACAAAATTTCAAATAAGAGAGGAAGTGACAAATATCGGTATTGGCCAATAATTGTTTGTTAAAATCGGTATCGGACCCAAAAAAAATCATATCGGTGAATCCCTACGTTTTTCCATAAATATCAAATTTAGTAACCGTTCTGGGTCACCGCTTGATGTCCAATGCATGATCTGGGTCCTAAAGTGAAACTAGTTGAAAAACACTAACATTATCGGTTGGTTATGAAAGCGTTACCTTTAACCAGCACATAACTCATTCTGCACCATTTGTGCTTCATGAATTATACCTCAAATTGTGAAGCTTGTTAGGGAAAGGTAATACTATTACATGCTTAAATGATCAGAAGTATGATTTTCACTGGCCATGAAAATGAGACAGAATGGAAACAAAACAAAAACAAAACAAGGAGGGACAGGGACTTAAGCCATATCTAGAGACTAGAACATTACAGAGACTCTTTTGACTTGGTCCAGTAAGCAACCAACCACTAAGCAGTCACTCAGAACACTCTAGCAATTGCATAGCAACACACTTAAAACCATTCATAGCATATCATAGTATGGCAATGCCCCAGGAATACTTGTCTGATTAGTTATGAGGAAATAATCTCAGTGTGCAACCTGGAAGCTTGCAGTACAGAATCACTTTAAATCATTGTTGGACCAAACATTAATTTGGCAAAATAAATACACATGACACATCTACACAAATAAGCCATACTGCCACGATCACAAGGTCATAAACTCACATATAACCCACACATACATATATAAATCACAGCTATGCAGGAAGTGACACACAGAGAAAGGAAACAAAAACAGTGAATAAATACGATACCTGAGCCTTAACGCATTCCTGCGGAGGAGCCAGTATGAGGAGAGAAGCAGAGAAGAGGAGAGTTATTATCAGCCTGGGTTATTGAGGAGCAGAGCAGGCTCAGAGAAACCCTGTTAAGCACTTTGCAAGTCATACTACGGGAAGAAGAGAGGGACATATCCTTTATAAAAGCTCAGACGCTATCAAAAAACAACAGAGGGTAGTGCACACACACACATACACACAGCTGAGAAACATGAGGCGGATGCTGAAATAAAAAGCCACAAAGCTTTTATAAGCTAAAATGAGGAACTCTGACACTTCAGGTGAACAGAAAGGTGGCTAATTGTGCAACCAAATACAATTGATGGGAGATCATTTAGTTATTGAATAACTGAAATGCAATGATCAGCAAATTAAGAGACACAAAAGAAGGGAAAAGCTGGTATTCATTGACTGAATGAGGGTCTCATGATCATTAAAGACCAGCTGCCCCACAGTACCAGAGAGGAAGGGAAAAAGACAGATTTATAGACAGACAAAATGGTACCCAGTGTAGGTCAAAAACAAGGCAGTCACTGTTCGCTGGGCTTACTGTAAAGTCACTATTGACAGACAAACTAATTTTATTTAAAGATCCAATGAAATGGCTTGACAAGAGCAGTTTTTTCCCCTATTGAAAGGGGAAATCTGGGCAGGACAGGGTTTACCATCTTTTAGTACTTGCTACACTAGATAGTGATGGAAAAATACTACATTTTTAATTATTATTTTAAAGTATACAGGTGATCTCAAAACTATGATCTAAAAGCCATTAAACTACAATTTTTGATTTCACGGGGTGTTTACAGCACAATTGTAAGTGTAATACAAGTGTAAATTCATCGAATACCCTCAGTATTTGTGATAAAAAAAAAAAAAAAATCCACATAAATGCTTAAGTATTACTGGGTTTTCACTGCAAAACACCACAAAAATGGCACAAATAGTAAAAAATTTCCCAATCCCTTTTTTTCATGCAGTCATAACCTACACCAATCATTACTACACTAATTATGAAAACTGCAATAAAATAAAATAATAAAATACAATAAAAATTTCAATGCCGTTTTGTGTAAAATAAAATAATATAATAAAAAATAAAATGCAATAAAATATAAAATAAAATAAAATGCAATAATAAATAAAATGCAATGCAATAAAATAAAATAAAATAATAAATAATATATCAAATATAATAATACATTTTAATGTCGTTTTGTGTAAAATAATATAATATAATAATTAATATAATAAAAAAATGCAATAAAATATAAAATAAAATGCAATGCAATGCAATGCAATAATAAATCAAATGCAATAAAATGCAATAAAATAAGAACTGTATAATAGTGAAAAAACATCTTAAACATCAGGGACTTTCCCGTTTTGGTGTGGTATAGAATTAATAATAATAATAATAATAATTATAAATAAATAAAGAACAATAACAATAACAACGTTACTTAAATGAAAAAGTGTGGAACGTCCACTAACACATCACTGAGATGAATGAACTGTACCTCATAATTTGGCTCCAAGCTGTTTTGAATTATTACACATCTACAAGATGTCTCCAAATACAGTATGACAAATCTGAATCACGTCTAGGGCAGAGAGGCTTAGAGACTCAAGTTCAACTGCGCGAGGCAGGCAGCACAGAGTACAATTATTTCACGCTGGGGCCAGAAATTGAATCAAATGAATGCCAGTCAGCAAGACTCTATAAGGTTACGTGAGATACTTAAAGCTGATACATGATGTAATGTTTGGGAAGTGAATTTTCACCTTCGGCTATGTCTGAGTATGGAAATCCCACCGTGGAGGCACTCTCCCAAACTCACAGATTAGCAGGAACACCCGTCAGCTTAACATCCAATGCGCTGCGGTCCCTCTTGAAGACACTACTGTGAACTTTCTAAGCCTGCTACCACTGATCTGAGAACAAAAACATGGTCCAAATCTCTTCCCATGGATCATAACAACAAAAAGGAAGCTGTTTGGGGAAAACTGTGCAGCTGAGTAGATACAATGGTGGGAATAATTTTGGTGTCCCGTTCTAATGCATCTCAAGGGGAAAAACAATTTAGCTCAATGATGCTTGACGTATTTTGTTGTACCAAACAAAACAAGAATTTCCAAACAAGCTGAGGGAACACTGTCTTCTCTCCCATGGGAATGGGAGGAATGCTGGGAATGAACTGCAATAGAATTGGGGGAGAAAATTCAGGAATGTGTCTACGTGATGGTCCAGCTTTGAACCTCCATGAAACATCTGTGTCAAAAATTCCCAAGATGAATGCCCAAAGCATTATGAAAGCAGAGCCTCACTGTCAAATCTGCTGGAGATTTAGTACAATAAAATACAACCCTGTTTTCTTTCTCTTAACGTGCCAAAAGAAAGACACATAAAAATGCCCCGTTCTCCTTTTAACCTCACCATGGCATCTATCCTTTAAAATGACCATGAAATCAAAACTGAGCCAAATAACTTTCTATATAAATGTTCTATTTAAATGTTCCTGCTCTTATTGTGAATGATTCATCAGAGCATGTTACTCCAAAGACAAAAAAAAAAAAGAATAAATGGATAAATGAATGAATGATTAAAAAAATATAAAAATAAATTTTAAATTATAATAAATGTGCGTCTTTGTAATCTGTCATCAAAATAAAACATTATAAATTAAAATAAAGCAAGCCATTTTCAAAATCTTGCCAGTACTTAATTTAATGCTGGTTAATGTAATATCATAACAGCAAATAATGATAACATTTGCAAAAATAAGTATTAGCATTGATATGTAATGACATGCTTTTAAAGGGGAAACTTACCCTTCAATTAAAAAAAAAAATTTTTTAAAAAGTGCCAGCCAAGGATGTAACTACATTTGTTCCCCATAATCCTGGATATGTGATCATTTAAAGAATTAAAGGGTTAGTTCACCCAAAAATAAAATTTCTGCTATTAAGTATTCACCTTCATGTTGTTCCAAACCTGTAAGACCTTTGTTTATCTTCAGAACACAAATTAAGATATTTTTGTTGTGATAAAATCCAAGAGGTCTTTTTTAACCCCCAATAGTTTTTTTTAACCCCCCCCCCCCCCCCCCCCCCCCCCCCCCCCCCCCCCCCCCCCTCACATGCATGTGTCCTAGTGCTCACGTGAACAGCTCGGCCAATACTGAGCCGGCATTCGGAAATGCGTAAGATGAACCAAGGTCTTACAGGTTTGGAACAGCATGAGGGTGAGTACTTAATGACAGAAATTTCATTTTTTGGGTGAACTATCCCTTTAACTATAGTCTATTGGATATCTAAACCCAATATCTAATCTAAACAAATGTAACAGGGCTGTTAAATCATTAAATCATTGAATCGCAAATCGAGAAATTATTCTGGATCGATTTTCCAAATCCATTGCAATTCTTTTTGCAAAAGTTGAAGCGAAGGGTGTTTGCAGTGGGCTGTTTACATTAATCTTGCCCCATAAAAGCATTCTGAGGTGCAAGTACATAGCCGAACACACAAACTCTCTTCTTCGTCAGCATTTGAGCATGCGCTTAAAAACTAGCCTCGAGCACCATCTGCTGTTTAAAACTAAACTCAGAATCGATTCAAGACAGAAACGTGACACATTCAGAAAATCTCAGAATTTAACCACGAATCGAGATGAATCAATTTATTCTCCCAGCCCTAAAATGTAAATATCTTTACATTTTTTTCCTTTCTCTCTGCTCTGTCTCTTTCCTCTACTCGGCTGGGGCTTGATGTTGTATATCACATGTACAGATGGTAGCAGTGCAGTGGATTCTCACTTCAGCCTGCCCAGAGCACAGTGGGGATTGAGCGCATAAAACACCAGCACATCTTAGGCCAACACGACATACTGACAGTGGACACATAGGCAGAACACCAGCTAACACCTAGAGAGACTATATAACAGCCACCACAGCACAAGGAAAATGAGCGACTATAAGGGAAACTACAAAAAAAAGTAAAGTATATTGCACATATACAGGCACAGTGTGAGTTGCTGCAAAAGAACATTTAAGAAACTGATGGAACGGTCCAAAAGTAAGAGTGAATAGAAGGGCGAGATTTAAAACACAACCGAACAAAGATGCCATTCCGATTTTACTGTCCAAACAGCTGAAGAGAGCTTCTGAAAATGTTACTGCCTGTTTTTACATTTTATAATGAGCTAGCAGCCATTTTAAACTGAACTCTTTTTATTTGATCTGAAACTATCTTCTCACCATGGCTTCTAAAGGTAATGTGCAAGTTTGCTTTAGCTTTGGTTTTAAATAATACTTTTCTCTATACTACAATAACTTCTTCTCTGCTTAATATGTAGAGTCAACTAAGCCAATTATAGGTTAATTTCTCAGAAAAGCATATATACTTTGTCTCTGTTATATTGTTTGTTTGGGAATCCTGACCAGTCCAACACAGCAACACTGGCTCAACCAATGGTGTAAGTTTGGGGGTAGAGCTATCAGTCTGACCAAATAATATAATAATAATAATAATAATAATAATAATATAAAAATATAGCTGCAAGCAGCAATTACGGGGCCAAGCACAAAAGCAGCACAAGAAGCCAGCCAATATGGCTGTGAGCATCAGACCAACTGCAACAGTGAGCAATTAAAGACCTTTGAAGATCATTTTAGGCAAAAGAGCTGAAAAATGATATATACCTGTCAATAGTAAAGATTTACTGGTTTATCACTTTCGACCAATAGGTGGCGCTGTGACTAAATGAATGTGGTATAATCAGAGTGAGGTGACAATGACACTCGCAAAGTTTGGGGTCAATATGTCAAAGCATTGCAGAGATACAGACTCAACAGTTATTTTAGCATCATGCCTCTAATTCGTTGCTGTGGTATAGAAAATTGGTTTTGTCTATCAACATGAAATCCATACGTTTTTGCCGGCATGACCCACGGAATCTAATAAGACCTGTCCCCTTACAATAGGCCATATAATATAACATTTTATATAGGGATACTAGTATTGGTATCGGGCCCGATACCAAGCTCATGTACTTGTACTCGTAAAAATACCCCCAATACCAAAGACCGATACCTCACGTGATGGAACTGACAGAATTTTTCGTACACAGAGACACCGGCAGCAGAAACAATGTCAACCTCAGAGGTGTGGAAATAATTAAAAATTAATTATGATAACCCACATATTGCGAACTACATGCTTTCAATCACAATTCATTATCGATTAGTGAAGGCGGGATATGCGGAATCGCGCTGAATGACACAGACCAGAAGCGCTCTACCTCTCTCTTTCTCGCGCACGATCCCAGTTCTCTCAGACAGCACGCAATCAGTTCTCCTTGCGCTTGAATGGTCAAATGCACACATAGTTGTCAAAATGTCCATTGTGTGAAGTATCTCACGTAAATACAGTTGGTGGACGTAAACATTTGGGTGAAAACAGGATGTGTGTCAGTATCCATGGATTCGGTCTTAAAGGGACCGTAGCCTATATTTGTCATTAATATTAATAAAACAACAAAATATGTTAAATAAATGTATACATGGTACATAAACCTATTGTATCTGAAAAAAAAGTTTATTTAATTTGTATCTCTATAGTATTTGTTGTATTGTTTGTAAATTTCTTTTTATATAACAACAATTATATATATTGGTAATTATGCCCTTTGAAGGTTATTGGACACTGTGAAATTTTTGTTCTTTAAGTTTGTGACAAGTACATAAAAATTATTACTTTTTTCATTAGAGTAATAATAAAGAAGCTGTCCTACATTCATTAGTCTCACTGTGTTGTGCTTGGAAAACTGCAACATCCCAAAAAAAGAGAGAGAGAGAGATAGAGAGAGAGAGAGAGAGAGAGAAAAAAATTAATAAATGTATAAGCATCGGTATCGGTGAGTACTAGAAAAAAAAAGTATCGGTACTCTGTCTTTAAAAAATGGTATCGGGTGCATCCCTAATTTTATATCATAATGCTGTATTGTAGTTAATGGAAATTTCATGTTTTGTTCAATTATAGCACCACCAAGAGGCACAATCCCACCAATTTTTTTGTGTCGTCAGGGTGACCCCATACATGCGTCAAATTTGGTGCAAATATTTCATTTTGTTTGGAAGTTATAAACATTTATATGTGTAAGATCATAAAAAATGACCCATGGATGCCTTTTTGATTTTTTTGCCACTTCCTATCAATATTTTGACATTTGGGCTTAAACATATAGTTAACCAGCTTAGGTTCTGTGTTTCCTACGCTGGTTTCGTCTCGATCGGACTAACGGTTTCGAAGATATTCACAATCGTGAATAACTTTATCTGTACATTTAATAGCTGCATGTTGCCTCAAGTCATGCTTGTGACGACATGTACCAAGTTTGGTCTGATTACAATAAAGTGTTGCAGAGATACAGCAGTATGTCTATTTTTGCAAGCGCTACATAAAATTAATTTGCGTGTTTTTCGAAAATGGTTTGAGAAATCAAATTGAATTCCATAACTTTGTCGGCATGGTCTGAAGATGATCTAGTTCAATTTTTGTGAAAATCGGAGTAACGGCCTAGGAGCAGTACTAAAAAGTAGGTTTTTCAGAAAATTCAAAATGGCGGAAAAATTTGCAACATTTTATACTATACATTTTATCAGTACATGCATTCCCTGGGAATGGAACCGTGACCTTGGTCTTGCTTGTGTAATACTCTATAGATTGAGTTACATATAAACTAGGGATGCACCGATACTATTTTTTTAAGGACCGAGTACGAGTATGGATACTTTTTTTCTAGTACTCGCCGAAACCGATACCGATGCCTATACATTTATAATAATTTCTTTCTCTTTTTTTTTTTTTTGGTGATGTTGCAATCGATTCGTCTTGACCCAAGGAATCAGAGGAAAAAGAATTTTGTTTCTAACCCTTATGGTTCAAAAGTTATTAATATAAACATGAGTGCAACTTTGGACAGCTGGTGGCGCTAGAGGGATTGAGTTAGAGACTCCAAATTTGCCATGGATACAGTTCAGACTGTCCTCTAAATGTGTGCCAAATTTCACAACTTTTTAGCATATGGTTCTATGGGCTGCCATAGACTTCCAGAGCGGAAGAATAATAATAATAATACCAACAGACGCCAACCTTCGGTGCTTGGCCCCTAAATATCCAAATTAACTTAATTAACTAGCTTCCGGCAGACGACCATACACACGTTGACTTGCGCCAAAAGAGTAACCCCTGACATGATGTAGGAATAGCGTAAGCTTTAATGCCTCTCGCTGTTTAAACAAATAGGGCTGGGCAACAAACTCAAGCTCCTCTTCTCTTATCCTCTGACATTTCTCTTTAAAAATTCTCATTTTAGACTTCTACTTCGTGACCGTTGTTTTGTTTTGCTCTCTCCTCTGTGCTTCTGCGTTCGTCAAAATGTCATGCGTCGGGTCAGAGTTCACCGTAAATCGATTTGTACGACCGTCTGTCAGAAGCTAGCTATTTTAGTTTAAGTTTTAAATATGGATATTTTTCTTACACAAATGCATTGCTTCGCATCAGAAGGCCTTTATTAACTCACCAGAGCCATGTGGATATCCTTTATGATGGATGGTTGTACTTTTTTGGGCTTCAAAATCTAATTCTCTATTTACTGCCATTATAAAGCTTGGAAGTTCCATTATTTATTATAACTCTGATTGTATTCATCTGAAAGAAGAAAGTCATATACACCTAACATATACACCATTGGCTTGAGGGTGAGTAAATCATGGGGTAATTTTCATTTTTGGGTGAACTAACCCTTTAAGTTGTTTTTGACACATAATATTAATTAAGGAACAAGACAAAAACAAATAATTGAAAACAACCCCATTAGGATGGTGCTGCACTAACTCAATGAACAGATTCTTACAGTAACTGCAGAACAATGCAAATATATTGGCAGAGCGAAGTTCATAGGAAGGAGACAGAAACCTTGTTCCTTCTACATTTGTAATACGAGGAAAGAGAAGTGGGTATTGTTACCAAAAAGAGTGCCGAGAGACTTCCAGTAGACTTCCAGTAAGCTAAAGCTTTACACAATATCCCTGTAGCCTAACTTTTGGTGTGCATCTGATGCACTGAACTGGTTATGGTGAAGAAATGTGAGAATGTGTGATCATATTTTGTCACAGCAGTCAAATACATTGAATAAAACCAGTCAACATCATGCATAGACAGAGCAGGGTGGTATGATAGTACAGTATATATCATGCAACAGTAGAAATTCATCAAGCGGTAGAGATTTTTTTTTTTTTTTTTTGCACCATTTATACACCGTAGATATATTAGCATGCACAAATAAGCTATTTTACAGCTTCAAATGGGACTCATTCAGGCAGAATTAAGGCCCTGTTTACACTAATGCGTTTTCGTTTTAACACCGCATTTTAAATTAAAACGATCCTCGTTCATACTGGCATTTCCACTGCGTTTCAGAAAAGATCTCCGTCCACACTGCACAACCGAAAACGCATGTCACATTACCATTCGTGCACACTGGGCATGCGCATAGTTAACAGCAGCCGATTGCTTTAATAATAACTTGCCTCTTGCGCATGCAGGCAGCTGCAGTGTTTTAAAATGCAGAGTTTAACTGCACAATGGCTTTAGCAACAAAGTCAGCAAAGCTTGCAGTTTTGTCTCCATTTTATTGTTGACACAGTCATCGAGGCTTGTCTGTTACAACAGCTCTAGCTGTTATTGTTGTGTTCCAGTAATATGGGGAGCCACGCCTTCATTTTCAAAAGTCTGCTTTTGTCCGCTTACACTGAAACAACCCTGGAGTTTTCAAACTAAAACGGGGTCTGCAGTAGTGTTGTTAAAAGTACCAACCGCAATACCAAGTTGGTACTGAAATTTTACAAATGTGACACTTTAAGCGCTGTTGAGCAGATTAGTAAACACCTCTGATTGGCCTTTGTTTTCGAGTGCTCATCTGTGATTGGCTACAATGATCAACACACGGGAGCGTTTGAAAGCACACAGAAGTGTTTGAATTTGAAAGCGTTTTAAAAGCGGGAGCATTTGAAAACAGGCCGACCGCTCCGCTGATAGACGCCTGCTTTCAAACGCTCCCGTGTGTATCTGTGTAAGCGCTCAGTGAAGAGCATCACTGATGTCTATTTACACATTTTTTTTGAAGCATTGATCATTGTAGCCAATCACAGACATATCTGATGAGCACGTGAACACCATTTCCAATCAGAGGTGTTTTACGAATCCGCTCAACAGCGCTCAAAGCGTCACATTTTTAAAATTTCAGTACCGACTTAGTATCGCAGTCAATACTTTTGACAACGCTAGTCTGCAGCTTTTCTAAAAGTCTCAGTTTAAAGTCTGGAGCAGTTTAGACGCCAAGCGTAACCATAGTGAAAGTTATGCGTTATAAAATGAAAACGCACTAGTGTAAACAGGGCCTAAGACTGTAACATACGTTTGATAGTAGTTTTGATAATTTTTTAATAGTTTAAGATTTTAACAATTAATTTTAATAGTTTTAGATAATTTTTTATTTAATTTATTTTTGGTTTGCATCCAAAAAAATTTTTTTTAAATTATACCATATAAATTACTTAATTCAATGAATTATACAAAAAATAAGAATATTTTTTATATAATTGTGCATGCTAACAGCATAATTACTTAATAAAAATAAACCATTTTGTGTGTGTATATCTCCAGTACAAATAACTATACTATGATATGTACCACAATCTAAAAATCACTGATGTTGAAACATCAGATTTAGATCATACCGTCCATCCCTATGCATAGAGAAAAAACAAGCATTTTCAATGACACATTTACCAGCATGTAAACAAGCAGGAAAGCTAGCCGGACAGGTGAGGAACAGGAACGGCAACAGTCATACTGGGGGAGTGGCAAAGGAGAGGCTGTACAGATAAAGTTAAAGCATACGACTGACCGTATGGTATCCCCGTGCTACGGGCGGCTTGCCGGTAGGATAGGGGTCTACGGTGTCGATGATGGTCTGTCGCTCGCCCTTCTGGTTGATCTTGCGAAACCTTCGGCGGGACTGTCGGTGCGATGCCTGCCGCTGGAAATACTCCTCATTCTCATCCATATAGTCCACCTGCAAACGGAGGAGAGATTTGAGTGAGACTCTCTCTCCTCACCCCCCCCTCCCCTCCCGCCCCTCTTACTGGCGCTGTGTAAAAATAGCAGTGGGTGTGCGAGCCTGTCTGTGTGTGTGTGTGTGTGTGCGTGTGTGTGCGCGTGTGGGCTGAGCCTCAAACGCCTACGTCAAAGAGAGGCGCACAGCAGACAGAAAGGTAGAAAAGGGAGATGTAGTTTCAGAGCAGCAGCTTGCAAGGTTCTTTCAGTGCCAAATTGTGCATGTTATGCACTTTCTATGAAATTAATCCAGAAATGGATTCAAATGGCAATAATTAAACAATGCATATTCCAGATCGAGGTATTTTGTTGTTGTAGCATAATGTCACTGAAGGGGTGTAAACTGTCCATTGCAGGTCTCTGAATGACAGTCAATGAGTGAGGAATCAGCATACACATGATGAATATAAGTTGCATATAAAACGGGCCGGCCACTGTGACATTATGCCATAAAAAGTGACATGATTATCCCTCTGCCTTATTTTGCTGCAGCCTCACATTTCACACCCACTCTGCCTTTGGGATTACACATCAAATCTCTCGCTACCGTACCAACCGCTGCTATGGCAACTGCCGGAGAGTGCGAAGCAGTGGGAATATATTGGGCGGTGTGAGCAAGTGAGAGTGCAGTATCTATATCCTGCCTCGGCCCGTAATTACAGGGCAGCATCGGCCGGTAATAACAGATGAGATGCCCAACGAGGTCACAATCAACTGTCGAGGACAGTGGCCATCTCCCAAATCGGAGATTATGTTTATGCATTTGGCAGATGCTTTTAAAGAGGGGATACAAACTATACATTTTATCAGTACATGCATTCCCTGGGAATGGAACCGTGACATTGGTGTTGCTTGCGTAATACTCTATGGATTGAGTTACATATAAACTAGGGATGCACCGATACCATTTTTTAAGGAGTACGGATACTTTTTTTCTAGTACTCGCCGATACCGATGCCTGTACATTTATTAATTTCTCTCTCTTTTTTTTTTTCTTTTCTTGGTGATGTAGCCGTTTTCCAAGCACAACACAGTTAGACTAACGCTGGTTTCACACTGCAAGCGTAAGCAGCGCGAATGTTTTTCTGCGTGCATGTTAACCAACGGATGCATTCACACCGGCAGCAGGAGCAGCACTTAAGCGTCAAGCAGGAGCGTAGCGTGAGCAGCAGTGAAGCGGGGGTTTCGGCGCAGAGTCTATTTTTGCTGCGCTGCTGAAAGTGAAAGCACACTTTTGATGGACAAAAATATAATTTCATACAAAAAGTGTTCAAAATGCACAGAATAAGCATGTCTAATGTGTTTTAACAAGAATTTGAGTATGACAAAAGAAAATTAAGAATCAAAAATATTTATAGAAGATTTACCCATTTAAACTTGTTTTTAATTATTCAGTTTGGGTTAAAGTATGGTGTATTATAAACAACTAAAGTAAACTAGCCAGAAAATGAGATGTATATAAACATTATTTTAGTTATTACACAGAGAGATATATAGGCTGCAGCACTCCCAAATCAAACCCGAGTTTGCTGACTTTTTTCGCAGAGTATGCTGTCTTATAAACATGTGCACGCAGCAGATGATGTAAAACATTTTTTGTAACATTATAAATGTCTTTACTGTCACTTTTAACAAATTAATGCATCTTTGCATAAATAAAATAATTTTTAATAATAATAAATCTTACTGACTGCAAAAACTCAACATGAAGAAACATATAGGAGCCCATTAAGTTGTAGCGACATTTCCATGAGCTTAACCAAATCCAAGGCTGTAAATGTAGATAGGGAGGGTCTTTCTGTACTTGTGTACATACAATATGGAAAGTGAATATGGAATATATTAGGGTGCACGGAAGTGCTTGGGTTCCTAAATATAATCATTTTAGGTTTTTTTGGCAAGGCAAGAGCCTCAAATGGATGCCATGTTCAACAAATTGCCATCCATGGGCAATTTGCTTGTGGTAAAATGTAAACAACATGCTGAATTCAAACCAGCCAACATTTATATGCCATTTATGATTAGAGTAGTGGTTCCCAAACTTAACTTTAGTCTGGCTTCCCTGATGCAAAATAAAAAAACCACACAAAACTAAAGTGCTCCCCTTATACAAATATTATTTATAAACAAAAATCTATGTATAATATAGTTGTCACTAAAAATTGTAGCTTGTGTTCAGACTACTTTATTTTCTCCAATCTTGAAATATTAAATACTATGAATTTGTATTCATTAAATATTAATCTTAAGTACTTTAGCTCATGATGGCAAAAAGGCACTGAAATAAAGTACTTAAGATGTTCAAAACCTTGTGAAATCAGACTAATTTTAGGTTCACCTATCCCATGAAGGGGGCATTTACATATTTAGTGGTAAAAATGCACAACTTTTCAGAGTGTTTTAGTGTGTAATCTGTCTCAAAGATCAAGCAACATGCTAATTAAAGCTTCAAAATCCTAAAAACATCTAACTTCTGAAAATAAGACCATCTTGGACAGCCGGTCAACCATAGTGACCCATTGCTAAGTAGAATCAGCACATTTTCTTTTGAAAATAGTTTTTAGCTAATTGTTATCAGCCTCTGTAATGTCAAATCTGACCTTGTATATACCCCTGGGGGAATGAGTAGCACACTGTGGGAACCACTGGGGAAAAGCAATGAAACTGCAGTACAAAACTGCAATTATACAGTGTGATTAGTATGAGTATGAAGTTAAGATGATTATCTGGTCCATGATTACTCACCACAATCATCTCGGATGGCTCCAGAACGATGCACTCGCATCCACGACGTAAACTCCCAGCAGACCTCTTCCCAAAGCTAGAGAAGAAGAACAGGAGAGAGAGGTTATATACCGCTCAACCAATTATGGAATCCTGAGACTCTGTGGGAATGAAAGCATGTTTAGAATCTGAGCCAGAGGAGCACATATCCGCAACACTTGTGGCAGTGTTTCTGGCCTAGGCAGTAAGGCTCCACTGGGAAAGAAAGTACGACCAGACTGGAAAAGTCCACCAGATGACATCACGGCCTAATGAAAGAAGTACAGTGCAAAGTGATGGAGTGTGTGAGTAGCAACACAAAAAACTCTATTGAAAATTTAAGAAGGGGACCATGGAAACGTGAGGTGGAGTTCCATGCAGGATTTTTTTTAATCATTTGCAATGAACTTCTGTTGGGTTAAAGGTGCAATGTGTAAAATTTTGGAGGATCTATTGACAGAAATGCAATGTAATATACATAACTATGTTTTCAGTGGTGTATAAAGACCTTAAATAATGAACCATTATGTTTTTATTACCTTAGAATGAGCCATTTATATCTACATACACCGCGGGTTCCCCCTCCATGTCAAGTCATCATTTTGCGCCGTCATGTTTCTACAGCAGCCCTAAACGGACAAACACTCTACAGAGCGCGTTTAGTCACTATGTTGTTCTTCTAAATCATTTGTGTTTTTAGAGGCAACTTGCATCATCACTACATTGAATATGCACAAAGTAGTAGTAGGAGTAGTCGTCTGGTTTATTAGAAGACCGTTCTTTGTTAGAAGAAAGAAGAAACCTCATTGCTTGACTGGCTAACGTACTCTCTGCTGTCTCAGACAACGACATCTTTGACTTGTGTCGGCCAGATGGCCACCGTAGCATCTCTATTTTGCTTCGAAAGGGAGAGGGGAGCTGCCATTGGTTGCAGTTTGCAACCTCACCACTAGATGCCGCAAAAATTTACACACTGCACCTTTAAAATGCAAATACAGAGACTAGCATTTCCCAATCCCACTTTTTCACACAATAATTTTCTGTCATCACTACACTAAATTATGGAGGGGGGGAGGATAAACAGGTAAAAAGCAAAAATAAACTACAATAAATAGGAAATAGGTTAAAAAAATAAATAAATAGAAAATGGGCAAAAAAATAAAATAAAAGTGGTGAAAGGTGATATGTGCCACTAGTGGCACCAAACAGAGCTGTAATCTGTTTGTTTAAAGTGCCCTTATGCTTTTTTAAAGGTTCCTAATTTTTTATTGGAGGTCTCATACAATAGGATCTCATGCACATCACCTCATTTCTCAAAGAGTCTGAAAAAAAGTTATTTCGAAGATTCAGTCTCTCTAAACCCCTCCTTTCCGAGAGCCTGCTCTGCTCTGATTGGTCATAATGGCTCAGTCTGTTTGGACTACCGCTTACAGCGCATTGGAAATGAAACGTCTATTAATATATCTAAATTTCAGCTCCAGAGGCTTCCTCAGCACTTCCTCATACACGTATAAATTCCAGCGCAAGTACTCATCCCTTTAAAGTGCATGCAAAGATTTGCAGTGCTGAAAACAGCGTCTTCTCGACATGTCAACAGCATGAACCAAACTCTACCAGGCCTTTTTTAAACATTTTAATTTCATTAAAACATATACTATAATACTTTTATTTACTTTATAATACTTACATTTTTTTTAGTAACAAATAGGGATGTCACTATACCAAAAATCTAGTAGTCGGTACGGATACCACCAAATGTGCACAGTACTCGATACCACGGTAAAAATATATAAAAATACAAATAAAACAATGCTATATATTTTTTCCAGGTATCTAATAGTAGTAAGTAAAAATAACACAGAAATTAAATAATCAAATATAAAATAACTCTGCATAGTCATACCTGTATAAATTAAATATAGATTAATGCTTATTAAAGCTTTTCTTTTGTTGTTTGATTATCATTTATAATACAGACAGCCAATAGTAGACAGTAGCATGTTTTAAAGGCTGCTGTCACTAAGACCTAATGGACGGAGACGATATGCTGTTACACATGCTGTTCACATTCACATAACCAATGCAAATATACGCCAAGACGGGCATTTTGACATAACTGTGTGTGTATTTGAACGTTTATGTGTAATAAACTGCGAAAATCTGACAATCACGAGAGGCGGCTATGTGTGCGCGCTTTGGCTGAGAGCGCACTGACTGAAGACAGTCTCTAGGAGGTGCGTAGTTTTTTCTCCCTAGGACATAGCTTACATTTTACCGTAATGTTCTTGCCTACCCGTGTCAAAAAAGTGAAGTAATTGTAATACTTCTATTCTGCAAAACAGCCACTCGCTTCTGCCAACATCTTCAGACAGCGACTACACAGCCAACTGGTGCGAAGTTGCGAACTCATTTTAAAGAGGCAGCGTTCACTTTCACCTATAGACGACAAATTTAGATTTTAAATTCAATATTGATTTAAACAGAACTGTTGAACTAATTTACAATATGTAACGCAAGTACATTATAAGTAACTGTAATTAAATTACCTAAAAATGAACAGTAATCCCTCCCTTACTTTACTTTTTCAGTGGATAAGTAATTTATTTACAGTAACACATTACACCAAACACTGCTTGCCACCTCATAAGATTTTTAAACAAACACTTTTATGATTTATTTTCACACAAAATCTGTTGCTCTATCAATGTTCAATAGAAACTTTTTTTTTTCTGCAATCATACACTATTGGAGTAGTTAAAAGCACATTTTTCTTAGCCCCGTTATACCCTAATACTCAAAAAAGCATAGAGCCATGCTTTAAGCACCCCAACTGGGTCTGACATAAAAACAATGAGTTTGGGATGGGTCTAGCTATTTGGCTAAACAACAGAAAACAGGTGGGATGCTTGATTTATTTTATTTTTTCCCCTCCCCCAATTCTGTTTGGGATATATTACATAATTCACCTTTCATCTGATTTGTTAATTTTCCATTAATGCTGCTTACAGGACACTTTTTGCAACTGAATGAGCTGCCAGGTGACACTCTGGTCCAGAGATGACACACACATAAGTAGAAAGAGAAACAACGGTTCAGCTGGGTGAGAGGTCAGCAAAACCTCTACACTTCAGAAAACTGTGACTGACAAAACAAGGCTGATTCTACTATGGAAATACCCAACTACATGAAATATAATACCTTACAATGACAATTTGCATGTTCTATTAAATGTTTATATTAGTATAACCAAACACAGCACTCACTCAATAGTTTCTATAGTACTCCACTACTCCATACTGGAATACAGCACTTACAGTATAAATGTGCATAGAACCCCTGGTAAACAGCATGACACACTATAATTACATTTAATGAATTATGTCAAAATTTCAACACAAGTGATCACTTGATCCAACATTTGTGTCACAACAAGCCTTTGGGCAATACACTACGCTTACTGTTGAATAGCTACTTGTTTACGGGTTACTGTAGAGCCGCAGTTGGCAAATATAGTAACTAGCTAATATAGTTGGACTAACAGGTGGGATTCCCTCTACATACATTGTTCCTCAGCCTAAGACCACACACAATGAGCCCTTTGTGTTGTATTGCTATTTGACTTCCTTTGCAGGCTCCTATCCAAATACAAAACCTCAAGTTTTGGCGTTTTCATTAAAAGTTCATGATATACAGTGGGTATAATCTGAAACTACACAGAAAATCAGGGATTCCAAGCCTCATTTAAAACGCAAAATGCAATATGAACAGAAAATAGAATACAGAAGCATTTGTAGATGTTTCTAGATGTATATGGGGGGGGGGGGGGGTCCTTGAGCAGAACCAAATGAAAAGAGAAGGGTGGAAAAGCTTGTAAAATTCCAAAGTCTAAAAAGAAATCATTATTCTCAGTAGAAGCCAGAAAAAAGTAAGACAAACTGTAAAAATTTTATTAACACCAGACCATTTTTAATAAAGCATATTAACGTCATCCACCACACCACATTCCTTGCGAATTTAACTAACGGTGAGACGTGATGCCCACCCAGTCGGGCCCCCACATTCCATATTACACAACATTCCGGGTGTCTGGAATGTGATTCTGTGACGAACGCAGCAGGCACTCACACACAGCAAAAAACATAGGGGTCTCCAAAGTAAATAAGCCCCTTTTCCATCTCTTCATATTAAGCTGAGCAAAGATTATAGAGCTATTATGCAAGTACTGTTGGTGGGCAAGTCTGAGAGGAGAAGGGGGGGACACTGGAAGGTTTAAGGACATGCTGAAGTACAGTAGAATGGATAATGCAATAACAGGATTCTACTGCAACGCTTCAGTGAGTGCTAAACAACCTCTCAGATCTGCACTCGTAGACACACAGCACCATAAAGCAGTGCAAACAGCATTTCAGGAGCACCAAAGCAACTCTGAACTGTTACTAGATACGATGCTGGAAGCAAAACACTTTGAGGTATGATTACTTTAACCAATATTTTGCATTAGTAAAAATAAAAATAAAATAATTAGAAAAAATAATATAATTAAAATGAAATAAAAATGTCCTTTAGACAAGAATTTGATGGAAAGTATGCTTAAAGAAAATATTTACAGACATTTCTTTAAGTAATCTAACCATGCACTTAATGTACAGCAAAATGCACAATATGTATAAGAATAAAAAAATAAGAATACTATACCCGATGATGAGATGTTACAAAATATATCCAATGAAATCCATAAACAATTCAGAAATCATGCATTCAGTCCCATACTTCTACTTCAAATGTGTTTTTAATGTCCCTTCTTAATATTCATATACACACACGCTGCTACCACACTAAACACAACGTTATTTTGTGAGCGCCACATGATAATCCAACTTCACGTATGCTGCGCTGTAAGAACTCTGTTCTGACAGCTCTGTCTACCACCTTCATCTTACGAGAGCGTGTGTGTTGGGGAATGTGCGTTCTTGAGAGTTAGTGGTGATCGACTGGAGCCAACATTCTTGCCTGCCTCTTACTTCCTGTGAAGTCAAGAGGGTGGGGGCTGACCTCTACTCACAAACAACATGACCTCTCAACCTAAACTCAAGACCTGTAGCCACTTAAGACTTCTGAGACTATACTATCAAAGGCAACCTATGGCAAATTGTAAAAAGGAAAAGAAATTTGGATTCATACTTAAATTTGTACAGGTAAATCAAATAAAAAGGACTATTCATAATCCTGAATCATCCATAAAACTTACAAATAAAAATCACAAAAAGCTAAAATTTGCAAACAAGCCACCAACTACAAACCAAACTGGGTTTGTACAGCTAGAGGATTGTAGCTGGGGAATGGTATGCAAAGATGAGAAATTGTGGCTAAACAACAAATGAAGCATGTTGATGCATGCAGGAAAGCATCACTTATCAGATGTCACAGATAATGTTCTCATGAAGTAAATGCATATCACTTCAGGGAGGAACGGTGAGGCTTTGAAAGTACTTTCGTAGGAAAACCACCCTGGAGTTTGTTTGCATGTGGTGAACATGCAAACCTAAGTGGTAATTGTAATAAAAGTAAACATCTTAATGAAACTAAGAATTTAAAAGCTTGCATTTTAGTACTTTTGTTTTTAAGTAATTGTTTTATCTGCTGATGAATAAAAATAAAATTAATTATGGAAAATCTGAGAACGTTACTAAATTTAATTTAAAACGATCCTAATCCTAGTCTGGTTTCCTGCTCTAATCCAAGGATTTTCAAACTTTGTTGTCAGCTGAACCCCTTTGGCCTAAAATCTCAGGGGAAGTAAACATTTTAAGTTAATATTTATTTATTAAGTTAATAAACAAATACATTTGCATGTTCACAGTTCTCTGACCATGCAGGTAAACAAATAAAATATTTTTAGTAAGTGTTTAATTGAGAATGTTTTTAATTTAAATTTTTTAAATTTTTAAATTTATTTTATTTTACATTTCTATGATTTAATTAATTGTTAGCTTTTCATCAACTCTCAACCCCCCTTTAGTTCCTCACAAAAACAAAAATCAAAAGTTGCTTATATATGAGATGAAATGGCACAAAGCAAAGGAACACTATATATATATATATATATATATATATATATATATATATATATATATATATATATATATATATATATATATATATATATATATATATATATATATATATATATACATACACACACACACACACACACACACACACACACACACACACACACACACACACATACACACCAGTGGGTGGGATATAATAGGCAGCAAGTAAACATTTTGTCCTCAAAGTTGATATGTTAGAAGCAGGTCAAATGGGCAAGCGTAAGGATTTGAGTTTGACATGGGCCAAATTGTGATGGCTGGACGACTGGGTCAGAGCATCTCCAAAACTGCAGCTTTTGTGGGGTGTTCCCGGTCTGCAGTGGTCAGTATCTATCAAAAGTTGTCCAAGAAAGGAACAGTGGTGAACCGGTGACAGGGTCATGGGTGGCCAAGGCTCATTGATGCACGTGGGAAGCGAAGGCTGGCCTGTGTGGTCCGGATCCAACAGACAAGCTACTGTAGCTCAAATTGCTCAAGAAGTTAATGCTGGTTCTGATAGAAAGGTGTCAGAATACACAGTGCAACACGGTTTGTTGCGTATGGGGATGCATAGCTGTAGACCAGTCAGGGTACCCATGCTGACCCCTGTCCACCGCCGAAAGTGCCAACAGTGGGCAGGTGAGCATCAGAACTGGACCACAGAGCAATGGAAGAAGGTGGCCTGGTCTGATGAATCAAGTTTTCTTTTACATCACGTGGATGGCCAGGCGTGTGTGCGTCGCTTTCCTGGGGAACACATGGCACCAGGATGCACTATGGGAAGAAGGCAAGCCGCCGGAGGTTGTGTGATACTTTGGGCAATGTTCAATGTTCTTGTTCTTGGGTCCTGCCATCCATGTGGTTACTTTGACACGTACCACCTACCTAAGCATTGTTGCAGACCATGTGCCCCCTTTCATGGAAACTGTATTCCCTGTTTGAGTTTGAGGTGTTGACTTGGCCTCTAAATTCCCCAGATCTCAATCCAATCGAGCTATGTGCTGAATGAACAAGTCCGATCCATGGAGGCTCCACCTTGCAACTTACAGGACTTAAAGGATCTGCTGCTAACATCTCGGTGCCAGATACCTCAGCACACCTTCAGGGGTCTAGTGGAGTCCATGCCTTGACAGGTCAGGGCTGTTTTGGCAGCAAAAGGGGGACCAATACAATATTAGGAAGGTGGTCATAATGTTATGCCAGATCGGTGTATAGAGGTGATTTGGATTAAACCAAGATATTTTACTTTAAATTGTATCAGACGTACTTTTTTAAATGTAAAATATCAGTGTCTTAGCTGCCATTTTAAACAACAAAAACAATTTTAAACTGAATTAGAGATACCAATAATAAAAAATGTACAAAAATGCAGGGACTTAGTAACCATAACTTCTATGTTCATGCTAAACACTATTGGAAAATAATCATTATATTTAAAGTTCTTGGTTTTGTTTAGCCATAGAGCATAGAAAACAATTTGAAGCACATGTCAATACCTTGGTGCACAAGCATGACAAAACATTTAGTAGCATGGAGCATATTAAAGAATCATAGTACTACTTCCTAAAACCAAATCTGTATCATGATAGAACCACAGTACTTAAGGGTAAAAGCCATATCTCAAGGAACTGTGGTTAACAAGGTTTTGCAAGACTTGTGGTCAGGAATAGTTAAGAAAACAATGGACTTACTGAAGGATCAGATTTATAACAATAGAAACTCTTGTTGATGGTTAAGCATGCAATAAGGGCTCAGACTTGTTGCATAAGCACTGGCATGAGTACCAGGTAGTCCTGGCGCTGGCATTTTCAAAGGCCACCTCAAACTCAACTCTGACTTCTGCCACAACTTTGCACACCATTACGCTCTTAATGATGGTAATCGCAGTGCAATTAAACACTTGCATGCTGCATTTGCAGTGAGAGAGAGTTTCAGGTGCAATTAAACTGAAGTGTTACACAAATCTGTTTTTAAAAAGAGTGTGATTTTGTTTGGAAAGAAACAGGAAAAAAAAAAAAAACGTACATCATGTGCAAAAGGAAGCTGATAAGATGTTATTGCATATCTGGTCTGTCTCAGACAAGAATCAGTACACAGCATTTCTGTGAAGACTGGGGGGAATGGCTATTTGTGAGCGCTATCAAGACAGCGCTAAGAAGTGCACCGCTGTCCTGTTGGTTTTCATTCACTGGATGCGCGAATCACAGTCTATTACAGGAGTATAACATCACAGCTCTCTCTGTGAAGCCAAATGAGACAGCGAGGGAAAGAGAGACCTGCTTCTCTCATTGTCATGGTGATAAAATGACATATTCCCACTGCAAGCCAAATCTAAAGCTTCTCTGTCAAGTGTTTTTGTAAAGCTTGCTATGCTTTTAAATTCCACCCAGTCAAAATGTTTCTTTCTGTATGTCCTTGCTACAGGTTGCTGCTTCATTTCTGTCAAATTAAGTTTTATGCTACAGCTATGTTATATTGTGCCAAACAAAATTATGATACTCTTTGTTTGCATATGTGGCCTTTACGATTTTACGGATTAGGTTACAGATTACAGGTCAAGGTCAGAAATTAAAAAGTTCACCCAAAATTCTGTCATCATAAAGATATGTTTATGGTACTGAAGCTTGTAGACAACACCCATCTACAACAACCAAGACATTCAAAATGTCTCCTTTTATGTTCCACAGAAGAAAGAAAATCATACCCGTTTGGAACAACATGAGGGCTTTGAGAAAATGTTGACAATTTAAATTTTGGGTTGAACTAACCCTTTAAACAGGACGCGAAAAAAATATTACAACCACCAAAAGTGTCAAATTTACAGAAATTTAAATGCTGAGACAAAAAACCATTCCCATAATCAATTTACAAATTCATTTTTTTATTCGTAACTGATTTATTATTTTACAAATTCATTTTATTATTTGTAACTTATTTATTTATTAAAATTTTAAAACCCATCTCACTAATCTAATTATTTAAATTATTTAAACCACCCTCTGGTGAAAATCAAGTTTTTAATGTTGTTTATATGTCTATGTGGTGTTTTTAATATGCTTTAAGACAAACCATGTGCAAATTCATCAGTAAAGACCATTGCTGAGTATTTTCACCTTAAAACTGCAGTGAACCAAAGACAGTCTCAAAAATGCGGTTTGAAATAGGCAGTGTTCCTTAAATCACAAACTACCTTGTAACCAATCCCGTGAACGTGCGGGGCGGGTATTAGCATATCATTAACCATGCTTCGGAACAGGGGGGTCTTAAGAAAAGCCCAGAAAATTTCTGTTGCTATGATATATAGGGAGTATATTATGTTTATGATATATATTACGGTGTTATGGTGACCTATATGCCTTTCTCCCCTGATACTTGAGGATACTGATTTTTAGAAGGCAGTTGAGATGGTGAAGGGAACATCAATTACCTTTACGTGTCCGACGTTGTAGAGAGCAATCCATAAAATGCATTACCATTCTGATACATCAACTTATAGACGAGCCTGTGTAATTCACTCTTCCTCTTCTTTTAAATCAGTTTCTGGTTCAAACACATATGGCTGAATTAAACCAGTATTTCCACTTGCAATTGGACATTTACTACTACAGTAAAGTTGACAGAGTGGATTAGGTATTCTGAGCTTGTGTGATTGAGTGGAGGCGGAGACTAATTTGCAAATTCATTAGTGGTTAAAGGGATCGTTGTTGCTCCGTGATCCGTACGGACCAAGCCCCACGGTTCGGGACGCATGTGATTTGCGGATCAATTGCAAGTTTAATCGCAATAGAGTGAAAGGTTATCATTTGCACGTGTTTTGTC
Organism: Elopichthys bambusa; assembly: GCA_037101425.1. NCBI lineage: Eukaryota > Metazoa > Chordata > Actinopteri > Cypriniformes > Xenocyprididae > Elopichthys > Elopichthys bambusa. The sequence continues at coordinate 16,345,353 of CM074447.1, read as the reverse complement.
TTGCTAGTTTACACATTAAATAGATATAAAACCATTCCAGCGCTAGAAGAGGCAAAGGAGAATTTAATTCGATATCGCACTCCACGCTGTTATCGGTGCGCAAAGACGCACATACATACAAGGCTTGCGCGCACACAGAGAGAGAGAGAGGCATGTTTCAGATAGCTCCTAACTCCAAATTGATTTCTCTTTCGCGTCCTCAATGCACTTGGATGGACACATACACGCATTATGTCAGTCAAAATACCCCTCTCGGCAAGTATTCTCGTAAACACATTTGGTTATGTCTTAATTGAACTAGGTGAGAATTCGGATGTGTATCTATCGGATGTGGGCGTGTATGGGGTCTTACTCTTTAAGTGACAGCAACCTATAAATACCTGCTGTTGTCTGTCATGTAAATCAAACAACAAAACACAGCTTTAACAAAGATTAATCTATATTAAATTTATACAGTGAACAGTGTCATTTTACATTTAATTATTACATTTCTGTACACGAAAATTAATACTACAGTTAGACCTTATACTTTATTTGTAACTTTATGTTGTATTTATCTATGCTTGTAATTGGTGTACAGTATTTGTTCTTTTTACAGTCTGTTCACTTGCCTTTAATAATGTATTAGTTAGGATAGTAGTTTCTGCTGTGGTATCGGAGTAGTTAAAGTGGGCTAAGTAATAAATGCAAAGTTACCCCCCAATTGTTTTTTGTTTATTTGTGCTGATCCGAAAATGATCCGATCCGTGACTTAATAACCGTATGATCCGAACAGTGAGTTTTGTGATCCGTTCAACCACTAATTCACCCCCCTGTGGTGAAAATCATTTTTTATTTTTAAATGTTGCTTGTGTCTATGTGTGTGTTTTAAAGGGTTAGTTCACCCAAAAAAAAAAAAAAAAAAAAAAAAGTGTCATTTATTACTCACCCTCATGTCGTTCTACACCCATAAGGCCTTTGTTCATCTTCAGAACACAAATTAAGTTATTTTTGATTAAATCCAATGACTCAGTGAGGACTCTATAGACAGCAATGTCATTGAACTTTAAATATGTTTTGAGTACCTTTATGGATCTTAAGAAGTGGACTTTAAGACAAATAATTTTAACAGGAAAAATCATTTAAATATGTCATTTCGGTGATCAAAAATTAGTTTTAAGGGATAAAATTATTGACTACAAGGGGACTTTAATCAATCGATCATATTTAAAGAATTTGACAAACTATGACAGCATTTCTATGTAATAATAATAACAAAAAAAACATGAACCCATGATAAAGGTATAAATGCCCCCACAAATCAAGTCCAAGGGGAAAAAACATGATTGGGGACTGATAGGGATAAAGTGGCTCTTTAAATTTTATTTTTATTTTAATTGAATGCGAATTTAATTTTACTAAATTGGTCACACTCACATTTTGAATGTACATTTTGGATGTATTTTCAGTGGCAAACTGGGGTGAAGACCTTTTAGGAAGCTGCCAATAAAGATGCACTGAGAAGAGATGGACATTTAATCTTTTTAAGGTTCAACAAATTTTGTTTATTCAGAATCGTGCTTGAATTTAGTTATGAGAACTTTTAAAGGGAGAAGGAAGGTACAAGGTTAATATGCATGACAAGTGAATGGAAAGGGTATTTTGTTTTTTTTCTCTAAAGAAGTGTCTGTGAATGTTTGGTTTTTGATGACATTCAGGGACATACCTGGAGCGCGGCAAGAACATGGACTCTTTGATGAAGACTGATCCAGAGAGCAAAATGTACCAGCATGTGCCAATGTCATCGGGACTGTAAGACAGAGAAAAAGAGAGGAAGATGAAACATCATTCAGAGCCCATCAGGAAACAAAACATGCTTATTTCTAACATGTGGTCTGGTTCACTGTATGGTTAGAGAAAAAGCAACTGACAAAGACACATAACATCGACGCTTAATGTAAACATCCGGTCATAATTGTTTGTCCTGTGATAGACAAACAAAAGATGACATTAGGAGATTTCCCAGAGGAAAGCAGTGGACAGAGCGATCAAACGGCCAACAAACCATCTCTCTTGCTCCTGTTAATGATGCCAGTTGAAGTGTGACTGCTTGATTTATGTGTGTGTGTAGGAAATAACACACTGACACACAATCCTCACTCCTTTTTTTTCATGTCACCGAGCAGTCAGGAACGTTAGACATCTTCTGAGGCACGCTGGGTCGACGCCAAAGACATCCTTCCAGCTCCCGGCAAGCCCTGCCTCTCCAGTAAGTGTTAAAAAGTGGGAATGTGAAAAGAGGAGCAATCCAATGAGCAGCGGACATCTTGATCACTGAGTCAGAACAGCAGATACACACTCCAGTGAGATAACATGCCTAAAACAGTGCTGGGGTTTATGAGCTAATAGACAGTCCTAACATGAAGCAAATAACCCAGCTTTCATGCTACACTGCACACTTTATTATTGCCCATTTTAATATGACTTGTTTTTTCGGTGATGACATTCCTGGTATATCTTCATGTCATCTTATTAGTCAGTCATATAGAGCTCCAGAAGTAAAAATCCTATTCATTTTCTTCATAGAGGAATTAAGTTTTAACAATATCTTAGAGAACAGACGTACTGTAAGCGTAAGTCTGCAACATCTAATTATTTAAATTACCGATCAGGCATTAAAAAATTTTGACCACCTTCCTAATATTGTGTTGGTCCCCCTTTTGCTGCCAAAACATCTGGGGGATTTGGAGGCAAAGTCAACACCACTAACACGATGTTGTGCTCCTCAAACCATTCCTGAACCATGTTTGCTTTGTGGCAGGGTGCATTATCCTGCTGAAAGAGGCCACAGCCAGCAGGGAATAAATACCGTTTCCATGAAAGGGTGTACATGGTCTGCAACAATGCTTAGGTAGATGATACATGTCAAACTAACATCCACATGGATGGCAGGACCCAAGGTTTCCCAGCAGAACATTGCCCAAAGCATCACACATAATCAGTGTTATTCACTTCACCTGTCAGTGGTCATAATGTTATGCCTGATCGGTATATATATATATTATATATATATATATATATATATATATATATATATATATATATTATATATATATATATATATATATATATATATATATATATATATATATATATATATATATATATATATATATATATATAATATATATATATTATATATATATATATATATATATATATATATATATATATATATATATATATATACATATACATACACACACACACACACACACACACACACACACACACACACACGCCAGTCAGAGAACTGAGACAGCCAAACTGTACCCAAAAAACTCGTTAGTACTCCTCACTCGAATCTCAATAGTCAATTGACGTCAATAGAGTCAATCTCCCTATGTTATCATACTACTTAAAACTATTGATTTGTACTGTAATGTTATTATTCACCTCGTATATGGTTTGGTTCATTGCCTATAACTCTTTAATAAAGAATTATAGACAAAGAAAAATATCTGTTTCTTAATCTTGGCCATCATTTATGGCACACCGTATTTTGGATTGCTCATTCTGTAACTGAAAACGGCGCTATTTTATGTCTCTCGTATCACAACACAGACTGACACTTTTGTTTAATACAAACACAACTGGCATCATCTTGTTATTTTTAGTGCAGTCAATAACAGACACATCCAGGAACTTCAGTATTAATATTTATATAATCATTGCCGCCGATCTTTTTATGTTGTAATGCACTACTTTTAGCAAAAGATTTACAACAATATACAAGTAAAACTATACGATGATTTTAACTCAAATGAAATCAGTATTTCACATCCACGTAAGTAAATTATTTAGTGAGAAGCTGCATACTGTACATGATCCCTTATTTAATTATTTCGCACATGGAAAAGTCCATATCATTCAACAGAATGGCTTCTTTCATTTTGAGTACAACAAACAATTCTCCAATCTTCTGGATATTTAATGAAAATCCTTTAAATGAAAATCCTACACACACACACACACACACACACACACACACACACACACACACACACGCTCTATCGTCTCTATAGCACTAATGATGCAGCTCCTGACAGCTCTCAAATGCAGCACGAGCGCTGCTTGCTTTTTCACTCTCTTTCTGCATCGCTCCCTTCATCATTGCAGCTTCTGCTCACTCTTTTAATCGTTTTTCCCGAGCGTGCGCAGACAAAAAACGAAACACTCAATTATTAATCATCAGAACGCAAAGAGAGAGAAAGGAGAGAGCGGAATGATGCGAGAGAGGGAGAGCGTGAGGATGTTCTGCACCATCAACGGAGCAGCGCTGACTGAACTGGGTCACTGAAACACTCTTCCAACGCTCATCAAATGCTCATCAAGCACTCAGCAACAGCCTCCAGCCCCTCATGAACGACTGGGGAGCAGAAACAAGAGCAGGAAGTCAGGCAAGGTTTGGAGAAACATGGACATGCAATCATCCTTGGGGGTTATTTATCTGCTAATCTTCAGTAAGCCTAAAAAAGAGAACTCTTAATTTATGGTTAAAATCCACAGGCAAACAAAGGAAAAATTATAATATTAATATATGCCATAAAAATGTCATGATTTATATTAAAGTGTTCAGGCCTTTCCAAACCTACACCATGTAACCCATATTAAAATGTTATAGTTTCTTTAGTTATTGTTGCTATAGCAAAACTGACAACTTGGAAATACAGCATTTCCAATGTTGATTTATTATGATTTTACAGAATAAACAATAACTGTAGCAGCAGTTAATACGGGCATTTTAATGACATTTAGTCAAAAACCATGTGGTAAAGTTTGTGAGGGTGTCACTATATACTAACAAAAAAAACTAAAAGGAGATGTCAATCAATTTTTTTTTTTTTTTTTTTTTTTTGTTAACTGAAATAAAAAAAAACTAACATAATTGGGGGGAAAAAAGCTGTAAGAAAAAGGCTAACTAAACTAAATATAAAAAAATATTTTTGATACATATATTACAAAGTATAATATATATATTATACTTGTATTATAAAGTTAACCTTTACAACCAACTTTGTTGTTAAATTTAAATGAAGAAAAGTAAACCAATGTTTACATTATATCAGTTAACTTTGACAGCCATAAATTATTATACACTAAAATAATTCTAACCTAAAATAAGTCGATTTTTGTATATTATATACTAAAATAATATAGTAATAATAATAATAATAAAATAATTAACTATAAGTAACTAAGTTACTGTTATTACAGTAAATCCAGTAATATTTAACCAGTGTATATAATATTTAACCACATTATAAAAGTGTTAATATTGTAAAATGTTACCCAAAAGTAAACTGTGTTTATAATCTGTGTTGATGTGCCTACAGTTCTGGTCTGAGCTGTGCATTCGTGCCCAGCGGCAACTCTTGGGCTGATGGGAGTCCCAGCAGGAATACAGAAAGTGATGGGGAGAGGGAAACCTTCTCTGCACCAGCTGGTGGCCATGACTGAACCCTTCTGCTGAGCTGTTTCTCCCTCTCTCTCTCTCTCTCTCTCTCTCTCTCTCTCTCTCTCTCTGTGTGTGTGTGTGTGTGTGTGTTCGTGTTTTTGTGATTTATGAGGACACAAATTTGTATAGGTGACATGGGTATTACACTGGTATTACAACGTAAACATGAAATATGAAGACATTTCATGAGTCCTCATATTTAAAATAGCATACTAAACAATTTTTTATTAAAAATTAAAAAATGCTGAATGTTTTCTGTGATGGGTGGGTTTAGGGGCAGGGGTAGTGTAGGGGGATAGAATGTACAGTTTGTACAATATAAAAACAGTTATGCCTATGGAATGTCCTGTGTGTGTGTGTGTGTGTGTGTGTGTGTGTGTGTGTGTGTGTGTGTGTGTGTGTGTGTGTGTGTGTGTGTGTGTGTGTGTGTGTGTGTGACTAGGGTACAGAATGATGGATCACCCATGCCACTACAGAGCACCACTCCTGCATGCACACACTCAAGCATCACATACAGACACAGTTTTATGTGAATGCTGCATGAGTACTCAAAGTCAACAGCTATTCTTACACACATAAAAGGCTTTTATAGTGTTTTATTTCTATGGAGTCTCTTCAGTACAAAGATGGCGGGATGACAGCAGCCTTACTAGAGTGTGACAGCACAGATGAGCTCAAAGTCATCCTGTCTCACTGACACTGTGCAGTTCTACAAGAAGAAACATTAGTTAAATGGCAAATTTATATATATATTTAAATCTACTGATCATTGTCAGGAGACAATGCATGTTAAAATACTTTTTTTATATATATAATTCATGCGAAATTAAATAAAGTGGGGTCCAAATTGAAAATCTGTGATTTTCTTTCATTTACACCTGGAAATAAACATTTTAATACAGTGAGAAATAGAAGACAAACTTTTGATGTCTAAGAAATATTTAAGATTCTGTCTTAACATGTGAACTCCTTTGTACAAAAGGTCATATTTCAATCGCAATCCAATTATACTGTGATGTATGATGACATATGTATCACAATATGTATTTTATTGTGAATTAGAGTGCTAATGCTAACAATGAAGCAAAAGATAAAGCAAATACTAAACAATTCTGAATTATGCAATCTGTTGTAATGATCTAATTTATTTGTAATAAAAAAAAAAAGTATTGTTTTTTTTTAAAAAAGACAAAATTGTTAATATATTGACCACTTGGATACATCACTGAAAAAAAAAGAAAAAAATCAATATCAGTTGTCAACTAAAATAGACTAATTACGTCTTCATTTAAGATATAAAAATGTACTCAAAGATGTGAGCGTTTATTTCTTGTTTAAGAGAATAATTAGCATGAATAGGCAAAAAGTCCCTGAGCAAAGTCCCCTGAGGTTTTAAACTTGTTTAACAAATTTAAACATTGCTTAAACATTATTTACAAAAAGCAGAAATCAATGTGCCTCAGTAACGACATTAAAACTTTTATCACTAATATTTTAGAAGCCCCAGTGTGATGATATTGTCCTCCCAACCTGCTTAAAAACAAGGTATAAAAAGCGCATCTTTATAGCATCTCGGAAAGCGGCATGTTTGTGTATTTGGCAGCACTAGCGGTTCAGAGGAGGTTGCAGTGGGAGTGGTTTGTTCCTGAGGGAAATCAGCAGCAGCACACACAAGTCTGAAGATTATTATTAGTGCGGAACTTTAAAGCAGGGAGCTGTCTAATAATAAAAAATAAAAAAAACAGTGGAGTGAGTAGCTGAGGTACAGCATCAAGGCTGGTGTAGCAGACACAGTAGAGTGCTAGTACTTAAATAGTCTGCCACTGGGAGTTTTGAGAGTTTGTGGATGAAAACAACCAGATAAAACAGAGGACTGACTCACATAGTTATACAAATCCCCAACTTATAGATGAATCAAAAATATATGCATTTGCCTACTAGACACGCCAGACAAACTTGCGTTCCAAAAGAAAGTTTTTATGTCATCTCCACCCTGCAGACAATGAACAGCAGGATGCCGGACAAAGTCTGACTCCTGCTGTTTCCAAACACTCAATCACTTTCAGTTGTGACTTGCTACAGCCAATCAGATACAGCCTTAAAAATGAACATGTAATCTGCATTTGTTTTGCCAAATTGCTGTCTAATTCAAGACACAAACCCACATAGAGCAACAACTAAGTCACACAGAGAAAGCTGCTGCAATATTTCTCTGATCTCAAAAATTCAACATTAAAAGGGTCATATATGTTTTTAACAGTTTATTTTTGCCTGGAGTCTACCTCAAATGTTTGTTTATTTGTGTACCAAAAAAGTCAATAATTATGCTTTTCTCTTATTTTAACTGAGCAAAAGTGCTTTGTTCATGCTTACAGGCTTTAAGTTTGCTCTCAGGTCTAATACAAGTTTGCTCAGTGTGGTCGTGTATTCAGTTTTCGGACAACACAGATATTTTTGCAGCTTAGTTTCATCAACTGTCAGTTTACTGTATTGAGTTCTGAAAGTGTCAGGTTTGACGTACACTACCAGTCAAAAGTTTGGAAACGGTAAGTTTTGTCTGCTCACCTGCTGCATTTATTTAATTAAAAATACAGTAAAAACAGTAATATTGTGAAATATTATTACAATTTGAAATAACTGTTTTCTGTTTGAATATATTTTATAAAGTAATTTATTCATGTAATGGCAAAGCTGATTTTTCAGCATCATTACTCCAGTCTTCAGTGTCACATGATCCTTCAGAAATCATTCTAATATGCTGATTTGCTGCTCAAGAAACATTTATGATTATTATCAATGTTGAAAACAGTTGTGTACTTTTTTTTTTTTTTTCCAGGATTCCTTGATGAATAGAAAGTTCAAAAGAACAGCATTTCTCTGAAATACAAAGCCTTTTTAACATTATACACTACCGTTCAAAAGTTTAGGGTCAGTAAGAATTTTTATTTTTTTGAAAATAAATTTAAGAAATTAATACTTTTATTCAGCAAGGATGTATTAAATTAAAATGTTACAAAAGATTATATTTCAAATAAATGCTGTTCTTTTGAACTTTCTATTCATTAAAGAATCCTGAAAAAAAATATTGTACACAAATATTTTGTACAATTGTACACAATAAATGTTTCTTGAGCAGAAGATCAGCATATTAGAATACCGTTTCCAAACTTTTGACTGGTAGTGTAAATAGTCATGAAACATGCATGAACCGTCATTTGTTGACACTGGTGTCAAAATTGCCAAAACACATTATTAGGGCTGTGACAATAAATCGATTCATCTCAATTCGTGGATTGACCCTGAGATTTTCCGAATGCATCGCAATTCTCTCTTGAATCGATTCTGAACTTAGTTTTTTAACAGCAGATGGTGCTCGAGGCTAGTTTTTAACTGCACGCTCAAATGCTCACGAAGAAAAATGCTAAGGAGTGCATGAGTCTGAGAGAAATGTACTTGAACCTCAAAATGCTTTTATGAGGAAAGATTAATGTAAATTATTAAATACAAAATTAATAGTAGTTATTAAGATTGATGCAGTTTGGAATTGGTAAAATGTGCTTGGAAAAAAAAAATATGATCAGAAAATCAAATTGCCTAATAATTCTGCACACGGTGTATTATGTTGCCATATTTGAGAATTACAGCGACAGGAAAGATTCAGTGAATAATAACTTAAATTTGTAGTTTTATATGAAAAACAACAGCTACAATTTTACAGAATGCAGAATATGTATTTTATTTTATTAAATTATACTTATTTTATTCAAATAATTTTAAATAAATTATTATTATGCATTCTGAAAACTTCATACTTTTTTTAATTTGTATTTTTTTAACTTGGGTGTTGATAAGAAAAAAACAAAACAATTTGATATGCCCAACTCTATTGAACAGTAGCCCATATTACATGTAATGAACCGGCCTAAAAATGACCTAATTCAAAAGCAGTAATTAACAGTTCAGTGCAGCAACTTTCCACTTATACACAGGCACAATAGACTAGATGCTATCAGAGACAATGAGTAAATGAGACATTCCCCTTTATGGACAGGGGGTAGTGACCCGCGGAAGGAAGTGCACACACTTCATCTTCCTTCAGGAGAAAAGAAAAATGGAGTGTGAAATTGGAGGGAAGTGTCTGGGTCCACCCAAGGGAATAAGTATATGTGTTTGAGCGTGTGCGTTGGACTCCAGGACCAAAAAAAGCAAGAAGTGATGGGTGTCAGACAATGCCGACACTAACTTCAAACGACGCTGAGAGGATACAAGTGGGGACTTTTTAAATACACACATGCCATGCTCTTCAGATGAAGGGCAAATCTAAAGTGGGTCAGTGTGTCTTAGATGTTATAGATCAATAGCTGTTTGTGTATCACCCAGAAACCCTGTATTCCTCATAATGCCATTTTCAGCTACTAGGATACTCATTATAACATGACAGAAGGCTCATGCAGCGCTGAATGTAACACTTTTACTTCAGCACTTTCATATCTCACCTTTGTAATTCGATTAGACTTTTGAAAAGCAAGCTATATTTATCGGCGCTTCTGGAGTGGCATGATTTTTCGAAGACTATTTGTGGTTATGCATCGAACATCCTACAAAAGCTTACAGAAACATAATGGCTTTAAACAAAGAAATTGGATGGAAAATATGGTTGTTACTCACTAATAGAGCACTTCATTGGCTTCGTGTCTTTCGTAGCGTACGGTTTCACACATTATCCTAAAAAAAGACAGAAAAAGAGACGAGAGAGAGAGAGAGAGAGAGACGAGAGAGAGAGAGAGAGAGAGAGAGAGAGAGAGAGAAACAGAAATCAGTGACATATCCAAACTTAATGGCTCCAAAATAAACAATGAACCCTCATATTTTTGTCTGCAATTATGGAGGAAAAAATAAATAAATCAGGATGTCAGGACCAAAGTCTTTGTGGATATTCAGGAGTGGTTGGCATTGTGCTTGAAAAGAAAAACAATACAGGCTGCCTGTTGTTAAGAACAGTGCAAGGACAAAACCAAACTTTGTTTGTGGATGACATATTTCCATGTTGGTTTATGCTAGAAGTGCTGTTTAAGCAAACTCGGATGTATTGCCACAAAAACATTCCAGAGGACAAAAACATTCTTCAAAAGGCATTCCTTAAAGTTCAGCTCAGTTGGAGAGTAGAAAGTTAACCAAGTCCATCCGACACATTCCAGAAGATGTGTACGGACCACTGAAGGGGTGTTGGTGGGCTCAGGTAGGGTTTGGACTGTTCTAGAACTGCATGGTCACGTAGCAAAGTACTTTAACCCACAAATATGTAAATCCAATGTGTATACATATGATAACTTGAGAACCTTGAGAAGGCAGTTAAAATGATTTAAGAGTTCAGACATACCTTGGCTTGAGCCAAAACTGTTATTGCAAAACTAACACTTAACACTGTTAATAACTGCTCACAAGATAGAAAAACAAGTATCTTAACTTGCTAAATTAAATGAAATTTAAAAAAAAATGAGACACTGGCACTTACATAATAACCATAAGTAAGATCTATAACAGTGTAAAACTGTTATTGAAAAGCTAATATTGCTATATAACATATTTCCTCACATAGTACAACCCGAATTCTGGAAATGTTGGGACGTTTTTTTAAATTTGAATAAAATGAAGACTAAAAGACTTTAAAATCACATGAGCCAATATTTTATTCACAATAGAACATGGATAACAAATGTTTAAAGGGAGAAATTTTACACTTTTATCTACTAAATGAGCTCATTTCAAATTTGATGCCTGCTACAGGTCTCAAAAAAGTTGGCACGGGGGCAACAAATGACATTTTGAAAAGATTCAGCTGGGAGAAAATCTAGCAACTAGTTAAGTTAATTGATATCAGGTCTGTAACATGATTAGCTATAAAAGGGGTGTCTTAGAGAGGCAGAGTCTCTCAAAAGTAAAGATGATTAAAACAATGTCCCTCAATGTCAAATTGCAAAGGCTTTGCAAATCTCATCATCTACAGTGCATAACATCATCAAAAGATTCAGAGAAACTGAGGCCAAAGACCTTTATTGGATGCCCGTGGTCTTCGGGCCCTCAGACAACACCGCATCACTCATCGGCGTGATTGTGTCAATGACATTACTAAATGGGCCCAGGAATACTTCCAGAAACCACTGTCGGTAAACAATCCACCGTGCCATCTGCAGATGCCAACTAAAGCTCTATCATGCAAAAAGGAAGCCATATGTGAACATGGTCCAGAAGCGCCGTCGTGTCCTGTGGGCCAAGGCTCATTTAAAATGGACTGTTTCAAAGTGGAAAAGTGTTCTATGGTTAGACGAGTCCAAATCTGACATTCTAGTTGGAAATCACGGGTGCCATGTCCTCTGGGCTAAAGAGGAGGGAGACTTTCCACCGTGTTATCGGTGTTCAGTTCAAAAGCCAGCATCACTGATGGTATGGGGGTGCATAAGTGCATACGGTGTGGGCAGCTTGCATGTTTTGGAAGGCACTATGAATACTGAAAGGTAAATAAAGCTTTTAGAGCATCATATGCTCCCCTCCAGATGACGTCTATTTCATGGAAGGCCTTGTGTATTTCAGTAGGACAATGCAAAACCACATACTGCAGCTATTACAACAGAAGTAGAAGAGTCTGGGTGCTGAATTGGCCTGTCTGCAGTCCAGATCTTTCACCTATAGAGAACATTTGGCGCAACATTAAACAAAAAATACGTCAAAGATGACCACAAACTCTTCAGCAACTGGAAACCCATATCAGGCAAGAATGGGACCAAATTCCAACACCAAAACTCCAGAAACTCATAACTTTGATGCCTCGATGTCTTCAAACTGTTTTGAAAAAAAAGAGGAGATGCTAAACATGCCCTTGTCCCAATTATTTTGAGACCTGTAGCAGGCATCAAATTTGAAATGAGCTCATTTTGTGCATAAAATTGTAAAATTTCTCAGTTTAAACATTTGTTATGTTATCTATGTTCTATTGTGAATAAAATATTGGCTACTGTGATTTAAAAGTCTTTTTAAAAAAACGTCCCATCATTTCCGGAATTCGGGTTGCAATTAAAGAGAACACTTTAGAATTAGTTTGGTTTGTAATTTGCGCCTATATATATATATATATATATATATATATATATATATATATATATATAAAAAATCACTGCTCATTTGTCTGTCATTTACACATCTGTATGTATAACCCAGCATCCACCACATTCCCCCACCCCCCACCCATTTATCAAATCATTCCTTCAGTTTTACCTCAACTGGTGTTCCCGAAGATTGGACAGCGCCTCCATTCCATGCAAGTAGGAATATACAATCTCCAGGTCCTGCAGGTAAAACAAGAAAGGAAGAGAAAAGATCAAAGACTATTCATCTGTAAAAGTACGCACTGTCCCAGAATTCTCAGCACAGGACGAGACGACATTTATTTCATAATGAAAAGGGTGGTAGAGAAAATGGCTTCAAAACAAATGGAGAAATGCAATTACAAAACAAACTCAAGAAATTTCTATATAAAAAAAATATATAGAAGACCAGGAGCATGTTTTTTTTTTTTTACTTTTTTAAACTTACAGACTACTACATATCTAGACAATGAGCTTTTATTACAAGAAGCATTTATATGCGTAATGTAACTGTAATTGTAAATGTAACTGACAACAATGTGAAAAATTAGATACATTTTTTCTTTTTTTTAACTTTAAGTAGTTAAAAATAAATTACATTAACCCTCATCTCAAATACACATATATGCAACATCTCAAATTTACTGTAGTTTACACTCATTTGTGATTAAAGCAATTTAGAGTTACAATTGCCCCCATCTCATCTATATCTATTTTAACACTTACTCTTGCATTCTGAAACAGTTTTTGATATCAACTAAATCTCATTTATAGGTGTACAGTGCAAAAAGGCTTGGCAAAACACTTCTAAACAGACAGTTTTGGTCCCTAAACAGGTCCTTTCACCAGAGAGAGTCTTGCTCTATCTACAAGTGGTTCTTCAGACAAACCGGTCACAGTGTCCATGTAGCTGAGCACACAGCGCACCCTGTCCCCTTCCACATGCAAAAGAGCACTGACGCCAGAACTGGGCCGCCTTTGTACTCACAAAGGCATGCTAGGATAGCGAATAGGACAAAAGAGGTTCTGTGCTCGCACACAGACTCACTTGATTATGAACTGAGAGACCCTGTGTGACATAGAACACAAATGCAAACACACAGCTTGCCAAACATTTGCCTTCTGATATAGCACAAGTAAACCTCCAGTCCTCCACCCCTTGTTTTCCTATTAAGACTATGTGATTGATCAATAAATAAGAATGAATAAGAGAAAACTGTACCGGTCAGGTGAGATTGGGCCAGAAAAGGATATGTAGTATTTTTGGTCAATTGTTTGTAAACATGGCAAGACGCAGGGGATGAGGGTCCAACATTACCAACATTCTTCAAAATATCTTCTTTTGTGTTCAACAGAAACTCGTACAGTTTTAGAACAATTTGAGGGTGAGTAAATGATGACAGAATTATGAACTATCCCTTTAAATGTCATCTTGTAGGCCGTATATTTGTTGGAGGGCAGGAAACAGTGTTGCAGAGTCTTAGACTGTCTCGAGACCATATTGTAACGGTCTTGGTCTTGTCATGGACTCGTGTGCATATTGACTCGGAACTGACGCGTACTCAAACATATTAGGACTTGGATTCATTCCCGAGACCACTCGAGTCCCATTCAAAATATTTCATGACTATTACTGTATGTTAATGTTTGGGGGCAAATAGCAATGATAATATTGCGGTCAATAAAACAAAATGCATTTAAATTATAATTAACATGACAATGTGTACAATACTAACGAATTGCTCAAAAGTCGGAAAATTCCTATTATCTGTTCATAACCAAACAATTTAACTTTTTTCCCATCAATAATCAAAGCTAGCGTGTCGATTTAATTAAAAATCAATTTATTATATATTTTAAAATATTACATAATTCACCAATGCCAGTTTGTCATGTATAACACCCCAACCAATCGTGATCTGACACAAGTTTAAATTTCACTGGACAACTTAAAGGGGAAATTACATGGACAGACGAGCGATTTCTGCGTTTTGTCTCATTTTATAAATCAAACTGCATCGCTGACAAAATGGATGTTAACTGACTACAAAGCCAAAAGTCGCATTAATGGTAAGTAATGTTCAATTCATTTAGTGTTGATACACTGTTTACTATTTGATGAAACTATCATAGTTACTGAAGCCAAAGTGCCACCTACAGGCCTATTATGTAAAGTGTAGGCCGGCAAAATGGTGACCTTAAAGGACTTTATTATATTACCCTTTTTGATAATCATTAGCTTATGTGGCATTATGAAATAAGTATCTTGTGCTCATCAAGCCTGCATTTGTCTAATCAAAAACAGCAATATATATTTTAAAAATTATTACGATTTAAGATAATGCTTTTCAATTTAAATATATTTATATATATACATTTATTAATATATATTTATTTCTGATGCAAAGCTGAATTTTCAGCATCATTACTCTAGTCTTCAGAAATCATTCTAATATGCTGATTAATTTTCAAAGTTGGAAAGTGGAAACAGTTGTGCTACTTAATATTTTTTATAACATGCTGTGATCCTTTTTTTCAGCCGATTGATTTAAAATCTTTGATTTAAAAATGTTAAAAATAACAGCATTTATTCAAAATAGAAATCTTTTCTAACAGATTACCTTTACACCACCTACTATGTGGCCTTTTTACCCTAAACTGATAATATTTTTTTAAACCAATATCACTCTAAGTAAATAAAATACAGTGTACATGCCATGGTATATTTGATGAGTATGGTGCCAATTTTATTGTTTCCACCAAACATTTACATATTCTTTAGGTCTTTAGATTTCTTTAGGTCTCGTCTCAGACCCAACCTTATGGAACTCGAACTTGTCTTAGACCCTCTCTGGTCTCGGCCTCGGTCTCGACTCGGACTCGAATGAGCTGGTCTCGACTACAACACTGGCAGGCAACCGTAAATTTACTCTTATACAAAGGTTACAGAGGGCAAGGTCACATGGACAAACTATAGGCTACTGGAATATAATGGTAACCTCCATCTTTTGCAGTGTCAAAAGAGGTTGATGAAAAGAAAATTGATTAAGTGATGATTTGTCACCCCCTGCTGTTACTAGCAGTACATGGCATGAAGAAATGGTTAATAAATAACACAAACAATAAAAATAAAACAAAATCAAATAAAATTTTTTTTAAAAAAAACAGAAAAACAAAGGAGAGCTTATTAATTTATTAAACTGGAAATAGTCAGACTTTTTTGTCTATCAACAATTAATAATTTTCCACAATTCACAATCTTATATTAAAGTATTATAAGGCTATAAAATAAGAATACAGTATATGGTAAAACAAACAAAAAAACCATGCATTTTGTTCTTACTAGATTTAATCTACATATTTATTTAGTTATTTTATTTTCATTTTAGTTTTTTATGATGGTGTTATGGTTGCTAAGGTGGTTTAAGTGGATTGATTTAAGCACACTGCTATTGGTCTTCTAGGTGGCTACTATGGTGTACCGTCCATTTGCTTAGAAACTGGTAGACCTTACTTTTAACAAGTCACACGATTTAAGGCATCATAGCAGTAGCAAAAACGGTGTGGGACATGCTACACATTACATTTAATGCTTAGAGGTTTGTTCAAATCTATAAAACTAAATAAGAGCAATAGTAATGGTGATGCTTGCTTTAGCAAGCAAAAAATGGACAATAAGGCTGTGACAATGACAAAGACCTTCTAGCTGGCATGCACTACACAAATCCTCCACTAGATGTCATGCTGGTGTAAGATTTCACTGATTCATGTCCAGCTCTTTCTGCACCTCTTAGCGCCGCAACTGGCTGGAATGAAGCTCTACCAGAACACTGTGGCTTTCTTTTTTCCCCCTCAAATATTAGGCTACTTCTAAATTCAACATGGAAAGAATGTGCAGAACCCCATTTTTTCAGTCCCAGTGTCCCCATGAGGAGTTTTCACTCCTTTATGCTCTCTCTCTGCCAGAAGTTCATAATGAGTCCACTACAACTTTGCTCTAAACACACAATGAGAATAAACAGTTTTGAAACAATGAACTTGCATTATCTTTATATGAGAAGAGAATGCTGACATAAATCAGATCTTTGCTATTTTTGGTCAGTTATACATGTGATAAAAGATCCAAATTCATTCAGCTGAAATTAACATTTAGCTAAGTTCACTCAAAAACTGAATGAACAACCATACTGTCAGTTAACATTTTGCCCCTATTTTGTGCTGTATTGTCTTTTTAGACCTGCCTTACAGCAGAACTTAAATTGATTAATTTGATTTGATTAAGTTTGCAACACTGCAATGTGTTAATTCATGCTAACATTGTGCTAAATCAGGCTAGCAACATGCTAAAACATGCTACCGTTGTGCTAATTCATGCTAAATCATGTTAGAAACATGTTAGCAATGTGACAAAGCATGATAATGTTAAAACATGCTAGCAATATCTATCTATCTATCTATCTATCTATCTATCTATCTATCTGTTTTCTAAGACTGCATTGCTTTCAAAATCTTTAAACTTTAAGCTTTAAAACGAATTAAACTTTAAAGCAGAAACTGAAAACCAAACTAAAATATATATATAAAGCATATAAAGTATGTGTCGTTATTGTGAACTAAAACAGAAACTACTAGAGCAAGCTCCTGATTGGTTAACGCAGGGCAAATATTCGCCAAAGTTCAGATTTTTCAATTCGGGCAATTCGCCCGAAACGCTCAATTCGCGCCGCAGGATGTCTATTCGCGTCTTTGCATTGACTTAACATGTAAATCCCTTGCACTTAACGCTTCATTCGTGTCTGGTGTGAACGCACCATTAGGCTTACAAAATGTAATGAAAATTAAAAATGTTGCTAAAAGTAAGATTAAGTAAAAAGAAAAAAGAAAGAAAAAGAAAAAAGTACAATAAAACTACTAAAACAAACTAAAATTACAATAGAAAATATTACAATAAAACCTAATTCAAAATATAAAGACACTATAACAGTATTTAAATAATACTAATATAACATTGTTATTTTTATAATGAGATGTAATATTAACAGCTTTCAGCATTAGCCATATTTAAAGCTGCAGTCCGGCATTTTTCCTCTTTGTCGCCATCTCTGTTTGAAACCTGCAATTGCAGTCATATGCAGAATTGTTATAGTTATGTGCGTTGTGCATTGGCACGGCTCCTCAGCGGATAAATCTAATGTTTGCTGTCAGTCACTACACCTGTGTGGATACTGTACTTCAGAATCACAGATTCTACGTCTTGAAAGTATGACCAATATAAGAATTTTCATTGGAAAATATCAGCTGAATAATTAAGTAACATTTCTGCCACTTTTGTTCTGACTGGCTGAGGAAAAAAGCATTAGGCCTACAATAAATCGTGCTGCCAATGGTGATTAAATCTAACGATCGCTTAGCTCGAATCACGTCAAAAAACGTGCAAATTATTATTATGCAAATTATTGTTATAGTTTGTTTTCAAATTGTTAACAACATCAGCATTGCGTGACTGTGTATTAGCGTTACCTATAGATTTCAATATCTGTAGCCACTCCACAGTCCGACGTCTTTTGCTTTTGACTACGGGTGAATCTCCAGTTGTTACTGATGATTGTCATTTGGACCTTTCTGGATTACAATCCGCCATCAAAATGATAAGTTTAGCTATTTCAGTTGCTGTGAGAAAAGGCTATAAATGATCCACTACAAGCAGCATCCTCACATGATGTAGTTACTAGCTGGGACTCCTTCCTTTCTGTTTACAGACGTGACGCAAAGACGAACTGCTGCATGCTTGAATTTCCCGTGGAAATCCACCAGGTCGCTCTTATTATAAAACATTATTACAAGCTTACTGTTGTGAATCGGGCTAAGATAAGGAGATAGTTTTGAACACTGGCTGGTTATGTACTTGCTCAAAAATTGATTTTGGATCATTTTGGACTGCAGCTTTAACAAAATGGGAGTGGTAGCATTACAAAAAAACAAAACAATAAAAAGTAAAATATAAGCGCTTGTGATGATCAATTTTATTGTTTTCAGTTTTAGCAGATTTTAGCAGTTATGAATATATATATATATATATATATATATATATATATATATATATATATAAAAATAACATTTTACTATTGCAATAATATCAAACCATCTTGATGCTGGGTCTGAATCATTCACACATCGTGGGCACTGTTTACTAGGCACTGTTTACACACACAAAGCAAGAGTGAACTGAGAATCTGGAGGAATATTACTACTACAATAACCACCACTTTTTTTTTTATCCATTTTTCTTTATTTTACAAAAGGCTGAGCCTCTGGCACGGTTTTCCAACAGATGCGAGGTTCACAGTTAAACGCCCACTAGGTTTACGCGATCACTTTGTCCTCTCTTTCTGCATTGTGACTGCTTCCTCCCATAGTGCTTTGTGACAATGGGACCATTGTGTTTTATGATTGGTCAAACACAAAATGTGAAGCCCAGGGCACTCAGCCTTCAGTGGTTACGCAACTCTCGTGAGAGTCAGTGGGTGCCATGGTAACAAGCTGAGCGACAAATACCGCTGAGACCAGGTAGAGTATAATGATGAAACCGGTGAGTTATGCAAACAACAGTAGTTGTTTGACAGCAGCCTTGACTAAAGCCTTTGTGAAACTCAATGAACAAAGCCATGAGACTGTACCTGTACAGCTTATTTTAAGTGTTCTGCACACTCCACAAAAGAATTTCAGCTATAATACAGCAAATTTGAACATGCAACAAAAGAGAGATTATGGCCAGCCACATTCACAGAATACAGTCCAGTATTTGAGTGCTTAATATGGTTACGTTCACACACAGTTCAGTTATTTACTGGAGTGACAACCACATTCATCTGAAGGAAATAATTCCTTCAATATAACGCTCCATATGTAAGCAATAAGGTATGAGAGGCTGTGCTGTATCATGAATAAGTCATGGCTGAAGGGCGTTGTTAGGCACGATGTGAAGCAGAGTGCCTGCAACCCCTTCAGCAGGGACTTATTCACGATACAGCACTAGCCTCGAGTACCTTATTGCTTTTAAAAAACAGTTACCACACAATACAAATATTAAAGCCAAAAATATGTATGAATGCAACTTTCATGAATTAAACTTTCACTAAAGCCTTCCTGCCGCCGGAAAAAGTAGTCCCTGACCGTGAACAGCAACAGAAGTTACATTGTCATGCCATTAGATGGCGGCAAAGACTGTCTTTATGAGTGTGTCAGTCAGTAGCGAAGACTTTTATACTGAAAAGACTAAATTGTCATGAAAACGAAACAAGACGCAACTGACAAATGCTTTGACTAGCACTGTCAGTCACAGGAAAACCCCTTAACTGTTAAAAGGACAGGATAATACATCAGACATTTAAACTGATTTTTTATTATGAACATAGGACTGACCTGAAGGAAAATGCTAAATCTGAATGCAGGTAATAAACTCGCTCACTCGATCTTTTTCTCACAATAATAAGCTTCAGTGAACAATATCAATTGAGATCAAACAGTTTACGTTGCTAAAAATGTTGCTAAGGGTGTTGTTTATGTAGCGATACATAGAACCGTTGAGTGAAGCGGTCATAGCAGTGTTTTATCGTGAATAAAAACACAGCTATTGACCAATCAGAATCAAGGACAGGAACTAACCATTTTATAAAATTCTTTATTAATTATCAAATATGTTCTGATTGGTTGTTTTGTGTCATTTTTACTTTTAGTGTGGAAGCTTTCTTGCACTGGAAACATGTTAGATGTGGTGGTCAAGAAATAGTTATATTATTAAATAAAAAAATATTTACTGACGTCATTTAAAACCTGTATGACAAAACTATTTTTTATTCCTGGCCATTCTTTTTCATTAGACTGGGTAACTGGTGAATGAAGACCACAATGACAAAATAAAAACGTAAATTGGAAAAAAAAATACTTTATTAATTTATAAAAATGTAATTATTGTATAATGAATGTGCTAATAAAATAGGAAAAAAATGCCAATAAAATCTATTAAAATAAAACAAATTTTATAGTAAATAGTAAGTTATACTGTGTGACTTCAGAAGGAAAATATAAAAATAAAAAATAAAGTATTAAAATATTGTTAACTTTAATATTAAGCTCTAACACTGTATAGCTTCAGAAAAACATTGCATTATTCAAAATTTCTCTTTTCGAGTTCCATGGAAGAAAGTCAGGCTGGTTTGGAACAACATGAATAAATAAATAATAACATGACAATAATCATTTCCATTTATGGGTGAACTACTTCTTTAATGTTGCAAGTGAAAATCAAGAGATCAACAAAAACAGCTCAACACAGCAAATTATATAAGTAACTCCCTGTAAAAATAGCAGGGTTTTATTTTTAATATGGTAATATTTTACCATGTGCCATCTGATGCCATTGTGCAGTGCCAGCACACTGCAGCTGTTTGTACACATATTCTGTTATAGCATGTATGCTGGCTTTCCTATATACAGTGACTGCAGAAATAAACTGAAGTGTTTTGCTGCTTTTGCTATATAAAATGCCTCTTCTCAGCATTGTCTCCAAACATCTTGAACACAACCCATTACGATGCATCTTGAATGGGTCAAGAGGCTTTTCACATTCCACTCAAGGCATCACAGTGACTATGGCAACAAGCGGTCTAAGTATCTACATGATCAGAGTCAATAATTTCCCTCTATAGCAATAAACCGTGCTGGAATCAGCAGCCTGAGCAGGTGGCATCTAAAAACCATCAGTCTGATGAGGACAATCATCTCAACATTAGGCTGAATTGCACTGTTGGCAGGGTAACTAGCCTTAAGAGTCCCCAAATAGAGTGGTTTGTCGGGTATCTGAACAGTTTAATCAAAATCTAGACACCACATCCAGAGAGAGTGGAGTGACCTAGGCAGACATAAATCAACGATGTCTTAATGCAATGCCCTTTATGAATAATGATGACCATAAATAGGGACACTTAAATGGAGTAGATAGTGGTCCATCACAGTGGTGTTGTTGACAAAACTCAGGGAAAAGGGGCATAAGCCACTTTTAAAACAGCATGATAATTGATTTTAAAATCTAATGACATCAACTTATAATTGATTTCAAAAGAGTTTGCTGTTAGCATGTTGCTAAGCTAACACCATGATCTCTAAATACCATAAAAAAACTTTAAATTTTTTTTTTTAAAAAATCATACACTACCATTCAAACTTTTGGGGTCAGAAAGATTTTGCTTCATCATTTTTTTTTTTTTTTTATTCAGCAAGAATTCATTAAATTTATCAAAATTGATAGTAACGACACTTAAAGTTAAAAAATAAAGTTACAAAATATTTTTTTCCAGTTAAAGCTGTTCTCTTGAACTTTCTATTCACCAAAGAATCCTGAAAAAAGTATCAAGGTTTCCACACAAATATTAAGCTGCACAACTGTTTTCAACATTAATAAAGAGAAAAAAAATTTCTGAGAATCAAATCGGCATATGATTTCTGAAGGATCATGTGACACTGAAGACTGAATAATGATGCTGAAAATTCAGCTTTGCCATCACATTAATAAATTTAAAATATATTCACATTTACTGTGTATTCATATTTACTGTATTTTGTTCAAATAAATGCAGCCTTAGGCAGCATAAGAGACTTCTTTATAAAAAGAAAACCTTGAATATTTGTGTACTAATACTCTAATATGCATAAAAATTAGTGCATTTTTAATTAGACATTCGTTTTTATCAACACTTTTCAGTACTGAATGTTTTATATTTATAAACCACATTTCTCTCAATTCGTCAGCCAACTTGGATGTTTTTTTTCCACTGAGAGCATTCTGGTTTTGCCTTCTCTGCCTTAGAATTTGAAAAGAGGGTATCTATGCCGCCTACATTTTGAAACAACCTCTCTGCCAGGAGCACGCCTACAATGTCTTCAAATTCTGTCTGTAGGCAGTAAAACAGTAATTGTGAAGTAATATTACAATTTAAAACGGCTGTTTGTTTTTTTTGTTTTTTTTTTGTTTTGTTTTTTTCTATTTTAATATACTTTAACTTATTCCTGTGATGCAAAGCTGAATTTTCAGCATCATTACTCCAGTCTTCAGTGTTGCATGATCCTTCAGAAATCATTCTAATATACTAATTTGGTGCTCAAGATGCTGCTTTCTTATGTTGAAAACGGTTGCACTGCTTAGTAATTTTGTGTAAACCATGATACATTTTTTTCAGGATTCTTGTTAAACCAAGGAGGACATATTGTGTCAGCCTAAAGGTCAGCCTTGACCCGTGCTGAGCACTAAAACTGACCTCTTTGTGTCATGGATCTAGTAAATGGAGGCGGGAGGCCCATTGGCCACAGATCCCATGACAGAGCTTGTGGCTATGAGGAGTGATTGAGATTCTTGGGATTATAAACACATGATGAAGTGAGGGTCTGTCTTATGAAAGCAAGATATATCTATATATCTATAGATAAAAGATTATCTCTCAGTCAGCACTATTTATCAATACTGTTTTAGAAGACACACAGACAAGCATAATAATACATATTATTTATAATATAATATTTTATATAAAATATATACAATTTATCAAATATAAAATATATATATATATATAAATTATTTAACCCCCAAAAGTGAAATTTTGCGCAGAATCTTTTATTCTTTATAATCTCCACTAAATGCTGCCTGTAAGCGCCTAGAAGCTTCTGTCACCTCTCTACCGCAATCTTGGCTCATCCCTGATATTTAAAAAACTTCCAGATCACAGATAGTCTTTGGTTTCCATGTTACCACTGCTTTCTACAAATTCCACCAAATATTTTCAATGTTATTTCAATCTGAAGACTGTACAGGCCACTCAAGAACATTCTAAGACTGATCCCTGAACCAAGCTTAGGTAGATTTGGACGTATACTTTGGGACAGCTGCCCTGCAGGAAAGTCCATTGATTATCAAGCTTCAGTCTCTGCACCGAAGGCATCACCATCTTTGCCAAAATGGCTTGATACTTTAAAGAATTCATGATGTCCTTCATACAGTCAAGATTTCTACTTCCTGCAACAGCAAAGAACCCTCATAACTAAACTAAGCCACCTCCATGTTTGACCATGGAGATGGTGTTCTTCTGCTTATAAGCTTTAAGCTTTGCTAAATGCCACTGTTGACCAAGACAAACATGGTCAAACATGACAAATAACAGATTATGTGAGTTATGCTTCAACCTAACTCACATAAGTTCCGTTGGTTCAACGTACCCCACTACTGGGGAGAGTTGTAACACAAGCTGGGGATAGATGTAACAATGAGAGATGATTTGCTGAAATACTATCTAATTTATGCAAAAACTTTATTGCAGAACAAAGAATAATCACTTTTGAATAAAGGGAACAATTTAAAGTGCCAAAAACATCATATTGTATTTCTTTTAGGACTTTAAATTTAGCACAAAAATAGCTGTTATGTGTGTTTGTGTGAGTAGTTGTGTGTGTTCTGTATTCCTGTCACATTCAATCACTAGCTATGTTGTCATCCACCTATATGAATTTTGTGATTTTACATTAAAAAAAAAGAAGAAAAAAAAGAAAATGCTGGATGGAAATGCCATGATGTGAATAAATTCTGAAAATGTGCACAAAAACGTATGCACTCAATTGAGGCGGATAGTGTTTTTTATCTGATAAGAATAAATGCGCACATACTATAAACAAAAAACACATTGTACACATAAATCCCTCAATGCGCAACAAAAACTTTGACTTTGTCTCAAAAGAGGATGTAATAGATAACTAGATTCACTGGAATCATTATATGGGGTTGGTTTTCACATTTTTAATGAACTGTTACAACTATCCCAAACAGCCATAACATAGCTAACTGTTTTAGCAAAGTTAGCATGAATACAAAGCATCAAATTAAACAGCTACTTAAGGTTATGCAAGTCAAATAATTCTATCTATAATACAATGATTGCTATAGGCAAAAAAAATAATCTTGATAAAAAAAAAAAATTACTTTCCTGCCTCAGTTTTTTTTAATCATAAAATCTACAATGTTGCTCACAGTCACATGCCCCTTCTCTTGTGAGCTCAAAAAGGTGATGGGAGTGTATGATATTGATGGCATCACCACAGATCTTTTCTAACTTCTTAGTCTCCCCTACATTTATTACTGCAACCTTGATATTTTTAGAAAATTGTTAAAAGTATAAAAAAATTGTCTAAATTAATAAATAAAGGCTTATATGGGTGAATTGAAGCACAACAAGACAAAAATGCCAAACAGTTAGCAAGGGAAGCAAACCGATTCAGGCGTGTTTGCACATTTTAATTAGCCTCAAGTGATTCGTCAACTAGACAGCCAAAGTGACCTGTGAGGTCACGCATGGCTCTCTGAAGAGGGTGTTACTGCTATTTGTCTATCTCAAGAAGTGTGGCAACATTCCCTGTACTGCATCCAAAAGAGAAATTACTGGTCTGCATTGCAAAAATATTCCACAAAGAATTAGAACAAAGGGATATGTGGCACGTCTTCATGATCAAATAGCTATGTTAATGTGAGGTCTCCAGCATGCATTGTTAAGCCAGGTCAGCAGTATAACTACCACGAGGGCACGTGCCAATCTATAGATCACTCACTGTGGCATTTAAGAGTGCGTGTCATTGTGTTCCCGTGCCAACTGTGCTCACTCTGCACTGTCCTTGAGACCCTATTGACAGTGCGGCCCTTAAGGGTATTTTTATCCGTAGAACAGCACATAGCACCAGGTGGAGTCTTTGCAAACAAAAACAAGGTCACTAGCATTAGCAACTGAATATACATTCGCCGACAGCCGGCTCAGTCCCAACAGTACTGGATACGGTTACAGCCCACTGTCAGCTAAACTCTCAAAATATAACTAACAACATAAAGACTGTAGAAAGCACTTCATAACGATGTTAACAAACCTATTGTACTGCATTTTTTTATTCAAGAACACTTGATGCAGGCTACATTTGAACAGTTCATTGATCTGGTGACATTTAATATTTCCTCAATACGGTCCCCAGTGTGTATCCGATGCTAGACAGCTTAAATTGTCATTGCTACAACCTAACATCAATGGATGTAGTCAAATGCAGCTCAGAAAGAGGAAGGCTTGGAGCATGTGAATGGCTTAGCATCTAGGGTCGCGAAATTAGGAACTTTGTCCCGTGTCCTGCAAGACTTAAGTAGTGTCCCACACTTCATTTATGTCTGTATTATAATTGTTTTTCATCCTTGAAATTACAATACCACAGTAAGAAATAAAAACTGTGACTGGCATTTAAAAATCTCTTTGTGCAGCCGTCATATTCTAGCTGTGGAAATAACCAAGAGGTTTTCCCGCTAATGACATCCGAGTGGACAGCGCAAAGGGATAGTGCGGGCCTCATCAAAGTTGGTTAACTACACCAGCAGGAATTTCATCTCACATACTGGATAAGAACCTCAAGAGCTGCTCAAAGCTGCCCAAACTGATGATTTAAAACATGCAACATCCTGATGTTAAATATTTCCAACGAACATGCGCCGATCCCATGGATGCTCGAGCGCCACCCGCGGAAATGGTCGAGCACCTATACGGAAAAACATTAGATATTCTCCATTCATTTTAACCAAATAAAAAATTGTTTGCGACTTTCAGACACTACTTTCTTCTCACGTTAATAGTTAACTTAATGCAGGTTCTATGGCATTATTATAATGAAAAATGTAGAGAGCGCATTATTGTAACTCGAGCACATCAAATGCACAAAACCAGACGCGCGCACTCTCGCTCAGATATTACATGTGCGTTGTCCTCCTGCATGTGCAGCCGTGAATCTAGAATGGTCTTCTCTCCAGGATTTAATGTTGCCAGAAGCACAACATTATAGTGTGGACGCTCAATGCCAGAAACATTATTCGGCGCATATACCGAGTTTGCCAACAAATGTAAATCAATATTTACATAGCCTAGTAGTTGTAAATTTATCAGTCTCACACGTGTCCTGCATTGTCCTGCAAAATCACATCTACGGTCCTGCAATAGATCAATAGCGAGGTGGTCACCCTATTAGCATCATGTCTTTAACTGGCAGTTGTAATCCTATAAGAACAAAAGCACAGAGTCGCATCGAGCGCACAAAAAAGACGGACACACTTCAGACTCCATTGCTGCCTTAAAGGGTTAGTTCACCCAAAAATGAAAATTATCCCATGATTTACTTAAACCATCCTAGGTGTATATGACTATCTTTTTTCAGACAAACACAATCGTAGATATATTTTAAAAATATCCTTGCTTCTCCAAAGTTTATAATGGTTGTGAATGGGGGACCACATTTTTAAGCCAAAAAAATGCATCCATCCATAAAAATATGTAATCCATACGACTCCAGTGGGTTAATAAAGGCCTTATGAAGCCAAGTGATGCGTTTTTCTAAGAAAAATATCCATATTTAAAACTTTATTAACTATAATATTTCAGCAGACGGCCGTACGCATCGATTTTCGTCCATCAAAAGGTAGTTCTTTGAATTTATAAAGTTTTAAATATGGATATTTTTCTTACAAAAATGCGTTGCTTCACTTCAGAAGGCCTTTATTAAACCCCTGGAGTCGTATGGATTACTTTTTTTTATGGATGGGAGCTTTTTTTTTTTTTGCTTCAAAATGTGGCCCCCCCATTCACAATCATTATAAACCTTGGAGGAGCAAGGAGATTTTTAAATATATCTCCGATTGTGTTCGTCTGAAAGATGATGATCATATACTCCTAGGATGGCTTAAGAGTGAGTAAATCATGGGATAATTTTAATTTTTGAGTGACCTATTCCTTTAAAGGCAGATTGTTGTGAATGACTTCAGCTTTAAAGTGGCAAAACTATAATGCTTAGCTTAGAGAAGTATAATGATACTTGTTCGCTGTTGTGGATAAAATCCATTCAAAACAACCAAACTGCCAGAGTTTCACCCCTTAGGAGATGTGTATGTAAAATGTACAGCAAGTACAGTCAGTTACTGTATTTGCCAGTGCTGATAATCACAATATGGCTAAATACTGGCTGATATAGCAATTTATAACAGTGTGTCTCAACCTTTTTGACTCCCAAGATTTTGTCTGCTTTGTCCAAGACCATTTTTGCAGGCCCTCCAAGCTAATCTGATATGTACCTCTGGTGCATCTGTTGTAATAAACAACCCTCTACAAAGTGAGTAAATCAATCGCATGATATGCAACCAAATTTCACGCTAGGCGACTAAAAAAATTATTTAATTAACCAATGGCTAGTAAATTACACGATTTCACTTGCCTGTGATTGAGTTAGACTAGAGGCAAAAATATGTTTAGTGCACATATAATTTCATTGCCTGCTGAGCTTTGCGCACCATCGCTTGGCTGAGAGCGCCCTCTGTTGCTTTCTCACAAATGCGCACTCAACGTGAGAGAGAGAGGCTTACACATGCAACGTAAAATAGAATTGATGTGCTATAATATCTAAATGCAGGGCTTGACAATAAGGACTGCCCGATGGACAAGAGTTGACAGAACGGTCACTGTCTCGATTGGGCCAGAGCTGCATCATCATAATAGTTTTTAAGCCTTGCCAATTTAAACATTCAAGCACAAGACAACATAAGCGAACTTAATTTGGTACTTGAAAAGAAAGCCGCGTCTGACAGCACACTAATACTGAATTGAGTTCTCTTTCACAAAATTATGTCAAAATGCCTGTCTTGGCGAGTATCCTAGTTAACATAGTTGGTTATGTCTTAAGTGAACATAAACAGCTGAGAAAGACAAAGCATGTGTACAGTTTCAGTATATTGGATCTGTGCATTATGTCTTAAAGAGACAACAGCCTAATATTCCTACTGCTGTCTGTTTTTAATGCTAATGCTAATCACTCACTGCTCTTAGCTGAATACATTTTGTAGCTTTAATAAGGATTTATCTATATTTAAAGTGAAGTGGAAACTATGCAGTTTTATTTTACATTTTATTATTTTATTCAATTTCTGTACTCTACCTATTCTGTATCCAATTACTGTTAGAGCTACCTGAAAAGCTTGCAAAGTCTGTTCTATTGTGTTTATTTGTGCTATTGCTTGGAATATGATTTTTTTTTTTTTTTTTTTTTTACTGTTTACTTGTCTTTAATATATTATATATATATATATATATATATATATATATATATATACAGATTTTTTTTTTCTCATTTGCATTATTCTTGCATTCCATGTAAAAAGTCTGGTGAGAAAAATAAAAAATGTACTAGCCAATGGAGACTCAAGCTTCAGTGTGTCCATAGAGGGTTGATACAACAAATAAACTCAAATAATGGGTTTAATATTTTACATTATTTTAAGACTTATCTGTTTGACCAAAATTAGCAGTTTCTATGTAAAATTATAAATTGAATGCATTTTTTTTTTTTTTTTTTTAATTGCCTTCACAGCACAGAGTGGGAGTCAAAAATAAGAAATAAATCTCAAAAAATCCTCTGCACACACTATCCAATTTCATATAGAAATACCCTTTAACTCACACTGTCCTCATCTGACACAATGTGTAATTCAAAGGGGAATAAACCCACCAGCCCTCTTTTCTGTGTAGCATGTGTGATTAAACTGCAGGTGCTTTTGCAGCAGTCTACAGGCATTTATTCTGACAGCCGAGCAGCTGGCACACTGATGCGTCACATGCTGCCTTAAACTGATCTGGCTTGCATCCATCCCCTTACATTAGATGAAAATAGCAAAACCTACCAGTAGGAAATGATTCTTTTGGAAGCATGCACTAATGATTAAAAGCAAATGGGAAAACTAAATCGAATAACTCGCGAAGGCCTATTAGAAAGACAAAAACAGGAAGTGATGACAAGGCAGACGATTCTGGGTCTCAGTTCTACTCCAACACCTCCTGCTGTCGAGTCAACACCTTTCGAGCTGTTTGTTCACGCGCTGTTAGTGCAGAGCTAGCGACTGGGGCCCTTGGTCCTGCCAGAGGCTGCATTATTCATGCTGCAAATAAGTGTGAATAATTAACAGAGACGGTCCACTTTACTGTTGTCGAGTCAAGAGTCGATCTGAAATACAGAGTTGACGCAGCTGCCATCTCTGGATGCTACGTCTGCTAAAAACACTATTTTGAGAAGCCTCACTATTGTACAGCTGTGGTGAAACATGCTCAGTATAATGCTGATGCTTCTGTATTTTTCATAAGGATTAAGCTGCAAAGGGAAGAAGTTATGGAATCGGTATCAAAAATTTTAAACCTCAGTGATCAACCTGTCACTGTAAGACGACACATAAACGACATGTGATGAATCAGCTTGTAGACAGAACTTTTTTTAACCACTGCACATGTGGCTGTTAGAGGGCAAACGGTTTTGTATTATTAAGAAAAATGGGTTAAAGGAAAAATACAGATCAGGATGTATCCCAAACAAGTCAAGATAAAGAACTTATTTAGAGGCATAACCAGAAGCGAATGTACTTAACGCATTAATACGAAGTTAAATTGGTGTACAAGTCACAGCAGTCTGCTTCAAAACGTGAGCAACTTATAGTCTGTTTTGAGAAGCTTTTTGTCTGACTCATTAAAAAGAACCAGTTCATAAGAATCATTTGTTCAAATCGGACAATGCAACTGCACAAAGTAACTGAAATTTCAACAAAATATAATCTAATGAATCAGCATATGGATCACACACAGTTTCTGCCAATCTCATGTTAATCTTAAGTACCTATAGAGTAGTATAGTATCCTTCATATCGCTGAAAAGTCTTTAGTTTTATCATATTCATAAAAGATACATATGCTGTAGTTTTTCCGAAAACAGCCGAGCGCCTGGAGGCATGTCGTGTGAGCGGAAATAGAGTGACGAGCTGCCACGAGCACGCGCAGCTTTTGTGTAGAGATCGGCTGCAAGCTATCAATGGTCAGCTAAACAAATGTATTTAAACACACGAACACACTATACATCATCGCATTATCTATGGATAACTTTTTAATCACTATAATGAATATAGCGTATAGTGAATGATGAATAATGAATTTATAAATTCACTACGTTAGTGTTGTTTACATTATATGCATTTCGCGAAGTCCTGTGACTTGTGCAGCGCTGCCGACGACTTCCGTAAAGCCAAACATGCGTTGATGGGCATGTGCGTGTGTGTGTGCTCCTCCGGGAAAAGTGCCCATACAAGGAATTCCGCCCCCGTTTACGTAACGGGCCCATACTCAAAAAAAAAAGACCCCGAAGTTTGTGAGGATTTGGAAGAGTATTTTTGGCACAGAAATACTGTCATACGTCCAACTCGTGTTTTGAAACTTTGGCCATGTTTAGTAGGGGTGAAACGGTTCTCGGTAAAAAAAAAAAAAAAATTAAAAAAAAATTGATCTTTATTTAATTTATACAGTGAAGATACATGCAATGTTGTTTTACATTTTATTAGCTACTTTATTCAATTTCTGTACCTGAAAACTGGATACATGAAAAACCTGAAAAGCTTTATTTGTTTGTATCTTTGCTTTACTGTATTTATTTGTGCTGTTTGATTATTTGTTCTTATTTTCTTTATTTTTATTTGACAGTAGTAATTTTTTACCTTAACATAGCACATACCGAACCGTACCGAAACTGTGAGCCTAAAACCGTGATACAAACCAAACTGTGAGTAATCTGAACCGTTGCACCCCTAAACACTTTCTGGGATGTTTTGCTGATTCTCGCTAATGACAACTTTATTTTAAATTGATGTTGCAATGTATTTTTTCCTGACTGCAAATCTTTTGGTTTGCGGCCACAGAGTTTCAAATGAAGGAGAAAATAATGTAATTAAAAGTACCTTCCACTAAAAAAGCATTTAATTCAGTGAATTATCCAAAAATATGTACTACCAGATGGTTATTTTAAAATATAAACCATTTGTTGTTGAATTGTTAAAAAAAGAAAAAAAAAAAAAGAAAATAATAATAATAATGAAAGTGTTCCTCTGCCACCAAAACCTTATCAAACTTTGACAGAACAGCAGAGAAAGTGTCTCATTAATGGGCCTGACATCTGTGAGCATCACCATCATCACACAGCAGAACATGCGCGTTAAATAATGCAGAACAAGGAGGCGGCAGCAGCGAGGAAGAGATGTGCTGTTAAAACAGTTCATTCCAAAAGCGAGACTTCCTGCTCCCAGCATTCTTTTGAACTACATCAATGACTAGCTGCCTTCATTATTATTTCACTGTTTCCAGGAGCTTTGCTGGATCAGATGAGGTGGGAAAGATGGAGAATAATTCAAATGAGGAGAATTTAATAAATGTCATGCACTGAGAAAAGGAACAGAGTCAGCACCCAAACCTGGTATAATAATAATAAATATAAAAAGTAAAATAAAATTGCATAGAAATCGATGTCACAGTCTGATATGTTAGAAAACTTTAGCCTTGTCCTGTGATTGTGTATTAGCTGATTGACAGGTAATAAAATGTCACGACAATAAAAACATCATGTGGTCACACTTCTGTTTATTACACCTATTTTTCTAGCTGCTGCAATACAAGGATTGAATTGATGCTGGAAAACTTGTGACCAGATAACGCAAGACAGGCGTTATCTGTGCCCTTTCATCAATGAGAAGCCACTGCAATACAAAGAGAGATCTTTCCCAATGGCCCGAAACCACAAATCACCTTGAAACCACACTGATAGATAGTCCCACATAAACAGTTCAAACAGTGATGCCTCTAAAAACCAACACTCAATTACATCACAGCACTCCTTGACTGGGATCAACGCCAAACATCCAGGCAGAATTGCACATGCTCCGTCAGCGTCAAACTCAAAGATTTCTGTTCCTATCCCTGTTGTATTATATAACAGTTTTAAAGATTAATCTTGGCAAGATCTGCTCAAAAATAGAGGAGAAATAACATTTTCAATCCCAAAGCATAACTTATGTTGTTCTGACCCCATATCATTTTCTTTCTAGAGCACATTAAATTTATCCTAAGCTCCAAAAAAGACAATAAAATAATACAAAAGTACCATAAAAACAGTTTATATGACTCAGGTATTATATTCCAAGCCATTTCAAAGCTTTGTTTGAGGAAAAGAGCAAATAATAAGCCGGTATTCACTGATAATGTTTCTTCACACAAAGCTATTGTATGACTTCAAAAGATCTAGAATATAGACAATGAGTCATATGGATTAAATTTCATTACTGTTTTGATGTTTTTCTATCATTTTTAGGGCTTTGCTAGTATAAAGCAAACATTCTAGACATTCTGCCTAATGAAGAAAGAAATTAATAAGATAATGGAACAACTAGTGTTCTTAGCATTATTAATATATATATATATATTATAGTATTTATAAATATTATGAATTAGCTTTTATTTTAAATTTAATTTAAGTTTTAGTCATTTTGTTATGTGCTTTTGTCATTTTAGTTTTCGGGGGTTTTTTTTCAATATTATTTAGCTTTATTTTATTTTAAAATGTATGTGTTTTAGTATAAGTACTTTAAATTAAACATTATTTTAATACAACAATTGTTTTTTTTACATGTTAATCTACTATTTATTTTTTAATTATATATATTTTTTTATTTTATTTCAGCTTTATTTCAATTAATGAAAATATTTTAATATTTTAATATTAAATAATATTTAATATTTAATCTGTTTAATATATTAATTTTTTAATATTTTTTGGGTCCCACTTTATATAAGGTGGCCTTAACTACTATGTACTTACATTTAAATTAATCATTTGATTAGGGCTGTGTATTGCCAAGAATCTAGCGATATGATACACATTACGACACAGGGGTTGCGATACAAAATACTGTGATATATTGCGATACTGTAAGAAAGGCGGTATATTGTGATATTTCTTGTTTTTTCAGAAAGAAAAAAAATAATTGATAGTCTTTTTGAGAATCATTAGTGTCGCCAAACATAATATTGCGATATTCACGTGTATCGATATTTTCTTACACCCCTACATTTGATACAGCGCACTTAGTGTACATACATGTTTTTACATTGTACTTATATTTAAAAAATAACCATGTAATTACATTTGTAATTAATTTCTGTAATCACATTTATAATTACACTGTTGACCCTTCCCTCACACCTTAACCCACCTTTAAACCTAACCATACCACCAAACCTGTCCCTAACCTTACCCGTATCCCACCTCAATAGCAGCAAAAGTGTTTTGCAATACAATTGTGCATTGTACTTATTTTTTGATGCAAGTACATAGTAGTTAAGGCCACCTAATATAAAGTGGGACCATTTTTGTTAACAATAACACTGGGAACAAAATGAGTGTAAGTAAATGACGTAACATTTTCATTTTTGGCTATTCCTATGGTCCACTAGCTCTTAGACGTCAGCAAAATGATCCTACAGTCCTACAACTATCAACATGACCCTAAAGAATAAGATTCTGCATAAAATAAGCCACAACAGGAAGGGCGCTGTAAGGTCCTTCGTTTCAGACACCATCATCGCTGTGCTCTTCTGACACATAACTTCATCAACAAATAGCAGATGGGCTAATTGGATAAAACAGGCTTGAGATACGGAAGGGCACACTGTTCTTTCTCTCCCCCGACAATTTAATGAACAATCACCGATGCTGACACAGGCGGAACAACGTTACTTGGCTGAGTTCTGATGATGTAGCACATCCCGGGCAGTGGAGGGGGTTGAGTCTTAGTTAAAAGCCAAGGGCTACGTACAGTGTTGCGTCTGCAGCCCATTTCTGAGCCAATCTTTTCAGCTGAGCTCCTTTCCCTTCCTCCCCCACCCTTAACCTCTCAAAGAAAAAAAAAAAAAGAAAAACCTCTACCGCTACTGGCCAGTGTAAGCGAGTGACAATAGCGGATCAATTGAAGTCTCTCCCTCTGTAGGGCGATTCTATTCCAGCCATTCTAGTCCACTTGGTTGCTAGGGAACTCAGAGACAAAGAGCTTCTTTTCTGAGCATTCAGAGTATTTTGGCTGCATATTTTAGGCCTGTGGGGTCCATAGTGTTCCTCCTTTGAAGACAATGTGAGGCACAGAATATAAATTGGAGAAATACTTGCAAAAGAAAACCCTGGACCTGCTGCAATGTATCCTTAAAAAACAAAAACAAAAAAAACAGAGGGCATTGACAGGAAAGGCTGCATTCAAATAGATCATGGTTCATACACCTAATATACTGTATTTTGTTTGAATAAAAGCCTTGTCAAGTCTATGAAAAAAAATTTGCTTATGAGGTATTTAATAGCAGTGTTATTTTGATTACCAGATGTTGTATCAATAGGACATTGTTCAGGAAAGAGAAAGGAATATATTAACATACACCTTTGCATGCATTGATCTACAAACAAATTGTTTTCTAAAAATATATTTTTTGATAGTTCAGTTAAAAATTGGGTGTTAAACACCCGACTCTAATGCAACATTTTTGAATATAGTAATAAACGACGGTGTTTAACTAAATAAAAGAGTAATGTAAAATAACAAATCAAGCACTTCTATAAACAGACTCAAATGAATAGAAGAATTGTTTTTAAATCAAACCAACTCACAAGAAATATTATTAATTTTAATAATTTGGTTGAATCAAACATTTGATTCTATACACTAGACTGTAGAACATGACGCAATCTATGTTTGAATATAAAATGATATACAACAGTGTTTAAAGGGGTGGTTAATTTTGAGTTTACATTTTTAACTTTAGTTAGTGTGTTGCTGTTAGAGCATAAACAACATCTGCAAAGTTACGACGCTCAAAGTTCAATGCAAAGGGAGATATTTTCTTTTAAAGAATTCGCTGTTTAAGGACTACAACAAACAGCTGAGCTGGTACGGACTACAACAAGCTTCTTCCCGGGTGACATCACTAACCCTAAAATGTACATAAACCCTGCCCCCGGGAACATGCAACAAAGAGGGCGAGGCCGTGTTGGGCTGCTTTAGAGAAGAGGAAGAATTGTTTTAGTAGACTGTTGTTCCCATTTTTTTTTTTTACGCTGGACTGCTTCACAAACAAGGGTAAATTTAATGCTGGATTTGCACAAAAGATGAACATGACGACACATGCTAGTCGATGAGTTGAATCAACTCCACAGAAACTACATAAATTTATCCACTGACCATTCAGAAACATCCAGATGCATTCTAAAAGTTGTAACTTCTTACAAGTCTCTCCATCAGTGTCCGACTCCGGTTTGAACAATGTAAGGCTGAACACCGTTACTGACAATCATTCTGGCTGCATGAGATTCTCCAGTTTTGTTGTTGTTGAGCAACCGAAGCACGAGCCGTTAAAGCTCCGCCCTCTTCCGGAAAGCGTCAGAGAGAAGCAGCTCATTTGCATTTAAAGGGACACACACAAAAACAGCGTGTTTTTGCTCACACCCAAATAGGGGTAAAATAACACGCAAGGACAGAACCATTTAATAGATATATTGATTCATTAAATGAATCTTACTGACCATACTGATTGACTTTTCAGCCAGTCTGATAAATAATTTCTGATGCACACTGACTGCTTATTTTATTTTAAATTTTAGTATCATGTCTTTGTCATGAACTAGATTAGGAAATGTAATTTGTAATCTTGTCCTAGAAAATAATTTACTATATAAAACTGTTTGTACTATGTTTGGCTATGACTATATTTTGTTGTTGTTGAGAGAGTCGTTTCTCCCATTTCCAATTGTTCACCTAATTGGTCAACACAGCGCTTGCTTTCCTGTTTACATAGTATTCGTGTGATACCACCCTGAAAGCTCACATTGAAGGCGTCTGAAGAAATCATCATGCTATTTTGGGCTGCATCCTCAGGATGTTGGCCCACAATTGAATTAAAAAAGGAAAACTGATGATGTCAGAGTTTTTCTGGAGGTTTTTTTTTTTTTTTTTTGAAAGACCCGTCTAGCTTATGGGAACAATGTTGATTGTTAATCAACATGCCAATTAATCAGTCACTAACATATAAAGGAGTTCGCCCATAAATTTACTCTCTCATGTTTTTTCAACTATGTATGACTTTCTCTTCAATGGAATACAAATGGAGAAATTTTACATGACAATCCAAAAAAATAAATAAATATATTATAAAGCAATATAAATCTTTCACCATAGCACTCAAATCTCAATTGCACTTTTTAGTGAACAAAACCACATACTTTTAAATCTGTTTTTCACACAAAGCTTTCAAAACTCTTTAGGAGACATGGTATTTTGTGCACAAATACTAGTTTATTATGGTGTTTTTGTCATTTTTATAATGCATTTTGGATCTTGACATCCTCAGGTCACTATTTCTTCATTGTATTGGAAAAATGAGCATCAACATGCTGCTAAAATTCTCTTTTTGTAGCTGACCCACATAAAATGTGCCTTGACTTCATCAATAATGTCTGTCATGGTTAAATGACCGGGTAATTCACTAAAATAACATTTAAATTTTAATGCTTCCTACTGAACTAGTCCAAGTGGAGTAAGTAACTCCTCTACATGACAGAATAATTACAGTGACGGTGATTATTTGTGACAAGCGCTGGTTGATTTCCACAGGGGTCCACTGTATTGAGACCAAACTGGTAACACAAAGCTGAGGAGGGGTCTGTCCTGATGAATGGCTGTCCTCTTTCGCTCTTACTACAATCACATGCCGCTCTCATTAGCATAATGCTAAATGGACACTGAAGCAGATTATAAAAGCTAACCATTAGACATCACTGGTAATTATGCTAATGAACAATATGTTTCTGACACAAAAGCACAGTATGAGGTGGACGCATCTACAATCAGGAAGCAGAGATGGGCATCATGTGCAGAAGACGATAATCACAGATGTGTAATACGATAGCGTAAGATGATATTACGGAGCACATGAATTAAACAAACAAACTGAAGCTACTGCTTTAAACAATCAGTGAGTCTTTACTACTTAACCACACACCATAAACACTCATATCAGGGATTTAAGAGCTTTGCAGTATAATAAAAGTGTTTCTGAA
Source organism: Elopichthys bambusa (assembly GCA_037101425.1). Taxonomy (NCBI): domain Eukaryota; kingdom Metazoa; phylum Chordata; class Actinopteri; order Cypriniformes; family Xenocyprididae; genus Elopichthys; species Elopichthys bambusa. The sequence continues at coordinate 16,307,656 of CM074447.1, read as the reverse complement.
ATATTTGCGGTGGACCTTGTCACTGTATGGATAATTATAAGCCGCTACTGTAATCTGGGTTACGGTCTGTGATGAGGCCAACAGGAGGGCTTTCTTGTTTGCCTGTTCCTAACCTAGTTCAAAGCCTTCTACTGATCAAACACAAACAGGCCAGTGAAGACGGGCTTAAGCTAATTGGTTTTATTAGACATAGGGGATTAGTACTAAAATAGTCACACAATAGTGCTTAGTGTGACAGGGCAAAGCTTACCAAACAAGATGTGAGACCACAAATTTAGTGACACAATCTTTAGTCAAGAAAAAAGGTGCACAGAAGGAACCGTGAAAGAAGGATGCTGCTAAGACGCAGCACAAAAAGATCCATCCACCATCTGTGCAGGCCACCTTTCTGTCCTCATTTATAGACTGATTTGTCAGAATGGTGGAAAAACGTACAAAAATATACCACCCACACTGAGCCTGATAACATTCAAAATTCTAATTTAAAGCTTCATCAAATTTCCAAATAAGTCACTGTGTTATCGGCCTTAAACATATCCAGTCATATAAGTTATAATGTATTAACTATTTGAGTTATATAATTGGAATTTTCTTTATTTTTTCCCCCCTTTTTGTTTAAAAAATGTTGGTTCTATAAGATTTTTTTATGTTTTTGAAAAAAGTCTGTATGTAATTTATTCCTGTGATGGCAAAGCTGTATATTCAGTAGTCGTTACTCCAGTCTTCAGTGTCACATGATCCTTCAAAAAACATAAATGACCCAAGCTGGCAAAATGAAGTCACAATGAGCAAATTTTCAAATATGAGCTATTGTTATTTTCTCAATCTCTATTAAAAAAAAAACTTCAAAATGATGTATGATTTGTTTGAATCAGAGAACAAATCAGAGCAACACCTGTTTGAAGTCGACAGAGTCAGCAAAGTCAATTTTGAGAAAAATCAAGTTAAAGTTTTCTAAAGGTTCCAAAACAAAATCACCCAGCAACCATACCTCGAAATCCCTGTTAATAACACCTAATTTGGCGAACAAATCTCATCAAAACCAAATATCCATAGAAAAAAATATATATTAAACTTTTTTTTAAATATACTTCAATATTTTAAAGTAGGCCTAATGTAATTCTGTTTATAAACTTTATATGTATATATCGGGATCGTCTTTGTGTGCACGCTTTGGATCTGTCAGTCAGCACGAGTAAGATCGATTTCTTTACATCAGCATGAGTTTGAAAATCACATTTCATTTGTGAATATTCATAGCGAATTTTTGATGGCAAGAACCTGAACCAAGTTGGAATGCTGCGCTTTAAAACGATACCAAACTAAGCGTGAGTTATGAAGCGAGCAGAGAAAAGCAGCATTTTTCATGGTCAAAGGAAAGGTACTCCTCTCATAAAACATACAAATATAGATACTTTTAGATGTTTAATTGCTATTTGAAGTGACAACCTCAAATTTGACCAAAATCTACATATTTGACTTGTTTTGCCTGTAGCTCAAAATTAGCCTGTGTGCATTCCAACTCATGTAACCCTTGCTGGCAAAATATGTTCATTTGCCCAAGAACGATTTCATATTATTATCAATGTTGAAAACAGATGTGTTGCTTAATATTTTTGTGGAAACCTTAATACATTTTGTCAGGATTATTTATCAGTTCAAAAGCATTGATTTTGATCAGTTTAATGCATTCTTGCCTAAAAAAAAAAAAACCTCTTAGTGACTTCAGACTTTTATACAGTAGTGTAAATTAGCAGTCACTAGAAAAGTCCAAATATAGACATTACTACCAGTTATGTAATTTCCTGGTATGTCTTTTGGACATACCGCCCACACCTAACACAAGCCATACCCAAATACTGTACTATATAAATTATGTATAATAATAAAACCCCCACAAAGAAACCGCTAACGTTTTGCCTAATGTTGAGGTTGAGCAATGTGAACAACTAAATACAGTACAAACTCAGTCCTTTGTAATGATATCTTGCTAACATAATGGCGAAACTCTTGCCCTCAGGATGAAGAGATCAAGCAATTGCTTCCCATTAGTGAAGGTCAGAGGTGAATACTATACACTCGTTTACGGAGATTCACGTCACTATATTCACCTCAAACACTGTTCAAAACTCATCTGTAAAAGATTCTGCCATCAGTGTCCATGAGGCAGACAAAACTACACATTACCTCAGCAGGACTGAGAGGAAGCCTCTATAAACCTGGTGAACTGAGGTGAGGCGTCCTTTCACCAGCTGCATCTGGGAAAGCGGCCTGTCTAATCTGGATACTAGCAGACTGGCATGGAGAATCCACCCATAGGTTTAGCCCAGGTTAATGCTCTCCTGGGGGACAACAAAACTCTTCCATCCTTGTGCAAGAGTGGGACAGCGGAACAAAAGTCAAACTGTCAGAAATTCCAGTGAGAATTAGATTAGCCTGGATTAGTAAGCACCACTGGTGTGTTATTGTTAGTTCTTGGCACTTGTAAAGACACTGAAAATGTGACTAGCCACATTTCAGTCAAGCTCACAGTCACTTGATTAAATTGAGATTGAGATGGTTACCTAACACATCCGATACAGATCAGTTCAGAAAAGGGCGGGGAAAGAAAAAGCTCATTATAAGATTTATAATGTTCTGAACAGACCAGTAAGTAAAAAAAAATAAAAAAGATAAAACTGAATGAAATACTATATAAACAAATTAAAATGGTCTCTATTATACAACATTTGTGTATGCAGTGTATTTTCAGGCTTATTTTTAGGCTCGCTAGCTTAGCATTCGCAACATGTGAATTGCATATCATATCAGTAGACCATTTATATGATGCATAGAGACAACAAGGCAACTTGCTAGGTTTTACAATAGACAATTTTTGTTTATTCATGGACATTTGGCTTTGCTTTTTCAAAACAATAAGGGCAAGAGAACAAGGCATCAGTCTGGGCTGAGAGAGATGTTTTTTAGACCAGGGCATCACCTGGTCTAAATCCTTGTTATCATAAAACCTGTGTTGAACCCTCATAAACATGGTAATGTGAAGGGGTCTATGGAGCCATAAAGAGCAGTAGGGAATATGACCTCATGACTAGCGCTTTCTATCTGGAGACATGCCATTGTTCTTGATCGAGGGGAAATACAATACCAGGCTCCTGTGTCTGAGCTGCTCCTTCATAGAGCCAAGTGTACTGGCCACAAACACAGACTATACGTAGGGGGAAACATTTAAAGAGCACTCAGGTGTAATAATAAAATGTGTACTAGGTTGACTTTGACATATAATGTCTGCTTACTTTATTAAAAATAAAGAATTAAAAAACAAAACAGAGACCACAAATCTGTCAAGAAAAACTCCAGGTCATATTTCACCACAAAATAAACAAAGAAATAAAAATGTATATTTATGTAAAATGTATAAAGGAAATTATGTATATTTAGGACCTCTATTATTCGTTTGCATTGTGATATTTTTTAGTAAATTAAATGTTTTCCTGCAAAATTCTCATTATTGTTTGCTGTACTGTCATTAAACATGACTGTGTTGCATTAATATATTTTCTGTAATACAGTAAATATAATTCAGTAATGAGACTAATCTAATTAAATTATTTAATTATTCATTTCAATCATTATTCAATTTATTAGTAATTAGTCTTAATTACTAATACATTTATTAATGGAAAACAAAAAAGTAAGAACATAAGTAATGAAAAATGTCATTCACAATGAATGATAAATAAAGAAAATTTAAAAAAAAAATATATATATATATATATATATATTATATTATACAATACACATACACGCAGGGCTTGACATTAACCTTTTCGTTCACCAGCCACTGTGGCTAGTGGTTTTCCAAAGTCACTAGCCACTCAGCACTTTCACTGGCCACAATTTTGCTGATTGGGAAATTACATTTTATATGATTAAAGTTGACTTTGGCATGCTAAAATTACTTTATTTTGAGTCATTTTACTTGATTTAGCTAGATTTAAAACCTTTGCAATCTTCCAGATGCAGATTGACCACCTAAATCAAAAATACATGGCATATCAGCTGGTATGTATGAGTGGGCAACATGACCATAATATGAGAAATTGTATAATTTTATTTTTTTACAATGTTATTTTTCTCAGGCTATACAAAATTAATAAAAAAAATTAAAAAAAAAAAATAGCAAATTATCAATACAATAGTAAACAAACTTTTTTTTTTCAGATACAGTAGGTTTATTTAACATGTATACATAATGTATAATGTTAATAAAATAGTTAAATAAATGACAGACAGTTATTTAATTGGGCTGCTGAATGCATGAACGTAATATACTGACATATCCAGTTTTTACCCACCTGTTTACGTCCACTTAAGCCATAACCGACTGTATCCACATGAGATACTCCACACGATGAACATTTTGACATCTGTGTGTGTATATATATATTTGACTATTTAGGTGCAAGGAGAACTAATCATGCGCGCGCAAGAGAACTTCTGTTGAGAGTCATTCAGTGCTATTCCACCTATCCCACCTTCACTAACTGCATGTTCATCGATAACGAATTGTGATTGAATTGTAATTTTGTGCTACAACAAGCGTAGCTACCTTTGATTAGGCTGTAGGCTGAAATTATTTTTAACCCGCCAAAGTGGCTAGTGGCAGTGGCTGTCTTACCCGCCACAGCTGAAATCTACCCGCATTTGGCGGGTTGGCGGGTGTTAATGTCAAGCCCTATATATTATCTCTTACATACATACATATACACACACACACACACACACACACACACACACAGTGTTTGTGGACAGTGGCCTACATACTAAATTAAGGAAGCTTTTGTAAACAATCCTTAACCCACTGCAGATAATCAGGTAATTAATCAGCTAATGTGTTGATCTACATTCACAGACGTTAACATGGTAAGGCTGTACCTGTACCTAAGGATTACTACAGTTAACACTATCTTTAAACACTGATCTCAGACCAGTTTTGTAGTTTCTCCCTAATACTCATCGCCAGGATTTAATTCAGAGGAGCTAGTCCCAGATTAGTTACGATCAGGCCACTTCTAGCCAGAGCAGAGAAGCTATTTCAATAAATGGTGGCATTGTACAATCAGAACATTTGAAGAAATCTGTCTGCATGTTTTTCTGCTTTCTTTCTTTTCTCTTTATTTCTCTCTTTCTCTTTCTTTCTTTCTTTCTTTCTTTCTTTCTTTCCATCAGACAGAATGTCTCTGGCTCCTCTTCTGCTACGTCGAAAAGATGAATTCAGATGCGCTTACATTTCTGCAGCCTTGACATTTTTGTAATGCAACTGAAGATTTGTCTGGGCTCTTTGTTCGTCAGAGAGCTATGGGCGAAACAAGCAATCAAAAAACACAATGCACAACCACCAACGCACTAAGCATTATGTACTGCAATACCTCAGAGAAGGACGTCAGAAAGTAACAAAGCACAAAAGTAACCTCAAAAAACATTACAATCATTTTACAAAGCTTACAATTAACTAAAATAATTATGCTTGTGAAAGTAAGTTTAAAACTTAAAAGGTTAGTTCAAGCAAAAATTTCAATTCTGTCATTAATTACTCACCCAAACCCATAAGAAAACTCATGGTTGCAAACCCATAAGACTTTTGTTCATCTTCGGAACACAAATGAAGATATTTTTAATGAAACCTGAGAGCCTTCTGTCCCTCCATAGACAGCTCTGCAACTACCACTTTGACACTTCAAAAAGTTCATAAAAAGATCGTAAAACTAATCCATAAGCACGTGTTTTAATCCAAATTTTCTGAAGAGACATGATTGCTTTTTATGATGAACATATAAACATTGATCAGCGAACATAAACAGAAGCTCAACTGTGATGTGTTTAACGCAAGAACAAACCTCACTGGTTCTTGTGGAACATGTGGAACCAAACATGCAGCGTAACACCTGAGAAGGAAATTCATTTTTCTTACACGTCAAGCGGACATGCTTGAGCTTCCGTTTACCGCAACTGATGTGCGAGTTAATGAATGTTTATGTGAATAAAAGCCTAAATTCAATCTGCTCATCATATAAATGTAGACATTTTGAAAAACCCTTAACACTCAAGAGCAATAACCATACTTGCCCTAACAAACCTCTAAATAAAGCATGATCTGCATATCATGCTTTGTGAAAAGTTATCATGCTTCAGAGATCTCTGTGCGTTTTGTCTGTAGTTTCAGAGCGAGAGGTTTCACTTACTGAAGAAGATCACAGAGAGATGCTAACAAATGGATCAGAGCAGAGAAACAGAGCATCAGATCAAAGCGAGGATGAGGATGAGTCTCCATTGACAAGCAGCCCAATGCAAGGATCAAAAGAAGCACCGGAAGCGACAAAGGCCGCCAAACACTACTGATGCCCAAGAAGCGTAATTAAATCAGTCCCTTCACCCCAAGACACCCATTCATATTCAGTGATGACCCCATTTCACTCTTGTTTTGATTTGAGCTTGTATTAAGGGTGTTAGAAATAGGGATGGGAATCAAGAAACTGTTCTTTTTCACATTTTTTTAAAAATACATTCTGGGACAGAATCTTCATGATGTTCGGATTTGTTAGCGGTTATTAAACATCTGCATTCTACTGTTAACATGCGTTTCCTGCACTGTTATTCCTATGCCCCTACTGAATTAACACCAAAGATACAGTTTTGTCTGAGTTGTGTGAGCTTGAAGTCTGAATTAGATGTGATGAGAGAGGAAAAACATTGTCCTTGCTGATTGCATGCAACAAACATACAGAATAACACACTAATGGCTCTTATAAATTGGTTCTTTTTGATGAATTAGTCAAAATGACTCACAAATCATTCTTGAACACATAAGTTATCTGTTTGAATCTGTCTAGTAAGTCAATGCTATCTGGTCAGAGCTGTTCTTTACTTATGTACTGACCACAAGGTAACTTTTTTAGCAAAACTGTTAAAGGTGCAATGTGTACATTTTAGGAGGATCTATTGACAGAAATGCAATATCATATACATAACTATGTTTTCAGAGGTGTATAAAGACCTTACATAATGAACTATTACCTTAGAATGAGCCATTTCTATCTACATACATCCCCCTTACAACATTTTGCACTGGCATGTTTCTACAGTAGCAATAAACAGACAAACTGCCCTACAGAGCGCGTTTGATTGACTAGCTACTCTCTGCTGTCTCAGACATCTACATATTTGTCCTGTGTTGGCTACCATAGCTTCTCTATATTGCAATTCGCATCCTAGATGCCGCTAAAATTTACACACTGCACCTTTACTGGAATGGTATATTACAAACAACATTGCTTTTGTTCCTCTTTGTATGTCTCTTTGGATACAAGAGTCTATTAAATGCATAAATTCTAAATGTGTAAAATGTTGAACAACTAGAATCTGAATTAATACATTTAATTGATTCCAATCTCTAGTTAGAAAGCAAAATTATTTAGTAGTTCAAAAGTAACTAAACAAGCAGCGGAAGTTTTTCCACAAATCATATAAATATTCCACAAGCACTAATTGTTATGCTATAAATCAGTCTCTCAGAGTCTATTTCTCTGCAAAGTCTCTAAAGCATAAGCAGAAGTTACCCTTACCTTCGAATGGCAGAATTTTAGAAAGCTATAACTGGAAGCAGAAAACTTGTGCACAGCAGGTAAAACGCACAGTAATGTGGCCAACCGTAGCTTGTGAAGAGCATCTTTTAAGTTTGTTTGTTAGTAAATTAAACATGTGATGACCACTGGTGCATTCAAATACTGCATTCCACTTCATTGGATGAGCTTATTAGACTCTCCTACCAAAAGTAAAACGGATGAACATAGTCAAATGCCGTTGGTCCAGCAATAACTGGATTGGAATGCTCTTAAAAAAAAAAAAAAAAAACACCATTAAATTTGACTTCCAAATCCTAGTGAAATCTCTCTTCGGTCATTAGCCATTCCTCGATTTTTGCTTTTAAATAAACAAATGAAACCTGTGGCTGGCCAACTTTAACATATGCAAAGCATCATTTGGCATGAAACCAACAGGTCACATGACCTCATACTAGAAATAGCCCAATAAGACCAATGCAGTTCTATAATCATTTTGACAACCAGCAGTTGGTGGGCTATTACAGCCTATGCATTAACAAAGAATAATATCTCACAAGTCAAAGACAAAGAAAGACGTGCCACATGTTCTGGTATTAACACAACAGTTGTCATCGTTTCTTTATGTTCTCCAGCCGGTCCGTCTATTCTTCCTGTGTAATTTGAGATGGGAGATGTCATTGAAACTGCTCTTTGTTCATGCACGCTTGTGTATGTATAGTATGTGTCCAACAACCACTTCTGTCAATGCAATGACTGCCATTCATAACATGAATTCACTTGGCAAGAAGACTAAAACCAAGACAATCATATGTAAAAAAAAAAAAAAAAAAAAAAAAAAAAAAAAATAGGGCTCAGGTGATTAATCACATGGTTGTCATGAGTTAACTCGTGATTAATCACAATTTAATCGCACATTTTAATCTGTAATCTTTACATTATTTCTGTAACATCGAAAGCTCAACTGAACAGCTGATCATAGCTGTACAGGTTAGGTTTTTATTTCTCACATCCATAAATATATCTAGTAGTAGAGCTAATGCAAGGGCTAGAAATCAATTGGGGTTATCCTTTGCTTATATATATAGATATATATTTTTTTTATTAAATGTTTGAAAGAACAATAACTATCGTCATCATTGTGGGGTTTGCTGTGCTTTGCTGAAACGTCCTCATCGTTTTTAGACAAGACATGTGAAGGGCCCCTATCTTTAGAGAAGAGGCACGGTGAGTCGCTTCTGAAACGTAGTCGTAAACATGGCGTGGCTGGTGTAAACACAGGCATCGACTAGAGTGGCCGCGACGCCGTAGAAGCATGCAGTGTAAATAAGGGGTTATCCTTTGCCGAAACTTCCTCGTCGTCGTGGAGAGTGTGGTTCATGGTTGCATAGCAACAACAGACGCCACAGGAGTGCAAGCGCCTTGGGAAAGAAGGAGAAATCGGCACGGCTGCGCTTTCCACGTGTTTTAGACGCGATGTGAACTATGTCTGCATCTCCATTTCTCCAACTAATATATATATTAGTTCATTCTCGTGTGTTACGCAGCACGACTGAGCTTCCACAAGAGATTTGTCCATATAGCGATCAAGTCTCTTCAGAAAATTTGGACTAAACCACTCAACTCATATGGATTAGTTTTACAATCTCTTTATGAACTTTTTGAAGCATCAAAGTGGTAGTCGTGTAGCTGTCTATGGAGGGAAATAAAGCTCTCAGATTTCATCAAAAAGATCTTTATTTGTGTTCCAAAGATGAACGAAAATCTTACAGGTCTGGAATGACATGAGGGTAAGTAATTTAAATGGCAATTTTTATTTTTGGGTGAATTAACCCTTTAAAATGAATAAGATTACCATTTTTGCAATACAGTATAATGTAAAAATGACTAATACAATGACTTATTTAAATCAGCATAAAGCAGTAAAAAATATACTGAATTATGCATAAATAAAGATTAAATGATATATCATAGCTTTTGCATTACAATATGAAGTTTTTTTTTTTTTTTTTTACTTATTTCTTTTATAGGTGAAATCCAACCAAGACAATTTCATGCCAGATTTTGTGACATTCATCCATATGCCACTTCTCTTAAAAATTTAGAAGACATCTGCAGCTCACTGACTGGCATGTGTGTAAAACAAAGCTTCATTAGTAAAGAACAAAAGAGAAAGGAATTTTTTTTTTTTTTTTTTTAAAGACAAACAAGAAAAAAGGCTTTCTTAAACTCTGTCAAGCTCTGACATCCCTCTGATGCACTTCCGCTCACTGTGAAAGAAAGGAAGGAAGCTGCTTGGAAGGAAACTGCTCAGAAGGAAACCATCAGTTCAGGATGACCAGCTTCTTATACCTTTGTGGGCAAAAAAAAAACAAAACAAAAACAAACAAAAAACACGCCAAATATCGTCTTCTGACGCCAAAGAGATATATTTAGCTTGTTCAATTACCTAATACTCAAGATGCACCTCTTAGGAACAATAAGTGATGTGCCCTCTTGCACTTTGATCTACCAACTCACAGAGGTCAAAGCACAAAGTACCATCAGCCTGTTTGGTCTCCTTGACCCCTGCATACCAGTCTGCTGTCGAAAATAGTGTCCCAAAGGCTGTACAGGCCACACCCTCCACTATTCCCCCATATCTCCCACTCCAACCGGGGAACATTTTGCCCCATTAAGATCTACACCATTCATCAGCATGTTAATGCAAAGTGCTGAGGTTGTTGCCGTCAAGCCATAATGAGCTTCAAGCTCCATTAGAATAGCCTGCGTCATTCCCTAAAAAGAAGTCTTTACACATTAAGGGTGTCTAAAGCCCATTTCATGGAACAGCTTCATTTAGCCCACATAAACTAACCAATATTACATCATGCATTTCACATGGACCTTGATTCTATATCCTATGCAACTAGTGACCATTCCAGTTGGAACTTGAGGTGTGGTGCGTTCTGATTTTAGGGGTCAGTATTCCCCAACCCACACACATGCTGATCACTCAGACCGAAGTACTGCAATTGCTGAATAAAGGCCAACTCTGAGAGCGACCCGGGATGATTTAAAGACTCTATCACTTAATGAGAACAGACATGGAATATCACGTAATCTCAAGGAAATGCAGCTCTACAGAATTGCATTTGCTAATGAAAACCATACTGATCCTCAAGTGCCTCTATTGTCTGTAATGCCTAAATCCAGGTACAAACAACTCGGTGCATGAACAGATATGATTGTTCCGTAGTGCACAAAATCAGCTCTTTCACAATCAGTTTGGGGCTCAATCTGATGTAAAAGCCTTAATGAGCGATCTTTTTTTATTTCTACACAACAGGAACTTGTGTGATTATAAGATTATTGTGTGATTAACAGTATGCATGTGTGAAGCAGGCCTGCTGGTTTGCTACGTCGCCTGTATGTTAATAGTGGAAAAGTTGAAAAATAGGGGACTAAATCAAATTAACCTGTCTGACAGCCTCTCACCTCAAGTGCCCGACACACTTTGGGTACGTGTCTCCCTCGACTAGTGATCCAATCGACTAAAACGCATCTTAATACCAGGGTGTAAGTGTAAACAGGGCCATTATTTAATTGGTATTGACTTGTGGTGTTAGTTTGTGAACGAATCTTTAAAGTAAACAAATCATTCTTGTTTACTTCCATGCACTGCCTCATCCATGCACTGAGGTGACTGCTTACTTGCTTTTAAAGACTGTGGCAAGAACATATAACAATTCCAGTGTGGGCTGGTCTCATTTGTGAACGGACTTAATGAACTCGGCGTCTCGTGAACTAAATGAACGAATCAATCAACCCTTGTTTGTGAATGTAAATGCGTACAAATGACTGGTGACCATACACAATAAAAACTGATGGTTTTGAAAAGCTTAATTTATTTTAGGCTATTACTGTTGTCTTTTCATAGGCTCAATCAAATCTAGTAACATCGATTCTCTTCTCAGAGCCCCCAAATCATTACAGATGCTCATCGTCTCGTTCATTCACTGCAGCCCCGAGAATCGTTTACTTAAATGATTCATTCAAACACCTTCGTTCACTGCCACTGTATAACAAAGACCTCAAATGCACTTCAAATATTGATTGGTTATTTTCGGTAAATAAAACACACACACACACACACACACACACACACACACACAATACGTATGATAATTATTGTAACCTATGATGAAACAAAGGGCAACATCAAATTAAACAGACGTGCAGCTTCTTTTATGTCTGACAAAGCATCCTGTCACTTTAAGTGCCCAACTTGACGGTATCGATTCTTTTTCGTAGTTTTCCCAAATCATTACAGACAATTTGCTACAACACTTCTAGAAGAAAATTACACAAACTGCAAATACATCTAGACTTTTACATATATCGACAACCCTGCTGAAAACAAATAATAATGCAATTTTTCGGTCGCCGACTGAGCCACGTAAAAGGGTGGAGACTATACAAAGCAAGCAAAATGTCATCGCAACGCCTTTCCAAAGAATAACAGGGTCAATATTTTCACTTAAAACCTATAACGAAACGTCATTTTGTGTCGAATCACACAAAACCACTGCTGTGGGTACTGTTAAACCATTTCCGACGCAAAGCTGAGCTGACAATGGTTGTCAAGAGGTGAAAGACGTAAAGTTTACAAACGTTTCCTTCATGTTTATGCAATGGACTGCAGTGAACAGACAAAATCCACGTGCCTGCATTATAAGATGATTGGGGACAATTATATACATATATAGGCCTATAAGTCAATTCATACAATTTAAATTCATTGCACTGACTGATTATTCTATATAAACTAACAAACGTTGCATTGTCAACACTGGAAGAAACAACATTTCATGCACGTGATATTAGTAACTGCAGAAATGCATCATAATGTAACATTTAACAGCCGCTCGTACACAAATAAATGATTTAAAAGACTTATTTGATTGAATGATTGGTTCAATCAATGATTTAAAAGAACGTCTTCTGACCTGTTGCGTCCTGTCTGAAGGATTCACCATCACCGCCTGCCGAAAACTGTTATCCACATAGGACGCCATGGTTTTCAAAACAATCGCACTCAACAATTAAGTAAAATAATCCAGCGCGAATCTCACAAGTGGTTTATAAACGGTACACTAATGTTTTTAAATAGCAGCAGCTGCAGAAGAGAGCCTGTCCCCAGGCCACAGCCTAAGCCAGGATCTTTCTTACTGTCCCTCGTCCCAATCAAGCAAGACCAGACAGTCTGCTTTTCCTATTCCAGCCGCTGGAGCTTCGGCTGTGAGTTGACAGGCTACTTTCGTGTTAATGAAAGGTTTTTGCAGGGAAGCGGTACGTCTATGCGTTACGCAGACGAGTGCATTTTTCAGCATTCCGTTTGTCCCCTGTTCGCTATTCCATCATCTTCAGTTTTCCATCTTAAAACAACGTGCGATCCATGCGTTTGGTGATTGTCCATTTTAAGCCATTTGCAAAGCAGCGGAGGGTCAAAGGCAGCATTTATAAATAGTGTTTTAGTGTCTAAACGCGACGGATGGTCTGCCGTCTGGGCTCGCTGTTGTAAGCCACCACCATGGTGACCGACCGCCTCAAGAGGGTTCATGGGCGAGTCCATTCAGCACAATAATGCGCCCACAGAACAATTTTAATGCGCACAACACATAGTGCTATGTCGCCATCCACAGGCTGAATGCAGAATTACAAGCTTTGAGTCGTACACCCCACACACTTTCAGGCAAGTGAGGGGGAAAGACAAGGAAAATGCAAATATGAAAGTATATTTTAAGGTTTATTGTTTAATTTAATGCATCATTGTTTTTAAATATTCAACTTTATAACGTGAATCAGTTTCTGATTTTAAAAAATGTGCCTTTGTGTTTTCCCACTGGGAAAAATATTCCCACTTTCATGTTTATATGTGATTATTATAATTGATAGAGTAATTTTTATAATACATTATAATTAGAACGGATGATATAAGATGCACCACATATGAAAGTTGTAGGCCTATCTGGTTTGACACAGATGGGCATTTTGGAATTTAACACCTCTGATCATGTGACTACCAGCCATGTATTATGTTCATGAAATCAAGACATCCTGTACTGTTGGTGACTCATAATAAATAATAACAATAAATCAACAATTCCTTTATACCCTTAACATTTCAAATGCCATCATTAGTGGAGTTGATGCTTGTGTTCTGTCAAGGATGTTTTCATCCATGATGCTGGAAATCAGTTATCTGACACTAAGTAAAGCCTTATTATTATATCAACAAAAGCAAACCGGTTTAAATACGGTGTTTGAATATCAAATATTTAATACCTGCTGATGTAGCATACTATGAGAAAACAGTTTTCCTTAAACAAACAAATACTCAGTCCTTTGTAAACACTTCAAAACTCTTCAATTACATTTATAATATTCATTACATTATATGCTATTTATGCATTTGGCAGACATTTTTATCCAAAGCGACTAACATTGCTTTGAAGGTATATTGAAGAAATTAAATCCTTGAGCTGTTTATTTTTTTTTTCTCTCGATGTCAGTTTATATAGGCCTACACACTATTTCAAACATATTCATTTATTCATTCAATCAAGCATTAGTCTGTTTGTTTATTCGTCTGTAGGCTATTTTCATTGTCAATTTTATTTATTAATTTAAATGATTTATCCATTGTTTTTGCCAATATTTAGGCTTATTTCATATTGTTATCAATTTGTTTATTGTTTATGCAAAGAAATACATATACAATAAGTGTAGGTTACTGTGTATGCACTGAAGAAAATCAATGTGGACTGATTTTTGCGTTGGATACTTTTTTCTTTTTTTTTTAATAAATAATCCATAAGTTTAATGCATCCCAACTAAACACAGGTTCCGTGGAGACGTTCCATGGCAACGACGCACGAGTGAGTGAGTGAGTAAGTGAGTGACTGAGTGAGTGACCTCCTGCCCAGGGCTTGTTTTACAGTCACTGAGATGCGCTTACTGATAGTTCAAAGATCTGGCAACTGTTTTAAGACAAGAGTAAATAGAGGATGATGAAGAAAGTTCAACAGGTCACCACACCTTCTCATACAGATAGAGAAACTCAATCTGGACAGAGAATGCTGTTCACAGGTATTTATTCATTTATTTTAGTAGGACACTTTATTTCATTAGTATAATGATTAAGTAGCCTAATAGTAGGCTAATATCACGAATTTGAATCAAGTGTTACTTTTGTTGTCATCAAGGACCAGACAGCATTGGAGATTTCCGTCCCAGATTGGACTATTTCCCCCGCAGCATTGGAATCGGCCCGTTATCTCCAGATGCCACGAGTGATCTCAACTACCTCTTCCGGCCTGCAGCACACGCGAGCCCGTCATTACCGAAACACCGCTGTACTGGAGAAGTGGGCTGGGGTCTGCAGTACTCCACTGCACTCAATAGGCGGACTGTCATCAACAACAAACAATATGAGGTTCATATATTATATTAACTTATATTATATTATATTATATTAACTTATATTATATTATATTATATTATGTGTAGCTATAGTAGTGCAAGTAGCACTAGCAAGACACACAGGAGTAGACAGGAACAGTCTTTAATAATAATCTAAAAGAAACACACAGGAGAATCACAGGAATATACTAGAAAAATATGTTCACACATATCAGTGTAAACGACTAAAAGCGCTGTATTATTCATGCCAGGCCAGTAGATGGCGATATCACTTTGTAAAGACACTGAACACATAATAGGCATGTGCATGACGTCACCGTTTTCGCAAATTTACGTTTTTGTAGTTTATATGATGACGATAACGGCATCGTTTTCAAAAACTTGCACTTTTCAAAAGTTTCCAAACCAGTTATCACAAGTTTGCATTTTCATGCCCACAAAACAATGCTGTCTTGTAAATTAATGGCCAAAACGCATAAAAGGTGTTACGTTTTTAGTTGAAAACAGTGTAAATGACCTTTAAAGTGAACTAAAACATTTGACAATTATATTATATAAAATATTAAAAATATATATATTTTTTAATTTACAATTTCTTGTGGCCAATGCAGCCAAAACATATGGAAATTGACATTTTTTTAAAGAAATCTGAGAAACAATACATTCAAATAAATCCCTGAGAAACAGACAACTAGCCCCATTTCCCCATTATTATATTTATAAACTTTTAAATAAACACTACCTTTCAAAAGTTGGGGGTCAGTAAGATTTTTTTGTTAAGGAATTAAAGAATTAAATTAAATTAAAGCATTGACAGTAAAGACTTGTTGTTAAAGAAAAGTTATTTTGAACTTTCAAAGAATCCTGAAAAAAAAAAAAAAGTATCATGGTTTGTAATATTAATTGTAGCAGCACAAAGATAATAAGCAGCAAAACTGTTTTCAGCATTGGTAATAATAAGAAATGTTTCTTGAGCACCAAATCAGCATTAGAATGATTTCTGAAGGATCACGTGACACTGAAGACTGGAGTAATGATGCTGAAAGTTCAGCTTTGCATCACAGGAATAAATTAAATTCTAAAATATATTAAAATATAAAACAGTTTTTTCAAATTGTAATATTATTTTACAATATTGCTTGGTGAGCAGACTTTCAAAAAAATTTTCAAAAAAAAAACATTAGTTGCCATTATCTAACCTGCCTCAAAATGAGAACTTGCTTCGTATGACCGATTAACACCTCATCGTCTCTTAGGATCAGATTTTACTTTGGTTCTATTCATTTTTTAAACATTCTTTTAACAAATCTGCAAAGAGTTTTGATAGTATTGCCTCAATGTATGTGTCTAAATAAATAAAATACTTCCTTTTCTGTCAGCCTTCAATCAGCTGTGCTGGACGGAGCGGCTCCCAGCCCAGTGTGAGCAAACACACACCAGTAACCACAGAGGGAAGGGTTAGATTACCTCCAGCTTCCCTTATTACTCTAGATGGTGATGAGTTTCACTGGCAGGAAATGGGTAGAGTGGATAGAGGAAGCTTTTCTCCTCTAGTAATCAATAATTCAATGCTTGCACACAGGCATACTCAGCCCCGGTTTCGGGACAAACAACCAACCTGCAGGAGGCTTGTTTGGAACCACAGCACACATAATATGTACAGCAAAGACGACAACAAACAGATCCCTCTTAATGAAGTAAGATATAAACAACTTATACACACTCTGGGTTGTCTGATTGTAATATGAAGAATAAACTAAAATTCAGTGTCTGAATGTCTAATCTCAAAGTACTTTACTCACCATTCTCTCATTTTTCTTCTCTCCTGTCTGCAGTAAAGACACTACCAGATGCATACTTTTTCCTCTATAAATTGATATGAAAGCTGCTTTGTGATCATTGAACAATTTATTATTGAGTCAACTCTATAAACCACATTAAATGTATCTTTCTTTGCTGTACTGTTCATTTCTTGGTTCATTAAACCTCCATGATATGAAATGTGGTTTCACAAATCAAAAGAAAATGAAAGTTCTTTATTGGCATTGATGGTTCCATGAAGAACCGTTAACATCAATGAAACCTTTTCAATGTACAAAAAGTTATTTATAGTGGAAAAAGCTTCTTTTTCCGTCCTTTGGATGAGATGTTAAACCAAGGTCCTGACTCTCTATGGTCGTTAAAAATCCCAGGATGTTCCTTCGAAAAGAGTAGGGGTGTAACCCTGACATCCTGGCCACATTTGCCCATTGGCCTCTGTCCATCATGGCCTCCTAATCATCCCCATACACTGACTGGCTTCATCACTCTGTCTCCTCTCCACCAATAAGCTGGTGTGTGTGTTCTGGCGTGTTCATCCAGGTGGATGCTGCACATTGGTGGTGGTTGAGGAGAGCCCCCCTTCCATATGTAAAACGCTTTGAGTACCCAGAAAAGCGCTATATAAATGTAAGGAATTATTATTATTCTTTCTGTAGATTGTTAAATGTTCTTCACCACTAAGAAATAATGGTTCTTTTATAAGATCTGTTCACTGAAAGTTTTTATTGGTGAACCAAAAATGGTTCTTCTATGGCATCACTGCAAAAATCCTCTTTTAGAACCTTTGTTTAGATGTATTTAGTACCAAATGAATGCAACCATTAGAAAAAGACAAAACACAAAACATTTTCTTAATTCACTTTGCAGTTTACCTCATTTCTGTGGTTCAAATTGTCAAGAGCTTATAACGTCTCAAAAATATAGAGCTCAAATCCTTTTAAGAAGGGTCACCATGGATTCAGACAGTCAATAGAAGCAAGAAAGCAGTTAAACAGGCGGATTAAGGTGGTCAGGCTGCACTTTGTGTGAGGCCCCCCTTAATTATTATGCTTTACTGGAAAAATGTATTTAGTGGTATACATAGTCCACAAGCAAATATTAAGGTTAACTGGCACTATAACTATATAACTATAAACACACACATTGAGACTCTACATTCCTTCAACTGGTGGACCAAATGGGAAATTGAAAACATCATAAATCATATATAATAAACCAATATTTAATACCTAATCAGCGCACACACAAAACTTGCCACAGCGCACCGGCAAACGTAATTATTATGAGTGTTTAGTAAAAAAAACAGCAAGGAGACTTTCTAAACATTTTAATAATTTATTAATATTGTTTTCTGTTTTCAGCTGTAGAGATGAAGTCGATGATACTGATTCGTCATGCATGTTTCATACAGATAACATAATCTGAGAATATTTATTTTCCATTTGAATTAGTTCGATTAAAAGAAACATTAAACATTTCAAGCTTTCTATAGGGTGTTTTCACGACGTGTCAACAATCCGGAAGTCGGCCATTCTGGCGGTACTGAACGTAAACAAAGCCGCCACTGAACCGAACAGAGCTCGTAAATTTAGCTGATTAATTCTGCTGAAATTGGTCAATTATTGTCGTGTTTTGGACTGTACTAATCGGTCGGACCGGGAAAAACATCTGGACTGCCAAAAGTTATAACAAATCAATGAGAAGAGTGCTAATAAAAAAATTAAAAAAAAAAAAACTGAGAAAAAAGGTGTTTGTGGTTGGCCAAACTGAACCAGATTTCAAGGGCAAGAATCCTGACAACATTCGCGTTTGTTCTAATCATTCCTTATCAGGTTGGTGAAATATTAGGCTAATATCGTAACTAATTTTGTGGTGTAATAATATACACTCATTGATATTACGTTGCTGTTTGTTAAATTCTTGCCTAAAGTCTTATTCTAGTCTCATTTCATAACCTACTCCAATAATACAAGACAATGTTACTGAAATATATTAATGGTGCTAAATTTATTGCTATTGTATTCTAGGTAAAAGATTTAACCTGTATAAGATTGATCCAGATTGGGTGCCATGCGTCAATGAGAGGAAAGCAAGAACCACAAACACCTAAGGACTCACTGACATCATGCTACAAACGTTGTGTGAATCGAACCCAGAAACTCAAGGGTGCTACTGCCCATTCTTTGCTTCTCATGGACATACCAAATGATGATGATGATGATTCTGCCACAAGTGACTATGTCAGCGATAATGTCTGCTGTGTAGAGATTAAAACTTAAATGACTGGTGATTTTATGGATTATATGACCAGTTTACTTCAAAATCTGAGAACAGAAAAGTTGCATTCGTGTTGAAAATTAAAGATGAAAAGGTTTTATTTTTCACTGGTCTACCTACATATCAGATTTTGTTAGCACTATTTGTATACATTAGTCCCCACCTCCCTGTGAAGAAGTCACTTAATGCATTCAAGGTGCTAATGCTAACATTAATGAGATTAAGGCTTAATGTTTCTACAACCTTTGTCTTATGCATTCAATGTGTCAATAGCCACTGCTTCTAGGGTATTCACTGATGTTACTCATGTCATGTTTAAGATAATTTTTGTACAATAGACAAAATTGGACTTGTTATAGTATTGTTGTGTAGTACAAACACAGTATACCACTGTCATTACAACAACACAAATGTATACAAAGAGCAACAGGACAGTTGGGTATGCAACAATCTTTTACTTTATTGTATGATGTACAAATCATGTGAAAATGTACTCAATTCTGAAATAAAACTAACAAAAAAGGTATCATTGTGAATTGCCCAAAACACACATTACATTTTCAAAAGGGAATAAATAAAATATTAAAATAAAATTCTCAGCCTGAATGTACATCAGATGTAAATGAAAACATATAAAGCTACGGAACGCTACAATAATCCTCCCAGACTTTTCTGCAATTACCCAGGATTACAAGGTTTTCTCGTATTCGCTGGAAATGAAGTAACTGCAAACCTTTCTAACGTGTAAGGTTTTCAGCTGTGTAGGGGCTTTTCGGAAGACTGACGGAAGAATTGTCGGATCGTCAGTCCACGACAAACGAGCCGGCTCGTACGGACTTTTACCACCTAATAACTTTAGTTTGACAAAATATCGCACCCTTTCACTATATGATTTAGCAGCTTCCATTCGTTTTTTTTTTTTTTTTTTTTCGTGATTTAGACATAATACATTAGTAGAACAACGTCTTATGTTGTACATTAACCGCGTAATCCATGCGGTTGTTTACATCCGAGTATCTCCAATATGGCAGCGCATCCGGGTAACTGACCAAACCGCGACGTAGGTGCAAACGCTCTATAGATATATTTCTCGTGTCTGTGAGGGAAGTACTGTTCATGTTTGTTACGTGCTCAATTTCACAGAAATGGCAGAATGCGCATCCTGTGTGTTTTCATTTTACGAAAGCACAACGTTTTGTTGTTATTGTGAGTTTACAGAAATAAAAGTTTACATTTTGTATTACTTATCTGTATGACCAAAATGATTATTTTAAGTGATCGCACCGGCGCCTTCATGTCATGCAGCGAGCGCGCTCTCCACACAAACACTTGGATAGCGCACATTTATCTATCTTGTAAAGTTGCTACTACTTACATGTTTCAAGTGATAAGCCATATTTGAGTTAGATGAATAATAGGCTAATGTTTTGATTTCCTTCAGTTAACAATCTTTCCCTCACAAACACGCCGTTTCCTGTCTTGATTTATCCAATGCCTTTAAGTATCAAGTCAATTTATGGATTTTTTCCCCCAGTATATCTTGTTCATGTTGTTCTTTTAACCTTTGTATTTTCCGTTTTTTTGTGCTCCACTATCTTACTTTCTTTTGGACATTTTGCCGCTATGCCTTCTAGCAATAGCAGTGACATAAATGAAAATAATGGACATGATTTGAACAGCAGTTGATTGGATAGATGTGACCCAAATGTCACATCTATCCAATCACCTGATTATTATTATTATTATTTTTAATGTTTCTTATGGGCCAATGAGGACCTTTTTTGGTTCGCCCTGAAGTAAATTTAAAATGATTAAAAAAAAAAATGGTCTGGCCAATCAGGGGCCCCCTGCACATGTGGGGCCCCGATTTCAGTTAATAATGGCACACAACCCACTTCAGCCATTTCCAATATCTTACCGAGATGAATAGACATGATCTTCTTCAGCTGCCTTTCTCACTTTTTCATTACATGTTGACAATACTATTTTAGAGTGTGGTTTAAGCTAAAGTACTAGTGTATTGGTGTCTTTGAGCCAGATGAGGATTTTCTAAACTGAAAAATCAGTTAATTCAGAAACCATCATTTGAGACATTTGATTGTTCATTGCAGTTTATTGCCTATAAAAGTATATATTTATTTCACAGCAGCTATTTTGCTAGGGTAATTATTAACTAAAACCATGAAATCATTTTACTTAAACATTAATTATATAAGTTATATATGTTATAATTATATATTTTATAAACATGATATATATAGCCTATTTATAAACTAAAACTGAAATAAAAATTAATAATGCATGTCATGCTTGTATATAAAACTATAAAATGCACCAGATACTGTGATGTCAAAATAAGACAAAGGTTAAATATGAAAAGGGAACTTTAAAAATAAATGTTTACTCTCTTACCTAATTTTGAAAATGTTTTCATAAATATCTGACTGACTATCTAGCTGTAAAACCTTATATAAAAGGTATATTTATTAAAAAAAAATTGTTTCATCCCTCTTTTAGGACATATTATAAAGGTAATATAAATCAATATAGCTATTTTGATTAAAAAGTGATCAATGTGTTACGTAGTTATGTTAAGAACTTTCTAGTAATCATCTCTGGTTAATTTCAAAGCAAAATATCGCTATTTTAAAAACTAAAATAGTTAAACTAATGGCATGTAAAGTTGTTGGATATGTGTTTCATGTTTCAAGAATCATTACGCTAGTTTTCGAGATGTACAGCGCCTTGCGTACTAGTCTCCACAGCAGTAGATGGCGCTACACGCTAACTTATGCTTCAGTTACAAGTTCACTGGTGCTTTCTTCTCAGAGAACATTCCAGTTACCCGTCCACTCAGAGTAGGCAAAGAGTAGGACCCCTTTTCTCTATCAAAATCAAAGAAAATGTCAAACCCAACTCCTGTAGCCAAGCCTGGAAACGCAGACAACCCTCGGGTATACTTTGACGTAGATATCGGTGGTGAAAGAGGTCAGAATCTTTTGTTTTTCTTTAGAAAGAAGCCGAATGACTGCATGCTGCTGTCTGCTGCCACATGCCTCTCAACTGCTTAGAAGAAAGGCAGAGAAAGAATTAGGAAATAAATGCTCTGAACTCAACCAGGAACACAGCTATTTAGAAAAGCAAGTGAATTTCTTGTTTTGCCATTGAACGGTGTTAGTGAGTGTTTTCTGCATTATATTCACGAGTCATTGTTATGTGCGGTACATTTTATGTCCCCTTCATATGTATTGATACATATTTGGCCCGGCCAAAAAAAAAAAAAAAAAGGGCAAGTACTTAAGAGTCTATGACTGGGTCATTATTTCTTTAAGTATTATGTTTCATGTTATATGTTTGGGAACAGTTCTTTTAACCATAATTTATGGAAGTGTGTAGCTTTCAGTTTCTTAAAAAAAAACACGTAGGAAGACACATCATGGCCATATTCCAGGATGACAAATCCAAAATTTGTCAGGCTTAAATTGTAAAAGAATGGCTGGGAGGGAACTTGAATAATCATTTTCACACATGAACTGACACTTTTGAGTCCAGAACTTAAATTCATTAAAAGTCTTTGGGATGTGCTGGAGGAGACTCTTGTATTGTCAGTACAAGATCTTGACCAAAAACTGATGCACCTCCTGATGGAAATAAATGTTTTGATGTTATTTAATTTAAAATATTAAAGTCACTTTTTTAAATATAGTAATCATATTGATTAGTTTATTAGAATATGAGTATACATAAGGGTGATTTCAAACCAAAATGTTTTGCTAAATAATTTTTTAGTAGATTTGAATAACATTGAAATGCAAACTACAGAAATGCAATAAATAAGAAAAAAAGATGACAGCACTTCACATTTCTACAATTCAGTTATAGTCGGTACCTCTTTGGGCAATTAAACCATAGATTTTGAGTTTCTATTATTGATATCTGTAAAAACAAATTCAATATGGTCAGATAAAATGCTTAAAAAATAACAGGGGTCAAAATATGCAACCACATCACCTGCATGACTGAAGATAATTGAAATAATCTGATAATTTATTCCTGGTGTTTTTTGTTTTTTTCTCTTTGCAGTCGGCCGTATAGTGTTTGAGGTCTTTGCTGATGTAGTCCCTAAAACAGCAGAGAATTTCCGTGCTCTTTGTACTGGTGAGAAAGGGATTGGTAAAAGCACTGGAAAACCGCTGCACTTCAAGGGCTGTCCATTCCATCGCAGTGAGTGTCCTGACCTCCCGTTTCCATGGAGACGTGTGTAATGATCTAATGTGCAGGCTTCAGTCATGGAAAACCTGGAAAGATCAGTGAATTCGAATTTCTAGGCTGAGAAAAGTCATGAAAATTACTATAGTGAATAAACATTTTTTTTATGCCAAGTTGTAAAATATTTCATTGCTCATGTCATACTTGCAAAATAGTCTTATTAGTCACATTTATATATTGAGTATGATCATTTAAACACTAATAATTGACCCCCTATAAAACAATTAATCAACTATTTATTTCTTATTATACCCCTCAGTCATCAAAAAATTTATGGTCCAGGGTGGAGATTTTTCTAATCAGAATGGAACTGGAGGAGAGAGCATCTATGGTGACAAGTTTGAGGATGAAAACTTTCACTACAAGGTACCACAGAGCTTCTTTGCTGTAAAGAATAAAAAAAAAAAAAAGTTTCATCATTTACTCACCCTCATGTTGTTCATATCCTGTAACACAAAAGTAGTTTAGCGGAATGTTCACGCTGTTCTTGAAAATTGTGAAAATCATGATATAGGATTCTGGTCACACGACCTGTCTCTAATGAATGTCAAACCAGATTTTTAATTTTTTAGTGAACTTTTCGTTTAATTAACCAAAGCCATCAGTCTGCGTAATTGCTCAGAAATTGCTCTGAGATTAAATCTACCAAACACAGCACTTGATTCATCTCCCTGAGGCATCCACTAATTTCCTGGTGTCTGCTCTGAGGAACAAATGAGACCTAGATAAACCTTCTGTTTTTTTCTTGAATGAAGTGGTGCTTTATTAATGGTGGTCTCTCGCTCTGGTTTCCCCCCAGCACGACAGAGAGGGGCTGCTCAGCATGGCCAACGCCGGACCCAACACAAATGGCTCACAGTTCTTTATAACAACTGTTCCCACGCCGCATCTGGATGGCAAACATGTTGTCTTTGGCCAGGTGCTGAAAGGAATGGGGGTGGTGAAGATGCTGGACGGGATGGAAACTAAGGAAGACAATCCTGTGAAGGTGACCATGTTAAATGCATGCAAACATCTTTTACTCTTTAAACACATTGTCATTGTGACATCTGCTGCCATGCTTAGAAATATAACATGACAGAGATCTTAACTGCTCCTGAAGGACAGGTGTGTCTGAGGTCTTTCTTTTACAGGCATTTAGTCACCATTATCAAGATTTAATAGTCATGAAATTTAGTCTGTCACCTGTTCTGCACAGGTGAGCTAGCTAGTGTGATAAATTAGCTTTTTGAAAGGAGAAGACATTGTGAATGACCATTTCTCTCTCCAATAAGGAAACACAAAGTGCACTTCCCTTTTTTTTCCAGTGAGCAATTGAATATATATATTTAGAGTGATTGCAACTGTCTCTCTCTCAGCCCTGTGTCATTGCTGAATGTGGAGAACATAAAGCAGGAGATGACTGGGGCATCGCACCTAACGACGGTTCAGGAGACGCTTACCCAGACTTCCCTGAGGACTCTGACGTGGACTTTAAAGATGTGATTATAAACTCATAAATACTTACATAAAAGAATATAAAAACACTTTTTTTTTTTATAATTTTTGAAAATATGCATATAAACATATAAAGATGACAATTTATAAGATAGAAAATAATATATATGTACTTATCATTTTTGTATAATTTTGATTAGCAAATTGCAATGGGCCATATCTACAAACAATATTAACCTGTCATTTTTTTAATTTATTTTTTTACTTAGAACAACTTGAGGGTGAGTAAATGATGACAGAATTTTCATTTTTGGGTGAACTATCCCTTTAAATGACAAGTTAATATGCATAAAAAATGATGCATTATATATAAATACTGATAGAACTATATGTTGGCCAGGCTGATTAATTGAGGGATATTCAATTATTGGCATCATCCCTGATTGGCCTATTAATAGACGCAGTTATTCCATTTAAGGTCGTTTCCAAATCTATTGATAGCCTTTTCAGTGGATATCGGTAGATCAATAGATTGATCAATAGATAGTCATGTTTAAGGACAGATAGGCAATTAAAAAACATTACAGTCTGCCACTGTGTGTATGAATGTATGTATACACAGCATTACATAGTATTAGAGCTGAAATGTGATTCACATGCTAAAAATGTTAATTAATTTTTAATCTGTTCTCCTCTTACTAGACAAACAAAGTCTTGTCTGTGGCAGAGGATGTGAAAAACATTGGGAATAACTTCTTCAAGGCTCAGAACTGGCAGTCAGCCATAAAGAAATATTCAAAAGCTCTCAGGTGAACACTTGAGTCTGCTATTAAGCCCCATTACACTTGCTTTGTGACATTAAAGAGACAGCTTTCCAGACTTGATATCAATTTGTCAAACCTTTTTAAACATGCTGTTACAGCTTTTTTTTTTTTTTTTTTCTCAAATTGATTCTCATGTCAT
Source organism: Elopichthys bambusa (assembly GCA_037101425.1). Classification (NCBI taxonomy): domain Eukaryota; kingdom Metazoa; phylum Chordata; class Actinopteri; order Cypriniformes; family Xenocyprididae; genus Elopichthys; species Elopichthys bambusa. Next base: position 16,281,806 of record CM074447.1, on the reverse strand, counting down.
GATTACATTCCTGTGAGTACCAGCTTGATATGCAAGATCTCTCACTGTGTAATCTAAAGTAAAAGTTGTTTATAACATTTGTGAATGTGACATGTCTGTATGCTTCATTGTAAACCAGCAGTGTCACTAAAGGCTACTTTGGTCCACAGGTATCTAGAGTTTTGTGGCAAAACCTTAGATGATGATAGTGCCCAAAAAAAGCTGGAGCCCACAGCCCTGAGTTGCATTCTCAACACGGCCGCCTGCAAACTCAAACTGAAACTCTGGCAAGAAGCAGTCGAGAGCTGTGATGAGGTAACTTTTGACATTTAAGCTGTCTGAATGGTGTCCAGTTCCATCTGTGTCAAAGGATATAAGAAGCAAAGGGCCTCGAGATGTTTTATAACAACACATCTCAGCCATTCACTGCTCTTGAAATAACCTTGTCATGGTTGCTATCATTTATAGATCACCAGACGCACCGGCTCTCTATTTAGGGAACAGTTGAAATGGAATCGGTTGACTCTTTTTTTTTTTTTTAAAGAGCCTGTAAGGGTGTGTTCACTCTTGTAGTTCAGTTCTTTTGGTCTGTACCAAAAAGAAAATGATACATTTTGTTCTGGTTCGCTTAGCTTTCACACTGTCATTTTTAATACCAAATCTAAAGATACAGAATAAAAGGTATAAGAATAAGGCCACAAGCTGTTTGGACAACTTGTATATTTTGAGACGGAACTTTCTAAGCATTAACAATGCTGTATTCTGGGTTAAATGTGCTCCTTGTATGTGTACATAATGGTGGGTATATTTACTAGCTGAGAACTCAGAGCTTATAAAATTTGTAAAGGAGTCACACACCGAAGATCTGTTGCAAGGAGATGATTGTTCTGACGCCTGTACTTAACTGTAGTGGGCAACGCAGCTCCTATGACAGGAAGAACCCTGTTTTTGGTCCGTGTTGTGTTCATATTTCAGTCGAACCGTGAAAAGGTTTGGATAGCAGCGTTCACTCTTCAGTTTACACTTCAAATGAACCGCACTAATAGAGCAATTGCACCAGTGTTCGTTTTAATTGAACCAAACCTGCCAAGAGTGAACACACCCTAAAACTGTATTTTCTACTGGTTTATGAGGTGATTGTGATGTTTTATTTATTATAACAAAGTTATGTTTGTTTTTTTTGTTTTTTTCTCAGGCCCTGGAGCTGAACCAGTCAAATACTAAAGCGCTGTTCAGGAGAGCTCAAGCCTGGCAGGGACTTAAAGAATTCAACAAGGCCATGGTACAAACACTACACAGACAGAAATACATTAATCTCACTCTAAATCAGTGGTTCTCAAACCTTTTTTAGGTGGCAAGCCAAAAAAGAATAAAAAACACAGAGTAGAACTCAAATCTGAGGAACTACCAAAAGAGTTGCTCACGGTTTTTGTGCTCATTGTACATAATGAGACTAAAGAAGAATGTTAATTGGTCTTGGTGCTTTTGATCAATTAGATTTATTTAATTTTATTTTTTTTTTAATAAGCCAGTTACTTCACGAATAAATAGTTTGACAGCCACTGCCCTACGCCTTAAAGAAAACAAAGAAATTATAGCATCAAGGATGTTTTTTTTTTTTTCCTTCCATGCAGATGGAAACTACACTGAACAAAATTATAGACGCAACACTTTTGTTTTTGCCCCCATTTTTCATAAGCTGAACTCAAAGATCTAAGACTTTTTCTATGTACACAAAAGGCCTATTTCTCTCAAATATTGTTTACAAATCTCTCTAAATCTGTGTTAGTGAGCACTTCTCCTTTGCCGAGATAATCCATCCACCTCACAGGTGTGGCATATCAAGATGCTGATTACACAGCATGATTATTGCACAGGTGTGCCTTAGGCTGGCCACAATAAAAGGCCACTCTAAAATGTGCAGTTTTATCACACAGCACAATGCCACAGATATTGTATCGCAAGTTTTGAGGTAGCATGCAGTTGGCATGCTGACTGCAGGAATGTCTGCCAGAGCTGTTGCCCGTAAATTGAATGTTCATTTATCTACCATAAGCCGTCTCTAAAGGCGTTTCAGAGAATTTGGCAGTACATCCAACCGGCCTCACAACCGCAGACCACGTGTAACCACACCAGCCCAGGACCTCCACATCCAGCATCTTCACCTCCAAGATCATCTGAGACATGCCACCCGGACAGCTGCTGCAATAATCGGTTTGCATAACCAAAGAATTTCTGCACAAACTGTCAGAAACCGTCTCAGGGAAGCTCGTCTGCATGCTCGTCATCCTCTTTGGGGTCTCGACCTGACTGCAGTTTGTCGTCGTAACCGACTTGAGTGGGCAAGTACTCACATTCGATGGCGTTTGGCACTTTGGAGAGGTGTTCTCGTTACGGATGAATCCCGGTTTTCTCTGTACAGGGCAGATGGCAGACAGCGTGTATGACATCGTGTGGGTGAACGGTTTGCTGATGTCAGCGTTGTGGATCGAGTGGCCCATGGTGGCGGTGGGGTTATGGTATGGGCAGGTGTATGTTATGGACAGCGATCACAGGTGCATTATATTGATGGCATTTTGAATGCACAGAGATACCGTGACGAGATCCTGAGGCCCATTGTTGTGTCATTCATCCACGACCATCACCTCATGTTGCAGCATGATAATGCACGGCCCCATGTTGCAAGGATCTGTACACAGTTCCTGGAAGCTGAAAACATCCCAGTTCTTGCATGGCCAGCATACTTACTGGACATGTCACCCACTGAGCATGTTTGGGATGCTCTGGATCGGCGTATGCGACAGCGTGTTCCAGTTCCTGCCAATGTCCAGCAATTTCGCACAGCCATTGAAGAGGAGTGGACCAACATTCCACAGGCCACCATCAACGACCTGATCAACTCTATGCGAAGGAGATGTATTGCACTGCGTGAGGCAAATGGTGGTCACACCAGATACTGACTGGTTTTCGGACCCCATCCCCCCCAACCCCGTTTGTTGCGTTTAAAATTTTGTTCAGTGTAGATTGGAGCTTTCAGGCTTCAAAAAAAGGATGCATTATGAATTATCTTTGACAGTTTAATTTAGAAGTAAATGGGACTTTTTATTCAGGAAAACTGCTTAAGCCAGTAGGAAAGACTATTTCAGCTAGTTAACATGATGTACTAAATTGACAAACTTAAAAAAAAAAAAAAAAGGACAAAACCCAACAAAATTACAAAAACAATATATATTATAAAAACAATTTCAAAATATTAATAAAATCTAGCAGCTTAATGATACTAAAATAACATTGACAAACAGAATCGCTATAATTTCTAAACACATTACAACGACCCAAGTGAAAAGGTCAGAACATTTTAAAATGTGCTGTATTTGAATGAATCAGTCTTACAATAGAATAGAAAATTGCTCCTAATTACATGACAGTTTGTTTCTGTGTATTGACTTTTCAGAGCACTATTTAAAAACCATATCAGCAGCAATGCCTAAATCAAAAGAATTAATTAAAAAAAAAAAAAAAAAAAAAAAATCTTTTCAGAACACTTATTTTTGTCTTTTTAAACTGCAGATCGATCTGAAGAAAGCACAGGAGATTGCACCAGATGACAAAGGTTAACTAGCTAAATTTGGTTAATTCTTTGATTATGAATTGTGAATATTTTTCTTTTTTAACATTTTCGTTTCCCTGGTTCAAGCAATTGGAAATGAAATGCTGAAGGTGAGGCAGCAAGTGAAAGAAGAGAAGGAGAAAGAAAAGAAGATTTATGCCAAAATGTTTGCGTAAAGGAAACTGCAGTGACCTCACTCCACACCGACCTACCTGCATATGTTCACTTACACTGCACTTGTGTCTTAGTGTTAAAGTCTATAGCTGGGTAAAAAGGTTTGGAAAGTGATTCTAATAATCTGTACTGTGTTATGAGTCAAGGAACAACGTTTCAATGCATTTTTAGTGAGCTGACCTAAAGATTGCTGACCTTAAAGAGTGACTTTGCAAAACATAATTTTTTTTGTTTTTGGGTTCATTTGTCTTAACTGCTGTTCATTCTATAGATCGCTGACTAAAAAACCAAAACATTTTTTTTTTTTTTTTGTGAAATGGGAATTAGCCAGTCAGTTGTATGGATTAAAACAATGAATATTTTCAAAGTTGAAGGTTCTTGTGTTTGTAGTTCTAGAAAACAAACCAACAAATTGTGACAATTAATTTATTTCTACCATTTACAGTAACCAACTTTGACAATATATACAAAACTGTCAGTTTACAGTTAACCGCATCATGGTGAGCTAAAATGTCCACTGGTTGTCAATCCAGCATGATCCTTTTTCTTTTATGACCCATTCCTTAGACAGATGTTATATATAAAATTCTTTCAATTCGTACAATTTGATCAAACCTGAAATATGCAAAGCCACTTTATGTAATTACACTTCAAGATCATATCAGAAAGGATACGAGGACATTCTGTTCCCTTAGGCACATTAGAGACTCTCAAGTCTTCAAAAGCTGTAGCCCTGAAAGTTTGAATCTGTGCGATGTGCCCTAATGGTTATGATAATAAAGATATGTAATGCTGAAATCACATGCCGTTGTATGCTGGTCCCCCACTGCCCTCAGGCACAACCCAGTTGATGTTCTGGCTGGGGTCTTTAATATCGCAGGTCTTGCAGTGGACACAGTTCTGTGCGTTAATCTGTAATCTCATGCCATCGCCCGTCTCAAGAGGAACATACTCGTACACACCTGTGGGACAGGAGTGATAAAATGTGGCAGCTTGTCAACCAGGTGTTTTCATCAACTTGTGGAACATATTAATCTTGCATTATCGTGTGCAAACAAAAGACTAACAAGGAGGATACCATTTAGTTTCCATTGCCAAATGCAGCAGAAATAATTACATACCAGCGGGACAGAACCTTTGCTCGGGACCGTCATAAATCGCAAGGTTTTGGGCCACAGGCACACTGTCGTCTTTGAGCGTCAGATGGACCGGCTGGTCATGCTCATGATTAGTCCCACTCAATGCTACAGATGACAACAGATCAAAGCTGATCTTCCCATCAGGCTTTGGATACTCAATAGGTGTACAGTTCTTAGCCGGCTTCAGCTGAGCAGCATCCAGACCTACAGGACAGTCATTTGTTTACCATTAGAAGTTAAATGCAAATGAATGCCAACTGATGTCAGAGAACTACTGCTGTAGTGGACTGTAAATAGTCTGTGGTTTTGCATAGCCAGATGTCGGAGCATCCAGTCTGGCCAATCGCAGTTAGTTCATTGCTCTGAAATGAGACAAAACTCAGAACATACAGTTGTGGTGGTCAAGGATATTTGGTTTTCTTAAATGAAAAAGGATTAAAAACCATCTAAAAGTTGAGATGTGCCTTAGAAAAAGTGAGATTTTGGACAATATCAGAATATATGCTGTTATTTTTCTACATTTTGAATTCATTAATATATTATTAAAATGTTTTTGCATTTTACATTAAACACAAACTATGAAAAGTCATCAGAAAATTACTTTATTGTCTAAAACCCTACTTTGCCTTGGGCAATTTCCAAACTTTTGGAGGGTAATGTATACATTTATATCTACATTCATTCATTTAACATTTAGAAATAACCATTTCAAAGATCTGACCTTCATGAACTTTTAATTCCTCAGAAATGCTCAAAGCAACAACCCAGTATCAAAATTAATCAATTTTACCAGCGGACTGATGCAACTTTACTGAGCAACTGTATGTTTTGGGTTGCAGCAGCAGGTTACTAGAACCAGGAAGTATGACCATATGGTTCTGGTTCTGTCAACATTGCATTGGCTCCCTATTAAACATTGTATACATTTGAAAAACTTGCTAATTACTTACAAAGCACTAAATGGTTTAGCTCCCCAGTACATGAGCGAGCTCTTAACGCATTATAGTCCTTCACGTCTATTGTGATCTCAATTCTGGCCAGTTGATAATACCTAGAATATCAAAATAAACTGCAGGCGGTAGATCCTTCTCCTATTTAGCACCTAAACTTTGGTTCAGTCTTCGTAGCATTGTTCAGGAAGCAGACACACTCTGTCAGTTTAAATCTAAACTAAAAACTAAATCTCTTTAACCTGGCATACACATAATCAATTTCTATTTTCAAATCAGTTAAATGATTGTTAGGCTGCATAAATTAGGTCAGCCATAACTGGGAACACTTCCTATAACACGTGATGTACTTGTTACATCATAAGAAGAATGGCATCTACGCTAATATTAGTCTCTCTGTTTATCCATTTATCGTAGTCAGACCCGTGCCTAAACATGAGCACAACACATCCCTGAAGTGTCAGCAGAGATTGTGTCAACTACGACACAACAGTGGCACAGATCCTCAACAAACCTGTCTCCATACCAGCATGATGAATCCACTCTTCAACCAGATGGACCTGGTTTAAATATTTTGAATGTTCTGATCCAATCTGATATTCAATCTGTAATGCTGCCTTAATCATAAATTATGCACTGTTCGTTTGTTGGCCAGAGGAGAACTGGCCCCCCTGACTGAGCCTGGTTTCTCCCAAGGTTTTTTTTTCTTTTCACTTATATAAATTCACTTATATATAGAAAAGTAAGATACTTTAACACTGCCATTGAAAAACAATTCTGCACCTTTCCCCATTTCCTGTGCTCAATAAATACTATATATACACAATCAATTAAGTTAAATATATACAATCAATTAAACTAAATAAATGCAAATAAATTCACACTAATATTACAAACAAATTCATATCCATAAATCCATTCAATAGTAATATCCAAAATAATCAGAATTTATCATTAAGCTTGTCAAAATGTAATTTTTAAACCATAATCTTTGTGTTAAATGGCTCTGAGACTAACTGAGAAACTGGAGCAATGACATTTTAGCTCAGAATACTGAATTTGCAACTATTTGCAATATTGTCTTTGAAACAATGGTCTTTAGGAAAAGCTTTTGTTATTAAAAGATTAGTTCACCTTCAAATGAAAATTACCCCAAGTTTCACCTTCAAGCCATCCTAGGTGTATATGACTTTCTTCTTTCTTATGAACACAATCAGAGAAGTATTAATAAATATTCTGACGTATCCGAGCTTTATAATGGCAGTGAGCGGGATCAATGAGTATGAGCTGAAGAAAGTGTCTCCATCCACATCCATCCATCATATAAACGTGTACTCCACATGGCTCCGGGGGGATAATAAAGGCCTTCTGAAGCATAGCGATGCATTTGTGTAAAAAATATCCATATTTAACAAGTTAAGAAGTAAAATCTCTAGCTTCTGCCAGACCACCTTCCGTATTCTATTTACAAAGAAAGTGTAAAACTCTCGCAGTTCAAAACACTTACACTACGTCCTACGCCTTCCCTATTCAACTTATGGAAAAAACTTAACTTGTTAAATATGAATATTTTTTTACACAAACGCATCTCTTCACTTTAGAAGGTCTTTATTAACCCCCCGGAGCCGTGTGGAATATGTTTATGATGGATGGAGACACTTTCTTCAGCTCATACTCGTTGATCCTCGTTCACTGCCATTATAAAGCTCGGATGCGTCAGGATATTTATTAATATTTCTCAGATGGTGTTCATCAGAAAGAAGAAAGTCATATACACCTAGGATGGCTTGAGGGTGAGTAAAGCTTGGGGTCATTTTTATTTGAAAGTGAACTAATCCTGATGGGGATAGGGGGGTCGGGGGCTGCATTCTGATATGTTGTATCCTTTTTATTTAAATGATTATTCAATAAAAACAATTGTTCACAAAAAAGTAAGTGATCCTTTAACAAGCAACCAGTTCACAACCGGTTTCTCAGTTCTTACCATTATGCTTCAGTGTCCAAGGTTCTTTTCCTCTTAAAATCCAGTAGAAAATTCCGGTGTATACCATCCCTCCGTAGAGTCCAAAGTAGTTATGGAAAGACGGTCTGATGTTCCTCACAGAATACAACTCCTTCCAAATCCAGGACTTTTTAAAAGCTTCCTCATATTCAGGAATATAGAGACCTAGCAGAGAAAAATCCACAGAAAAATACTCTGTCTAGGACACCTGGACGCCTTTAATATTCGGAGAGTTACATCTCAGCTAATTTGCAAAGATGTCTGGGTTGGCTACCTGCTGTTTCCGACTGCAGATTCTCATCTGTGATTTTCCTGAAGGCTGTCTCGGCTGCCAACATGCCACTCTTCATGGCCGTGTGAGTGCCTTTGATCTTAGGCACGTTCATGAAGCCTGGACTGCACCCTATCAGCATACCGCCTGGGAAGGTCAGTTTAGGAATTGACTAGAGGGGAGAACATGGATGTGAGAAGTTAAACAAAAGAAAACAGACAGAAAAAGAACTTATATTAAGAATTTCAAGTTGCCGACATGCCTGGAAACCTCCTTCATTAAGGGCTCTGGCTCCATATGCTATCCTGTTGCCACCTTCCAGGGTAGACATTATCGAGGGGTGATGTTTCCAACGCTGGAATTCCCTGAACGGGCTCAGGTAGGGATTAGTGTAGTCTAAACCTACCTGAGGAAGACAAACCAACATTTGCTGTTCACCGCTGTTGCCTGCTAAGATGAGCTGGACAATGGTGTTTTGAGGATACATCAATATTAAAAAACTGAAAATGAGAATGCACAATTAAATATCAAATATCAACTGATAAACGCACCACTGTTCAAAAGTGTGAGGTTAGTAAATATTTGCTCATCAGCTGAATTTATTTGATCATAAATACTGTAAAAAAAGATTTATTACACTTTAAATACTGTGAAATATTATATAATTTAAATAAATTAAAATGTTTTAATTTGAAATTTATTTAAAACATTTATTATCAATTTTAAAAACAGTTGTGCAGCTTAAAAGTGTTTATGAAACTGATTTTTTTCAGGATTCTTTGATGAAAAGAAAGTTCAAAAGAACTGTATTTGAAATTGAAATATTTTGTCACTTTTGATCAATTCGATGCATCCTTGATTAATAAAAGTATTAATTTCTTTAAAAAAAAAAAAATTACTAACCACATACTTCTGAACAGTAGTATCTCTTCAATACAGTACATCTCACAACTGCAATGCCTCTAACAGCTCTGCAAGCAAAATGTACTTGAGGGAAAATAATTCAGAGCAATCATGAGATTTGACAGTTCTGTCAATCAAACGCTGCACTGTATCTCCAGACACCTGTGACCAATCAGAACGAGTACCATCCCGAGGCATGACGACATTGGATAATAACCCGTCATCACTGCAGAACTCCTTAAGACGTCTGGAACTGAGACTAGTTTCTATGAATCACAAGCATTCCATGAAATGCCTCTTTAAAAAGTGATTGGAAAAAAATGTCATTTTGATATGCTATATTATCAGCAGGATGAGAAAATGTCCTCATGACCAGGAACAATTTCAAAGTTCAAAGCCTTTTCCCACTCTCTTGCGCATCATTTTAGCTCATGAAAGAACATGATGAATGAGGTCAATAATATCTCTACAGATCAAAGCATCCTGACAAAGACATCAATCCAGAACATTCAGCTTTAAGATTAAGTCTTCAAAGAAGATTCTTGCAAGTCCAATGAAATACTTCAATCAGAGTTTGACCCAGAAGGTTTGGGAACAAGATGACTTACAACAAAGCCCAGGGCCACCAGTGGTTCTCCCTCATTGAGGTGGTACAGGAAGGAGCCTCCATATGTGTTCCTGTTCAGAGGCCAGCCAACCGTGTGCTCCGTCCGTCCTGGGCGCCACTTCTTCTCATCGATAACCCAAAGCTAAAAAAAAAAAACATTTTTTTTTAAAAAATTTATTTCTATATTAAATACAGCTCATTTTGTATTAAATGTTTATAATATAATATATAAAATGTAATTATTATTAATATATTAATGATTCATAATAATTATAGTAACAATTGATATATAATAACATAATAGAGATGAACCAATACTAAATTTATCCTCCGATACCAAGAGCCGATTATTCAGAATGATATCTGCCGATACCAATAGTTTGATTTTCTTAAGGCGAGACACCCCAGGTGAATAGGGTAAAAAAAAAAAATAACTAATAGATATCACCATACTTCCCCAGTTGATTGATTACATTAAGAATTGCAAAAAAATGTTTGTATTACTGTAACATGCACTCACATATGGAGTTATTTTAATGTCAAATGTCGAGAGCACAGTATTGTGACGCGAGAGCACATCAGTGTAACGGCAAGCGCAAATCTCTCCGCTCACGTGCGGATTTCCTTTGCTCTCGCACAAAACTGGACGCGCGCTCACAAATATATAGTGCTCTCTTATGAACTGCCTCTCCTCTCGCTCAGATATTCTGCGTGCACGCTCAAACTGTTTCCTGTGCACTCAAATTTTGTCCTGTGCGCTCGTGAATCTCTCTCCGTGCTCTTGCAGACATTAATTTGCTTCTGGATTAAACACTGTCAAAAGTTATCAACCAATCAGAAGAGACAACTGATCCATGAAAATGCTACGTGGAATCTTATTGGCTGAGAGTGAACTGTGCCTGGAATTCTTTCAGCAAAGATGGATATTTAATTTCTTTACAATTTAATAATATTAATCAAATGTAACCTAGTCTAACTGAATCACATTACAGGTCAAACCCCAATTTATCTAAACAAACAAAAAAAGTTTCTTATTGTGGTCGTACATTTTGTGTACTTGTTGAAATGTATATAAAAAAAATAGGTAATATTTTAAAATAAGTTTATTTGTTAGCATTAGTTAATGTATTATCTAACATGAACTAACAATGTGCAATACATTACTGTAATTATTAATCTTTGTTAACGTTAGTTAAAAATACAGCTGTTTGTTGGTTGTTTACTTCATAGTGCATTTACTAATGTTAACAAATACAACTTTTGATTTTTAATAATGTATTAGTAAATGTTGAAATTAACATTAACAAAGATTAATAAATGCTGTAGAAGTACAGTTCATTATTAGTTAATGTTAACTAATGCAGTTAAATAATGTTAATGAAACCTTATTGTAAAGTATTACAAAAAAATATCTTCTGATTTAAGACAGAACAAGATCAGGGTTAGATCATCATTCCCTAAATACATAAAATGTGGATATCAAATATATCAACTATAGTGAATTTCTTTTGAGGTCTGGTAGAACATGACATACAAAAATACTTTAGCTAGAAGCTTGCAATAGAAGCACTATTGTTACTTCTGTGTTGCAAACATTAAATAATAACACAAGTATTGCAATAACAATTTATAGTCCGAATATACACTGATTTTAGCAATAAAAACGAGTAAATTACCTTTCAAACTAATTTTATTACACTGTTCTGCCAGTAGGTGGTGACCAGTGACTGTTAAAATGTATTTGATGTATCAGAATCATTAATTCAAGAGATTCGTTTAAAAACACTGGACGAAACACGTCTTAATTAATTTCAAACGATTTTGTAATGAATCTGTTTAAATTAATACATATTTTTCAATAGGCTAATTTATAACATTTTAAACATTTCTAAATAGGCTGATTTATAACATTAAATTAGTTGTTTAATCTTTTGTTTTAAATCAATGTATAATTTAATGTTTTAATAATATGATGGTTTTTGATAAATCGTTCAGTGGGGTTTTACCTGTAATGTGATGCAGTTAGACAAACAAGCTTATTAATATAGAAACCATCCAAGCGCCCCATTCCGATCCATTTCTAAGATATGGCCTACATTTTGATTAATATTATTACATATTATTAAATTGTAAAGAAATTAAATATCCATCTTTGTCGAAAGAATTCCAGGCGTAGTTCACTCTCAGCCAATAAGATTCCACGTAGCATTTTCATGAATCAGTCTTCTCTTCTGATTGATTGATAACTTTTGACAGCGTTTAATCCAGAAGCAAATTAATTTCTGCAAGAGCACACAGGACACAGTTTGAGCGCGCAGGAATCAGTTTGAGCGTGCACACGCAATATCGGAGCGAGAGGAGAGGCAGTTCATAAGAGAGCACTGTATATTTGAGAGCGCGCGTCCAGTTTTGTGCGAGAGCAAAGGAAATCCGCACGTGAGCAGAGAGATTTGCGCTCGCGCATTACATTGATGTGCTTTCGCGTCACAATAATGCGCTCTCGACATTTGACAGTAAAATAACGCCATACTCACAGAGGCGCTACAGCGATCTGTCATGTCACATTTAAGAGCATCAAAACACCATTCATTGTTTGAATTTTCCTGATAAAATGGACAGAATTTGAAGCTGAGACTTTGTTTCTTATCAAAAGTAAGAGTACAAAGCTCTTTGCGACTACTAGATGTGAGGCACGTTACAAGTAATGTTTGGTGTAGGGAAAAACCATGGACCTGGCAAATAGAGTCAAAAAGTGCATGCTTTAACGTCTCTACTTTTGAATCATTAATGCGTTATTGTCATGTTAACTTATACTGTGTGTGAAGAAAATGTGTTGAATCCCAATCCTGTCTGAGTCTGAGGTGTTTTTCCGCCCCTTTTTGTTTGACAGGATATAATTGGCCCTGATCATTGGCTGTTTATAATCTGAAAATAACTGCTTTTATTGGCCAATACCCATTATTGGCCAATACATTGGTGCATCCCTACTACATAATCCCATTTATATTATGAAGTCAAACCAAAAATTATTCAAACGTTTTTGGTATATTTTTACTAGTGGGTGCAGGACACTATAGTTAATTTATGTAAGTGAGGATAGCAAAATAAAGTAAACTGTGACATATTATACCCAAAAAGTCTTCATACAGTGGACTACCAGTCAAAGTGATAAAAATTTGGAACCAAAAATTATTGAGACACTTTGACCTGACCATTTATTTTTTGCTCAAGTGTTATCTGACATAATTAAGATTCATTTTTTTAAGATCTTGTCATATTTTATTACCATTTTTTTAATCTATAGTGAATAAACTGTATTAATGAATTCAAGGTGTCTGAATAAATTTTGGTTTGACTGTGTATCATCAATATTAATTACTAATAATATTAACACTACATTCTAATGAGACTAACAAGATCAAGGTTTTAAATGAAAGCAAAGACCCCTTGTGCAAAAATGACTAGCTGATATCACTACAATTATCAGTGAAAGGGGAACAGTGACATCAAACTGAACAAGGCAATGTTTATGTATGCAAGTTTAAAGCATCACCCAAGCAAGCGAGTTCTTGTACCTCTTTGAGGCCAATAGCGTACGTCTGCGGCTCACAGTTCTCCCTAAGACTGAACTGCTTGTAGAGTTGCTTGGCCAGGTGTCCATGGCAGCCTTCCCCAAACAGAGTGACCTTAGCGTGGAGCTCCATGCCTCTCTCAAACACATCCTGAAGAATTCAACAGAGTGTGAAATGTGGTGGTAACAACACATAAATATGCTATTCGCACATCAGAATCACTTCACCCAGGATTACCCTTTTATTTTTTCTTACAGTGCATCATCTGCTGTGGTTCAGAAAGTCATTGAGCCTTGATGTGGACATTCTGCGGACTTTCATATCATTTTTCTTATGAATGTAAATCACAAATTAAAAAAGGGTGTGTTTGAAATGTTTATTTAGGGGAAAAGAAACCGTTTCATCCAACTGCCATTGCATATTCTGTTCTGGAAGGTATACTGATATATAAAACCTTATGACAAATGATGACAAACCTTTGGAGAGCCATCTTTAGCAATGCCAACATCATTGGTTGCAATTCCTTTCACACTTCCATCCTCATGAAACAGCACCTGTGTAAAAGACAAATTCACAAGAGTTTGCAAAAGTCAACAGGTCCTGAAATTAAGTAACTTATTCCAGGGCTAGTAATTATAATCACTGAATTGAGTTTTTTTTTTACTCTTTTTGGAAGGACTTGAAATATTAAAGCCACAGATGAGAATTTTGCACTGGCCAGTTGTACTTGTACTGACACCTACCGTGCGTGCAGCATCATCATGCTAAAATAAAGGTTTGCAGTAACAGATGCGACTGTTAATGCGTTATTCATAGTGATTATAGATTTATTTTGTGTCCTTCTTAGAATAGGCAGTTTGCGACTTTGCATGGTAAACTACATACGATAGCACTGGTATTATAAAACATTCAGTGGCACATGCCACTCAAATACAGATGTGCTACAGCATGTTTGAAAAAAATTATTACCAACTTTAATTGACATTAATTTTAAAATATCACTAAATTACGCTACAATTACATCAGTATAGCGGCTCATCTCATCGGTCAGTAACTACTGGAGGTGTCACAACATTTGGCGACATGTTCCACGACTCAGTGTCAGTGTTTTGCGAAAATGTCAGTATCACATGCCATCCACTGGCACATGCCAATGAAGATCAGATGTGCCACTAAACATAACGACGTTCCATTGGCTTCTGTGCATCAGATGTCACTTAATGTCTCTCCGTAACCTATATGCCATCACTGTGTAAACTACAAAAACACAAATCTGTGAAAACAGTGAAGGCATGCACATGCATATTATGTGTTTAGTCTATAGGCATGCGCATTTGACGCAAGCGCTCTGTAAAAGAATGCGTATGTGCGCATGCGTGTAGTGTTTCTTTACAAAGTGACATCGCCAACTACTGGCCTGGAATGCATAATACAACGTTTTTAGTCATTTTCGAGGATCCGTGTGAAAGGGGATCTTTTTGATAATGTTGTCATCTATACAAAAAAAAAAACATTTCCGTTTTTAGTACATCGTTGTAGTGTAAACGTACCCTCAAAAAACGGTCTAATAATGCGGTTCATGGATTCTCGTCCGTGGAATGCACCACAGTATTTTGGCGGTTACTCGACACGGGTAAATTGCAATCAAGAATTTTTTTTAAATCAATCTGAATTTAATCGAGGAATCATGACAGCTCTAGAATGGATCATCTTGTGGGGTTTGAACCTACAACCTTTCACTTACCAATCCAGATCTTTAACAAGTACATTCACTCACAATACAAATTACAAGAAATTACAAGTACAAAAGCAGGTCTAAATAAAATAATAATTAAGAAAAGCCTGACCTCAGCTGCTGCGTAGCCTGGATACAGCTCCACTCCAAGCTCCTCTGCCTGCTCCCCAAGCCAGTGTACAAAATGCCCCAGACGAACTAAGTAGTTTCCATGGTTATTCATCGGAAGTCCTGTATTCACAAATTGCATTAAATTGCATCCCTGTGACTGAACCAGTCCTAAAAGCTTTAATAGTTTGTATAGAAAACCATTTAGGACATTGTGACTCAAGAACACCATTTATATATTATTTTTGCCATTTTGAAAGTCTTATTGTGTGAAGTTGTATAACTCTCTAAAGTGGGTCATTTGCAAGAATGGCAGTCTCCTACCTGGTAATATTGGAATAGGAATGCGGTATTTTTCTGTCAAAATAGAAAATTTGTCTTCTGTAACTGGAGTGTTCAGTGGCGCCTGTTATACATGAAACAAAATCAGTGTCTTTGCCATCATGGCCATTATTTTTGTAAATACATCATAGTAAACCAGAATGCCAACATATTTTCCATATTTTTAAAGCTATTTTAAAACATGTTTATTTTATTTTTTTTAAATAGCAGTATAGCATTTACAATTCTTTGTGTGTTAACAGATCCTAAGTGGGGACAGTACGTATGCGTGCGTTTGTTTGTACCCCTCTCTCCTTCCAGTCTGGAATAAGCTCATTGAGTGCAGAGGGCTCAAGACAGGCTCCAGACAATGTGTGTGCTCCCATCTGAGACGCCTTCTCCACCACACAAACCCGCAGCTCTTTCTCATGCTGATTGGCCAGCTGCTTCAGCCGAATGGCTGCTGACAGGCCGGCTGGACCACCACCAACAATGACAACGTCTGCCTCATCCGCGAAGCGTTCCATTTCCACCCCTGTAAATATGAAAACATATTACAGTATCACAATCATCTGAGCCTCTTTTTAATACAAAAATCATATAGAGAATTATTTTTATTTACTTTATACACATATATACAAACTTAATATAATTACTCTCATACTGACTTCAAAGGCAAAATTAAACATTTTCAAAGAAAACTTTGTAAATTGTTTTATCCGTGTGCATGCATTAAGTCAAGACTTTTAGTACAGATTCTTTACTGTCAACAAGATAATTTTACACCGTGTTTACACCGGCATGAAGTTGAGCCGGAACAGCTAAAAGCTGTTCGCACCAGACATGACTGTTGCGAATTCATTTGTTCTTCATATCAGAAGTAGCGTGGGTGCTTGAAGGAACAGAAATAGAAATAGAACGGGGCATCAGTTTACCGTCTGGAATTTGCCATGTCGTGCTGCACCCAGTATAGACGGCATGACTGATTATAATGGATTATAATCGGGTTCTATTTGCTTTTGTCTCACTGATTGCATCAGGTGTAGACACGGTGTTAAGTACAAAGTAATTGTATTAAAATATTATGGTTTAGAAACATGAAGTTAAACAGTAAATCCATAGTCTTGCATAGTAGTTAAGGCCACCTAATGTAAAGTGTGACTAATGTTTTAATTCTCTCATAAATTCCAACGTTTTCCAGTCCAGTAAATAAAAGTGCAGAGTCTGAACTTTTCTGAACAGAGTCTGAATTGTTATCCAATAACAATTTAAAACCTTCATCTCTGTCTTCAGCATGTGGCAACACTTGTCCAGCCTCTGTGCTCACTCTCGCCTCTAAAGGGGATCATACAATGATGACATAACATAGCACAGAACTGACCTTCCCATCGCGGGTCCTTATCTCTGGGGTACACTGTGTAATGAGTGGTAATTCGTGGCACAGATGAGGAGGAGGACCGTGAGGAGTACACCTGAGGTGCGACATGATCCGCCTTTAGTACATGTAGACACCTCCGTGCTGCAAAATAAATAAATAAATGAAATAAAAAATAACTTGATTTTTTTCCCTCGGTAATTGATTGGATAGTTTGTTATTGCTTTGATCTCATGTGAGTGACAGGTTGTCCCAATAAACACATTATCAGAGAAGAGAATTTTGCTGAAAGAGGGACGAAGTTATTTTCACTAATGATTTATCCGTTTGCTTGACTGTTTGTTTATTACATTAAAAAAATTATGTGCATGGATAAATCATTTATAATAAATACCGCAATATTCCATTAAAAAATGGTCAATTTTGATTTCATGGTAACTTTACGAATTGGATTACCCCACAGTATAGTTTTATAAACACACTGTGTATAATGTCCATCCAAACTAAATGTATGGACTTTGTATAACAGGATAAGCTGTTACAAAATCCTCCCTTAAGTAACAGGCCAATTAAGATACTCGTCTAAAAGAAGCAGACGGAGTCGTAAGCTGTTTTTTATGCATATATTTAATGCAGGAACACGTTATCAAAATGTTCACCTCTCAGACACAAGGACACATCTGACCGATATTCGAGTGACCTTTGCCCTACTTTCCCTGTGTATTAAACAGCTACAGTGTTGTTTTAGCTAGCTAGACGGACAAACCTATAGATTAAAACACGAAACATGTCATGTCCCGTGCATACGTGGATAATAACAACTTAACAGGACAGTAAACATGCTTTTAGGTTTACAGAATCAAAGGTTTACGACGTTCTACTAGTGTTCTGGTTACATGATAGTGAAAGTGTGACGGTACCTTGGAGGGAATATCTACAGGCTGGAAACATTTAAGGAGCTGAATGTGCAGCTGTGACTCTGGAGAGTGCTTCCCGTGGTTTTCCAGGTTAAGTGTGGACAAACAAACAACACCCCGGCTTACCCTGTTACAAAATAGGTGTCATAACAAATACAAGTTGAGCAGCCCGTCTGTTGCGCAGCTCAGAATGACGTCAGAAAAACGCGCCGGAATTATAATAAAACGTGAATGACTGTTGATCATGAACTCATATGGATGCGAGTTACAACGTGTACAGGATAGCGTGGCTTTACTGTCATTCAGTTTAGCTGTCAGGCAAATATTTAATTTAGACCGCAGGAGGTGCTGTACAATCTAAGATCAGAGATAGTGTATAAATAAAATAAACAGAAAACAATAAACAATGAAAAAAGCCACTTTTGGGGACCATTACAGATTTGTTTTTTGCATGTGACCTATTTTCATGAAAATTAAACTCACCTTGTTTTTTAATTGGATATTGCAGTGTTTATTATAAAAGATATAGACCTATCTGTGCATATCATTATTTTTTTTTAAACTCATGTGCCCCCATAATCTTTAAAGGCACCATGAAATCAAAATTGACCATTCTTGTATATTTATGGAATATTGTATTTATTATAAATGATTTATCCATGCACATCATAATAAAAAATAAAAATAAATTAATTAAAAAAAGATCAGCGAGCGGCATCAATATAAAGTCCATCTCTAGTTTCACTCGGATATACGTTACAATCGGGAAGAAAAAACAATTCCCACTTTCTTTCATTTGATTGTGTATGCACATGTAATGTTCTTGACAGGTTTTGTAAGAATCACCCATAATTATAGCAAGTTGGCAGTCAGTGGAGTTCTGTTTCCACTTTATTTACTGTGTTCTGTCTCCATGTCGAGGCAGACTTGATGTGCTTAAAGGATTAGTTCACTTTAAAATGAAAATGACCCCAAGCTTTACTCACCCACAAGCCATCCTAGGTGTATTTGACTTTCTTCTTTCTAATGAACACAATCAGAGTTATGTTAATAAATATCCTGACGCATCCTAGCATCCAAGGGACCAACAAGTATGAAGCTGAAGAAAGTGCATCCATCCAAAGCAAAATGTACTCCACATGGCTCCAGGAGGTTAATAAAGGCCTTCAGAAGTGAAGCGATGCATTTGTGTGAGAAAAATATCCATATTTAACAAGTTATAAAGTAAAATATCTAGTTTCCGACAGACCACCTTCATATTCAACTTACGAAGCGTTTTGAACTGCGAGAGTTGTTACACTTTCTTCGTAAGTTTAATACGGAAGGTGGTCTGACTTGTTAAATATGGTTATTTTTCCTACATAAACGCATCGCTTCACTTCAGAAGGCCTTTATTAACCCCCCGAAGCCGTGTAGAGTACACGTTTATGATGGATGGATGCCTTTTCTTCAGCTCATACTCGTGACCCCTGTTCACTTCCATTATAAAGCTTGGATGCGTCAGGATAAAGAAGAAAGTCATATACACCTAGGATGGCTTGAGGGTGAGTAAATCTTAGGGTAATTTTCATTTTAAAGTGAACTAATCCTTTAATAACTGTGCAATCTTTACAATGTGACCTTGTAAATATGTAATTTTAAGGTAAAATGGAAAATTAAATAAATAAAATGCAATCAATGCAGGATATTTAAATTATTGACACCCCCCCCCCCCCAAGAAAAAAATCCTGGAGCTACCACTGTCAATTTTTAGGCCTGGAATAGAATGTCCCTGCTTCAAACTGTGTAAAAACTGTGAACTATTCCTTCTGATGATCCAAGAATAAAAAGGTAACACAGAGTGAATGTTATCACTTTGTTCCTCCTATGGCTTTGAAAGAGAAAGACAATTAAAATGACTGACAGATGTCTCTAATTAAGGACTGCCTTTGCCCCTGACAATATAAGTAATGCTATTTCCTTTGGAATCCAAAGAGCACCTACAACATCTGTTAAGAACCTGAATGGTGCTTGAACAAGACTGGCTAGATAAAAGTAATTCTATACAATATAGGCTACATTTACATTCTGTACAAAAAGCAGCGGTCATTAACATGCTACACACATTTTCAGATGGACAAGAAACACATTTTCTGATGGAAAAAACCCCATGAAAAAACATCTTAACCACTGAATAGCTGCTGGTATTTTTTTTATTTTATTTTATTTTTTGTAACAGTCTGTGTCATGTGTTTAGTCACTTTCATTTACCCAGAACAAAACTTAAACATAGATAGATTTAATAGAATATAAAGTGCCTAATCGGCCATTTTCAGTAGACCTAGGCTAAGATTTAGCAATGCATTTGTGGCTTTTTATTAGAAACAGAGATGATTAGTGAATAGCACAGAATGTGTAGGAGAAAGAATGTATGTTATCACCATATGAATGAGTGAATCCTTATGCCATACGTTTTGACACCCATAGCACATCCCCCACCTGTGAATCATATGGAAACGTTCACTAGCCTATATTAAAGGACAGGTGAGTTTTGCATTAAGCAATATATTAACAGCTTCACCACTGACAAATACTTTCTAAAATAGTGAGTTGAGGAAGAATTGCATTTGAACAATGAAATGCCAGGAAAGTTTTTTATTATTATTATTATTTGTCATCTTTACAGTCATAAAATTAAAGGTAATCTCTGTGAATAACTTGTCACAAGAAAAGAAAAAACAAAGCAGGATTTTCTAGAGGGAAACATGAAAAAATCCTCTTCATTCAGTGGGTTGGCAGTCAGAAAACAATAGGCTGTTTGTAAATGATCACAGATGTAAATTATACACTTCCACATGTAAGAGAAGAGCACTGTGGGAGTCTTACTAATGGTATTTTATTAATAATCAGGCAACTGCTCTTTTTGGTCCCTAACGCAGAGTCATCCATCATAAAAGCCTGAAGTCCATACTTAGAGTTCTTAATCATTATATCAATCAAATGGCAGCTGGGTAACTCACTAAAACATGTCAGGTCAAATTTCAGTCCAAAAATATGGCTTTATTCTATTTTCATAAAACAAAATATAATTTCTTATTTCTTTATTTCAATTTTTGGGTTGAAATATAGCCTGAATATACTCTTGACATGAGACTAATCCCACTACATCTTTATATTTGACTCCCTGAATGAAGATGGCATTGTGCGTGCAGGCAGACAGTTTCAGATAAAATATTCAAATAAGGATGAACAAATAAAATGCATGGGTTTCTATTCACACAGTGAGTTATTTCAATAAAATCTGTGAACAGTCCTTCTGATGATCTAAGAATAAAAACAAGGTGACGCAGAGTGGACATTATCACTTTGTTCCTCCTGTGGCTTTGAAAGAGAAAGACAATTAAAATGACTGACAGATGTTTCTAATTAAGGACTATCCTTTGTACTTCACAGTAAAAGTAATGGTATTTTCTGGAAACCAAGGAGCTCCTACAACATCTGTTAAGAACCTGAATGGTGCTTGAACCAGTTTGGCTAGATAAAAAATAATTCTATACAATATATATTTACATTTTGTACAAAAAGCAGCAGTCATTAACATGCTCACACATTTTCAGATGGACAACAAAACACATCTTAAACACTGAATAGCTGCAAACCAGTACTAACACTGAAAAGACAAGTTGTCAATCAATACAACAAACAGGACGGATGGTAAAACACTAAGTAAACACTTATATTATTCAACCATGTCTTTATTTTCTCTGTGGATCCTGTGGATGAGTCACTACTTGTAAACTGATTAAGCCTTATCAATGGCTTATAAATACAATACAATCAAATAAATTGTGCTCTTATGTCCATGTTGAAAAGATCAGGCCACTAGCTGTATGTTGTATTTTGGATGCTGGTGTTCTGATGCCCCTACCAGGCTTCTTAACTAGCTTAAAAGAGAGTTTAGCCAAAAATGTCTGTCATCATTTCATGACCTCCATGTTGTAACAAACTTATATGGACCCTGGACCGCAAAACCAGTCAGAAGGCTCAATTTTTTGAAATAGAGATTTATATCATATATAATATAATAAGCTTATATAATATATAAGCTTATATATTATATATACAGTGCTGCAGAATCTGTGAAAATGTGAATAATTTTAACAAAATAAGAGGGGTCATACAAAATGCATGTCATTTTTTATTTAGTACTGTCCTGAGTAAGATATTTTACATAAACGATGTTTACATAAAGTCCACAAGACAAAAAATAGCTGAATTTATAAATATGACCCCACTCAAAAGTTTATGAACCCTTGTTTCTTAATACTGTGTGTGATTACCTGGATGATCCACAACTTTTTTTTTTTTGTTTGTGATGGTTGTTCATGAGTCACTTGTTTGTTCTGAGCAGTTAAACTGCCCAATATTCTTCAAAAAAATCCTCTAGGTCCTGAAAATTCTTCAGATTTCCAGCATCTTTTGCATATTTGAACCCTTTCCAGCAGTGACTGTATGATTTTGAGATCCATCTTTTCACACTGAGGACAACTGAAGGACTCAAACACTCAAACACAACCATTAAAAAAGGTTCAAACATTCACTGATGCTCCAGAAGGAAACACGATGCATTAAGAGCCGGGGGGTGAAAACCAGTGTGAAAAGATGGATATCAAAATCATACAGTCACTGCTGGAAAGGGTTCAAATATGCAAAAAAGGCTGGAAAACTGAAGAAATTGCAGGACCTGGAGGATTTTTCTAAAGAACAGAGCTCAGTTTAAACAAGGACAAACAAGTCACAGGTCATCCAGGTAACCACACACAGTAACTTTTGAGCAGGTCGTTTTTATAAATTCAGCCATTTTTGGTCTTGTGGACCATATGTAAACATTTTTTTCTTAAATCTTACTCAGGACAGTACTAAATAAAAAAAAAGAACATGCATATTGTATGATCCCTCTTATTTTGTTAAAATTATTCACATTTTCACAGATTCTGCAAGGGGTTCACAAACTTTCAAGCAGCACTGTATAATAAATAAGCTTTCCATTGACGTATGGTTTGTTAGGACAGGACAATATTTGGTCAAGATACAACTATTTGAACATCTGTAATCTCAGGGTGCAAAAAAAAATCAAAATATTGAGAAAATTGCCTTTAAAGTTATCCAAATGAAGTCCTTAGCAATGCATATCCACTCACAAAAATATATTTTTTATATATTTAAGGTAGAAAATTTACAAAAACTTAATGGAACATGATCTTTACTTATATATACTTTACTATAATAAAAATAAATAATTTTGACCCATACAATGTATTGTTGGCTACTGCTACAAATATACCCATGCGTCTTATGACTGGTTTTGTGGTGCAGGGTCATATATGATGTTCTTGTTCTTATTTCAAGTAATAATATTTTTTATAGGCTTATTTATTTATTTTTTTTTTTAATTATAAAAACCTTATTTTGGACCCCATTGACATTCATTTTATGGACAAAACCACACACAAAATTCTTTTTGTTTTCTGCAGAAGAAAGAAAATCAAATGAGTTGGAATGACATGAGGGTGAGTAAATGATGACAGAATTATAATTTTTGACGGAACAGTCCCTTTGACCAGCAATTCTCTCTTGATAAACCAGCTAGACCAGCACAAACAAGCATAAACCAGCAGGTCTTTTCAGCAGGGATTGCAAACATATCACTCTCTGTCTTTGTCTCTTTTTGTCATTAATAGCACACACACAAACACAACGGCAAACACTCCTTAAATGCACTGCATCATTATTATCCCTGCTCTGAGTGAGGACATGTATGGAGACATCCACAAACATACAAAAAAATGTATGCCCTGTCGGAATGAGTGTGAAACATGAGGTGATGCGGATAGCAGGACCCCATCAGACCACTTCATGTCCCGTTCGACCCCTCCACGGGCAGTAACTGGGTGGTCCCAGAGTTGTTAGACATTTCAGACGGATGCGCCAGGTAGTCCGGGGAGCAAAGGGTTTGGCTGTTTTCTTGCAGAGGCCACATTTCCTGCCACGTAAAGGAAGGCAGATGAGGCGGATGGCTGCTGAGTAGGGGTCTCCGCTGCCTGTAGTTGGACCACACCTGGAGCAGTGTCTCTTTAAAGGGCCGCGTGGTCAGCGTGTACAAGATGGGGTTCAGAGCGCTGTTGATCGGCAGAATGAAGATGACGACCCACGAGCTGATGGTTCCTGCAGAGGGTTCATTCCAGAAGAGTAATGGGGAGGAAAATTATGCATTGAGGGTTGATATCTCATGTCATTTTTTACTGATTGCTTTTCTTTGAAAAATCATTTTCGACAAGGCAGTCCACTTTACAACTGCCCATTAATTATCTTTGGAAATATCATTATTCAAAGAGCGGGTGGGAACAAAAACTACAACATTACAGCGAAATGTCCCAGAAGTAATCCTAGTGAAATACAGTGTCATTTGCCCAGCCATTGTTGAATATTATGTGGATGAAAAGAGCAGTCAATGTTTTCGTATATCGAACATACTTTGAAGGCATAGGTTATATTCTGTCATTATATACCCTCATGCTGTACAAAATCTGTAAGACTTTCTTTCCTCAGTGGTACACAAAAAGTTGAATTTTTGAATACAGATCTTCATAAAAGTAGTCGACATGACCTGTGCACTATAAAGTCTTCTAAAGACATATGATGGCTTTGTACGAGGAACTGATATTCAAGTCATTCATGATTTCCAATCTGTGAACAAATCAGTTCATAAAATCTGTGCAAATGTTTTATTCACAAAACTCAATGACTTGAAAGAGTGGAAGATCATCAATGGAATGACAACTTTTTTGGAGTTTCTCATGCAAATCTGTAATATCACTTTAGATTGGACTATGTTTATCATAGTTTTATGGTGCTTTTGCTTTATTTTTTAAGCTTAAAAGCTCCAGCACTTCTTCATTGTAATTATATGCAAAAGAATAATTGATACATTATTCAAAATGTCGCTTTTTGAGTGCACAGAAGAAAGAAATGCATACAGGTCTGTAACAACATGAGGGAGAGAGTACTGTACAGTAGATTATGAGAGAATTTTTCTTTTCAAGTAAAAGTTTTGCATGCTCTTTGTGTTACTTGCACATGTTTGGACCTCTTTATCCTTTTCAATACTTACAGACACTGATGTGAAATGAAAGAGAATGATGAATAAAAAATGTTCAGCCTCAGCTCAATTTCAAACTTATCCTTGAAAAAAAAAAAAAACATTGATGGCCCTGAATACTTTAAATGGGCCCCGTGAGGCACTTACCGGGGATTTCGACCTCCATTAGTGAAAGAATCTTGAGGATGAAAATGGGAATCCAGCACAGCGAATCGGTGATGACAATGGAGAAGAAGCGTTTGGCAATGGTCAGCTCTTTTTTAATGTGGTTGCTGTATTTGGTCGTCTGTGTTCCTGTTCTCTGGATATTGTAAAACATGCTTCCATAAGACAGTACGATGATGAGAAAAGCCACCAGATTGAGACCTATTTGAAAAAAGGATATGTTTTTGACATGATATATAACAGTGAAAAGTGTTCATCAATGTAAAGGACGACCTCAATACCAAACATAAATGCCACAACAATACACTTTAAACACCTTTCAGGTCAAAAAAGATGAAGTTATTGTTGAGATGATTAGGCTTGCTGGACCCCACCACATTTCTTCAATGCTTTCTCAATAACTTCAGTTCACCCTTGTCTTTTCCTCCAATCTAAACTTATATCACTCTTGATATGACCTCTATCACACAAACAAATTGAGCACTCACAGGGAGAACATTTTCCCAACCAAGAACAAAGAGTCCAACAACTCTGACTGCTGTTAAAACAGGAAAGCTAGTTGAAAAACAAACAAAAAAAGTAAACATTTGAAGGAGGAATCATAGTGCCTGAATATCTTAGTTTTTCATCTTAAGAAGCTTTATCAGAGCACAACAATGACCAACCACTTTTTTAGAAGTGTTGGTTCCAAAAAAAAAAGTTTTCCCATTGATTTTAACAGAAAATAAGCTACAAACCAAAATGTACATAAACCAAACCAGCCAGCTCTGAGATGAACAGCAACATTATAAACCAAAACCAAAAAATAGTCTATATGAAAAAAGATTGTATCAAATTTTTAAATGTTATTTTCTGCAACTACCAGCACCAGCATTCTCCAAATGTAAATGATATACTAATAAGTATTTGAAAAAATAAATAAATAAAACATAGCAACATATTAGAAGGATTCCTGACGGATCATCTGACACTGAAGACTGGAGTAATGGCTGCTGAAAATCAGAGGAAGAAAATTGCATTTTAAAGTATATTAAAGGTAGGGTAGGCAATTTTCTTTATAAACAATTTTTGTTATACTGGTTGAAACTCTCTTCACATCCAATAGTAATAGAAGCAATCTACAATTACAACATGTACATATATCTTCTGTGGAAGTCTGAGGACCAAAAATGTTCGGCCAATCATTGCATTCGGTCCGATGTCCTACCTGACTATCAACACGTATATTTCCATACCTCTGCGCAACCTGCTCACGCAGACATTGCAGGTCATCAGCGTGTTCCATGAGGCTATGCAGAGTTGTAGACAGACAGTCACTGAGCGCCGCAAACAAACAGCAGCTGCCTTTTACAGTTCTTCCTGAACCAAAACAACAAGCTTATGCTGCGTTCATGCCATGTCATAACTAATTATGAGATCGCAACCTGCGACGTTCTACCCGGAGCTGTTCACGTCCTCAGATTTGGTTTCTATGGCAACACAATCAATGCAGAAATGAATCTGCAGCAGTCAGGTGGTACAAGTAAGAGCTCTGTAAGTTGTTTACATTCATTATTATTGTAATGTTGTAATGTTGCGACATCAGGTAAATTTAACTCCGCCTCTCGTGACATGTTCATGTGTTTTGGAGGAGACGTGTGTAGCGTCTGGACCAATCAGACACACAATTATTCTTTTTACCCAGAAACTCACTCTCTCACAAGTCCTGTTAATTCCATCCCCCACAACTGCAACACAGAGACAGAATAGGTGTCCTGTTCCTATTTTATTGCTGTCAGGAATGTGCAGAGAAGACTCTGACTTCATTCTTTCTGAGAAGGACAAATAAACCTGTTTAATCCTATATATTCTATATATAACCACATGACAAATGTATAAACGTGTATCCAATTTTCCCCTCTCATGATTTTCCTTTTATAGTGTTTATTCTATGTATTAATTCTCTCTTTTGAACTATTTTGGTATTAATGTTTCAAAGTTGAAAATGTATGGTTAACTAAAATCACATGGGAAGCATGTTTGGTATCTACGGACTCTTTCCGTAGACTTTTGTTTCCTATTTGGTCATTTATGTTACATGTTATTAACTCTGTGACACACTAGTATTATAAGAATCTAGAAGGTTCTTCTCTCATACATCCAATCCAATGTCTTATGCTAATATCTTGCAACAGGACAAAGACTCGTAAAAGTTTCCCTCTGAAGGGAAAACTCCTTATTGGCTCAGACACCTCAAGAGGGTGTGACATCTTTACCCTTTCAAATCACTGATCACAAGATCACAGTCTCTCTTTTCCTTTAGTGAAAAACGCTGATGAGAAGATGATGCTGTACTAGGAACTTCTAAGGGACCCCAAGCTTGTGCCAGGCTTTGGCCTAGACCTTCCATTCACCAAAGATCCTCTGAATCCAACTGGTTCTTTTTCATCAAGACAATATCAGCCAAGATTCAACGGGAGCCTCCACAAATTGAATAAAAAAATGAAGACAGTTTTAATACAAATGGGCGAGACATGCAAGTATCAAACTTAGTCTCATTATGTGATACATTAAGTATCCTTACCCCTTTTAAAGAAGGGCCTGTTAAAACTAAACTGATGGTTTGCTCAAGGCTGTTGATCTGCTGAATTTCAAACAATGCTGTAACTTCTTGCCTTCCTGTATTCTGCTTCGGCTCTCTTTCCCTTGGTAAACTGTATGCATGTATGTGTGTGAATGTTAGAGTAGTTTAAGTGTTTAGTCTAGTTAATAAAGTCTTGTTCATGTCACACGTAAAGTTGTCCGTGTTTCATGCTCATATACTGGAGTCACTAATTATGCCGATCCTGACTACATGCTCTGAGTAGTACTGTACAATAAGATTGTTTTTTCCCATAACCTGGAAATGAATATTTCTTAGAATTAATAAACAATTAACACTGAGTGTTCATTGGCAAAACAGGTTAATTGATTATAATATTAATTTGATTACATTAAGTTAATTTTATTAACTGATCCAAATATTTATAATTAATTATAACTAGTTATGATTAATTATTCATATTTCTTTTGAGCTAATTTGCTACACATGACTTTGGAGACGCTCTGAAGGGAGGGTGGGATCTTATGCTTTCAAAGCTAGATTGCTATTGTTAGTCTCTCCGAAATTGCCTACCCTACCTTTAAAATAGAAAAGTTATTTTAAATGTAATAATATTTCACAATAGCAGTGTTTTTAACTTTATTAGTGTATTTTATTGTATTTTTGATCATATATATATATATATATACACACACACACGCACACACACACACTTGGTTTTATAATTTTTTTAAGGTAGTTGAAAATTAAGCATTTTTTTCGTTGATTAATAACCTCAGAGCTCATGGTGGGTCTGTCTTAAAAGATTTATACAGAATCATTAAAAATCTATTACTCTGTGGAGAAATGACTGAGATTTTTATTGCATGACTGTTGTGCTGTTTTGTTCAAAAGAACATATTTTTAACAAAATGAAGGGATTCTCACGTACCCAGAAATATCACAATGGAGTAGACTTGGGCTCCAAGAGTCTCTGGCTGCTCAGAGTGCAAAGGGAAACAAACGCCATTGGTTCCATAGAAGTTTTTGAAAACCCCTTTAAAGACCAGTGGCAGGAAAGCAATAACAAAGCCCAAGATCCAGATGACCACCAAAATGGTAACGGTGCGTCTGCGGCCAGGGGTCAGGTACCGGAACGGGTAGACTATGCAGATGTATTTCTCCAGGGTGAGGTATGTGAGGAGCAGCACTGACACCTCTGTTGACAGCATGGCTAGAGATCCAATCACCTGACACGGTACACTATCCATCCAGGCCTGAGCGTGACGGTTATACTCGCCTCTGAACTTCAGGTCATAGGCGCCAATCATGAAGAGGTAGACACCCATCAGACCATCTGCACCTGTGTAGCAGAGAAAAGAGAGGAAGCTTGTAAGCTAGAGGAATACAGATGAGGTTAACATCATGTTTATGTGTTACTTATGTATTTTACATTTCAGGAAATACAGTTTATACTGTAACTAAAAACAGTTTGAGTTTCAGTTTTTGAGTTGAATTAAACTACTTGATCAAATATATTACCAGCACTGCAAATTATGTATTCAAATTCATATACAAAACTATTAATTTAAAATATTGATTGATTTACATATGAATATTTTGAAATAAATAAAAACGGTTTCACAGACTTAGACTAAGCCAGGATTAAGCCTTAGTTCAATTAGGTTATTTAAGTAGCTTTTATAAAAGTACCCTGGAAAAAAACAAAAACATTACTGGTGTGCATCTTCAGACAAAACAATTGCACTGACATATTTTAAGATAGATAGATTTTCAGCGGCAACCAATCGGAATGTAGAGGTCCTCGCTTGAGAGGATTCCAATTGGTTGCCACAACTTGTCATTTACTTTGACCCTCCCGCCGGTGGCGGTGTGAATGCACAGTACAGCGTTTTTTGCAGGGCAGCCAAGGTGAATTCTGACGCTCTCGCCGGCGGCGGTGTGAACACACAGTTACTGCTATCTACATTCCGATTAGTTGCCGCTGAACCGTCATAGCTCATTACCATAAAGCCGCTCTCAGGGTAGGTATCCACTGGCGCAGAGCAGAGCGAGCATTTTCAATTCCTATGGAAAGCGTTGAGAGCGGCCGAGAGCATCAAAAAGGTTGGGCAGTTCGACTTCATGCAAATAGCAAGCGGAAAACGCAGGAGGCAGCCAATCTCTGTGAGGTTCAGGTAGTGACGTATGTCTTGAGCATTTAAAAATATGCAGGTAGTGCTGGAGTTTTGCCGCTGTAGGATGATTCTAAGGGCCCACGCACTTTTGGGGCCCCCAGAGATCGGTTTAATTACTAGTAACAGTCAGTGCTCGAAGTGGGCCGTTACGCAGTACCTGCCGCGCCGGTACCGGTACTGGCACTACTCGCGCACCGGCACTTCTGACATGTTGCCGGTACTCTGAACGCCTACACCGAAACGTAGAATCATCAGGCTATTAATTTATTGTATACATCGCGCATTCGGAGCTTGACTGACTGAAGCCCAATTGTTTGATTCTGCATGAGTGGCGCGCGAATCGCTGTAGGCGCGTTCACCAGCGCGCTCCAAAGGTGTTAAGATTTGCACGAGCCGTTCCTATGCGACACTGATGATAAAATGTGCGACCCATTTGGATTCTAAATCCAAATGGGCCATCTCACTCATTTTGACATTGACGAGCGCTGTTAGACTAGAGCAACCTAAAAACTTTAAAACCTTTTGTCATCCAAATAACAAACAGAGCTGCGCGTAATGAAGTGCAGCAGAGCAGCATCAAGAATATAAAATATTGAGGGACAATTTGGCCATTTCTAAATTTTGGGGATACTTTGGGGAGTCCCTCTAAATGTCTATGGTGGCTATATATCTAACACATACTCTACATTTCATACAGTTATATGTATCATATCGTTTACATTTAAAATTTATAATGAACGACTGCTTTACAAAGAGTCAATAGCACATCTTAGGCCTAACGTACCTAATGCAGAGGAAGCCGCCTCTTTTCCGAGTTGTGCCTCTGAAGCGTCAGAGTTTGAGCCCCTCTCCTTTAGTTGTGGATTTATTTATTAAAAAAAAAAAAAAAAAACGATGAATAAATATCCATTTAGTTTAATTAGTCTTCTATTTAGCATAAGCCCAAACTATAGCGGGAACAGAATGAGAAGAGAATCCTCTGTACCACCACGATATGATGCGCGAGCTGGGACTTGGGAGAGAATGGGTTTCTTGTTTTTTTAGTATAGTATTTAAAAATGATTTAGCCCTAATTTACTTATTCTACTCACTAAAATAATAGGATAAGACAAATAAAATGAAAGAAAAAAAAATTGAATTCTATAATTTATTAAAAAAAAATTCATAGCTCCCACAAAATCATAAATGTCTCTGGTCTGGTGGGGGCAGTTAACGATATGTGAACATCCCCTTAGAATGTTTTTTTTTTTTTTTTTTTTTTTTTTTGACAAAATAAAATAGTTTTATTTTTTTGCAGCACAGTTTGCATCAAACCAAGCACAATGTAAAATACAAACTCTTGATGAAATCTGACAGCAGGCTGAAAATCAAGAAGCCCTTATTACCAGTCTGCAACCATCCACTTCTGACTCATCTCCCCCCTCCAGGTGCCCAAAAATTGAGAGCATTTCTCACCAATAGACTTTTAACAGAGAAACTTTACTTATGACGATCACACTGTCACAGTCACAGAAAACAATATTGAACCATTCAGGCACAATATTGGTTAATGGACGTATAGCATTTAGCAAATTGTGTAGTCTCAGCATTACCAGACCATGCCTGAGGCCGATGGTGGGTCAATTATGATGTCCGAAGTGCAATTTACATGTCCAGCTCAGTGGCGTGAGTTCTATTGAAGTTTCCAAGAAAATGATTTAATGGGACCCAGTTACAGTTATAGCAACAAACTGTACAAATGTGGTCAAATAAAGGTCAAAAGACCAGTCCACATGGGTTTTTTTTATTTTTGTTTTGAAAGAAATTAATACTTTTATTCAGCAAAGATCCATTAAATTGATTAAAAGTGACAGTAAAGGCATTTATAAAGTTATAAAGGCTTTCTATTTCAAATTTCATATTGGAATTATTTCTGAAGGATCATGTGACAAGACTGGAGTAATGATGCTGAAAATTCATCTTTGCCATTACAGGAATAAATTACATTTTAATATATTAAAATAGAAAATTGTAATAATATTTCATGATTACTGTTTTACTGTATTTTTGATCAAGTAAATGCAGCCTTGGTGAACATAAGAGACATTTTTGAATAACATAACATAAAAAAATAAAAAAAACGTACTGAACCCAAACTTTTGAACAGTAGTGTATACACCGATCAGGCATAACATTATGACCACTGACAGGTGAAGTGAATAACACTGATTATCTCTTCATCACGGCACCTGTTAGTGGGTGGGATATATTAGGCAGCAAGTGAACATTTTGTCCTCAAAGTTGATGTGTGAGAAGCAGGAAAAATGACTGCTTCTAATGAGCTGCTTTCAAATGGTCCAGTGCTTTATTTGTGTTCACGCTCTGTCTGAAGACCGTTAAAGGCTTACAGCACGATTTGCAGCGCTGAGCATTGTAGCCAATCACGCGGCATCTGATTGAAAGCTATAGTGGTTTATATTAAAGGAAGCATGCTTTGCTCGCTTTGTGTATTTAATATAGGCTATTCACAATTTGAGTAAAAGTTTTAGAATATTTTTTCGCACTGCTACAAAGAGGACCAGAGGACAGGTCAACAATGCTCAGTTTCAGAAGAGACAACCGCGTTTAAATGCTGAGTGAATCTGATAAAATATTTAACTAGCTGTACGCTTACAGTTAAAAATAGGCCAACTAAAACATTCTTTGTTCTTTTATTTTTACTTGTGTTGTTTAATGCAATGTTTAATTAAATGCAGCGACATAGAATGCCAAATGTTGGTTTTATTGCTTGTGTTAGGCTACATGAGAAAATTATTTTTGTCTACCTCATTTAGAAGATTTAATGCGAATGCGGGTGCGGGTCGGGTCGCAGTTTTTAAGTCAAACGGGTCGGGTCGGGTACGGGCTAAAATTATTGTTTTTGTCGGATATCGGGTTGGGTGTGCTGTTAATAACTGCGGGTGAGGGGCGGGTGCAGGTTCATCAAACAGGACCCGTGCAGGACTCTGCTTTGGGCAATGTTCTGCTGGGAAACCTTGGGTCCTGCCATCCATGTGGATGTTACTTTGACACATACCACCTACCTAAGCATTGGTGCAGACCATGTACACCCTTTCATGGAAACAGTAATCCCTGGTGGCTGTGGCCTATTTCAGCAGGATAATGCGCCACAAAGCAAAAATGGTTCAGGAATGGTTTGATGAGCACAACAAGTTTGACTTGGCCTCCAAATTCCCCAGATCTCAATCCAATTGAGCATCTGTGTGCTGAACAAACAAGTCCGATCCATGAAGGCCCCACCTCGCAACTTACAGGACTTAAAGGATCTGTTGCTAACATATTGGTGCCAGATACCACAGCACACCTTTAGTGGTCTAGTGGAGTCCATGCCTTGATGGGTCAGGGCTGTTTTGGAAGTAAAATGGGGACCAACACAATATTTGGAAGGTGGTCATAATGTTATGCCTGATCGGTGTATATGCATGTGTATACAAGTAGAATTCACTAATGAAATATATTATTACATAAATATTATATCATATTTTATAAAGTATTAAATAATTTAACCCACTTTTAGTTTCCCTATACTGATCAGACATAACGCTGACAGAAAAAGTAAAAAGATCTGATTAACTTTAACAAGGGCTTAATAGTGATTGCTAGATAACTGGGCCATAGCATTTTCAAAACAACAAGCATTGTGAGATGTTCCAGGTATGCAGTGGTTAGTACCAACCAAAACAACCTGTGAACCAGGATCAGTGGTGTCCAAGGCTCATTGATGCATGTGGGGAGTACAGGCTAACCTGTTTGGTCCGACCACACAGAAGAGCTACTGTAGCTCAAGTTGCTGAAAAACTTAGTGCTGCCCACGATAAAATGGTGCCAGAACACACAGTACATCACAGTTTGCCACGTATGGGGCTGCGTAGCTGCAGACTGGTCAGAGTGCCCATGATGACCTCTGTCCACTGCCGAAAGTACCTGCAAAATGTGCAGGAATGGTGATGCCTTGGCTTCCAGATTCCCCAGATCTCAAGCTGATTGAGCATATGGGATATGCTGGACCAACAAATGCGATAATAGGTGAATGTAAAACAGAAATTAAATATAAATGTAAAAAAGAACTGTAAATATTGTCATCTACATTTCAAAGTGAATACTCTGAACAATTGAATTCCATGTAGTCTGAATTAGGCTACACTCATCTGAATCACCAATGGCATTGCTCTCTGGAGCATACAGATGCCCAGTGCACAACTTTGATATCCTCTTATTTAGCCCATCAAAGAGCAGAAATCAAAGAACTACTTTCATTTCATGGCTTGCTATTTCCTTTGGGAGAAGGCTATAGTGTGCGCAATATGAATTAGGAAATTATTAATCAAACATAGCATTTGCTTCGTCCATCAGTGGTCAGTTTGTATGGGTGAATTAATATGTCTGATAAAAAGTGAGACATGTGGTGGTACTTCAATCAAGAGTGAACACTGTCGGGTAAACGCAGACTCTGAATGCTGCTGGATGGCTATGAGCTGCCCTCAGGCTATCAGCCTGTTTCTCTAGAGAGCACCATTGACTTTTGTGCCAGCTTTACTAACAACTACTGCCAGCGCAAACCCTCTTTTGGAGTTAAAAAACTACTGTCAGGATTTACTACAGACACGCAATGAAAAAATAGCGCTGAAAAAGCGTGGACAGTTGTTTTTGTGGCTGACCTTATTGCATATGTATTTGTAGGAGATTCCCTTTCAGACGCAAAATTTATGGGAGGAGAGTATTGAAATGAATCATGCAAGGTGATTTACTAAGGTTTGCGCTAGTGAATTTACTGGTATTTGCACCATTATTTACCGCCCCAAAAAACATGTCTTAAACTAGATGCTAATTTGTGCTGCTCTTAGTAAATTGTATTGGTCATTATGGAAATGATCCGGCTGTGTCTTTGTTCTTTAATTTGCGCGGCGTCAGTAGATCATGCGCAGAACTTTTCACTCCCATCTTGCACTTTTTTGGAATTGCGCTCTCATGCTTATTTGCCCTGTTTAGTATATTTGGCCCTTGGTGTACCAGAACAGCCCTTCATTTTTTTTTTTTTTTTTTTCAAAAATCCTGAATTTCCAGTTAAAATCACACAAAGCACTTTTATGTTAATTAATGTCAGGCTCAACAGTATTTTATGGAAGCTTGTTTCTGCCACGAATAAAAAAATAAAAGCTAATTGGAACTTTTTGTCTCACAATTATGAATTTGTTCTTGAGTTTTTATTTTGCAGTTCTGATTTTAGAACTCACAACTCCAAGTCTTTTTCTCGCAATTTCAAGTTTAAACTCAAAATTGCAAGAAAAAAGTAAGAATTGTGAGATAAAACTTTCTAATTACCTATTTTTCATGGCGGAAACAAGCTTCTGTAGTATTTTGATCAATGCTAGAGGTAAAGAAAAAAGAAAAAAACACCTAAAAAGAGACTAATTATGTGTGAAATTTCTTTTGCTAGGAGCTGATAAGCAGTGTACTTCAATGTTAAAGTCACTTGGACACTTAAGTCACACTTTAAAATGACATTGCATAATATTTTGTATCTAATCTTACAGCATAAAGAGATGATGCACATGGCATGGAGCTTGTTCTCAGAGCGAATGTAGGATCGCATGCAGATCACAAAGATGTTGCCGAAGCATGTTGTTGCCGAGACAACCCAGACAAAGACACGCAGCACAATGTTTGCCAAAAGGTCCTCGAAAGATGAGATGCCATCAGTGTTGGGCTTGCAGCTGCGGACGTGAGGCGCATAGCCACAGTACTGAAACTTTTTAAAGTAGCTGAAAAGAGAGAAAGAAGCACAAATGACAAACATAATCAGATCATCATTTTGGTCCTGTTTGGCTAAGCTTACAAATATTGATTTGTTTATGCTAAAGTATTTTATCTATCTATCGATCTATCGATCTATCTATCTATCTATCTATCTATCTATCTATCTATCATTTAATAAGCCATTTACTTAATTACTATCTCTAAATCTTTACTAAAGTAATGAAATCATAATAATCTTGAAACTCTCAGTGCTTCAACTCCCTGTCAATCGAACATATGAGAGTGTTTTGCTGTCAGTCAACCTGTCCTTGCTGAGAAAGGTTTTTATAAAGGAGAAGACAAAAGAAGAGAGGCGAGAATCACACTGAACAGAGCTTAATATAGTTCCAGAAATGGCAGGGAATTCTTGAGTTGAATTTCACAGCAAAAAAAAAAAACAAAAAACAAAAAAACACACTCTCAGTCTCAATCCAAGAGGAAACATCATAAATTACTTGCAAGATTCATTGTTCTCATTTTTCACAGTGTAAATTATATACTGCAAGATGTGCAGAGCAGAAAGACACTACACCGGGTCTTCAAGTAGCTGAAATTATTGACAAGGGAATTGCAAACACTCCAATATATATTCCAAACACCCTTGCATTTTTTCACGCTTTCAGCTGATACATCGTAATCACTCCCAATTATTAGTCCAGGTCATGGGGGAAAAAATGATTACCATGAATAATTAATAGAATACTGTACAAAATATTAGAGTCAATTTCTGGGATGAGAACTAAAGAGTTTGTCTTTATCTTTTTTTAATGAGGAAATTCCAGAGAGAAAACATTACAAAACATCTGCAATCGGTCTTTACAATCTGCCATCGTTTCTTTGATGTTTTAAAGTACAAATAATTATAGAGATGTTCAGTTGTCAGGCATTTCAATCAGAATATCTTGAACATCAGTCTCAACACTTTATTATTTAACCATTAAAAACCAAATCATTCTCAATGGTGACACGTTTCAGAAACCGAGTAAGCAGAATTGAAAGCATTTTTGAGATTAAAACTTTCAAAAAGCAGCACTCACATGTGAGTCAGATTCTTGAGAGGTTCAAACATCCTTCTGTGGATGTTCCCAATTTCGATTCCCTCAATGCTCCTGTGACACAAAAAGCTTTCTCTCAGGGGTTGCTCTTTAGAAAACCATCATTCGCATTTCAGTATTCACTTTACAATGTTTTAGCCCTCTTTTCCGCTTTTCTTCTCTTAAAACTATGCAGTTTTGTGCCCAAGATGCTATCTGGAAGTCTTTGAAGTATGACCTAAAAGATTGTTTTTGTTCTGTTGAGTAGAGGCGAAGGCAATGTTCACTGCGTGAAGTTTGGGTAGGACCATTGTTCTGCACTGAAAGGGGCCCTCAAACAGCACATTACTATAATTACTATAAAGGTATTCCTGTTGTGTATCATGTGAATGTGGATTTATTTATTTATTTTTTTAAAACAGAGAGGTATAAAAGGAGGAGAGGGCTATATTTCAGCTTCAAAATCTTGTACAGTACATCATTATAGAAAATTATAAAAAAGACTTACAGTGACTTTAACTTATGCAGCTTGTCAAAGTGGTCCACCTG
This sequence comes from Elopichthys bambusa, assembly GCA_037101425.1. Taxonomy (NCBI): domain Eukaryota; kingdom Metazoa; phylum Chordata; class Actinopteri; order Cypriniformes; family Xenocyprididae; genus Elopichthys; species Elopichthys bambusa. The sequence goes on along the minus strand of CM074447.1, from coordinate 16,244,664 downwards.
CAGGTCCATGATGGGGTTATATGAAATATTTCTGACAAACAGAAGGCAAGAGCGAAATGAAAAATCACGAAATATAATATGAAACATTGTGAAAAGGCCAATTCACACTGCATCATCAGATGGCAACAGACACTTCGTCAGGTTTTGACGTTACCCCGTCAGTGTTGGTCGGTTTCGTTTTCACTGATTGAACATCTTGAAATGCATTTGTCTGGTCTTGGAATGTCTGAGAAATTATGTAATGTAATCTGGTGACTGTCAGTGTTGGCTGGTGTCTGTCAGTGAAGTGTGAATTGTCTTTAAAATAATAATCTTTGGGTGAGTCCACAACTCAGGTTAAATTAAAGGTGCACCTTCGTGTTTGATGATACACTGTCTGATTTGTCCGACTGTTAGTAGTAGCCAAACAACACAAAACTACACAAAATATGCTTCTTTACTGTACAAAAAAACCCCAAAAATAAATAAATAAAAAGCATACACTACTGTTCAAAAGTTTGGGGTCAGATTTCCTGTTTTTGAAAGCACCTCTTTTGTCTCTTATGCTCACCAAGGCTGCATTTATTTGATCAAAAATACAGTAAAAACAGTATTTTGAAATATTATTACAATTATATGTGAAATATATACTTTCTATTTTAATATATATTATAACATAATAGTCACATGATCCTTCAGAAATCATTCTAATATGCTGAATTGGTGCTCAAGAAAGATTACTTATTATCAATGCTGAAATCAGTTGAACAGTAGTGTAAACTAGATGAGATTTTGATAAATGGTTAATGATAAAAAAAAAATAATAAAAAAATGTAAAGGTTGGTTATTAATAATGTAAGATACATTAGTCTTTAACTGTATGAACATCAAATGGAACTGGAACGATCTATATAGGAATAAAAATAAATAACAGTTTTGCCTCCTCTTTGCAGAAGCTCACCACATGCCCCTGGTGTACAGAACCATTAGAACCAGTTTGAGGTTTGTAATGTGCATCTAAATGGAAGACTCACAGCTGAAGCAGGTCTCCAAGATTGACGAAAAGATCAGGAGGGATTGCTTTGATTCTGTTATTGGACAAATCCCTGTGGAGATAGAAAATATTCATGCCTTTTGCATTCAAATAGCCATCTCTTGACAGAATTGATGAATAAGCCAGTCTGATGCCAAACTATTTGAGAACTGATGTCCCATAACTAGTCGAGCTGGATGGGAGTAAGACCAACCCGGACTTTGAAAATGATAAGGAAATCCATGCAAGGATTTTTTTATTTTTTGCTTAGCTTCTCAAAAATAGCACAGAAATGGGTCATGACTAAACTCCAGAGAACACTTTGTGGTGATTATTTTGGCAAATATTTATAATGGAATGCCTGAGAACTTACAGCTCGCCCAGTTTACGAAGCAGAGAGAAAGCCTGCACGTGGATGTAACTAATGCAGTTCCGCTGGAGGACCCTGCAAAAAAACAAAAACAACAACAAAAAAACATTCTCATTTTTCTTGGTGACTAGAAACACATCGACCATTTCAGTGTAATGGAATATTACTAATGTGATGAGTGCAAAAACAAAAATCAGTTTAGAAGGTAAACGGGATCTGACCTTTAATCAACAGAATCACTCTTGCATATAATTAGTGAAATTATAATAGGGTAATATTGCATAATATTCATTACTGAAGTCTACACACGTTGCTATTCTGCTTAATATGTAAATGTTTCCATGTTACTTAAACTAAGTTTCAAAGTGAACAAAGGCAGATAAGTCTATTGCACTGATTTCTGAAAAACAGTGATTAAAAATTGAAAAGCAAGAAGCAAGGAGATGAAAATGCTTTGCCTAAAAATATATTTTGACCTAATTTTTGGTGTTTTTGGCAAGAAGGACCTCAAACTATGCATATTAAAAGTGGGGAACAACAGGACTAAAATTCCCCCGATAAATACGATTATGTGAATGTGTATGCAATTAAAAAACATCAACAACAACCAAAAAAAAAAAAAAAAAACCTTTTCCATTCATCTGAGGTTCTTCTTGCCAATAACCATCAGCGGAAAGTAATAAATAGAAAGAAAAAAAAAAACAAAGAAATAATGCTGAATATTGGATTTGATCCATAACAGGTCTTAGAAAACATTTTTACAGATCTCAAGATAGCACAGACCCAACCAAATCTAACATTCATGTACATTTACATATATTTAATCCACAATCCATTTCCATATACTGTATAGCGCAATTATATGAAAATGAATTGTGGATTAAATATATGTAAATGTATGTGAATGTTAGATTTGGTTGGGTCTGTGCCATTACTTTCTCTGGCTACTGATTATAAATATGGAAGATGAGCAGAAAATTTAAATTAAGCACTTTGGCAAATTGGGTTATTATTATTATTTTGCATTTCATAACCTCTTTAGTATTTTATTTTGTAATTTTATTAGAATTGTTTAACTATTTCTATTTAGTGTTTTGGGAGTAAATTAAAAGAGCCTTTAACCCCAGTGGGACTGGATAACCCATCATACCCTACTTTTTAAAGGGTTAGTTAACCCAAAAATGAAAATTATTCATTAATTACTCACCCTCATGTCATTCCAAACCCATAAGACTTTCATTCATCTTCGGAACACAAAATTAAGATATTTTTGATGAAATCTGAGAGCTTTCTGTCCCTCTGTCTTTAATCTAATGAATTGAGTGGTTTAGTCCAAATTTTCTGAAGAGATACAAACTTTATATGATGAATAGACTGAATTAAGGCTTTTATACACATATAAACATTCATCAACGCACACATCAGTTGTGGTAAACGGAAGCAAGTATGTATCGATACTGCAGAATGGAGTATTGGAATCGTTTCAGACCTTTCAGTATCGATAAATATCGAAATACTGATATTTTTGACAACACTATCTCTGTATGAACTTTTTGAAGCGTCAAGGTGTCATTCGAGTAGCTGTCTATGGAGGGACAGAAAACTCTCAGATTTCATCAAAAAGATCTTCATTTGCTTTCCTTAGGGTTTGGAACGACATGAGGCTAAGTAATTAATGACAAACTTTTCATTTTTGGGTGAACTAACCCTTTAAATACTGGAATACATTTGTAATGTCTATTGGGGTCATCTGATAGTTTAATACACAACAGAGAGGAAGAGAGCAGATGTTACAGGAGGGTGGGAATACTCACAGCACTGTCAGCATGTTACAGGACCTGAAGGTCACATTTCCCACGATCTCAATCTTATTTCCCTCAACATCTCTGTAAACACAAATAGAAACACAAATAGAAATAAGAGGGTGTATGGATAATGTGGAAAGTAAAAGAAAAAGACACAAAAAGTAAAATCAATTGAACTAATTGATTAGCATCAGCTTAGAGGACCAAATCATTTACATTAAAGCAAAATGCATTCATTGATTTATTGGGAGCAAAAGTTAAAGTGCTCTCTACAAGCTCTCCAGCCATATAAATAAAATAACAACACACGTGATTTCATCATGACAATGTTGTATTCAAACTTACAACCAATTTAATCGTGGCATCTCCAGGCAAATATCGTCAAGCTTTGTGAGAGCATTGTTCAACAACACTCTAAAACAACACACACACACAAAGCAAAAGCTTTAGAAGACAAAGTAGTATAGTGCAGCACATACAAATAAATACATAAATACATACACAAAAAGTCTCAGAGAATGGCTCCTAAACATTTGTTAAAATATAAGATTTACATTTGAAAGACAGAAGATGAGTCACCAAAATAGCAACAGGCTGAAACTCACAGCAGCACAAGAGAGCGCAAACCAGAGAAGGTCAAAGAGGAGATGTCATGAATATTGTTGTTCTCCAGAATCCTTCAGGAAAAATATGAGAAACTCACTACAAAACACTGCAGCCTCACAAAATGAAGTGCTTTGTTTAATATTGATTTGTTTAATACTGATTTATGCATAGGGTTATAACCATAATTCAATGGCATTCAAGAAGATGTGTGATGAAGGTTCAAATCGCTCCTTTTTCTTTAGAGCCGATCCTTGACAACTGCAAATGAGTGCTAAAGAAATCACTCCTTAGCTGATATCACATAGAAATTAACATCAGTTTGTGTTGTCTGTATGGTCAGTATTCATCATTGCAGAATGTGTATTGATTGACAACTGCTGTTGCAGTAATTTGATTTGATGCATAAAAGCACTGACGAAATCCATCTTGATTTAGCTGACGTTTAGAAAGCAGATCAAAGAATGACAAGAAACACTTACAGCCATTCAAGTTTGTGCAAATCCTGGAACACATAAGGAAGTAGGGTGGTAATTCGATTATAACTGAGATACCTGAAAAAAATAAGAGATAACACTTGTCTGAGAGTAGCCAAAAGCATTTTTAAAAGCATGTGCACATAGAAAAATAGCAAATAAGCAAACTGTCTGTCTAATGTCTGTCATTAGAAAGTTTTACGGTATTTGAAGGGACAATAGAAATGTCTGCTGACTTTAAAAACTCACAGTCTTGTCAGATTGTAAAGGCCTCTGAAAGCATGCGGGTGCACTGCTTTAATTCGGTTGTGTTGGAGATACCTGAAACACAGTTTACAGGAAGCATTAAAAAGAGGTAGAAGAGAGAGAAGTAACACAAGATGTTACCGTATATAATAAAAGTTTGGAGTTGGTAGGGTTTTTATAATGTTAATAATAATAATAATAATACAGTAAAATATTATTATAATTTAAAACTACTGTTTACTATTTGATTATATTTTAATCTGTAAATTATTCCTGTGATTGCAAAGCTGAATTTTCAGCATCATTACTCATTACTAGTCTTCAGTGTCACATGACCCTTCAGAAATTACTCTGATATGCTGCTCAAGAAACATTTATTATTATTATCAATGTTAGATTGGAAACCACGGTACTTTTTCAGGATTTATTGATGAATAAAAAGTAAAAAAAAAAAAAAAACAAAACAAAAAAACAGCATTTATTTGAAAAAAAAAAAAAAAAAGATTTTGTAACATTATAAATGTTTTTACTGTCACTTCTGATCAATTTAACATGTCCTTGTGAATAAAACTATTTAAATTTTTACTGACCTTTAAACTTTTGAATGAAAGTGTATAATCCCATTGAAAAAGGGACCAGAGACATATATTAGGACCAGAATGCCATAGAAATTTATTGGCCTCAAGTTTTTGACTTTAGCCAGCAAGCAACCACCTTAGAAACTATATAACAAAGCACTAAAAACTACTCAGAACACCTGCAATTACATAGCACTGAAGCACTGAAATCTAAAATCAGGTTAAATTGACTCCTCTATTGATTAGTCGTTCTCACCTCATCTGAACCTCATTGCACTGCTAACATCAAAAGTTTCTGTATTCATACTCATACCCAACCGCTCTGTCATTAAACTAAGAAATCCAAAGCTTACACAACTTGAGCTCTACTGTGCTCCACAAATGATGCATTGTGGCTTCTATTCCCACATTCTGCCACTGCTGAAATTAAGTTTGTTCGCACATTGAAGCATATGTCACTACATCAAGTATGGTGTTTGGGCGAGGACAGAAATATGAGGCTGATTCTGTTTGACTCAGCTGGTACATCTGAACGAAACACAACTAGACGATACTCACAACAAGAGAGCATGTCAGATTAAGACATGCAAACACACTTGAAAAATTTAACAGCTGGGGAAAGAAAAAAATTGAGCCATTTTTGTCAGGTTATAAAAAGACAACTCTCTCAAGTACTTCAGTTCTCAGCCTGCTCCTGTGAAGAGTACTGAATGTTTTATTCCAGAGGGATTGTTTAATCTCACTCAACATCTTCTCTATTTCACACACTTCTTACTTCGATAGCACAGTGAAGACCAGCAAAAAAAGTTTTGATAAACACCTGCGATAATGCCAAGACAGCATTCATAGCATTACAGCATCCACACAGTCCAATGATAAAGGAGGCGATATACTTAGTGAAGCAGATAGGCTCTTACAGCTTTTGAAGGCTCTGGTACATTAAGAACATGTCTGCATTTAGCTTCCTCAGCCGGTTCCTCTGCAGGGACCTGCAATACCAACAAAAGGCATTACGAAATTGTTTGTTGAAAGTACACGTCATAATAGAGTGCAACAGTGATCACACATTTGTACAGTTATCTACACTCTAAAAAAATGCTGGGTTAAAACAACCCAAGCTGGTTTGAAAATGGACAAATCCAGCGAAAAGGTTGTTTTACCCAGTGGTTGGGTTAAATGTTTGCCCAACCTACTGGGTTGTTTTATTTAAGTATTGTTTGAAAATTACTGTATTGCTTGCTTAAAGGCCCCCTGAACCGGAAGTTGCAAACAACTTTTCTCCAGTGTTGTGACGTATTTCAAAGTGAAACGGAATATTGAATAGAAAGCAGGGTTTTATTTTAGCGCTCCTCCTCTCCATCCCTCGCTCACAGCAGACTAACGGTCGGAGGGGAGTGGTTTAATCGTTTTCAACCCAAGCGTTCAAACTGATGTCATTAGGGAAGGGGAGTTAGTTGCAGAGGGGAGGAGCATTTTCAGATTTTGATTAAATATTACAAAGCCAAACTATTTTTTTGTGTGGATTGACTTGCACGCATGAATTGTTCACCACAAAACTAGCAATTTGAGCTAACAAAATAAATAAGGTCAATTTTGATTTCATGTGTACTTTAAAATGTGTCCAAAATATGTTGAAATTAACATGTATTAATATGTTTAATAAATGAACATTTATTAGTAAGTTTAATGAATAATTAAACAATAAGCATTTAATAAATTGCTTATTAATAAATGTTTACCTTATGATAATTATTGTTGCCTCTAGTAATTATGTCTGATTTTTAATTTCCAACCTATTTTGGGCTCATTTTAAGCCAGCCACATAGTATTTTTTAAACAACAGTAAAACTGCCCAGCATGTGGCAAACATTTAACCCAATCGCTGGGTTTGTCCATTTTCAACCCAACTTGGGTTGATTTTAACCCAGCATTTTTTAGAGTGTAGATAGGCTGAAAAAATAGATTAGATGGATGGATGGATGGATGGATAGATGGATGGATGGATGGATAGATAGATAGATAGATAGATAGATAGATAGATAGATAGATAGATAGATAGATAGATAGATAGATAGATAGATAGATAGATAGATAGATAGATAGATAGGTGAGTGGGTAGGTGGCTGTTTATGTAGGTAGATAGGTAGAATGATAGAACAATAGACAGAACGATAGAATGGTAAAAATACATAGACGGACGGACACTTGATTGATAGATCTCTTGCTTCATTATGCAATAAAAAACTAATCTGATATTAATTCCCTGTCATTTAAGCGACACTGTGTCTACACCGGACGCGAGTGGTCTGACACAACGAGACAAAAGACAATAGAACCTATTATAATCAGTGATACTGTGTGCACTGGATGCAGCGTGTAGTGACGCGACGTGACATGATAAATCCCTGACAATAAACTGATGCCCCATTCTTTTTCTGATATGCTTGAAACACTTCTGACACAAAGGACAAACTGATTCACAACAGTGTCTAGCTTTGACAGCCTCAAGCTGTTGCGGCGTAACGCGATGCAACAATGGTTGCACCGGACGTAGACGTGTAGACACAGTGAGGCACCAATCTACAAAGCAAATATATGTTGTCAAAGCACTGCTATAAATTACCCAACAGCACTTCAGTAAAGTGACATAAATATAACATGAACATAGAGACACTGATATTATAATTTAGATCAGATTACTTAAAACAGATCAGATTACTTTAGACTGATATGGCCATCTGCCATCGGTCTAATCCAGTTACATGGATACATACCCCTCGAAATAACATGCAGCCATATTTACCAAAGCTTTAACGTAACACACATGCATGCATGCACGCACACACGCACACGCCCACACACACAAACACGTTGGTATACAAAAAAAACACTGTTTAGTATGTTTTTTTAGTGTCCTCAGAAAGTGTCCTCATAAACCATGTTTACGTTGTAATACCCATGTCATTATACACATTTGTGTCCTCATAAACCACACAGCCAGAACACACACACACACACACACACTTTTGTGTAAGAAAACCAGGATTGAATGGCAATGTTTGACTTTATGAAAAACCTAAGGATATGTTTCACCTTATAAATACAAGCTGTTTTAAAGCAATGATTTTCATGAGACCTTAGAGAGAAGGCTCACAGTGTGTCTACTTAAAATCAGAGAGTGACACTGCATTTAATACACCTTTCCACATTCTCCGCATTACTTAGATGTTTGGCAGTGGCATACTAATGAACAGCGGAAAGTCAAACAGAGCTGCAATACAGGAAATTGGGCCTTAATTAAGAAGCAGCTTCAGCTGATACATAAATATGAATTTCAAACCCACATATTAAACTGCTAGCTTTATATCAGCCAGTTATTATGTGAACAATAGAGATTTTCATGAGGTACTGAGCGAAAATGAGAAAAGGGGGTTCACAGTTATGGTGCGTAGAGAATATTATTTGCACAATTACCTTTTTTAATGCAATTATCTCAGTTTTCAGTGCTCCAAAATCACAAATTGAAGGCACTCAGAGTTAATTAAGACTCAACATCAAATACATCAGACTAGGTTTCTGATGCAATCATCTCTTGTTTTATAAAGTACATAAACTATTTAACAAATCTTTACTGAGTCCCCTACATATTCACCATTTGGAGTAAAGCAAACGTGTCAGCTGTGCAGCCACACTGTAAAAAAGAATTATTGATTTAACTTAAAAAAGTAAGTTACCTGGTTGACTTAAAATTTTGAGTTCATTGAAATTGAAAAATAATACAAGTTAATACAATAAAGGCGATTGGTTTAATCAACAGAAACTCAAAATATTGTTATCTGAACCACATTAATTATCTAAGTTGATTTGATAAAAGAAAAAATGTGATAACAAATCATGAAAATCATTTTTTACAGTGCACAGGGCATTGGTATGCCGTGCACATCCAAAAAGTCACATAAACTCAACAAACTGCAGCCATGCTCCAAACACAGGGCATGAAACTCACATCATGGTGACATTAATGGATACAGTGGGGACATCTTTAAAGTGTGCACCATCACAGTCCAGCTCCAGGTCCCTGCACTGGCACTCAGCTGGGACGGTCCCAAGCACTGCGTGACAGAAACGGAGAGATAAAGAGAGAGAAAGAGCAGACAACATTTTAGATACACCACTTAGCATTCAAAAAGTACTTTTGCATTACAGCTTGATCTGCTATAGTAATACTTAATATGCAAACAGTCATGCTGAACTAATAAGCACTAAATTATGGGTCTATGTCAGGTAGTATTAAGGATAAGTTCCACTAAGAATTCCCAATTAGATTAATTTCAGCTCTCAAGAGAAACTGAATCTTTAAAGGTCAAGTCTATTATTCAATGTTAAAATCGCAGCTTAAGTAAGCCATTGATATGCTTGTTACCTCATAATAAATGAATGAATGAATGAATGAATGAATGAATAAGGGTTTTATATAGTGCTTTACTATGTTCTATTGTACAACCAAAATGTCAAAGCAATAGTGTGAATTTGAGGCAAGGCTATCTGTTTGTTCTACCAACGGCAAATAGGGGTTTGAAACAGTAATTTTTACATATTTATTTTAATTAATAAACTAACAAGTCACATGTTACAAATACTTGTGATTGACCGAAATGTAACAAACATTTGTACAATAAGGGGAGCAAGAAATGGCAAACAGATACAGTGGGGAAAATAATTATTTGATCCCCTGCTGATTTTGTAAGTTTGCCCACTTACAAAGAAAGAAGAGTCTATCATTTTTATGGTAGGTTTATTTTAATGGATAGAGACAGAATATCAACCAAAAAATCCAGAAAAACACATTATATAAAGGTAAACTGATTAGCATTTGATCAAGTGAAATAAGTATTTAATACCAACCAGCAAGAATTCTGCCTCCTACAGATTGTTTATGTGCCCATGTCGAACACAGATTAGTCCCGTCACTTTAAGAAAGTACTCCTAATGTCAGCTCGTTATGTTTATAAAAAAGACACCTGTCCAAAGAATCTGTATCTTCCATTCAAACGTCTCCGCCACTATAAGCAAGACCAAAGAGCTGTCAAAGGACATCAGGGACAAGATTGTAGACCTGTACAAGGCTGGAATGGGCTACAAGACCATCAGCAAAAAGGCACATGTACAGGCCCGTCTGAAGTTTGTCAGTGAACATCTAAATGATTCAGAGAAGGCTTGGGGGAAAGTGCTGAAGGTCAGATGAGAGCAAAATTGAGCTCTTTGGCATCAACTCAACTCGCCGTGTTTGGAGGGAGAGAAATGCTGACTATGACCTCAAGAACACCATCCCTACAGTCAAGCATGGAGGTGGAAACATTATGTCTTAGGGCTGTTTCTCTGCTAAGGGACAGGACGACTTCATCGCATTGAGGGGCCAATGAACGGGGCCATGTACCATAAAATCTTGGACGAGAGTCTCCTTCCTTCAGCCAGAACACTGAAGATGGGTCGTGGATGGGTCCTCCAGCATGACAATGACCCAAAACATTCTGCTAAGGCAACAAAGGAGTGGCTCAAGAAGAAGCACATTAAGGTCATGGAGTGGTCTAGTCAGTCTCCAGACCTTAATCATATAGAAAATCTGTGGAGGGAGCTGAAAGTTGCCAAGTGACAGCCAAGAAACCTTAAGGATTTAGAGAGGATCCGTAAAGAGGAGTGGACTAAAATCCCTCCTGAGATGTGTGCAAACCTGGTGACCAACTACAAGAAACTTATTACCTCTGTGCTTGCCAACAAGGGTTTCTCCACCAAGTACTAAGTCATGTTTTGCTTGGGGATCAAAGACTTATTTCACTCACTGAAATCAATTTATAACCTTTATATAATGTGTTTTTTGTTTTTTGTTTTCTGGATTTTTTGTTTGATATTCTGTCTCTATCCATTAAAATAAACCTACCATAAAAAAATTATAGACCCCTCATTTCTTTATAAGTGGGCAAACTGACAAAATCAGCAGGGGATTAAATAATTGTTTTTCCCACTGTAGTTGTTAAAGATAACTTAAAATAAAGGACATAAAGTCCTTTATTTTATGTATGTGAAGACTGAAAACAAATGTGTAATCTGATGGTGTCAGCAGTTGGATAGTTCAATGAAGTCTGCCAGACAGAATTAAGCCACGAGATAAAAGTCTTTATCGGAGTTAAACAGAGCAAACGATCGCCCTCAAATCCAAGGATTGTAAATGCCTTGACAGGCCATCTGTGGCCCAACACATTGTACCAATAGAGTCTTATCTGTGTTAAACATTGAGGAAGAAAGTGAAAGCACAAAGGCAGAACAAAAGACGCAGGGAGGCTACAGTAAAAAAAAAAAAAGAAAAGAAAAGAAATCAAATTCCGACATACCAGGATGGCCCACAGTAACTAATTTGGGGAGAAAAGGGGAGAAGAGATGGTGCAATAATAAAGCTCACACTGTCTCCAGACCAATCAACTTGTATTTTCAGCACTGAATTTGTTGGTAATGAGGGGACGAATACAGAAGAGTCATCACTGCCAACATGGACTGGAGTTTAATTGCTTATTCAGGCCAGTTTAGTGTGGGTTGCTTGGTTCTGCTTGTAGTTCATTAATTAACAATGGTCCATGTGCTGTGGTGCATGTAGGGAATGTTTCCATCACATCTGCTATAATTGAAACTGCTTAAGCTGTTTTGCTATATAAATGACCTAAGCTCATTGGAAGACAATATTAGTGACTGAAAATTATTTCTGACCAATGGAGTGTACATTTATGGAAGCTCATTTCCGCCACAGTTTGGCAAATCATAATTGACTTAAAAAGTCAAATTATGATACAGATCATAAGTGAGATAAATAATCATGAGATAAAAAGGTGAAATGCTAAGTCATTATTATGAGATAAAAAGTTGAAACTGTAACATAAAAAGTAAAAATTATGAGATAAAAGCCATTCATAATTAGTACAATTGGGAACACTTTAGATTAGTTACAAATATTCACTATTAAATTTGCTTATTAGAATGCATATTACTTGCATATTGGCTGTTTATTAGTACTTATAAAGCACATATTAATGCCTTTTTCTGCATGATCATATTCTAGACCCCTTATTCCTACCCCATATGTAAAAATAACCACTACAACAACTACCTTACTATCAATAAGTGGTAATTAGGCGTTTATTGAGGGAAAAGTAGTTGACAGTAAATATATGTACCCTAATCTAAAGTATGACCCTATATTTATCATTCACGTCATTATTTCTTTATGACTTATGTCATCATTTTGACTTTTTAGGCTTATAAATATGACTTTATCTGCTAATTTCGAATTTTAGTATTATTACTCATTACTTGTACAATTACACTGTATAAAGGACACCTTAAAATAAAGTGTAAAAAAAAAAAAATCATACAACAAAACATATGGTTCCTAATTAAGACAAAATCGCTTTGACATTTTCTAGTTGTTGAAGTCATTGTCCATATTGTCCAGTCATGTTAGTTTATTTGAGCTTTGCAGTCATACTGCAATATCACACTGATTTTTCAGACACCCAGGCTCCATCTGAACATGCATCTGTGATCAATACCATATAAGCCTCAAGATATGAGCTGTCTAACAGTTATGAGCAGTTGTCCTAGTCTTCTTTCATTTCCTGACCAAGTATCAAAGTAATATTTCTGAAAACATCAAACAGCCTTTTATAAATGATTTTAAAGGGGAGAAAACTTTTTCTTTTCTTTTTTCTTTTTTTTTTTTTGCTGTCCATTCTAAGCTGTTAACCTGTCTGTCCAATCATGTTTTTGGCAGCAAGAGAGCATTACGCATGACTCTAATCATCAGACATCAGACAAGTCTTAAAATCTCCAAACAGAGTAAATATTGATGAGTGGAAAGGCTGTAATCACATAAAAACATAGCAGGGATTCATAACATGATTTTTGGGAATGATCAGGTGGTTTTGTTTGTCCTGAAGTGGCCAGTTAGTAAACACAGCTGTACTGACAGCATTTGACAGGAAAATGTTGCTTGTCAGAGCATGTCAGCCAGATAACAGAATATCAAAGTGGGACATGAATAGAATCCTAAAAGAAGAAAAATTGTTCAATTTAAAGGGTTAGTTCACCCAAAAATTCTGTCATTAATTACTCACCCTCATGTCGTTCCACACCTGTAAGACCTTCGTTCATCTTCAGAACACAAATTAAGATATTTGTGATGAAATCCAAGAGGTATATGCATAGGTGTAATTTGCGGGTGGGACAGGTGGGATATGTCCCTACCATTTTTTGCCAGGGTCGATATTGTCCCCACCACTTTTTGAAACATCTCGCAGCACGGATGTATAATAATACAAAAGAAACATTTCTAGTAGATTAGCAATTTGTTCGTTTGTGTTAAATAATAGGCGATCTGGTGCTGGGATGTTTTTGAAATCATGTTGAGTGCTCATTGCCGCTGTTATCTGTGGCGCACCAGTGTTCTCTTTGCGCTCGTGCACACTGCGCAGTCTTCACACGGATGAGTGCTTCAATCTATCAGCCAGAGACTCTATTCGTTCTGGTGAAATCACAAAACAAAATGCACATAAACGTGTCCCTACTCTTGATATACAATCATTGATGAACATCTTTGGGAAAAATTTGAGAAAAAAATAAATAAATAAATTACACGAGGGCGGATCAGAACTAGAACCCAGAACCTCTGGCACACTGAACAAAAATTCTGCCACTAGTCCATCAAGACAATCTAATATTAAACGCGGATCCACGTATTTATTGGCTAATGTAAATATTCTCGAGACTAACAATATATTGTATTATAGTAGATGTAAGGACGAAACTATCATATTAAACATGAGGTCTATGTCAATCAATTTTGTGCATTTATTATTGTAATGATACAAATACAATACAAACATTCCTGTTCACTTTTTAAAACAAAGTTACGCCACTGGGTATATGACTTGTCCATAGACACCAATATAATTAACACTTTCATGGTCCAGAAAGGTACTAAAGACATCATTAAAACAGTCGATGTGACTGCAGCGGTTCAACCTTAATTTTACGAAGCGACAAGAATACTTTTTGTGCGCAAAAACAAAACAAAAATAATGACTTTATTCAACAATATCTTCTCTTCTGTGTCATTCTCATACGTTGTTTACTTCCAGCACTTCCGTGTTCTACGTCAGAATGCTGACTCATTATTGGCCGGCTCCTGCGTCAGCATCAAACGCATACGTCGTGCTGCTCACGTGTTACAACTTCGGCCAATACTGAGCCGGCATTCGGACATAAACACGGAAGCCTTCACTGTGCTTACTATGTCACCTGCATAAGGTGCACAAAAAATATCATTGCTTCATAAAATCAGAGGTGGGTAGAGTATCCAAAAACTGTACTTAAGTAAAAGTACAAGTACTTATAGAAATATTTACTCAAAGTAAAAGTGTTAGTAATCATCTTAATAGTTACTTGAGTAAGAGTAAAGAAGTATCCAATGAAAAAACTACTCAAGTAGCTAGTTGCTAGTTACTTTGTAACTATATATATATATATATATATATATATATATATATATATATATATATATATATATATACACACACACACACTATATTGCCAAAAGTTTTGGGACACCTGCCTTTACATGCACATGAACTTTAATGGCATCCCATTCTTAATCCGTAGGGTTTAATATGGAGTTGGCCCACCCTTTGAAGCTATAACAGCTTCAACTCTTCTGGGAAGGCTTTCCACAAGGTTTAGGAGTATGTTTATGGGAATTTTTGACCATTCTTCTAGAAGCGCATTTGTGAGATCAGGCACTGATGTTGGTGAGAAGGCCTGGCTCGCAGTCCCGCTCTAATTCATCCCCAAAGGTGTTCTATCGGGTTGAGGTCATGACTCTGTGCAGGCCAGTCAAGTTCCTCCACACCAAACTCGCTCATCCATGTCTTTATGGACCTTGCTTTGTGCACTGGTGTGTATGTTGGAACAGGAAGGGGCCATCCCCAAACTGATACCACAAAGTTGGGAGCATGTGCAAAGTTGGGAGCAGTGCTTTACACCACTGCATCCGATGCTTTGCATTGCACTTGTAAGACTTGGATGCAGCTGCTCGGCCATGGAAACCCATTCCCTGAAGCTCTCTACACACTGTTTTTGAGCTAATCTGAAGGCCACACGAAGTTTGGAGGTCTGTAGCTATTGACTTTGCAGAAAGTTGGCGACTTCTGCAACTGCACGACTCAGCATGCGCTGAGCCCGCTCTGTGATTTTACGTGGCCTACCACTTCATGGCTGAGTTGCTGTTGTTCCCAATTGCTTCCACTTTGTTATGATACCACTAACAGTTGACCGTGAAATATTTAGTAGTAAGGAAATTTCACGAATGTACTTATTGCACAGGTGGCAACCAATCACGGTACCAGGCTTGAATTCACTGAGCTCCTGAGAGTGACCCATTCTTTCACAAATGTTTGTAGAAGCAGTCTGCATGCCTAGGTGCTTGATTTTATACACCTGTGACCATGAAAGTGATTGGAACACCTGAATTCAATGATTTGAAGGGGTGTCCCAATACTTTTGGCAATACAGTGTGTATATATATATATATATATATATATATACACACACACACATACATACATACAACAATACATAGCATGTTATTATTTAAATAGATATTTAAATTATTATCATAATTAGATATCTTTGCAACAAACACAGAAGAGACAAGCATTATTTCTGTCATCTGTAGCCCGAATATCATTGCATGTCCTTTTCTTTGTATAACATTAGCTACATTTGAAAAAAGAAAGAGAGAAAACTCTTTACATGTGCTTGTGCTTATAACCGCTGAACATCTGAACACAAACAATGATCAAATGCACATTGACGGATCTTCATCCGTCTGTTCTCCAAAATGTAATCAAATGTATATTTCTGCAGGTGTGTGTAAACTGGGTTAACTGTGTCTACACAAAGGCGTTAATTTTAAAGACGAACAGGTCGCTGGTGCCGACACTGCGCTACTCACAAATTACAGCGGGCCGGCGGGTGTTCATTTCATACTCTCTGAACAATGATAGCTTATTTAATGTATAAATTAAGATATATATATAAAGGGTAAAGAAATGCTACATACTTTGTTATCCTGCCGTAATAATCTGTTTGGTTGTAAAATGTCGGCTATTGGCTGTATGAATTGTAATCAAATTAAATTAATACCTGTGGAATTGTTCACAGACAGTATACGCAGTTCAACTAATAAAGATCTTCAACGCTGGCAAACAATAGGATGCATTTGCAGATTTGTTTTTAATTGTCTGTAGGTCCACTGCCACTTCATCCAACGCTCGGAGTGAGAAACCGCTTCAGACGATTCAGTGCATGCAGGGAACTGAACAAATCATTCAAACTGATTTGTGAAACAATTTAGACAGTTTTGCCATCTTGTTTGATCAAGTCTTTGAACAGTATCGACTCAAAAGAGGGATTCATTTGTGAATGGGGCATCCTTAATGAAAAAAGAGACTTGCGCGCTTGGAATAAACTACGCATTTCTTGTACAGTATTGCATTAAAATAAAGTAACGAGAGGAACGTCGCCCAACTTAGCGAAGTCAAAGTACAGATTTTTTATTCGAAATGTACTCAACTTAAAGTAAAAGTACCCACATTTAAATCTACTCTAAAAAGTACCAATTTTCCAAAAAAATACTCAAGTAAATGTAACGAAGTAAATGTATTTCGTTACTACCCATCTCTGCATAAAATTAAGTTTGAACCACTGTAGTCACGTTGACTGTTTTAACGATGTCTTTAGTACCTTTCTGGACCTTGACAGTGTTGATTATATTGCTGTCTATGGGCGAGTCATATACCTCTCGGATTTCATCAAAATATCTTAATTTGTGTTCCAAAGATGAACGAAGGTCTTACGGGTGTGGAACGACATGAGGGTGAATAATTAATGACAGAATTTTCATTTTTGGGTGAACTAACCCTTTAAGATTTATTTAACAGTTAGCATGAAAATCAACTGTCAGTTGTTTGTTTTGAATCTTTAAAATTGCGCCAATTCAGTGAGCATACAAGTATCCCAGCTATAATATTATGCGCTCTCCACATGCATACTTTTTCATGCATAATTTCAGGATAATTGGCTGTTTATTAAATCTTGTGTTCAAGTGCCTGGATTTGTAAGAAAAAAAACTACATTTTACAGCTTTTGCAAACTATGAACTAATAATGCGCTTCTCTGACAAACCAATTACAGGTTATGAATACTAATAAAGCAATTTCTCCATTGTACACAAAATGCATTGAATGCAAATGTTATGATAATATATACTGTACACAACTATTCAAAAGTTTGGGCTCAGTAAGAGTTTTAATATGCTTTAAAAGAAGTACTCCTGTCTTCAGTGTCACATGATCCTTCATTCTAAAATGCTAATTTGGCACTTATTAGCAATGTTAAAACAAGTGCTGCCTAATATGTTTGTGGAAACCATGATGCATCTGTAACAATGTAAAACTCTTCACTGTCACTTTTGACAAATGTAATGCATTCTTTCTGAATAAAAGTAATAATTTCTTTTAAAAAGACTCCCACACTTTTGAACAGTAGTGTAAACAGTATATAAATCAAAAATGTTATATAAATGTATTAATTTTTTTAACAACAAATGGCTACATGTGCTCTCGAGGGACTCTTAAACACTTTTAGCGTGCTTATTTTAATAATGTGAATGGCAATATCCATGTCAGACTGAAAAATTCTTGTGCATTTATTATTCTAACTGTCCATCTCTCTGTTGTTTCAGCATGTGAAAGGACAAAATACAGCTGTCAAATATGTTAAATCAGATTTTACACACATACAGTATTTCTAAAAGAAACATGCAAAAAATTCCCTATACAAGGTTTAAGTTTTTTGAACCTCTGAAATATAAAAATGAGAGCATACTTACAGCAGGCGTTTGACTTAGTTCCAAGGTTATTACTGGGGATGCCGAAATAGTTATCAAAGAGATGTGGCCAACCATTATTGTCTCCTAGAAGAAAAACAAGAAGAAGTAAAGGGTTAGTCTGCTAGTCATTGCTAACAAAGCCATTTGCTGTGTCACGGGTGTTCACATATGCATCAGAAGGATTTAACACATTAATGGCACAACAAAGACCATTATGGAAAATGGCTAAGAACCATTTTGCAGGGTCTTTGGTTTAACAAATGTGCCTCCACTCCTTCTCTCAGGGTAAGCTGCATAATACATAACACATTTGGTTTCGTTCTTTTTTAAGAATTGCGTTAACCTACTCAGCAACCCCTGTCAATCATCTTGACACTGGTTGCCAACTACAAAAGTCGTGAAGGAAATGAAGCAGGTGACATGCAAAATAGGTGTGACTTTCATGGCGTTTCCTGTCTCCTGACACCTCACACTTAACATCTCAAACAACCTTCCGCCTTTCTCAGTCCACCTTCATCAGTCACTGTCAGGGAGATCTCATTTGTATTCGTAGGTATTCAAATGCAAAAAAAATCATTTACACTATTGTTCAAGAGTTTAGGGTCAGAAGATTTTGTTTCTAAATAGCTTTTCAAGAAATCAATACTTATTTTCAGCCAGGACACATTCAATTGATCAAAAGTGACAGTTAAAGGATTAGTCCACTTTTAAATAAAAATGTCCTGATAATTTACTTACCCCCATGTCATCCAAGATGTCCATGTCCTTCTTTCTTCAGTCGAAAAGAAATTAAGGTTTTTCATGAAAATTTTCCAGGTTTATTCTCCTTATAGTGGACTTAAATATAAGAATAATACTGGAATGTTTTCATCAAAAACCTTAATTTCTTTTCGACTGAAGAAAGAAGGACATCTTGGATGACACGGGGGTGAGTAAATTATCAGGAAATGTTTATTTGAAAGTGAACTAATCCTTTAAGACTTCTACATTGTTAAAAAAAAAAAAAAAAAAAATTATATTTAAAATAAATGCTGTTCACTATTCATCAAAGCGTCCTGAAAAAAATTATCATGATTTACTCAAAAATATCAAGCAGCACAACTGTTTTCTTGAGCAGCAAATCATCATATTTAAATGGTTTCTGAAGGATCATGTGACACTGAAGACTGGAGTAATGCTGCTAAAAATTCAGCTTTGCCAATGTAGGAATAAATTACATTCTAAAATACATTAAAATGTTACTAACATTTTACAAAATTACTGTTTTCACTGTATTTTTTAACAAATAAATCCAGGCTTGGTGAGCATAAGAGACTTATTTTAAAAACATTTAAACAATGTGTTTTTCTAAAACATACATACACAGCAGACAGTAATGCATAATGCAATACCTGTAGTAATGATGTTTAAAGGTAATGATGTTAAAAGGTACAGTAGAATCACGCTGGGTTCTTAATGTCAGATTTGTCCATTGCCTCAAAAAAAGCCTGACAATCCTATTAATAATCCAGCTGCCTCACTGAGCATTGACCTCTCAGCCCAAGTGGTCAGCACATGGGGATAGTGCCCTGCCAAAGGCAGGGGGAGCCACGCTGTCTGCATTTAATTAAACATTCTGGGGATGGATGGATGGATGGATGGATTGCATTTATATCCACAGTTGTGCATTAACATAAATTAAATAAACTAGAGTGACCAGTATGATTTAACAGGACTTTAATTCTTCAAGGTCCACAGCACCAAAGGTGCCCATATGCTGAATTTTTGAAAATAAATAAAAGTGGACTCTTCCAGATCTTCACGACTTCACACTTACAAATAACCAGATAGAGTAAAGAGCATGTGTATTTGCTGTGCTGTCCGAGGGGAGGGCTCTGAGCTTGGAAGTTGTGGAGCTGTCGAGGAACGGAGGTGAATCGGCTATGTATATATAAGCCTCCTCTCATGTTGATTGGATAGATCATTTGAGCGTATTCCTCCCAAACTTTGTTAATAAAACATCATTATAAAGTATAATAGAACATAACACAAACCATATTCACAAGGCTGTAGGGAATATATAATTTATATACATATTTTATATATATATATATTTTTTTTTTTAACTGACAGCAGTCTGACAAAGAAAACTGATTTTCTAAAAATGATTCAGCTCAGTAATTCTCTTCTAACTGGTGCTCTTTCTGTTTAGCCAAATTATGCATGGTTAAATGCAAGCACACCGCCTCAGAGAATATCTTCTGGGGTCATTAACAATAAACATATTTAATTTTACTTAGTGTTTAAGGATAAAGAAAATGACTTCTGTGATGCTGAAACATCAACACTTTGCTTGAGTAGCTCATTATCCATCAATTTTCTATGGCATTCCTTTCGTGTCATGCAGGTAATGGATTGGATGGGTGAAATGCAAATGTTAATTAAACATCTAAGCTGTGCTACAAAGACCTCAAACAGTCTTTTAATAAACTTTTCCAAGAAAGTGAGCAATGTCAGGCAGCTGAATTTAGATGATTTTTATATTGTAGCTTATATACCTATATAAAATATCCTATATTCTTAATATTGCATCAACAGAAACAATTTTTTTTGTTTTGTTTTGTTTACATCATACCACAATTTCAATGTAGGGGTGTTCATATAAGTCAAACTCTCATTTTAAACTGAAATGACAAAATGGCAGGGCTGATGACTTTCATAAACTGTAATGGGAAAAAATGGATACCTGTCAAACATTCATAAAAATAATAAGCAACCTGGCACCATATAGAAATGCATTACTGCACTTCACAACAATTTAC
Organism: Elopichthys bambusa; assembly: GCA_037101425.1. NCBI lineage: Eukaryota > Metazoa > Chordata > Actinopteri > Cypriniformes > Xenocyprididae > Elopichthys > Elopichthys bambusa. The sequence continues at coordinate 16,223,779 of CM074447.1, read as the reverse complement.
AAGAAAAAAAAAAAAAAAAAAAAAAAAACCTACAGAGATATTCAAATATTGTTACCAGAAAAAAAAGTAGGTCATATTCAAATGGCATAAATAAATCATTTAGCATAATAAAAAAATAAAAATCCTATCTGGCATCTCAATTAATATTCTCACTCGAAGGGTTAGTTCACCCAAAAAATGAAAATTCTGTCATTAATTACTCACCCTCAAGTCGTTCCAAACCCGTAAATCTTCGGAACAAAAAAAAAAAAAAAAAAAAGATCTCTCTATGAACTTTTTGAAATGTCAAAGTAGTAGCTGAGTAGCTCTCAGATTTCATCAAAAAGATGTGTGTTCCGAAGATGCACGAAAGTCTTACGGGTATGAAAGGACATGAGAGTGAGTAATTAATGACAGAATTTTCATTTTTGGTTGAACCAACCCTTTAATTATTATCTTACAAACAGGCTACAAAAGGATACTGCACATAGTGAGTAATCTTACCTAGACACAGCAGCAAAGTCATCTGCCATCAATTAAGGTTTAGCATGTATTCAACAAAACAAGCATGTATCCCCCTTTGGACTGTGTTGTTATTCATATCAGTGGACTTAAAGGAACATCAACTGCTTTTCCTATTAGGTCAATAGGAATAGTTCACCAAAAAAAATGAAAATTCTCTCATTACTCACCTGTATGTTGTTATTTTTTTTTCTGTAGCACATAAAGGGGAAAGTATTTGAAAGGATATGGAATGATTTGGAACAATAATAACTACTGACAGAATCATACTTTTTTTGGTAAACCATTCCTTTAAGAGAAAATGTCTGTTCCTTTCATTTGAGGCAGGGTACTCACAATCTTTTCCTCTAATCTACCACTTGCAAAAAAATAGGACCTCTTTTAACACTATACTACACACAACATGAGTTAACAGCATTGCAAAGACTTTAAATCCACCAGGAAATGCTGCTATTTGTGTCCCAGCAAGGCTCTGAAAAGTTATTTCTTCCCCATCCAGCCTCATGTCACAATTACAGCAGCTCACACTGTTGGTTATATTGAGCAGCACCAAGGCAGCCATTAGTAAAACCAACATATAATCTTTGGTCACACTTTAGTTAAGGGTCCAATTCCCACTATCAACTAACTATTAACTATGACCTTTGCCTTAATAAACTCCTAATTACGGCTTATTAATAGTTAGTAAGGTAGTTGTTAAATTTAGGAACTGGGTAGGATTAAGAGATGTAGAATATGGTCTTGCAGAATAAGGCATTAATATGTGCTTTATAAATACTAATAAACAGCCAATATCCTAGTAATATGCATGTTAATAAGCAACTAGATAATAATGAGAATTGGATCCTAAAGTAAAGTGTTACATTCACTGTACACTTCTATTACTCTATTGTGTCTTGACTGAAAGTTTGCCCCATGAAACATAATTGTCATAACTCCTTGTGTCTGTTTAATGGACTCTTCTTTTGATATTCTTTTGTCTTGTTGTGCCTATGTTCAGTTCCTGTTTATTTAGTTCCTGTTACCTTGTCTCCATTGTAATCTTGTTAGTTTCCATAGAATCCCTTGTTTGTTGCCATGTCAACTGATCACCTACACCAGTCCTTCACTTAGTCTCTTGTTACCTTTATGTATTTAAACCCTCATCGTCTAATCATGGTCTTGTGTTAACGTTTCATGCTGGTATGGTTTCTGATGTTTATTAAATGTTATCTCATCGTTCATCTGCGTCAAGCCTCTTGTTTTGGATTTATCAAGTCAAGCCAGCGTCTATTATTGTCAATAATAATAATAATATTATTATTGACAATAATAATACCCGATTTAGATAAAGGGTGTTTCCAAAGAAAATATCTCCACCACTAATACACTTCACTTTATTAATGTCTCTTAACAACACATCATGATTGATCTGTAACACTGTCATCCTTAAAAAAGTGGATGAACATCACTTTTTTATAAGTGGGTAGAATCGATTTTGTGGATTTGTAGTGATAACATGTCACTGTCTGATAACGTTAAAATCTGTAATGAGGATGCTGAAGAGTTTGTAAAACATATGAACGCGATGCAGCTGTTGAGCCACACTACATCCTCTATGCATCATTGCTGTTTTTTTCAGGCTTGGCAACAGAAACGTAAAATGACAAGGAAGATTAAGTGCTGAGGCAATATCTCCTCCCAGTGTAAAATTTAGATTAATGACCTTGTTTATACGGCTGGTCCATGACAAATGGAACAAAATTATAACAAAAACTACAGATAAAGATGACCACTGCATTTCAGGTAATGTAGAACTCCTTTTAAATAACCAAATGCTGACAAATAAATAGCAATCTAAAGAAATAAGCAGACACTACTTAATTCTACTTAATTGCTGTTATGAGAAATGAAAAAATAAAATTAATATAATAGGCTATATTTATTCATAAATAATATGAATAAGTATAATAAGTATATCTATACACACACAAACACACTCAAAGGCCACTTTATTAGATAAACCTTGCTAGTACTGGGTTGGACCCACTTGTACAATACTCAGGCTGTGGCATTTAAACAATGCTCAATTGGTAATAAGGGGCCCAAAGTGTGTCAAGAAAAGATCCCTGAACCGTTGATACAAGGCAGGATGATTTCATGTTGTTGATGCCAAATTCTGACCCTGCCATCTAAATGTCATAGCAAATCGAGACTCATGAAAGCAGGCAACATTTTTCCAATCTTCTATTGTCCAATTTTGGTGAGCCCGTGTGAATTGTTGCCTCAGTTTCCCGTTCTTATCTGACAGGAGATTGCTGCAGGGTTTGACGTGTTGTGCATTCAGAGATGCTCTTTTGACCTCGGTTGTAACAAGCGGTTATTTGAGTTACTGTTGCCTTTCTATCAGCTTGAACCAGTCTGGCTATTCTCCTCTGACCGCTGGCATCAACAAGGCATTTTCACCTACAGAACTGCCTCTCACTGGATATTTTCTCTTTTTCGGACCATTCTGTGTAGATGGTTGTGTGTGAGAATCCCAGAATATCAGCATTGACTGAAATACTCAGACCAGCCCGTCTGGCACCAACAACCATGTCACGTTCAAAGTCACTTAAATCATCTTTCTTTCCCATTCTGATGCTGAGTTTGAATTTCAGCAGATCATCTTGACCATGTCTACATGCCTAAATGCATTGAGTTGCTGCCATGTGATTGACTGATTAGATATTTGTGTTAAGAAACAAGAAACAGTTGAACACGTGGACCTAATAAAGTTGTCGGTATATATATATATATATATATATATATATATATATATAGCTGAGGGACACAATATGACAACAACAGGATATCACAGTAATCACACCATTGACAACCTGAATAAAGATGCTCATCTTGAGTTTCATTGATTTAATCTTCAAGGTAATGACTAGCCAGACATGTTATCCTTTCAATGGGCCTAGTCAATTTCCACGAGATAGAGTTGTATAAAACATACTCAACTAAATGAGAGCTATGATGATCTATGATACACACACACACACACATATACAGTGGGTACGGAAAGTATTCAGACCCCCTTAAATTTTTTACTCGTTGTTATATTGCAGCCATTTGCTAAAATCATTTAAGTTCTTTTTTTTTTCCTTATTAATGTACACACAGCACCCCATATTGACAGAAAAACACAGAATTGTTGACATTTTTGCAGATTTATTAAAAAAGAAAAACTGAAATATCACATGGTCCTAAGAATTCAGACCCTTTGCTCAGTATTTAGTAGAAGCACCCTTTTGATCTAATACAGCCATGAGTCTTTTTGGGAAAGATGCAACAAGTTTTTCACACCTGGATTTGGGGATCCTCTGCCATTCCTCCTTGCAGATCCTCTCCAGTTCTGTCAGGTTGGATGGTAAACGTTGGTGGACAGCCATTTATAGGTCTCTCCAGAGATGCTCAATTGGGTTTAAGTCAGGGCTCTGGCTGGGCCATTCAAGAACAGTCATGGAGTTATTGTGAAGCCACTCCTTCGTTATTTTAGCTGTGTGCTTAGGGTCATTGTCTTGTTGGAAGGTAAACCTTTGGCCTAGTCTGAGGTCCTGAGCACTCTGGAGAAGGTTTTCGTCCAGGATATCGCTGTACTTGGCCGCATTAATCTTTCCCTCGATTGCAACCAGTCGTCCTGTCCCTGCAGCTGAAAAACACCCCCACAGCATGATGCTGCCACCACCATGCTTCACTGTTGGGACTGTATTGGACAGGTGATGAGCAGTGCCTGGTTTTCTCCACACATACCGCTTAGAATTAAGGCCAAAAAGTTCTATCTTGGTCTCATCAGACCAGAGAATTTTATTTCTCACCATCTTGGAGTCCTTCAGGTGTTTTTTAGCAAACTCCATGTGGGCTTTCATGTGTCTTGCACTGAGGAGAGGCTTCCATCGGGCCACTCTGCCATAAAGCCCCAACTGGTGGAGGGCTGCAGTGATGGTTGACTTTCTACAACTTTCTCCTATCTCCGACTGCATCTCTGGAGCTCAGCCACAGTGATCTTTGGGTTCTTCTTTACCTCTCTCACCAAGGCTCTTCTCCCCTGATAGCTCAGTTTGGCCGGGCGGCCAGCTCTAGGAAGGGTTCTGGTCGTCCCAAATGTCTTCCACTTAAGGATTAAATCCTTAAGTGCAGCAGAAATTTTTTTGTAACCTTGGCCAGATCTGTGCCTTGCCTTAATTCTGTCTCTGAGCTCTTCAGGCAGTTCCTTTGACCTCATGATTCTCATTTGCTCTGACATGCACTGTGAGCTGTAAGGTCTTATATAGACAGGTGTGTGGCTTTCCTAATCAAGTCCAATCAGTATAATCAAACACAGCTGGACTCAAATGAAGGTATAGAACCATCTCAAGGATGATCAGAAGAAATGGACAGCACCTGAGTTAAATATATGAGTGTCACAGCAAAGGGTCTGAATATTTAGGACCATGTGATATTTCAGTTTTTCTTTTTTAATAAATCTGCAAAAATGTCAACAATTCTGTGTTTTTCTGTCAATATGGTGTGTGTATATTAATGAGGAAAAAAAATGAACTTAAATGATTTTAGCAAATGGCTGCAATATAACAAAGAGTGAAAATATAAGGGGGTCTGAATACTTACTGTACCCACTGTATATATATATATATATATATATATATATATATATATATATATATATATATATGTCTGTGTGTGTGTGTGTGTGTGTGTGTGTGTGTATCATAGATCTTCATCTGGCTAGTCATTACCTTGAAGATTAAATCAATGAAACTCAAGATAAGCATCTTTATTCAGGTTGTCAATGGTGTGATTACTGTGATATCCTGTTGTTGTCATATTGTGTCCCTCAGCTATGACTATTTCATCAAGACAGGCATAAATAGAGGTCACAAGCCATCCATTTCATAGCATAAGGCTATTTTAACAAAAGAGCACATATAACTCTGGGGGTTCATATTCTGAAAATAAATGTGAATGTGTCACTGCATTAGTCAAACGTTGAATTCACATGACATGTCACAGCACCTTCTACTACATAGACACAGTTTTTACTCACAAACGACCTTTCTAACAGATGCAAGCGAGATTGATGTGACATGGCCACTGCATTCCCATGGTGCACCTGTCATGGAGCATTTTATAAAAGCACACTGAGAAGACAAAAGACACAAGATACACATCATAAACACATTAGTGTAGCTTCTAACTTGATAAATGCAATACATTTCAACTAATCATTTTAGTCCACTTTGAGTTGAGAACTTTATCACATGCACAGTCTAATCATACTGACAGCACTGATGCTTCACAGACAGCAAAAAAAGTTAACTGGATCTCAGAAAAAGAACCTGTTATCAGTTCATTCTTATTCTTTGGTGTCACAACACAATGGCATCACTGAAGCACAAAAAGTTCACAAAATGGCATTTGTTTAAAGTAGCATTTTTAAACCATTAGAGATAATGAAATGGATAATTGGTTGGGTTTCCAACCAGAAAATGAAAACAAACGTTTGCCAATCAAACAATTTCCAGTAATATTAAGATATAAATCTTATGAAAGAGGTAAATGTAAGTGTGGATGAAATGTGTTACGATTTACATATTTCTGGTGCTGCAAAATTTTGAGAATTTTTAAGTTCTGCATAATAAGACTTTCAAATAAGACAAAAGTATCTGGCTATAATAAGAAGCTCAACATTTACAAATATTTAGAATTAATGTTATTTTATAACATTTTAATTTTATTTGGAATCTATAAAGTATCTAGTTCAGCACTAAAGAAAATATTTAATATTTTATTAATAATGAGACAGAATGAGTCAGTGTGCCTGAATAATTCAATACACTGTCTAAATCTAGACGGCTGCTGTGTCAGAAACCTAAAAATGCGACCCTCAGGGCAGCATATGGAAATAGGAAGACATCAAGACATGTCCGAATTCAATGTTTTCATAACATCCTTTCCACTAAATTACCTTTATCTGGTTATTTTAAGGCAGTGTGGATGTATCCTTCACTATCTATGATATCCTACAATCCTATGCATGCAACAGCTGGTGGAAAGAATAAAAATGGCATCTGACAGAGAAGTTGAAAGCAGAAAATTAGTTACTTTTTTTTAAACCTGCAATTACATTTCCACAGAGAAATAACTTTTGAAGTCACTAAATATTTTCTTGGTCTAAAGCTCTCTTGAATATGTTCTAGATCATCAGACATAACATTATGGTGCTTTGTAAAGCCCAGGACACACCAAGCCGACATCAAAGAACTAGCGGCAACGAATGCTGGAGATCCCCTCTCATCGGGTGTGTCTCGACCAAAAAGCTGCGCATGAACAGACCAAAGGGACTAAAGGCGACTAAACTAGCATGTGCATTCTATGCCTGCATCTAAGTATCTAAATATATAAATACCTGTCTATATCAGCAGGTATCAATAGTCAAAAGGGGGCAATTGTGGCCTAATGATTAAAGAGTTGAACCCCGAAGGTCGTGGGTTCGAGTCTAAGGACCAGCAGGTAATGTAGGTGGGTGGAGTGAATGAACAGTGCTCTCTTCCACTCTCACCTAACTCCCAATCAGAAATGGAAACTCGAGTCTGCGACTTGGACTTGAGTCACACTTCAGTTGCAAAAAAAAAGAAAAAAGACTTGACTTGGACTTGTGAACAACTGACTCGAGACTTGACTTGGACTTGAAGACAGAGACTTGTGAAAAATGTCTTTTGGCATGGCATTCCCAATTACGTTTAGTTTACTACATTTTACTATTAATTCATTCCCAAATATGTGCTGCAGCAGCAAATCAAAAATCATCTCTAAACACACCAAGCCAGCGAGCATGTGATGCATCTGAAGGCACGCACATTTTTCACCAATTAGAAAACTTCTGTTAAATAAATTAGCAACACATAATAAAAAGTATAGCCAAGCATTACCTTGTGATAAACGTTGTCATTTCATTTAAAAAGCAATCAATTAATCTGAAGAAAAGCTGCGGTGTTGCACCACTGCAGAGGCTTGTGGTCCATTTTCAAGAAGTCTAATTTCCTTTTCATGTCCCCCCAATTATTTGCTAATATATGCATATACTATCCAAGATTTACCAAGTTAATCTGGATTGGACAAACATTTCTATATGCATTTTATGACCCTGTCTGACTCATTTCCACAGATCGGTTTGTTGACTCGGAGTGTGTTAGTATATTGCCTTATTACAAATGAGACACGCAGATGGAAATGTTGTTCGTTGTGTTGTTTACTGTAACGCTTGTCTATACATACGTTTTGTTACCGCTGGCACTCACTGGAAGACTACATAATCAGAGCAACAGCAAACTACGGCAACTCAAACAGCTCAATATACACAGCACTTTCAGTTGCTTGATTCGGTTCACTTGCGGTTGTATAAAGTTTGTATAAAGTTGGAAAGTAATAGTAATGATTTAAGTAGTATTTTGTGTGCTTTATTAGGCAATTTTAAAGTAAAAGTAATCTGTTTTGATTTGATTTTGAAAAATATTGCTAAAAATAGAACAAAAACTTGACTTGAGACTTGACTTGGACCCCAAAGACTTGAGACTTGACTTGGACTTGAACCTCAAAGGCTTGAGACTTGACTTGGACCGCAGGGACTTGTGAACATGTCTGCTCCCAATCTATCCCCAGGCGCTGCAGCACACTGCTCTGGGTGTGAGTTCAATACTGTGTGTGTGCACTTGGATGGGTGAAATGCAGAGCACAAATTTCGAGTATGGGACACCATACTTAGCCACACGTCATGTCACTTTCACAGTTTTCGTCATTCAAAAAAGGGAATGCTCAGGTAAGATGATGTAAAATTATAACAGCCTTCTGTCTGTACCATCTTGACTTCTTTGCTCGCTTTCATTACTTTCATGCTGAATCGGCCCAAAAAACCCAGATGGCGTCCGACTACAGCCAACAGTGCAGAACACACCAAAAAGCTAAGCTGGCGATGCTCAAAAACGGCCCGACGTTGCCCAGCGGCTGACCTTCGGTTTGATGTGTCCTGGCCTTAAGCTTGTCTGAATTCTTAGAAGGAACCTTTATACAACAATCCTATCTGTTCAATCATTGACTGACTGGGCAGCTGCCTTCTGTTTCAGACACAGCCAGTTTGAAAATAGGGGTAAAAAGACAAGAAAACAAAAGGAATTCAGCATGCTTTTTTAGTTTAGGAGACAAACTATTGGAGATATTGCTTAAACATGTATGCTATGTTTCATTGTGTTTATCAATGCTTGCTTGTGAGTCCTAGTTTCTAGTCTGTGTCAGTTTCATTCAGTTCAACTGTTGTTCATTAAATGGAGTTCCAAACGTAGGTTCGGGAGGAGCATAAACATTTAGTCCTGCCTCCATCAGCCTTGTGGAGCCCACCAGCCCCACTCCACCTTACCCACTGCCCTGTCAGCCATCACCCAACCAGACAGAACTAAAGCTGAACTCCACCGCAGACACGGAGTCAGCGCCCACCGCGGAGAAAGTGCCAGAAAACAAAACTGAGCCATATACTGCCCCCGGAGCCTGTGCCAATCGTTATGTCTGACCAGGTGGGCGAGACTGCTAACTAGCCTGTCCCTGTGTTAGCAGCATTAGTGGAGCTTGAGGACTCGTATGGAAGCCTGCCCACACTCCCACCACTATGAATGTGCTAAGCTTGGCCTCTGGGAATGTAATAGATGATTTTGAAGAGGATATTTCCCTGTTTCTCCCATCGCCGCTGGTCTTGCCCTGCATGAACTCTCCAATGCCCCCGCTGGTCCCACCCACCCTGAGTCTCCTGTTTCTCCTAGGGGTGTGCACAAATAGTAGAATATTCGAATATTCTATCTGTAATTAATATTTGAAAAATAAAAATACTATTTGAATTTTACTATGTTGCTTTGCTGGCCGTAAATGCAGTGAATCCATGATGAATCGTAAGCACTAAAACTCACAGTTATAACTAAATGCACTGGGTGGCGCTGTATAGCGTGTTTAACAAGTTTATTGTATTTGATCATCACATAATGTTGATGTCTGCCTTGCGAAGTTTGGAATTACTTAGATGAAAATGATCTCACGAAATGGAATTACTTTTGACCAAATGAATTAATGAAACAGAATTATTATAATATCACCACCATAATGAGAAAGCACATGAAATCCAAACACCAGTCGAATGAGGAAAGACAGCTGTCCATCACTGTATCACGACAGGTAAGCGCAGCTGTACCCTGAGTGAGCCGAGAAGATAACTTATCAGATAGCAAAATGATCGAGACATAAACTTCCATTAAGTTTCGTCGAGGGAGACAGAAAACACCAAGTGCTGCTGTTAGAAACTTAGCTTAGCACACCATTATCTTTGTGTCTCTGCAACTGCCAGCGCAACGCGTTTTCTCACCCGAGCATGTGGATATTATTTGTGAAACAATATAAACACAATAACCATATACTGGCTTGAGTTTATTGTACGTTCTGTACAATAACTGCCGCTGTCTGCTTTATTCGAATTTTTCCCGTTCGTGCTGCTTGACGCTTTTGTTCTTTATATTTTTTGTTTACACTTGTTTAATGCTTTGAACTAAAAGAAAACCTTAAGATATAATGTAAGCTTGTTGTGTATATTACCTAATCGTAAGCTTGTTCAGAAATGGTTACAAAATCTTGATTAATTAAAAAAATAACGTCTTTCTCGTTTAATGTCATTTAAATAAACTAATATTCGTTTTTTTCTGAGCCCAAATATTCAAATACAATATTTTGGAAAAATGTCCATCCCTAGTTTCTCCACTAGTTCTGCTCAGCCCCATGTCCCCTGTGCTTCCTGTGATCCCTCCCAGCCTCCTTCTCCCACCTCCTGGCTGGCTCTGGTCTAACCAGTTGCCCAGCTCCATAATGGCGTGAGGATCCCCTGCCTCAACCTCAACCTCCAGCCACAGAGCCCCAGACTCCACCTCGGTCCTCCGACCCAACAGCTCTGCCATAGCTCAATGCTCCCTCAGCTACATCGTGGCCTGTCATCCCACCAGCTCCACCAGGCTCCCTCGTCACTGGCTCCACTGCGGTCTTCCGGATCCCTGCCTCCACCTCAGTCCCATGAGCCGTCAGCTCCGCCTTGGCCCTCCGGACCTGCAGTGCCACCCTGGCTCCGTGTCTCCTCGGCTCCATCTGGGTCTCTACTGCGGCCAGCTCCATCACAGGAGAAAGCATCCCTGGTTCCATCGACCCAAGCCTCCATCATGGCTCCTCCCTCCTGCAACTCCACCCTGGAACATTGCACTGGTTGTGGCGTGGGTCATCATCTGGCCCCTTCTGCTCCTGGCTCCTCCCTGATTCCTTCACTACCCCATGGACTGTTTTGTTTGCCCAGGACAGTTTGTGTCCCTCTCCTCTTCCATGCTCCCCTCCAGAATCGCCACCCTCCTTCATCGTAATCTCATTATTAGCAGCCACAGTGTGACAATTTGTGATTGGTAGGTTTTTTTTTTTGGTTTTTTTTTAATGTTATTGAAAGTATCCAGTTCTCACCAAGGCTTCATTTTATTTGATTAAAATTTCAGTAAAATGGTAATATTATGGAAAATTAATATAATTTTAACTTTTTTCTATTTTAAAGTCCCACTGTGGTGAAAATCAAGTGTTTAATGTTATTTATATGTCTAGGTGATGTTTTTAATATGCTTTAAGACAAATAATGTGCAAATTCATAAGTCAACACCATTGCTGAGTATTTTCTTTTTAAAACTGCAGTGAACCAAAGACAGTTTTAAAAACACGGTTTGAAATAGCTGGTGTTTATGTCACAAAATACACAAAATAACGAATCACGTCAACGTGCCAGTGGGCTTTAGCATATTATTAGCTATAACCACTCTGAAGCAAGGGAGCCTCAAGTGAAACCAGGCTATCCTGGTATATTTTTCTGTTGAAATTAAAAATCGGGTAGATTTAGCAATAAAGCGGGTGTATGATGTATATTTCGATTTCACGATGAACTATATGTCATTCTCCACTGACGTTCTGAGTTGTTCAAAGCATTTCTAAGGATACTGATTTTAAGAAGGCAGCTGTCTGACTCTGAGATGAACAACAGGAACATGGTTTGTGTAACATTAGCAACACATTATTAGCTGTTTGATAATTTAGTCAAGCAAAAGGCTAATCATATTAATTACCGTTATGTGTCCAAAGTTGTAAAAAGCGATACCTTTGTGCAGCGGTCTTTTTTTTTTTTCTTTTTTTTTAACATTTAAATATGTCATTTTCATGAGTTTTAAGGGAAAAAATTATTGACTACAGGGGTATATTTTATTTTATATATATTTTAAAAGGGGCATGAACTGCATTTATTATTATTTTATAATGTTTCTTGAGGTGCACTTTTAATGTTAGTATGATTTTTACATAAAAAAAAAAATTCTACAATGATTTTAGCCCTCTGATTTGAATGGCCTTGTCCCAAATGGCACACTTCATATGCACTTATGGTCTTGTGAACTTTGCCACCGTAAACTTTGTCGGCTAAAGACCCAAGTTTGGTTTGAAGACGAAAAACGTACCAAGCACAATGTTCTCTTTCCATTCTTGATTTCTAACATGCTCTCACAGCGTTCGGTGTGGTCTTACGACTATCAGAGCAGAAACGAAAGCTGCTGCTCTCCGTTTGTTTTCCATCATCTCCATGCGCGTTCATATGTAAATTGTGTGAGCTTGTTTCATCCATTAGATCGAAATATCTGGAAAAAAAAAACATACATTTACCCACCCATAGACCCTCCCCTTGAAGAAATCAAGACATAAGTGGTTGAAAGTGAACAAAAGAGACAGATTAAAACACCAGGTATAAACAGGTATGTGTCTCCCTCATCTGCTTATGATCCGATCAATCAAAACGCATCTTATTATCAGGTGTAAACATAATGTTATTTTAGGCGAGTGATTTTGTATCTCTCTTCTCTCCTTCTCATCCCACTAACGTGGCTGGGGCCAAAGACGCAACCATGTAGAAGAAGGTGTTGATCTGATTCTGCAGAGACAAAATCCGAAACTAGTCGTTTTCGGAGCTTGGTTTCAATAAAAGCTGTTTTAAGACTAACAAGGAACTTTTGAGTTCTGAAACTTTAATAGTACAATGACCTCTTGCATATCAAAAGATCAGAGAAAATTTCTCAATTCACAAACCCTTTAAAATGTAATTTTTCCATTAATCCAGTCTTCAGTGTCACATGATCCTTCAGAAATCATTCTGATATGCTGCTTGATATTTTTGTAGAAAACTTTTTTCAGAATTTTTTGACGAATAGAAAGTTCAAAAGAACAGCATTTATTTAAAATATATTTCTTGGAACATAAATGTCATATTGACAGACATTTTAGGATGTATTGTATTGTAGGTTAAGATGATATTAAGAGTACTGTTTGTGACAGAAAAAAGGTACATCTGTTTTACCTCCTCATTTTCTTATTTAGTTTATAATCTTGCCCCATTAACATTTGCTTGATTACTTTCTTTTGCTTCCCTGTGGTCATGATAGTATGACCTGCACTCACAAGAGATATCAATTATGAGCTTAGTACTTTGAGATTAAAATCAAGCATAGCGTCAGTTCTGGCAGGTCACGTCAGTCAAGTTCGCATCAGCTGACTCCAAGGTGACTCATGTCTACCAATAGAAATACAACGCCTATCACAGCATCCATATATAAGCTCCTGAGTATTATCAGTAGCTATCGCATTTCTCAGGAGCTAATTACCCTACTCCATCCTCAACTCCTCCTCTCATCAATCAGGATTTGGCCTTCTGATTCCCCTTGAATCAGACAAATTCTTAAAAAAAAAAACCGTGTACATGTTAAATTATTGACATTAATGATACCTGCACATATGCTGGTTCTGTTCTGTTACCATAAGGGGGGTTATTGCTGCTCTCCCTGCTCTTAACCATGCTAGGCTGAATGGATGCGCAGGGAGTTCTTGCCCAGAACAGAACAATACCGCCAATCCAAACTCTATGCAATTATCAATCATATTTTACGATAGTGGTTCTGACAGAAATAGTAGGCCTACTGAAAATATGAAAGGTGCATCTTTTCCTAAACTAAAATCTTGGTGGCTGCCCAGCTTTGAGAGACTGAAACAATAATTAGTTAATGTATTAACTAACATTAACCACCAATGAACAATACATTTGTTACAGTATTTATTAATCTTTGTTAACATTAGTTGAAAATACAACTGTTCATTGTTTGTTCATGTCAGTTCATCACTTTTACCATGTTATTGCTTGCTTTGAGTGCTATGACTTCATTGCAATGGACAAAACGTTTGTCCTGAATGTATAAAGAGTGCCAGAGGAGCATTTCCAGTGCTCCATTCTATCCAAAGTTCATTCCATACCCTCGTTTACAATTAAATTATGAGAGAATGATGGGACCATTAGACAGCAGAGAGAAAATTAGTGGCCCTCCCTCAGTCAGGGCCAATTTTAAACAGCCCTCTACTTTCTCTTCGTTTGATGAGTTTCTAAATTTTTGACAGGTTTTCTATAGGGTCAACAAAATCTAATAGAGAACCATGAAATGGCAGCTTTGAAAATGATGAGATGAGAAAGATAACTATCATTAATATGCCCAAAAAAGAAAAAGCCTTGACACATTCACGTTTCACATAGTGAGGTTCAGACAAATGATGACAAAGTGTAAGTGAAGCAGATGTTTACGTACGTGACAAATGCCCGCGCCACATTCCACCACTTATTTATTAAGTTACAGTTCAGTGATCTGTGGTGCCGCAAGACTGTGCCAAAGGCTACTGAGAAAGTGTTAGCATACATGCTTAGACACAACTGAATTAAAGGAATAGTGCACCCAAAAATTTTAATTCCTATTTACTGTACTCTGTCATTCAAAACATATATCTTGTTATTTTTTCCAAATTATATTTTTTGTGAGGAATAGACCAAAAATTAAGTAATTATTTGACAAAACACATAATAAACTTATAAATGAATACTGAAATGAAATGACTTTTGAAATATGTATATTTGAAATATATCATTCATCGACCTCAAATATGGATTATCACCTGAAACATAGTAGTAGCAACTTTACATGGCCGCTCACTTTAAAGGGTTAGTTCACCCAAAAATGAAAATAATGTAATTTATTACTCACCCTCATGCCGTTCCACACCCGTAAGACCTTTCGTTAATCTTTGGAATGCGAATTAAAGTTGAAATCCGATGGCTCAGTGAGGCCAGCAATGACATTTCCTCTCTCAACTAGCTGGCCAGACGAAGCTCTGCGGAGCGGAGGGCTTAAATGACTCTTATAAGGAGAGGAGGCCTAACAACACTCTGCCTTAAGGGCAGTGGCCAAGGAGGCTCACAGTTAGCCTGGTGTACTACCTGCCCAAGCTCTAGGGAAGAATGCCTCGGCACTGCATCCTATGCCTATACTAATAGCAGGCGGAGCTCAGGGGAGCCAAGTGATGCTCCATTTTCAAGCAGTAACCAAGGAGGCTTGGACACTTGGTCTTTAGGTTCTCTGTGAGTCCACTGGCAAATGGAAACAGAGCAAACAGACAGAAAACTAAACCTAAACAGAACATAACTGAATATACATGTTACAGAAATTAGTTGTGCTGCTTAATATTTCTGGGAAAACCATGATAGATTTTTTTACAGATTCTTTGATAAATACAAAGTTCAAAAGAACAGCAATAATTTTTTACTGACCCCAATCCTCATGAACAGTAGTGTATATTATGTGTTATGAATATACACTGAGAAATTTCCATTCTAGAACTGTGACAACTTTCATTGTGCTAACTTTAACACATTAGCCTCATTCATTTATCACAGCAGACTTTCTTTCTCTCCTGGGATAAATATCAAAAGTCAAAGGCAACATCGCTCCTGGCTGCAGCTGCTGTTCTGCGACCTCAGAACTCATGCCTCTTAGCCACTTTCCAGTCTTAATCTGACACTAAGATTTAAATAGTTCCTTTTTGCAGCTGTGCCTTTAAAACCACCATGAAATCAAAATTCACATTTATTTTTAATGGAATATTGCAGTATTTATTATAAATAATTCATCTGTGCACATCATCATCGTCATTATTATTATTACATCATTATTACGGGGGCACATCATATTTATGTGCCCCCTTAATCTTAATAACTTATATAACTTATATAAATAATAATAACTTCCCCTCCCTCTTCCAGCGACATCTATTCTCTGATGACGTTTTTATTGGTGCGAGGGCGGGACATCCTGTCACTCACATGACATCACAGCAATAGCAAACCACAACCATCCAATCAATTCCCGATAGACAAAAACGAGTCTCGCCCTACATGTTTCCTTGTTTGAGATCCTTGTTCTTCGTTTCACAACTTCCGTTTCATGTCAACGTTAAGAAACGCCCCATGCAAAAAGGGCAATGTTAGTTGGACGCTGCCTTATACTCCTATAATAGACTGTGAAGTCTTGATCACATTGTGACAAAGTTACCAAAAAATATCTGTCCTGAAATGTGCCATTTTAACTCAGACAGGTGGAACCATTAAACAGTGGGGGAGACATTTTCTGATTCTGTGTAACCGGCATGGACCGGATGGATGCTAAAGACCACAGTCACTAGTTGCTAGCATAACCCCTCCTGTTCAAACTGCCCGCTCTAAGCAGGACTCAAACCCAGGTCCGCTGGCATGGGAGTCAGGCGCTCTAACAAGGAGGCTATGACCACAGTCTTTAGTGTCAACGTCATAAGAGACTTCTTTTAAAAACATTTAAAAATCTTACCTACCCCAATCTTTTTAACAGTAGTGTACTTTACATATTACAATACTTCAGGCTCAGAATTCTAACAAATAAATGGAAGGACATTATAAATGAGAAAGGAATTTTTACAGACCATTGCTGTTATAGAGGAAGTAGGATTCAGCTCTAGTAAAACAAGCTAGTCAGAGTATTTTTTTTTTTCTCTGATGCATCTCAGACTTCTTGCCTAAGATACATTGATGGAGATTACACATACACAAATAGAAATATAGATAGAAACATACACAAATGCCTCACATGAATTGTAATATCCGCATTCACTCCAAAAACGAATTTCTTAGACAACTCTCCGAATGTTTGGCATGGTAATGGATATGACAATGTTGATATGTTTGGTCTTGGCAGAATAGATTTACTACTCTGCTGCTGCTGTTATTCCTGCTGTACAATACAATGTACATAAATTACCCATAGCAGATCTTTACAGGTGGAGCTGGGGATGGTGGAGGGTTTCTGTACTTGGTTTCTTCAAGTATTTGAAAGTTGAGCAGCAAGCTCATTGGCTACTGATATAGCAGGAACCAATCAGTTGTGCCCTAAAGATAATGATGCGATTGCAAGCAGATAAGGTAAGCACTTAAGGAGCTATAGGACTGCACCATCTAGAGTTTCATGACAGAACTGTATGTGTGTGTGTATTAGGGGTGTATCTTGTGCCACAAGATCTCGCAATATCAGCATGACAGAGTTGAGTTTGTGGCAAAACCTTTTACAGTGTCTGCATTGTGTTGTTCTGTCTTTTACTACATATGATCATTCATACTCAGAAAGTAGAATTGAAGTGACATTCATTACAAGAGAGGGCTGTCATGATTCCTTCGATTAAATTTGAGTGCTCAATTTAAAAAATAAAGTACTCGATTGCAATTTGACCCGTGTCATTTAACCGGAAAAATATTGGAAGTACGTGTGTGTGTGATAGGTGTTAATATTAGAATTACAGTTTTTTTCATTCGCTTTGCACATTTTTCAAAACTGTCTTAACATTCTTTAAACTTTAAGTACAATTGTCACAACTGTTCGTTGGAACATCAGAACTCAATTATATGTCTGCAAAATGTAGTTACTCACCCAAAACATCTAATTCATCCTTCAAAACCTAGTTATTGTGTCAGTAAATTGGTCAGTGCCAACAAAATAAAAAAGTGTCTGGGTTAAGGCTGGGTTAAGGGGTAAAGGAAGGCTCAAAATGATAATTACAGCTGTATTTTTTATTTATTTATTTTTTAAATAAGAACAATATAAAAACATGTATACAATAAGTGCATTAAATTATTAAATTATTCATTTACAGTGAATGTTATTATACTTAATAACATTCATGTGATGTGTAAGTCACATGAATGTAAGACACTTAATATAAAGTGGGACCAAACATTTTTTTTATACAGCACATTTATTTTTGTAGAAATGTGTTACATGTAAGCTGAAAATTTACAGTTGCTTGTTCATTTTTACATATTCTATTAGATTATGTCTTCCCCTAACAACACACATTCTTACATATCTTCCTATTGCTCTTCCATGACAAGCAACTGTGTATTTTCAGTTTATATGTAACACATTGCTACAAAAATAAACTGCTGATGCTGTTTAGGGATTTAGATGTTCCTGTATGGTCAAAAATGGCAGTGATTATGCTGCGCAAACTCCATATAGCCTACTGTGTGCTTCAAAACTTGATTGATTGATTGATTGATTGATTGATTTGTAAGATTGTTATTCCTATTCATTACAATGGAGGCCATTTGCCAATTCAGCAGACATTACAAATATTCCATGTCATAGGTATTCATGGAATATACATGCATGTCTGACAAATTTTGATAACCGAATAGATCATGTGGAGGCTCACATGTTGTGAATAGTTTGACCATCTGACTGAGAATCAACTCAGTTGATCAAAAAGCCATGTTCATTTGGATATTGTGCAAATTGTAGACAATTGCCAAAACACATGCAAATTGCTTAAATCAATAAGAAATCCAAATCTAATGTGAACAAGAAACTAATTGTTCAGAGACCTGAACTTATTGTTTTGAGAGAAAAAAAAGTTTCAATTGAGAATTGAACCAAAGCGAGTAAGAAAGACTGTATGAACCTCAAAGGATACATTTTTCCATCGCGAATAAAAATGTTTATGCTTTTGAAGCTTTTCATACATTTATATGTAATGTAACAGCATTTAAGATGTATGTGTGCTATAAAGTTGTACAGCATACTAATAATGAATACTAATGAGATCAGGTTACACACTATTATCACAATTTTAATTGTTAGAAAACAAAAACAATCATCATCATTACCACCCATTAATCTCTCACAGATCTTTTCATGTTCATCAAACACTTTCATCTTGATATAAACAAAATGACCTTCCTTTACATCTAAGATACAGGCTTTGATACATATTTCATTAAAAATATCTAAAATTCATAAACAAAGCTCTGGATGTAGGGGTCAGCCACTTGTAGAGAAAAAAAACACTGAGCGTTTGTGAACATGAAAAGATTTCCATGGTTTCAGGTCTTGTAAGTCTCTATGATTCTGTTAATGTCCACAGGGCTGAAGTCATCATTAATTCATTAAATTCTAAATTACTACATTGACCAATTTTAGATAACATATATTTATACAACAAGAGAAGGTCTGATTCTGGCTTAAAATTAGGGCTGAAGCCCATGGGAAAACAAAGTTGCACCCTGTGGTACTTACACAACAGCCTGACTCTTTTTCTCAAAAGATCTCACTTTCTTTGATCATTTTCATCTATCTCCCCAATCAACAAATGGCTCATTAATTTGACTGCCAGTACATCACCCATTTGAGTTCATTTATTCATTCATGTCATGTCTGCTTTAATAAAAACAATCTGTTAAAGACCTGCAAAATGTATGATTATGCTGCTTCAACAAACTGTTCATACTGCTTCAAGAGTACTAGGTGAGTAAACATTTCCTGATTGTTTTTAAGAGGGTCTGTTTTTAAAGGGTTAGTTCACCCCAAAATGAAAATTCTGTCATTAATTATTCACCCTCATGTCGTTCCACACCCGTAAGACTTTCATTCTTCGGAAGACAAATTAAGATATTTTTGATGACAGAATGCTGTCAGATTTCCTTCCATTGACAACCTTTGCAACTTCCACTTTGACGCTTCAAAAACTTCTTAAAGTGATTGGAAAACTAATCCATATAAATTGAGCAGTTGAGTCCAAATTTTCTGAAGAGAATCGATTGCTTGTTATGACGAACAGATTGTTTTTTTCAGATTTTACTCGCATGTAAACATTGATCATAAACTCAACATAAGCAGAAGCTCAACCAAACCTGCTACACATGCAAGAACAAACCTCTTCTGGAAGCTCAAACATGCTGCGTAACCAATGAGGTTCATTCTCGTGTGTTGCATGAGGGTGATGACAGAATTTTCATTTCGGGGTGAACTAACCCTTTAAGTATACATTGCACCATCCATCCATCTACTCTTCTTTATGGACTACTGGATACTCAAGCACAGATGAATATTAATATGCCTAGTTTTGTAAATGTTTAAGCACTGTATTTGCATAACCCAATTATATAATTTCTGTGATGTATTTTTTATCCATATTGGACTATAAATATCCAAAACATGTATGCTGCATGAATATATACCACACATTTATATGTAACAATATACATACTTCAAAAGTCTAGATATAGACAGACAGACAGACAGACAGATTTAAGCACATCATTACATTTCCAATAATTTTTCATTACATTTTAGTGCAGAAAATGCAGCACATACAGTAAATGAAATCACTTTCCAATCACAGAACTGTTGGGGCATGACCAAGGTTACAGGGCGCTGAGAGAGAGAGACTGCTAATCAATTATTGCGTTTCTTAGAGTTGCAGGCACCCTTTGCTGTTTTAAATCAATTTATTTTGGCTTATCAATAAGGCACTCTCATGGACCACCCACAGTCCTTTTTACAGATCATTTGATACATATTGCACACAAAACTGGAATGTATTTCTAAAAAAAATCGCAAGCTCCTATGAGATTGGAAACAAAAATTGGTTTAAAAGCAACTCTGTTCAAAAGATGAGTGTTTAAGAGGAGGAACTAATCACTGAACTGCCAAAGTTTGCACAATTCAGGTTGGTGAAAAAAAAAAAAAAACAGCATCATGAATTTGTTGCATTTCACATTGTTCCTTTATAATAAATATAGCACAATGTGACACAATTTCTGTCCCATTTAATGTGATGACTAACTACTGTGCATATCAGGGTTCTGTCACTTCGGTCTGGTTTATTCTTGTTTGGTGACAGAGCCCTGACACTCCAACGGTCTTGCCTTTGTGAGTGTGCAGTTCTGAGTTTGCTCGGGCCATATGCTTTTTCGCCTGAGTGGTAAGTTGTTTTGTGTGCATTCTAGTTTGGTTTTGTTTCTGTGTTGGAGGTCAGACATTTATACTCAGTGTGTTAGTCTTCTGTTGTAAGAGCATGTGATGAGCATTTGCTCATTCTCCATGTGCGCTGGTCTTGGGCCGTACACTCTTCTATCCACATCTGTGTTGTTGTGTTCTGTGGTGCATGTTTATATGTGCTTTCTTAATGTCTTGTACTGCATAGCATGCAGATCGTTTTTGTTTTTGTTTTTGTTTTTTTTGCCAACTTAGTTTTATTTAATGGACTCTTGGCTGAAAAATCCTTTAGTTATACATTTCGATAATGGCACTGTAAATGAGTTATAAATAATGGCTCTGTGATTGGGATGTAATGAATGGACACTGAATCAATACACAGTGTGGCACCTTATTAACATTGCAGTCTGCATTTTAAGCCAAGCAAACAAAATGAATAGGATTTACTTTTGCGTTTTTCCAAAACAAAACAAAAGTGACATGCTCAGCATATGAAAATTAATGATAATATTTTTGTTGAATTCTTTTACCAATCCATCAGAGATTTAAGCATTTTCAGCAGTTGCCTGGAGTCACATATTCAACTGTGCATCATGACCTTGTTGATTTGCTGTTCTTTTAAACTAGAAGGCCATTAATTAAATACTGAGATGGCTAATACTTGTGGGGTGGGGGAATAATAAAGGTCATTAATATATAAATTGTTTCTTGTAATAAGAAATCTTTTAAACTTTTAAAAAATTTTGGTTCTCAGAATTGTCTTCAGGGAAATAAACTCTCAACAACATCTCGAACTGTGTTTAGATTTCCCAAAATATCACAATCTGAAATGAAAAGTCAGGAATTTCAATATGAGCTCAAACATTTATCATTAAATCTGAGATGCAACATTTAAACTCCCTGTATAGGTTTATACTCTAACCATCAATTGGACTGCCTCCAAAAACTAGGGATTGGTTTTCTCCTTGGTTGCAAGGACGTAGTTTTGATTTGAACACTGGGGGGTTGATGTGTGAACCATTTTAGCTGGGTCTCAGGGCATGCTCCCTCATGAGGTTTATTTATTTGTTTGTTTGCTAGTTAAAGGCTAGTTAACAATCACTTGTTTACAAAGTGCCATGGGAAGTAAAACTGTCTTTTATTTTTCTAATACTAAAAATTTCTGTCATCTCTTGGAATATGTGAAAGCCAGGTTTTTCCTATATCTGTTATTAATAGCAGAACACATTTTACACATGGGGAAAACCAGTTGTTTAGTCAATGATTCAAGAAGGTCCATACTTTAAAGCTCTTGATTCTAACTTGTACTTGCCCTTATGAAAAAGTAACAGTTCTTGTAAGGAAATAATTACAGGTAAGACCACTGATGACTTCTTATTACCATGCTTAGGCCAATGTTGAATTTTTTATTGATCTATAGCATTTGTCATAAAAAAATAGCAACCTACACATTTAGAAACTATAGCCACAGTTGTAATATAAATCATTAGTGAAAATTCTATTCCCTTAACAGACTACAATTTATAAATTCTTCAACAATTTAGTTAAAAATGTACCACAATAAATGCAATAGAACATGATAAATTCTTGTAAAGGTGGTCATGAGTAGTGTAAAAAGCTGTCTAATTTGTTAGTGCAGGATGATGTTTTCCCCTCTTTTCATCAAACTTTTTAGTTTATGTGGCTGTTTTAGATCATGCTTGACTTTACACCATAACTTGCTAAAGGGACTTGCGGCCTGCAGTAATAAACAGGTGGGATGACATAGCAGTTTGTTGACTGACAAGATTAATGTAATGCTTTGTTTATTTGGTATTGCGGAACATGTAATCAGAAGAAAGCCTGGTGAGATATTTTACATTCACTGGATTGCTGAGAAAGAATCCAAACTCTAAATGACACAGTCAGAGTCTCAATTGCCAGTTAGCAAAACAATCAAATTCTAACCACTGTTGAAACAATTCACAAAAGCTACAGGAAAGAAGAAAAATCCACACAGAAGTCAATATTGGCAGCAAAAGGATTGAAAAAAAAAAAAATCACTTTGAGAGAAGTAAAAAAAGCTGATGTGGAGATAGTAGATTATTTTGAATAGACTAAACCACCGTCATAATGGATGACTGTCCGTGATGCAGCAATATATCTTCAGTTTCAAAGATTAATCTGATGCTAAATCAAAGCTACACACCATTAGTGATGACAAAATGTATATGAGCCAGAGATGAATACTCTGCTGCTGAGGGACTCGAATTTTACAATCCGACAAAGCTCTTGAGGTTCAAAGCGTTCATGGCAAAAATGACAAATGGCTTTCTTTGTGGCATCACCCATAGTCAAAATGTGGCCATGTCCCTGTCTTTCATCCTCATGAGAGTGGAGATGAGAGAAAGACAGAATGAGATTGACTACGGGTGGGCCTGCATCCCGGTTTCATTTTGTATTAAATTGTTTATCCAAAACTTTATTATCTATCAGATCTAAAAGGTACTATTTCTTTTCTTTCTTTTCTATACTTTTATCATCTTTTGAGAGCTCAAGTACAGCTTATCACTTAGGTCACTTGGTCTTTCATTGATACCCAACTTTTTGAAGAACAGCGGGAGCAATCGTCTCCATGCATGCCAGGTGCTAAGTCTGGATGATTCATGCCTATCGTTTACAGAGATATCCAACAGTGACCTTTCTGGCCATGAAAAAGCTTTGATAACTCAGTTACGACAAGGGGAATGCGATAAGAAAGGTGGGAGTTGAATCTCAAATGCTCGGAATACCAATCTTAAGGATTTGGAAAAGCATTAGAGGATTTCTCACTTGCTGTCTATCCTGTTCTGCTTGACTTAACATACAGGGCTAAGTAAATGTCTTAAGATATTATGTACAATGTGACATTTCCCTTCGCCCTGACCTTTTACAGTCTGGTACTGACGCAAGGCCTTTTAATCTCCCCCTGTTCTTCATCGTACAAAGGTTGTGAAAGCGAGTAAGACAAGGTTAAACATGGTGCCCACCGCTGTAGGGGCAAAATGTTGACACATAAGATTGAGTTTGATACAGTCGCTTTGACAGATGCTGTGAGACAGTTGCCAAATGGCTGGGCATGTTCTGTTTCTGACAAGTATGACATTATCAAAACTGCCTACATAACCTCCATTATAACATGTTGTGACATTGCTGGAGTAAATGATCACTGAGGAATCAATGGGAAATTACGACCCATTTGCACACTGCCTCTTCACAAGATAAACAGCACTGTGGGTTTTGTCTTGTAAAAAATAAATCATCAGAAGGTAATTGTTAACAAATCAAGGAATGCTATTTGATTTTAAGGTGGGAGGACAATTACAACTTGATTGGTTCTTCATCAGTACTTTCTCAGCAGATACCTTTGAGGGCTAGTAGAAGATAATCCTGCACGGGGAACAAAATCAATTGGGGCTTGATAAACCACGATGAACCAAACTGTTTAACTGATAGGCTTGCCGTTATTCAGGGAGATGGATGAGATGATAAATGAAATATGACACTTTGTGCAGATGAAAATTGCATAAATCTTTGTTTTAATTTGACTGATTGTGTATTATAGTCAGCATCCAGCAGTGAAAGCAAACTCAACTGGCACGTGGTTGCACCTCACAGGGATAGAATGGAGAATAGAGAAGGGGGAGGAGAAATAGTCAGAAAATCGGAAGAATCAAAGATAAGATGCAAAAAAGGATAGAAGATAAAAAAAAGGATACAGTACAACAGAGAGAATATACTCTACTCATATTACCTCATCTCTATTTCTGAAATACTAATACAGATATATCTAGATATTGTAATAAAACTATGTATATATATATATATATATATATATATATATAGAAAGAGAGAGAGAGATTAACTAAATTTTTATTAATTTTCACAAATCTTTTTTTAATTTTTTTTTATTGTGTATTCCAAGTAATATCAGTCAGACTGCAGTTGGGTTGTTTTGATTAAGTAATAATAATTCCAAAAAAATACAGGTAACTTACATAATTAAAGTTCATTGAAAATATGTTTTTTTATATATATTAAAAGTTTTTTTTTTTTTTTTTAAGCAAAAGCTCCAACAGTCGTCTTTTTTTTTTTGGCAAAAGCAGATTTCATGTTAAACCAAACCAAGTAATCGGCACACACATACACGCGCACACACACAAACGCAAAAGGACAACCGAGGGTTCAGCAAGTAAGACACAGTGTACAAGGACTTGCAGGAGTCTAAATTATAAATTCTCGATCACTTTTAGTCAGCTTTGACGAAACTCCCTTCAGCTAGCGCGTCTTTTTGAAGTGACTAGCAGCCTTGTCTCCTGACCTGAATACTGCGTGCTGATTCACTAAAACTGACATATTGGTTTCTGTACACAAACAACAAGGACGCTTGACAAAACGTATTTAGGGTTCAGAACGTGCTATATATGGAGAATAACACACGGCAGTCAGTTAATTTTTTTAATTGTGGTGTTTATCGGTTTTTGCATATATATATATATATATATATATATATATATAGTAGTCAACATTTGAAGTGGATCAAAAAAGTTAATCAAAATTACCCTAAGAACTAAGTTATCCTAAGAAGAATGTTTTAGGACAACTTTGATGAAAGGTTTTGATCCACTTCAAATGTTGACTACTGTATGTATATATATATATATATATATATATATATATATATATGTATGTATTATATATACATAATGTATGATTATATTATATATAATATATATGTATATTATATATATGTTCATACATGAATCAACATTTTAGAATGACTTGCTTGCATGAATGATTCATCTTTCTGAATTTTTGTAAGAAACCACCTACTGGAGTAACGATTTAACCTGCAGAAAGAGTCACTGAAAAATCACTCATGCACACACTATACATCAGAACTAGAAACAACTATTAAAAAAGCTCAATACCACTGCCTTTCAGTACAATGTAAAATAAAATAAAAAAATGAAGGAGAAGAATAGCACACAGAGGAAATAACAAGAAACAGACAGGAAGGAATCTGAACTTACCACAGTTCTCTTCATCTGCCTGATTCCCACAGTCATCCACGCCATTGCAGTGTAGTAGCTGAGGAAGACAGGTACTGAGGTTTCCACAGGGGAAGTAGCCCAGTGGGCAGTGAGCCTGATCCTCTGATACATTAAACATGGTCAGCACCACTTCACAAGAGACAAAGACAAAGACAAAGGGGAAGAGAGAATTGAGAATTATTTATTCAGTCTAGCACTGTTGCATTTGTCTGTTTCTTGTACTGTGAGGTGTAATGCTTTTTTCAAAAATATTAAAGCATTTTTTAATTTATCGCGTTCAATCGCGTTAACTTAAAATGGCTCCTTTCCCTACATGTTTTCAAAGACATTACCTGAATTACCTGAGGTCATATAGATCTCCTTGAAAAACTTCTAAAAAGCATACTGAAATATGACCACTTTGAAGAATGAACATCACAAAGCTCCTGCACTGCATAGCTACTTTTCTCATGATTGATAAAAATCTAAGAAAGGTTTTTATTCTTATTCTTCACTCAATGTTTCAACACAACCTTTCTGTATGACTCAAATCACTGCAAGTCATTCTCAAAGCAACCTATATGAATATACATCTCAACAGAAGAAGTAGATGTGTGTCATGGTGAAGAATTGATGTAGTGTAGCAAAAGCTCGGAGGCAGACCGTGCAGCGCAGGGCTATTTATCATGCAGTATTGTAGCTTTTTTCTTTCTTTCTTTGAATGGGAGTTAGGCAGCATAGGTCTAGGATGAATTTATACAACAGACAGAATGTAGATATACTTCAAAAACATTGTATTAATAAAAGCTGTGAAAAGTTTATAGATGATACGCAACACTTTAGCATAATGGATGATTCTGCACAGCATATGTTATTCCTATCCACTAAAATACAAAATGTATTACGGGTCATGATTAATAATTAGTAACTATTATACTATGATTATTATAAAAAGCTTATGAATGGGTGGGTGCCTATATGTTGCGAAGTGTTCTGTAAAATATTTCAAGAGTAAAATAAAATGTCACCGCAAATAATAACAATTAACATGATCTTAATCAGATCCTAATTAACATATTTTCAACAAATAACATCATTTTGAAAGGTAACCCCTCCATGATATCATAAAATATTCCAGTAAGATATTCTTGGGTTTTTAGTTAAACCAGTAAATCAGTACTGCCATGATGCACTGCTTCTCATTGCATCAGTTCTATGTGCAAACCACACAAACGCTCATCCTGCTCCAATTGCTCTCTTAACTTTTCTTATTCAGGCAGTACCAAATCCATAAAAAAAAAAGAAAAAAAATCTGTAAGGACCTGCAGCTGTATTGAGTGGTGTTTGGATCAAGAAAATGAGTTTTTCTGCTTTTGAGTGCTTCTTATGATAAATCTCTCATCCTACAAATTGGAGAACATAGACTATAATCAACAATTAAGATAAAACAAACATGTTATTATTATTTTTATTATACAAATTGTACAGTAGATTCTAAATAGGTATTCAAATACACACATAGCCTTTTTTGTACCACAGTAGGGACTTTTTATTGACTTTTATTTTTTTATACTAAATTCAAGATATTTCCTATCCACTGACCCTTAAACTTAACTTTTTTGCTTTTTTTTTTTTTTTTTTAGATTTTAATTAAAACATTGCTTAGTATGTTTATTCAGCTGGTTTTCCTTGTGGTGACTGTTGGCTGACTCCCTCAATTTAGGCAAAACCTGACCTACTCACAGACTACTATTCACACTGTACTATACTATAAAAAACTAGCCTATATTATAGGCCTACTATAAAATGTTTGTTGGATGGATTAAAAATATCCATACATTTTTTTTTTTTTTTAATGTCTAATTTTTTACAAAAGTTTCAACATCGTTAAACGATTCATTGACAACACGAACATTATATTACAAGTTAGACGAAATATATAAAATCGCAAATCGCCTTTGAGTGAGGAGGTAACCATAGCAACAGCGGTTTGATTATTGTCTGTATCGGAGGGCACGTTGACAATACAAGTGCTCTTCTAATAACCTTATAACTATGGATTTACATATCACAAAGTCTTTGGTGTTTTGTTAAAAATGTCTTCAAGATAAAACGTACAAAACGTCTCTAAGGCTGCAAGACGAACCTCAACCGAATGCACGAAGAAAATAACTAAAAAGTCGACCCTTGAAAGTAATTCGCACGTGGCTCAATGGGTAACCGTAAAATAAAATAAATTAATATTCACCAGTAATCAACAATGTATCAAAAGCAACGAAATAATGCATGCTTCCACAAGGGGCAAAAAAAATGGACATGTTTTAAAACTATTTTTGATGAAAATTCACTGTTAATAGTGTAAGTTGATCTGAGTGTTAAACATCATGAAATCAGGCTGCTTTCTCTTCTAGAATGAATGACGATAACACCTGAAGCACAACAACTTACCCGATACTCCACACATTAAGATGCTGGCGATGTGAACTTGCATGGTAACGGCGACTGAGAATGTGATATCCGACAACAGTTGAAACCCTCTATGTTCCCCTGACTGATATACATACATACATACACACACAAAAACGAGTTTTGCAGTTCCTTGTTGCCAGCCTCCTCAAACAAAGAAAAAAAAAGTTGTGTGCGAATTGCAGGATTTGGACAGGTCTGACTGTTCCGCCGAGATGCTCAGAGCGCTCCTGTGCGCGCGCGGACTAGGTACTGAGTGCAGAGAGCGCACGCACATGCACAACGAACAGACACCTGGGGGAGGGACTTTGCAATGAACTACATCGCTTACCTTTAAACTGGAAAACAAGTGTAGGGGGTGATGCTTAATAGATCTGTGCTGTTGGTAACCAAAATGTTCTAAGCCTATGTTCAATGTTTAAATTCTCAGAGACATTTTAATTAAACTTTTAAATAAAGCTAAAACCCTGTTAATTGGTAACAGTTTCCTTGCTATACACGAAATATATATATATATATATATATATATATATATATATATATACACACCGATCAGGCATAACATTGTGACCACCTTCCTAATATTGTGTTTTTGCTGCCAAGACAGCCCTGACCCGTCAAGGCAGGTACTTCACTAGACCCCTGAAGGTGTGCTGTGGTATCTGGCACCAAGATGTTAGCAGCAGATCCTTTAAAGGGTTAGTTCACCCAAAAATGAAAATTCTGTCATTAATTACTCACCCTCATGTCGTTCCACACTCGTAAGACCTTTGTTCATCTTATCACAAATTAAGGTATTTTTGATCATGAAATCTGAGAGCTCTCTGACCTGGTGATGCAGGCCTCACTGAACCATCAGATTTTATCAAAAATATCTTAATTTGTGTTCTGAAGATGAACAAAGGTACGACAATGAGGGTGAGTAATTAATGACAGAATTTTCATTTTTGGGTGAACTAACCCTTAATCCCGTAAATTGCGAGGTGGGGCCTCCATGGATCGGACTTAGATTGGATTGAGATCTGGGGAATTTGGAGGCTAAGTCAACACATGTGCTCCTCGAACCATTCCTGAACCATGTTTGTTTTGTG
This sequence comes from Elopichthys bambusa, assembly GCA_037101425.1. Classification (NCBI taxonomy): domain Eukaryota; kingdom Metazoa; phylum Chordata; class Actinopteri; order Cypriniformes; family Xenocyprididae; genus Elopichthys; species Elopichthys bambusa. The sequence continues at coordinate 16,194,385 of CM074447.1, read as the reverse complement.
GCAGGGCGCATTATCCTGCTGAAAGAGGCCACAGCCACCAGGGAATACAGTTTCCATGAAAGGGTGTACATGGTCTGCAACAATGCTTAGGTAGGTGGTACGTGTCAAAGTAACATCCACATGGATGGCAGGACCCAAGAAAAAGAACACTGAAAATTGCCCAAAGCATCACACTGCCTCCGCTGGCTTGTCTTCTTCCCATAGTGCATCCTGGTGCCATGTGTTCACTAGGTAAGTGATCGCACACGCACACGGCCATCCACCTGAAGTAAAAGAAAACATGATTCCTCAGACCAGGCCATCTTCTTCCATTGCTCCGTGGTCCAGTTCTGATGTTCATGTGCCTACCGTTGGCGCTTTCGGCGGTGGACAGGGGTCAGCAGGGGCACCCTGACTGGTTTACAGCTATGCAGCCCCATACGCAACAAACTGCAATGCACTGTGTATTCTGACACCTTTCTATCAGAACCAGCATTAACTTGAGCAATCTGAGCTACAGTAGCTCATCTGTTGGATTGGACCACACGGGCCAGCCTTCGCTCCTCACATGCATCAGTGAGCCTTGGCCACCCATGACCCTGTCGCCGGTTCACCACTGTTCCTTCCTTGGACCACTTTTGATAGATACTGACCACTGCAGACCGGGAACACCCCACAAGTGCTGCAGTTTTGGAGATGCTCTGACCCAGTCGTCCAGCCATCACAATTTGGCCCTTGTCAAATTCGTTCAAATCCTTGCGCTTACCCATTTTACCTGTTTCTCACACATCAACTTTGAGGACAAAATGTTCACTTGCTGCCTAATATATCCCACCCACTAGCAGGTGCCACAATGATTTTGTACATTAGGGATTTATTTTTTTCTTACATCTTATGTTGTTGAATTAACGTTTTAATATTTGTGTGCATGATATTTGTCTGCGTAACGTGCACCTTTATTAGCATATTTATTAGCATTTACCTCAGCTTGTGGAAAAGCTATACTTGTGATGATCTTTAATTCATCATGTGGCTTTTGTCTTTACCACCTATGTTAATATGGTGGATGTCAGTAAAAAGTATTTTAGACAATCTACATAGCTACCTTTTTTTTTTTTTTTTTTTTCTGTAAAAACAGCAGGATTTGTGCCCCTCCCTCAGTTGCTCTCAAAATGCTGTCTAGGTGACATTTTAGCAGGATGATCATGACTCACCACACTGTCTCTGCCCTGTAAGCACTGCCCCGTTCACCCATATCTACATGACATTTCCTACATGAATGGCAGAATGGCAATGGCATAACACCCTGGATGAAGAAACACTGGGACAGCTTGTCCTTGTGCAACAGCCAGAATGTGACCTTCCTTCACACAGTCAAGTCCAGTTCTGGGTCACCAGCTCAGTGGGGAAACATTCCCATCTTCATGCCAGACAGTGGTGATCAAAGAGGACTATATTAAAGACACAGATGGAAGCCTTGCCTGTAAAAGAAAAAAAAAAAAAAAAAAAATGTTTTCAATTACCAAGAAGATTTTCTTGAGATCCATGACTCTAATTGAATCACAACTTTTGCAGTGTTGCCAAGTCTGTGGTTTTATTTGTGCTGACCTGGTAACCCTGATCTCTAGCTCCATTTCCCCAGAGTTTTGCTACACACACCTAGAGCTAAGCAGAGAAACATTATGAATCAATAGCTAATTTACAGTTAACAGCCTGAATAAGTTTACAGTGAGCTCTCTTTAACCTCCCTCTGCCTCATGACCCAGATACTCTGAGTGACTCCTACGACACAGACTTCTCATTGTAGCAGCTGATATCTCTTGTGTACTAAACAGACATGAATTTAAAATATCATTTTTGCTTATACTTTTTTGTTTATCATTTTGGCAAACAGCTGCTTGTTCACTGGGGACTAGTGTACACTCTCTATAAAAAAAAGGTGGTTCTTTAGAGGTTAGAGGTTAACAGTTCTATTTAGAACCATATATCATCCTGTAGAAACATTTTATGCTAAAATGTTTTGTTGTGTTAGAGTTTAGGGTTGTTTATTCCTGACATTTAAAAAAAAAAAAAAAAAATCTGTATCTGTAACATTTTTGTTAGCTTAACCATCCAACACAGACTGTAAATGCACTCTCAACTGGTACTTGATATTATTCTTAAAGTGTCTATAAATTTTAAATTTTCAAATTGTAACTGGTTGTAACCAACTTTTTTTTTTTCTTCACTTTTGATAACAGATCATAAGTGTGAGCTGATCTATTCAGTTGAGTAGCCTATACTTCTCTCTTCTTCTCCACTTTCCTTTCAACATTGTGAAGAGCTCACATAGCTACTGCCCATTGACAAGTGGCTACTTTTGGCCTTCATTAACTTAATTGCTTTTACTTAAATAGAAGAGACACAACATGACTAAATTCAAAAGTGCAACCACAAAAGACCGACATACTCTCCTCCTACTGAATGCATAGACATTCTAGACGCGCTAGCCATAGAGGATTTAACTTTTGTCGGCTGATGAAGATCTAAGTTTGGTTTGAAGACGAAAAACATTCCCAGCACAATGTTTCTCATCATTCCTTACACTCACTCAGCTCACTCAGCGTTCGGCGTGGTCTTGCGGCTGTCAGAGCAGGAACGAATGCTGCTGCTCTCTATGTTTTCTGTCGCCTCCAGTCACATTCATACTGTATATAAATTGTGCGAGCTTATTTCGTCCATTAGGGAGACCATACATTTACCCATCCATATCCCCTTAAAGAAATCATGACAGAACTGGTTAAAAGTGGACAAAAGATATGGATTAAAACACGAGGTGTGAACGGCAGTATTACCATTAAGTGACATGGCATCTTACGCACAGAAGCCTTTGGCACATGCCGCTTTGCAGCGACTAATTCCGTGGAACACCCGACTGTCATTGGCATGTGCCAGTGGATAGCACTAAAACACTGACATTTTGCAGAGGATGTCGCCGTATGTTGTGGCACTTCCAATAACCTAGTGACACAAGATGCTGATTGCCGGATCATAATGTAAATGGTGTAACATACGCACTTAACGACATTTCATTAACAATACGTTGCTTTCAAACATAGTTTATTACAACCATTTGGTCATTTACAACAACCATTTGGCTTATCCATGTTTAATATCTTTCTCGTTGCCCGTTGTAACGTTGTATTTATATTCATTATTATAATTTTTTGTATTTTTTCTTACTTAAATGCTACTGATAAATAGACTACTGTACCTGAAAAACATAATTAACTCTTTATTTCATATCTTTATTATATTTAATTTGATCTATTGCATCTTTGTTCTTATTTTTACTAAAAAGATTTAAAAAAAAAAAAAAAAAAAAAAACTATATTGAGATGTACATCATCATGAAATAAAATTGTGGTCATGCCCACCTCATGAGGATAAAAATAATGTTTTTATCAATGAGTTTTCTCTGTCTGTTGAAGGTCAGTTTTGTCTTCTCAAATGAAAAGTTTTACAATATGAAGAATACATTGAAGTGAATAGACTCAGTCCTGGCTAATGCCTATATATCAATCATTTTTAAGTGTCTGGTTAGGTTTAGAGAATGTTGTTTTATAAGTTAAGGAGAGGAAAGCACTTCTCTTACATGTGTATCTAACTCCACTATTACTAAATGTCTTGTATCTTATTCTGTTGTAATGGCACAGCCTCCTGCAGTTCTTCAAATGATTGCTTAAATATATTTGATGAGCAAGTATTTGTAATTTGTAACTATATATATATATATATATATATATATATATATATATATATATATATATATATATATATATATATAATTTGTGGATCTTTTTCAACTGTCGTGAGTTTTGGCCAAACTGACATCTACCGGCACGCAGCATCGTCATGCAAAAATAAAGGTTTACAGTAAGGGATGCAACTGTTAATGCGGTATTAATAGTGGCCCATAATAGATTTATTCCTTGTGTTTCCTAGAATGGACAGTTTGCGTGATCAGCAACATACAGTAGCACTGATATTACTGATATTAAAAAAACAAAACAAAAACAAACAAACAAGCAAAAAAAAAAAACTATTTAGGCTATATATTTAGGATTTTATGTCACAATAACGTCAGTATAAGCTCAACTCATCTGTCACTCACTACTGGAGGTGCCACAACAATGTCAGTGGCACATGATGCAATCCATCGGCAACTATCTGCTAGTAAATCATGACAAAGAAAACCGGACGTGCCACCGGATATGACAAACAAGCATTTTGTTACAAATTACAAATACTTGCTCATCAAATATATTTAAGCAATCATTTGAAGAACTGCAGGAGGCTGTGCCATTACAATAGAATAAGATACAAGACATTTAGTAATAGTGGAGTTAGATACACATGTAAGAGAAGTGCTTTCCTCTCCTTAACTTATAAAACAGCATTCTCTAAACCTAACCAGACACTTAAAAATGATTGATATATAGGCATTAGCCAGGACTGAGTCTATTCACTTCAATGTATTCTTCATATTGTAAAACTTTTCATTTGAGAAGACAAAACTGACCTTTAACAGACAGAGAAAACTCATTGATAAAAACATTATTTTTATCCTCATGAGTTGGGCATGACCACAATTTTATTTCATGATGATGTACATCTCAATATAGTTTTTTTTTTTTTTTTAATCTTTTTTAGTAAAAATAAGAACAAAGATGCAAATAACAAACAACAGATCAAATTAAATATAAAGATATGAAATAAAGAGTTAATTATGTTTTTCAGGTACAGTAGTCTATTTAACAGTAGCATTTAAGTAAGAAAAAATACAAAAATTGAAAAATCAAATGTAAAATAAAACTGCATGGTCTTTACTGTATGTAGATTGATCCTTATTAAAGCTACTCAAGTTGTTCAGTCAAGAGCAGTGAGTGATTTTTTATTATCTGATTATCTGATGTCTTATTATCTGATTAAAAATAAGGATCTAGACAGCAGCAGGTATGTTAGGCTGCTGTCACTTTAAGACAGATACATTGATCCAAATATATTGATCCATATTGATCCTAATTTCTTATGTTCACTTAAAGGGTTAGTTCACCCAAAAATGAAAATTACCTGATTTACTCACCCTTAAGCCATCCTAGGTGTATATGACTTTTTTCTTTCAGACGAATACAATCAGATTTTTATTAAATAATGTCCTGGCTCTCCCAAGCTTTATAATGGCAGTAAATAGAGGATAAGATTTTGAAGCCCAAAAAAGTGCAACCATCCATCATAAAAGATAACCCTGCGGCTCTGGGGGTTAATAAAGGCCTTCTGAAGTGATGCGTTTGTGTAAGAAAATATTCATATTTTAAACTTTAAAAACTAAAATAATTCGCTTCCGACAGCCTCTCATTGCTTCATAACATTAAGGTTGAACCACTGTAGTCACATGGACTATTTTAACAATGTCTTTACTACCTTTCTGGGCCTTGAAATTGGTTATGACGTTACTATCTACGGAGGTCAGAAAGCTCTTGGATTTCATCAAAAATATCTTAATTTGTGTTCTGAAGATGAATGAAGGTCTTACGGGTTTGGAACAACATGAGGGTGAACAAATAATTACAGAAATTTCATTTTTGGGTGAACTTACCCTTTAAGTTTCTTAACAAGCTGTTCACACATTGGAAATAAAAAAGCAATTATTTCATGAAAATTCTTTCATACAGCGAGCCCCTTTAAAACTTTCAGTATGTTTATAGAAACAAGTAGCTAACGTTAGCTAGCAAATTAACATCACTAATCAGCTAGCAAGTAAATTCACAAGTCCTTGAGCAGCACAGATATTTGCTCTATTCTTCTGTCATGTAATAACATTCAGTGAGCAATACCTGATAGAATATTTTACATACTTTACAGTTTGGACTGAGCACCAAAGCAGCTTCTTTCATTGTTTTTTTTTTTTTTTTTCTAGTTGGATCCAACCATGGGCAGATTATTGCTGCCTTCACTCTCTGAATTATCAGAAATACGAGTTTTCTAGGTAAAAATTGCACATGAACGCCCTACCATTTCAAAACTTGAATGCGTTGAATTCGTAATCTTGACTTCAGAAGTTGGAATTATCAAATTTCCGATAGCACATGAAGGCAGCATAAGATTTGGGCTGCGTCCGAAAACTGGAAAATGCTGCCTTTGGAGGACACATTTCAAGGTAGGAAGGCATCAAAGCACGTCCGAATCCAATGTTAGCTTCACTTCCTGTTTCCTGAGATACCTTCATCTGATCAATTTTTGAAGGCAGCATAGATGTATCCTTCGCTGCCTTTGGTATCCTACAATTCAGTGCATTCCTTTCGTGACAGTTGAGCTAGAAAAATAAAGATGACCTCCGAAAGTTGCGTTTGCTGGTCAGTATGTGTGTAAATGTAAGTTTTTGACCAACATACAGTAGACCAAATTACTACTGTAGTAATTAAATTTTTGTTTAGTTCTCACCAAAGCTCGCGCTATTTTGCTGTAGATCATTAAACGGTTACACTGCCTCAGAAGTCTGTCCGAAATCAGTTTCATGAGGTGCCTTAATGCACAAACGCTGCCTTACAAGTCATTGCCTGATAAGGCTTCGAGGCATCAAGTCAGCTGCCTAGGTTTTCGAATGCAGCCTTTATATGGTTAATCCGCCTATGGATCCAACAGGAAATGTCACATGATTTACTTGTATCAAGCCAAGAACTGATAGGCTATAGTTTGTAATCCTATTAACACTGGTAATGATTTTTTAAATTTTTTTTTATTAGAGAATGAAATCTCATATTTGATTAAGTATTTTAAGTATTTCAAATACAAAATACAGTCTCTCAAAGTTTTTAATTACAAATTACATCTGTCATCAAATTATGACAATTTATTTTTTTGTCCAGCAAAATACAAGTTACAAAATACTCAAAAATGATTAACTACATATTTTAAATACATTTAATTAAAATACTGCCCATCTCTGCTAATGAGCACAGCAAGAGCACAGCTCACTTCTGTGCATGAGATGCCATGCTCCTACCTCTACTGGACCGTCTACGTGATTCGATCGACCAAAACGCATCTTAATACAAGGTGTAAATAGGGCCCAAAATGCACACATAATGATGGATGTAAAGACATTATAGAGGACTGTATATATTTCACTGGAACTTCACCTTCCTTGCATTTACAGTATTTTGTGTTTTAGCACGTTCAAAGACAATAATCATTTCTAACATATTCAGCTAATAACTGTTGTTAGACCACTGTCATTTTGCACTACATCAATAATAATAATAAAAAAAAGTCCAAAATTTGTACCTTACAATAACTTGTCATTGGGGCAGTACCATTAAAGGCCCACTGAAGTGTCTTGGAATGCACAGCATTATTCAATGTGTTGACGTAATTTCAACTGAAACAGGAAGACAGGCCAGGATTTATCCCCCCCCCTTAAAAAAAATTGCCAATAGCGTTTCATTTTTATCACAGCTCGGCCAGAGCCACTTCTAATCTCTAACCGTTTCTCCCCCTAATCTCCTCTACATCACTTTAAAATACAGCATTCTGTGCAGAATTCAAGTGGGTCCAATATGTTTTCTGGTCTGCGCCGAGTCATGCATATGATACAATTTTGCACATTTTGTTTTTCTGACAGTGCACAAGCTGAAGCATCCTAATCTAAAAATGTTTAAAACCATTTTAAAGAGTAATTGACAAGTGAAAGTCTTGAGTGGCACCTGATGACCCATTCCAGCAATCTGACACCTCTTTTTTTTCTTTTTTTTGTCTCTCAATTGCTCTTTTCCAGGTTAAAACAAAAAACAAAAAACACTGAATTCAATATCTCTGTTGATTGCGGTTTGACACCGACCCTATTTCAACTCTCACAAATACGAACCAGAGAGCTGATTTTCCAGGGCAGCTAATCTCAGGGAGGGATGCATATTTCCAGAGGAGCTTCATCACTGCTGTGGTTTCTGGGCATGCTGAAGAAATTAAAATATGTTCAAGGCAATTGCTGTTAGACACATCAATGCAAACTCAATTATGAGGAAGCAAATCATTGATGTTTCTGCACATTTTTGTGTAAGAATGATTATTTCAGTTTCTTTTCTATTAGCTGCGGTTGCTTAGCGATAGAGGAAGCTGTGACACACATTAAAACATCCTCCTTGTTCCAACCTGTCCTGACATCTCCACCAGCAGATGAGTTTTCCCAGCATGCCCTGTGCTCTCTGTTTTCCCTCCCCACTAGTTTTCTATTAGATCCATTAGTCTTCATCAGACCAAGAGGTGAATAATAGATGCTCATTTAGTGTAATTGAAAGAGGCTTTATTTTTTCGTTTTTGATAAATCCACTGTTAAAACCAAGCGTGTCTATGCAGTAGCTTTTGATAAAAACACCTGCTAAATGAATAAATGTAAATGCGGATTCATGAAACCAATCATGAATATACACTATCTGCACCATACGGAACTAAACTGAAAAATTCTGCCTAACTGAACAATCATTTAAATTTAAACTATAATGAAACAGAATTAAAATTCTGTGGGTATAATTTTTAATACATTTTCAGCCTTAGGGAGCATAAGAGATTTCTTTCTAAAACTTTCTACAGATCCCAAACATTTGAACGGTAATGTACACAAATACACACAATATGTGCTGTTGTCACAAGGGTGGTAAAAGGTAAATCACTTTTCTAAGTGGAGTGCCATGACTCATTTAGTACTAGAGAGCCTAAAATCAATTAATGTTTAACTATTACATTTTAGTGTGTCTGACTAAGTATGTCTGTTTTAAGTAGGTTAGTGTAAATGCAATTCTAAAATTGACATAATTTAGTCAAGACAAGCAAGCCAATCTTCTGTCCTACTCTTGGTATTCAAAAACATTCTGAACTCAGAAGTACAACTGTTGAAACATTACTGTCTCACCAGGACTTTCTGTTCTGTCTCAATGTCACACTGTGAAAATAGCCTTTTGAGAAATATGTATTATATAATCATCTCACTGCAGTGCACCCTTTGGGACATCTTCAATCAAAATGAACTTTTTCCCCTGTTTTTAAATTAATGGTAGCTTAGCTACATTGCTGAGGTAAGTCAGGAGAACTATACCATGAAGGAAAAGGGGCCAAAAAATTCAGAAACCTTGGGTTTAACAGTACAATCAGCATGAAGACCTTGGCTTAGTGACTGTTAGTTTCATTTTGCAAAGATCAAACTTCATGTGTCCATCAAAAGGCTCAGACAGAAATCAATGTAATTTAAGTAGGCTACTGATACACTCATACAGGTGTTGAGGATTCTACTTGATTGATCCAGGAATAAATCTCACCTATTATCCAGATGGACACCTCTGTAGTTGGCAGGTCTGCAGAGAAATGTGACAATGACATGTGACTGTGAGTGATGAGGGAGAATGCGAACAGACCCGTACTGTATCTCCACTGGCTAAATGCTTCACACAGGACTGGACAGAATCCACAACTGCACAGGAAAACCTGAGAGAAAGAGAATGAAGAAATGCAATGATGCTAATACATCCAACTCTGATTCAGCTGCTTGTATGTTATTCCCTCTCAGCAATATATGATAAAAATTAGGATTTATTTAAAGCAAATATATTAATCATCATATATCATTGGCAATATGTAGGTTTAATCAGAGGAGGGATCTACACCATGCTCTCTTAAATAGTAGATAACAACATCCCTAACAAGAGCTGTGCTGCATTGATATATTATTAGTGGCTTCTGAATATGTCTTGAGCTCATCAAACTGAGAACCAGTAAAATGAGTTCTCTCAAAAATCTATATTACAAACAAACAAACAGCAAACAGCAGTTTTGTCATCTTTTCCTACCACGCTCAGACAAAACACAATACATCTAAAATAAGATTTATCTATCTATCTATCTATCTATATATATATATATATATATATATATATATATAAGGCAAGAAAGATCATATGATTGTAAGGGGTTTGATTGAGGGGGTGTCAGCAATAACATGTCAAAAATGCCTGTCAAAATTACTCACCCAGCCTTGGACTTCTTCATAATTTACTGAGTTACAGCACTGATGCATTTAACTGAGGCTTTTTTATAAATGTCAACTAATGGACCCATATAATGTCAAAGTGAAACATTTCTTAGTAATATATTAAATCTTAAAAAAGAAAGAACCCACGAAACCCATAAAAAAATAACTTTTGTTCAGTCATATATATATAGAACAACAATCAATATTAAGTTGATGATGCACATTGAAAATAATGAAGACTTGCATGCTTATCCAGAAATGAAGGTAAAATGTCAGGAAAAACAAACATAAAACAACAACAACAACAAAAACATTATCAGACTATTTTAAGGTTCTTGTCATCTTGTCAATCTTGCACAGACTGTCAGACAAACATTAAATGTAAGATGTAAGATGCACAGCTTACTGCTGATAAAATGAGAATAGTTATAATTATTAGTCTGTAACTTTTTTTGGTTAAAAATGATCCAAAATCAATTACTGAGCAAGTACATAACCAGCCAGTGTTCAAAACTATCTCCTTACCTTAGCCCAATTCCCAAGCTTGTAATAATGTTTTAGAATAAAATCGGTACTGGTAGCCGTTCGTCTTTGCATCATTACGTCACGTCTGTTTACAGGAGTCATAGCTAGTAGCCTATATGGCATGTGGAGGATGCTACAGGCAGCGGATCATTTATAGCCTTTTTTCACAGCAGCTGCAATAATTAAACTTATCATTTTGATGGTGGATTGTAATCCAGAAAGGTCCAAATGACAATCATCAGTGACAACTGGAGATTCACCTGTAGTCAAAAGCAAAAGACGTCGGACTGTGGAGTGGTGACTGACACCAAACATTAGATTACTCTGCGCTGAGGAGCCGTGGCGATGACCAACACACGTACAGATAATAATTCCACAAATAACTGCAATTGCAGGTTTCAAACATAGATGGCGACAAAGAGGCAAAACGTACGGACTGCAGCTTTAAATAAAATTTCATGATAGCCAATTTTGCTCCATAAAAGCTAATGTAATTATTAACAAATTAATTATATTTTGAAAATAATTTCTAAAACAATCTTTTGCTTTTATATATTTAATGAATACACAAAGATTATGTAGATTACATTTCACTTAAATGGATAGTTCACCCAAAAATGAAAATTCTGTCATCATTTACTCACCCTCATGTTGTTCCACACCTGTAAGACCTTTATTCTTCTTCAGAACACAAATGAAGATCTTTTTGATGAAATCTGAGAGTTTTCTGACCCTCCTCCAGCTACGCAACTACCACTTTGATGCTTCAAAGAGTTCATAAAGAGATTGTGAAACTAATCCATATGAATTGAGCGGTTTAGTCCAAATTTTCTCGATTGCTTTATGTGATGAACCAGTTTGGTTTAGGCTTTTATTCACATATATTAAAAATTAAAAAGATCTTGATTTGTATTCCGAAGATGAACGCAAGTCTTACGGGTTTGGAATGACATGAGTAATTAATGACAGAATTTTCATTTTTGGGTGAACTAATAGTTAGGCTCAACTGGAGATCACATATCCCGGCTGTAAATCAGCTTTGCCACAAAGAGGACACCAGGAGAAAACTGACACTTACTTTCAACCTGTTCCCTTACATCAGTCAAAGAAAGAGAGTACTTGAAATCCACTATTGCAGGCACTTGTTGACAGGATGACACTGTGTCCAAATGTCAAGAAACTCTGCACACCCTCTTGTCTTCCACGTTTGACCTCACAACGCCGGAACTGCTATCACATCCAATCTGACACAAAATCTATGTCCACCTCATCAGTGAAGCAGAGACAAACCTCAAAGACACTTAATTGTTAAGTTTAAATTGAAATAATGTTCAGATTGTTTAACCAGAGAAGAACAAGCTGAATTTTTTTTTTTTTTTTTTTTGTCTCCTGTTAACAATAAAATGGAGCTTTTGGTTCCCTGCCAGTCTACTCTTCTCTGGCTTGCTAACTATAGGTGATTAAATCATAACGACTCTAACAGCTCCCTGATTAAACTACTTAGCTCTAAAACTTTAAGACTTAAGGCATTCCAGACATCAACACTTTCTATGAAGCTTCTTTAAAATGACGTGGATTGTAAAAAGCGCTGTCCAAATAAATTTGTAATGATAAAAGGACAGCAATGAGTAGCACCATTGCCAGTGACTTGCATTTCATCTATGTCGATACAATTCTTTGTTTAAAAAGCAACCAGATCACATACATTAATTAACATGTACAAAAAGATCACTTGCTAACATGGTTCCAAAATGTAAATAACTTTTTCAAAAGCTTATTCAAGAGTCATGAGATGTTTCAGTTTAAAACGAGTTGTGATCCACAAGGACACATTTATTTTTATACAAGGTATTTGGGGATTAGTAGCAGCATATGTCTATTTAGTATGAAGGTGCAAAAGCAAGAAAGCATGGGTTAGATTCAAGCTCCAGAAACTGGATAAAAACTATATCAAAGAAAAAAAAAAACCCCAACAATTATTATTTAAATAAAGCTCATTAAATATAAATATCTCCCAAATAATATCACTACACAACACATTCAGTTGGCCAGTGATTAATTTTTTATGAATCATTAAAATATTGGTGTCTGGGATGCCGTGAGCCTGAAGAATGTAGTGCACAGCGTGAGTTTTTAAAAGCTTGGCTTAAATGGTGCTCATAAATGGCTTTTGAGATTTAAATATATTCTCAGTTAAAATGAAGTGGAGGCTTGGATCCGGAACCAGTATTCTATATGTCACAATAAAAACAGATATATAAAAAATGATACATTGGTAGAGGTTTTTAAAGACTGGCAAAAGAAAGTCAATAGGAAGTCTTTAAAAACCTTTGGATCTGAAGGGCTTTTATATGAAGACCATGTGTCAACCCATTGGTAATTGGCTTAAAAGCTGTTCAGCCAAGTCAGTAATGATCCCTGTTGATTACAGGTCATCTGTGCATCAGTGGTCTTCTGAGCAGTCTAGTGAGACTGGTTAATGGACCCGTTGAAACAGAAATCACAATTATACAGAAATGAAAATTGTACTTTTTTTATACAAAATTATTTTAAAAAATTGATAATGATATGGAGAATTATTGTATAGACAAGCATCAAAGCAAGATCAGGGTTATATCAAAGACAATAACAGTATTTCTTTTAAATTATGTGCTAAATGAAGTATAACTGCACACTATGGGGAATCTGCAAAGCAGTGATAGATGAGGATACTTTTGATGAATGTCTTATTTTTGGAAAGAGGACACAGAGGCATGTTCCTCACACCACATCAGCTTTAGAAACATTTTAGAGTCAACAAATTCACATCAGCTCTTGAAGCTAATTGCCTCTGGCTATACACCACTTATCACTTACATGGGGGTCTAGTAGTATTTCACTCAAGGACTTCAAAATGCTTATAACATCAAAAATAAAATGTCTTTCTCAAGAGAAAATACATAAGATTGCATTTATTTACATAGCTGACACTTTTATCCAACATATATATATATATATATATATATATATATATATATATATATATATATATATATATATTTATTTATATTTATATATTTTTTTAGAATATTCTTTTGGGACATAACAGTTGCAGATCAAATAAATATAGTGCCATATATTAAAAAATAAATATTTTCGGAAGTATACAAGTAGTATTAAAAAAAAGTGCATTTTCCCCCTAATTTCTGACATACAGTGGGTACGGAAAGTATTCAGACCCCCTTAAATTTTTCACTCTTTGTTATATTGCAGCTATTTGCTAAAATCATTTAAATTCATTTTTTTCCCTCATTAATGTACACACAGCACCCCATATTGACAGAAAAAAACAGAATTGTTGACATTTTTGCAGATTTATTAAAAAAGAAAAACTGAAATATCACATGGTCCTAAGTATTCAGACCCTTTGCTGTGACACTCATATATTTAACTCAGGTGCTGTCCATTTCTTCTGATCATCCTTGAGATGGTTCTATACCTTCATTTGAGTCCAGCTGTGTTTGATTATACTGATTGGACTTGATTAGGAAAGACACACACCTGTCTATATAAGACCTTACAGCTCACAGTGCATGTCAGAGCAAATGAGAATCATGAGGTCAAAGGAACTGCCTGAAGAGCTCAGAGACAGAATTGTGGAAGGCACGACCAGAACCCTTCCTAGAGCTGGCTGTCCGGCCAAACTGAGCTATCGGGGGAGAAGAGCCTTGGTGAGAGAGGTAAAGAAGAACCCAAAGATCACTGTGGCTGAGCTCCAGAGATGCAGTTGGGAGATGGGAGAAAGTTGTAGAAAGTCAACCATCACTGCAGCCCTCCACCAGTCGGGGCTTTATGGCAGAGTGGCCCGACGGAAGCCTCTCCTCAGTGCAAGACACGTGAAAGCCCGCATGGAGTTTGCTAAAAAAACACCTGAAGGACTCCAAGATGGTGAGAAATAAGATTCTCTGGTCTGATGAGACCAAGATAGAACTTTTTGGCCTTAATTCTAAGCGGTATGTGTGGAGAAAACCAGGCACTGCTCATCACCTGTCCAATACAGTCCCAACAGTGAAGCATGGTGGTGGCAGCATCATGCTGTGGGGGTGATTTTCAGTTGCAGGGACAGGACAACTGGTTGCAATCGAGGGAAAGATGAACGCGGCCAAGTACAGGGATATCCTGGATGAAAACCTTCTCCAGAGTGCTCAGGACCTCAGACTGGGCCGAAGGTTTACCTTCCAACAAGACAATGACCCTAAGCACACAGCTAAAATAACGAAGGAGTGGCTTCACAACAACTCCGTGACTGTTCTTGAATGGCCCAGCCCTGACTTAAACCCAATTGAGCATCTCTGGAGAGACCTAAAAATGGCTGTCCACCAATGTTTACCATCCAACCTGACAGAACTGGAGAGGATCTGCAAGGAGGAATGGCAGAGGATCCCCAAATCCAGGTGTGAAAAACTTGTTGCATCTTTCCCAAAAAGACTCATGGCTGTATTAGATCAAAAGGGTGCTTCTACTAAATACTGAGCAAAGGGTCTGAATACTTAGGACCATGTGATATTTCAGTTTTTCTTTTTTAATAAATCTGCAAAAATGTTAACAATTCTGTGTTTTTCTGTCAATATGGGGTGCTGTGTGTACATTAATGAGGAAAAAAAAAAAAGAACTTAAATGATTTTAGCAAATGGCTGCAATATAACAAAGAGTGAAAAATTTAAAGGGGTCTGAATACTTTCCGTACCCACTGTATGACTGATTCAGCAGGTGGCTGAGGACACAATTAAGCTTCAAGCTCAATCTAATGGCAGCACCACCATCTCCCTATACTGGATTTTATTTATTTATTTATTTTTTAAATTTTTTTATTCTTTGGCAAAATGACCATTGAAAGATGAACCCCTGCAAAGTCAAGAGTACTATTTGACGAGCCATCATTGTTAAGAAATAAAGGGGAAAAAACAGTAATTGCAGGGCAGGAGGAAGAGAAGCCTTTTACATCAAACAAAGCAAGTCTGCTGTGACAGAAATTGTTAGCATATCAATTATCCAATCATGGTCCCATTAAAAGCAGAATAGAGAGTGGAAGGGGAAGTGAAAAGAAATGGAGATAAAAATAGCAAGAGTGAGGAAGCTGCTTTAATAAAACATATCAAACATTCCCTCGCAATTAAAGCCTGGAAAATCAGAGAGGCAAATGATAAGCAACTTGGTTTAACAGACAGTAGGTTAAATGACAATCGGACTACTGCAAAATGAAGGGAAGTAAATGAGCCAGATTATGCAAAGCAGTTTGGTGTGTCTATTTTTATTGGCACATTGTATTAAGATGGTCAATTAAGGGGAAAAACATGACTCATGAAAAAGTTTGTTGCTGAGAGGAGGATGCATTTAGGTCAAGTGCCCTAAAGCTAGCATTCATAAGACATTTTACTTTTGTAATCTGATGCATTAACAAGTGTGTCGCAAAAACAAAAATCCTGTTTCACTTGGAAATGAACATGCACTTCAGAATACTGTCATACAAATTTGCCTCTTATGGGAAAGTAGTGCTTTCAACTGTTCATTTTTTGAAAGCTTTATTGACTGCAGATTCCCTTTGGGATTTAGAGCTTGTTTGGTTTTTAATCCCACATTAACAACTCTGTCTTGAATGGAAATTTCCTTGTGGCTCAAATAAACAGTGCAGACTAGCTTAAAAGACCCAAAAGGTTTGAGGAGTACACCTTAGTTTAAATAGAATAAAAGCATGAAAAATCACTAGACCCATCCATTGAATTAAATTATCAATAGACCCGTCTATTGTGTTAAAGTCCAACCACTCTGCACGGGTAAAAAAAGATTCAGGAGCTTTTGTCAAACCCATTAGTTAAGCTAATTTATTCATCTGAGCTCCAAAATGAAATCTTCCAGCTTGTTAATAAAGGAAATCATATTACTGCATGCTTGATATTACTTTCACATTCTCAGTCATTTCCATTTTTGGTGTAAAACGGTGAAAATCTGATTACTTGTATAAAAGAGCAGTGCCTCACACAGTCCCTGCTCTTACCATTTCACACAGTGAAAATCAAACCGTTTTGACCTTGTCCTGTTCACACTGATGGAATTTTAAAAGGGTTCATCTGCTGCACTGACAGGAAGGTGAAAATTACATCAATGTAAAACTGTTATACATGTGCACAAGCACAATCTTCATTATTAAAACATTATACACAGATCAGGCATAACATTATGACCACTGACAGGTGATGTGAATAACACTGATTATCTCTTCATCACAGCACCTGTTAGTGGGTGGGATATATTAAGCAGCAAGTGAACAAAAGTTGATGTGTTAGAAGCAGGAAAAATGGGTAAGCGTAAGGATTTGAGTGAGTTTGACAAGGGCCAAATTGTGGGGTGTTCCCAGTCTGCAGTGGTCAGTATCTATCAAAAGTGGTCCAAGGAAGGAACAGTGGTAAACCGGCGAAAATGTTATGGGCAGACAAGGCTCACTGATGCACGTGAGGAGCGAAGGCTGGCCCGTGTGGGCTGATCCAACAGACGAACTACTGTAGCTCAAATTGCTCAAGACGTTAATGCTAGTTCTGATAGAAAGGTGTCCAAATACACAGTGCATCGCAGTTTGTTGCGTATGGGGATGCATAGCCACAGACCAGTCAGGGTGCCCATATTGACTCCTGTCCACCGCCGAAAGCGCCAACATTGGGCACGTGAGCATCAGAACTGGACCACGGAGCAATGGAAGAAGGTGGCCTTGTCTGATGAATCATGTTTTCTTTTACATCACGTGGATGGCCGGGTGCGTGTGTGTCGCTTACCTGGGGAACACATGGCACCAGGATGCACTATGGGATGAAGGCAAGCCGGTGGAGGCAGTGTGATGCTTTGGGCAATGTTCTGCTGGGAAACCTTGGGTCCTGCCATCCACGTGGATGTTACTTTGACACATACCACCTACCTAAGCATTGTTGCAGACCATGTACACCCTTTCATGGAAACAGTATTCCCTGTTGGCTGTGGCCTCTTTCAGCAGGATAATGCGCCCTGCCACAAAACAAACATGGTTCAGGAATGGTTTGAGAGGCACAACAACAAGTTTGAGGTGTTGACTTTGCCTCCAAATTCCCAGATCTCAATTTAATCGAGCATCTATGGGATGTGCTGAAAAAATAAGTCTGATCCATGGAGGCTCCACCTTGCAACTTACAGGACTTAAAGGATCTGCTGCTAACATCTTGGTGCCAGATACCACAGCACACCTTCAGGGGTCTAGTGGAGTCCATGCCTCGATGGGTCAGGGCTGTTTTATGCAGCAAAAGTGGGACCAACACAATATATATATATATATATATATATACTGAACAAAATTATAAACGCAACACTTTTGTTTTTGCCCCCATTTTTCATGAGCTGAACTATGTACACAAAAGGCCTCTTTCTCTCAAATATTGTTCATAAATCTGTCTAAATCTGTGTTAGTGAGCACTTCTCCTTTGCCGAGATAATCCATCCACCTCACAGGTGTGGCATATCAAGATGCTGATTAAACAGCATGATTATTGCACAGGTGTGCCTTAGGCTGGCCACAATAAAAGGTTGTTGATTGTGGCCTGTGGAATGTTGGTCCACTCCTCTTCAATGGTTGTGCGAAGTTGCTGGATATTGGCAGGAACTGGAACACGCTGTCGTGTATGCCGATCCAGAGCATCCCAAACATGCTCAAACATGCTCATGTCCGGTGAGTATGCTGGCCATGCAAGAACTGGGATGTTTTCAGCTTCCAGGAATTGTGTACAGATCCTTGCAACATGGGGCATTATCATGCTGCAACATGACGTGATGGTTGTGGAGGAATGGCACAACAATGGGCCTCAGGATCTCTGCCTAAGCCTAAGGCACACCTGTGCAATAATCATGCTGTCTAATCAACATCTTGATATGCCACACCAGTGAGGTGGATGGATTATCTCGGCAAAGAAAAAGTCCTCACTAACACAGATTTAGACAGATTTGTGAACAATATTTGACAGAAATAGGCCTTTTGTGTACATAGAAAAAGTCTTAGATCTTTGAGTTCAGCTCATGAAAAATGGGGGCAAAAACAAAAGTGTTGCGTTTATAATTTTGTTCAGTGTATATAAAATTATACAAATACAAAAATTAAATATAAATAATAAATATATGTAAAAAAAATGCATTATACAATAATTGATATTATACATAGATTCATACATGTATACATATTTTACATTTTAAAATAATAAAATAAAATTCTGCAACCAATGTTAGAGCTTTATTTATTTTGTCAGCCTAATAATATCAAACTCATCTTATACATATCGATTACTGCAAGAAGTTCTCTCAGGCTATCAGCTTGCTAGCTATTCATCTAAACTAGCTAGCTAACTTGAGAGCTAACTAACTATCATGACAATAGCACTGGAGAAATGTGAAATTTCGCTTTTTTCAGTTTGTGAACAGACATGATGGTAATGCACATGACTTGAGGATTCCTGTTACCTCTTTCCAGACCCGGGTCATTGTCAAGCACTCTACAAGTAAAACTTTCTGAAGATTTCTGAAGAAGCTTTTTTTAAATTAATGTCTTTAGTTTATTACTTTTATTTGATCAAGAGATGGTGCCTTTCACAAACTATGTGATCTGCACAAACTAACTTTTTAATAGACATGCTGTTTCAGAGCCTATTTCTGTAATGCAGCATATACCAAAACATTCTATGATGGATAAGATACACTGATAGCAAACCGCCGTAGACTGAAGTGAGTCAACTTTGTCACCGGATGAATTATTAATGATGAACAATGTTCATGAGCAGGTGATGTTTATTGCCAGTAATTGGATTCATGGTGCCTAAACAAGTAGTGAGGGGACATGTGAACATGTAAATTAATTCAGAGATATAGAGAATTTGTTTGTTTTGGGCGTGGAGAACAAACATGTCATTAGATGAAAACAGGAGACACGCCACTGCAGCTCAGTTAATATTCAGCCAG
This sequence comes from Elopichthys bambusa, assembly GCA_037101425.1. NCBI lineage: Eukaryota > Metazoa > Chordata > Actinopteri > Cypriniformes > Xenocyprididae > Elopichthys > Elopichthys bambusa. Next base: position 16,174,818 of record CM074447.1, on the reverse strand, counting down.
ATTTGTCTTTGATTACACAGATGTAAGAGCTCTCTGAACTCCTCTAAGCTCACCACCTCAGGAGGGAGATCATTTCATTACTCAAGTGTGTTTTGCAATTCCATCGCGTTCGATTCCAAGTGAAGGACCCTTGGCTAGGCTAAACAGGAACACCATCTTCTCAGATGATGAAATAACATAATCTAGATTCCACAGAGCAAAGATTTGGTAACTCTGTTACTTCGAGAGTAAACTTTAAGCTGTTGGATTACTGCACTGTACAGCACCAATGAAAGTTAATAAATGCTGAACTTGTGAGAAAAGAAATAAGCCAGGAACCTTACATGTTATATAAACAGCTCAGTTAAGCTTGTACCTTACGTTTTCACAGGAAATGGATATAGTGAAGAACTTTGTCACACATCACATTTTTCCTGTAAATAAAAGGTAAATGATAGTTTGTGATTTTCACCTTAAATGGGATAAACAGACAATTTGGTTTTCGAGATTCACTTATTCGCAATACCTTTTTCAGTCACCTCACATGTAAAATATTAGATCAACCAATGATCAACCAGTTTTCTTAAATAGCTCAGATGTGCATCTAATGAAGATTCATTTGGGAAGCATATAAAGACAGAGCACAACACAGTGTTACACACTCTGACAATGAAAGAACAACAAGGAAACAGCTGGGAAGAAGAAGAGGAATAAGGATGTGTGGTGGAAGGGTAAGGAGGCAAAACAGTGGAAGAGGTCAAGATTGTAGACATTCTGATGAAATAAAGGCTACTATTGTGGACCATGTTCTCAATCATGACCTTATGGCCGAAGCGGGTTGAAAGATACAGCTGAATGTTGGGAGAACTACTGTGTGCTCAATAATTTAAACATTTGCAGACAAAACAGGTATGTAATCAGAAAGTGTTCTTTGTGTTAGAAGCAGGAAAAATGGGGGAAGCGTAACATATATATATGTCAGAGGTGTTTCCTCCGAGGAAGCAAGGGAGGCAGTACCTCCTCAAAAAATTAGAATGAGAAAATAATCCATTTTACAAAAATAAAACAATGCAAATATTACAAAATCTGACAATAATAAGTATATAAGTCACTCGTTTTTCTAAAGGAACACTGTCCAACAGCGACAGCCTCAGGTGAAGTTACAGTGTCTCTCGTGCCTCCCTTGAGCTCATAGAGAATGAACAGTGCCCCTAAAGCGTGCAGTGGGTTTTGTGGGGTGTATTGGAGAATGAATGTGGGAAAGTCACGTGAGAGGAGGCAATGCCTCAACTGCGCTATGACTGGATATGATCGGTTATGATTGGATATGATTGGTTTGTGTGATAAATCCCGCCTCTTGTTTACGTGCGCGTCAGTCTGAATGAACAAAATGATGGCGTCAATGGGAAGACTAATTAAAAAGTAAGTAACAGCTCACCCACTCAGATACCCACCGCTTTATGTCACATCAAAATCAAATGTGAAAATCAATCAGCAATCAGCTTGGTGAAATCAAAGATACATCTTTGTGATTGTGACAGAGTGTTTACCGAGCATGACTGATGATCCGAAATAAGTTGACTATTAAAAAGAACAGCTGAAAATAAATACACAAATGAAATAAATTGTTTAATCCACGGTGTTGCCTCCAGGCAACATAGTCTATTTTAGATTGTTTTTAATAAAATTAGAATTTTGAATGAACTTAAAAAAAAAATAATATAAAAATTTATGAAATTGTTTATTGCTATTGTTATAGTGTCCAATTTTAAGCAGGAAAAAACACTGTATTTGTAAAAATACAAAATAGAATTGTATTTGGTTTCTTTTTTTTCTTTTTTGATGTAATGTAAAGTTATGTTCACAAGGAAAATGTGACGACGTTAAAAGTAACAGACATGAATTCACATTTGATTTATAAAAAATGAAAAAATGAAAAATAAATACAAACTGAGGTCATTGTTTGCCTCTTCATTTCAGAACACCACTGATTTTATATATACTTTTACTGTTCGTCTGTCAACAAATTACAGTACAACTGTGATATAAAGAACAATACTATATAAATATATATATATATATATATATATATAGTATTGTTCTTTATATCACATTTGTACTGTAATTTGTTGACAGACGAACAGTAAAAGTGAAACTGTGAAACCCGTCCAGTCTCTTGCAATCAATATCCCTTACAGAGTAACATGTAAATTTGTACTGTTGAAATTTATATATACACAGTCTTGTGCATTTTCAGTCATTGTCATCAAAATCGTAGCCATAGTTTATACCTGAAAATACTGACAGAGTACACTGTTGACAATATGGCTAAACATTTTTACTGTCTTGTTTGTCAATAATGACATAAGGACTTTTCATTCTGATGGCACTGATATGTTCATTGGCATAAATACTTACTTTTGAGAGATGAACTAAAGATTTTAAGCAAGTTACAGTCTTTTGCAGGTAATCCATTGTGTGGTGCTGTTTGTACTACCTGTTTTGAAAAATGAACTTACTAGTTTGCAAATCTTAAGGATGATTCAAGAAATGTACCAAAGCGACAGAAAAACTGTAAAAGCTGAATGTTTGGAATGTTTAAAAAAAAAAAGAAATAAAGTTTTCACAACTTAATGGGAATGTTAGCAAAACATTCTAAGAACATATTTTTAGCTGAGATGCAGTCAATGTATTATTCCTGCTTGCCTGTATATTTCATATACAACTTGCATTCATTGTTTGTTACTTACGCATGTGACTTCAGGTTAGATGAATGTCCAACTAAACCATTCCAAAAAAAATATATACATTCCATGAACAATATATAAATAACATTTTTGTGCTAGCATTTTGAGAACCTTTTTAAAGACCAGATAACCTGTTAACATTACTTGAAGAAAGTTTGTTCATAACTTTGAGACAACCTTACCAGAACGTTAGCCAAAGTTCTCAGAATGTTCCTTGAGCTAGGAATCTGCTAAATGTGACTATAAGGCATGAAGATTTTAAGATATTATAAACATTATAACATCACGATTTTCTGTAAAGCTGCTTTGAAACAGTGTGAAACAAAAATACAAAAATAAATAAATAAATAAATAAAATAAAATTGACTAGGACTTTGACAAATAACATTCAAAAAACAAAGGATGTTTAATTCAAATTGTTCTCACATTTTACACATAAAAAAAAAAAAAACATTTAGCAAATATTAATAACATGATAAAGATGTTCCAAGAATGTTGATCTAATGTTTTCTCTCAATGTTATGAGAATGTTCATCAAGTAAACATAACATTGTTAAGGACATTCCATGAACATTGTTCTCACAACGTTTTCTCTCTACATTACGAGAACATTCATTAAGAACAAATTACATCGTAAAGACGTTTCATGAACGTTGTACTCAGAACGTTTTATAACATTATGAAAACATTCAGCAAATAATAATATTAAAAGGATGTTCAAGGAATATTATACTAAGAACTTTTTCTCTCAACATTATGATAACGTATATTAACTATTAATAACATTACTCTCTTCAAATAGCGAAACTGTAAGTTTATCTGCTCCAAGAACAGTGGCATTATTACCTTGCTAGTGATAAATGTCACGTGTCTTTTAAGTTGTTAAACTATTTTACTTATAAAATTGTTAGAGCAGTGTTGACCACATGCACGGGTGTCTGTATGTGTGTGCGCTAGAGTAGGAGAGTGAGTGGGAGAAAGAAAGTATGTGCTCTCCAGACATAATAAATGTAAATTTATAAATTATAATTTTTCATTTTTATCCTGTTGTTTACTATATTTATTTGCTTTATTTGTTTTGGTTCTTTTGCTGTTTTAGGCTTTAAGGACCTTTAAAATAACTGAAATCATTTGGCTGTCAGGGTTCTCCTCTGACAGTTCTGTCAGTCTTGTCTTTGTTAAATGCATCTTTGTTTGTGATGTGCTTGAGCTCATGGCTCTGTCTGTGTTTGTGTTGGCCATGTGTTTCTCTGTTCCCGCCTCCTTATTTCCAATTACCATGCCCTCTTGTTTAGTCATTGATTAGTCCTCATTGTGTGCTCATCTGTTCCTCATGTTCTTTGCTCCCTTTATAATGTGCTCTCTTTTCCTTATGTTTATACATTGTGCTACCTTGTACTTCTCTTGAAGTAGTTAAGTGTCCTTAGTGATTTATTGTTTAAGTTACTTGTAGTTCTAACCTGCTTAGTTGTATCCTGTTCTGTCCTCAGTTCCAGCAGTATCCTTGCTGTTTAGTATTTTCCATTCTGTTATCTTAGTAGTGTTTTCAGTTTATTTAAGTATTTAGTTTTTTCCTGTAGTTAGTCTTGCATTTTGCTTTTACATTTACTAGTTCCTTTAGTTTATTCCTTGCTTTAGTTCTCTTAGTTTTCTCTCTTAGGTTAGGTCACTAGTTTTAGGTTTTCTAGCTATTGTTAAGCATTTTACTGCAGTCTGCCTTGTCATGTCTTGTTTTGTTTGCTGTCTCTCTTACATTGTCTTGTCCAGTTCTGTCCAGCAAGCTGAGCTTCCCTGGTCACTCTCTCTGTCTGCCTAGCAGCAAGATCTGTGCATTATCTGTGAGACCACGAGTGTATATCCTCTTGAGCTGTGTGTTTCTGCCTGGGCTACGCTGTTTCTCTCCGGTCTTGCACTGCCTTACCATCTCTGCTTCCAAAGCTACTGTCATCCTGGGTTGGACTCCGCGATTGCTCTCTCTCAGCCTGCCCATCATTGTGCCTCATCCATGCCTACTGTTTGGACTTTTCACCTCCTCATCTTGTCTTGTCTGTTGTCTTGTTTAAATAAACCTTGTTTAAATCATCCTGCATTTGAGTCTGCCCTCATAGATCCCTGAAATTGGCGACATGATGTGGAACTGTAATGCTGTCAAGACCTGCCTGGAACCACTTTAGCTGTTCGTTTCCCTGAAAATAATTGCACACTTTAAAGTGTTCATCAACCAATCAGATTCAAGCATTCAACAGCCCCTATTATCCTTTTTAATTAATTCCTTTTAAACAATTTCTGGTATTTCTGGAATTTCTAGAGATAACATAATTTTTATAAACATATGATAAAAACAGTTGTATAATAATCAAACATTATGAAATCTTTTTACTGAATGTGATAGACTTGTGCACAGTTAATCTTCACTGATTTACCCCTATTTTCCCATCATGAGCTTCTCTTACAAAGCATGTGATTTAGGTAGTTGCTTTTGTGGTCTTTTACAGTTGTTGTTTTTTTTCCCCCCTCAAATTGCTAACAACCATTGTTCAATACTGAAGCCACATTTTCAAAACTCTTCATACAGTCTGCATTACCAACATGAATCTTGGCCAAACAGTTAATCTCACCTCAAAAACTCATACTTCAACAACATGTATAGTATAATAAGGTATGTGCAGTATTGGAGTCCCATCTGTGCAGGAGTCTTTCTGTGGAGTTTGTATGTTCTTTCCGTGTTGACATTGGTTTCCTCTGGGTTTCCCCCCACAAACCAAACACATACAGGACAGGTGAATAGGAGAAGGTAAGTTTGCCTGTAGGTGTGAGTGTGAATATGAATGTGTGCATGTGTCATCCCTGTGATGAACCTGGCATCTGTCCAGAATGTTTTTCTGCCTATATGACCAGAGATGCTGGAAAAGTTTCCAGCCTCCCCACGACCCTACATAGGACAAGTGGTTGGATGGATGGATGGATGGATGGATGTACAGTACTGTGAGGGTTCTAGTCCTCCCTCTCTCTGCCACTCTTCTTTCCCGACCAATGTGTTTTCTTTGATCCATGTTTCCAAATAAATCATTCTGAAGATTTACTAAAAAGATGCCTGAAAGAAATACTACTGTCAGAGAGACTAAAAATATGAGACCTGGGTCGGCTTTCAGTTGAAATTGTTAGATGTTAGTAGAAATTAGTAATTAGAAAATTAGAATTAATTAGCAATTAGAAATTAGAAATTAGTAGTATTTTTTGGATTTAATACTTGTATTGTGTGGTAACCATTTCATAAAATGCAATAAGGTACTCAAGGCTAGTGCTGTATCGTGAATAAGTCACGGATGAAGGGGTTGCAGGCAATCCGCTTCGCGTCGTGCCTAACAAAGTCCTTCAGCCGTGACTTATTCACGATACAGCACAGCCTCGAGTACCTTACTGCTTACATAATTGCTGCAGAAATGCACAAAGTTTGCAATCATTCTGTTCTGAATGTGCTTTTATAAGGTTTGAAAGCAGTGTGTTAGCATTCGAAAAAATGTGCTGCAAATATATAGTGCAAATGATGAAGTATGAATGACAAAAGTGTTCGTGGATTTTGAAAAAAGTGGTCATTGAATGCATTTTACGTGAAAGCAACAAAAATGATTTACAGTTCGGTCCACATAGACTTCTGTTTCACTAAATGTGTGAAGAGTTTTGAAAATGTGGCTTCAATATTGAACAGTGCTAGTTAGCAATTAAAAAAAAAAGTTAGAAAGAAAGAAAGAAAAAAAAAAAAAAACTGTAAAAGCTTTGAGAGGAATAAGACCTAATTCTTTTTCATAGCCTATCTTCTCTCATCCCATACATCCCAAATCCCATGCAGCCCAACTGTTTTATCTTGACAAGAGAAAGAAGACGGCAACCCTTCTGTTTCACAACTCTGTCAGCACAGATTTAATTTAATCTACACGCTTTACTTACATAACAACACATTGCGCTGTGTCTGCTGTGCCACTACTGACTGCTACCTCATGGTAAGCATTTATGGCACTCTATCATTTGAGAAGTGTCTGCAGTGTAATTCCCCTCCCTCCTTTTCCAACCTTGAATGCACAAGCATTGGAGGTGCGCTCCCATCAAACATCTGATGGCAAGAAAATTGATGCCAGGCACCATACTGCCTGTCAAAATGGCAAACACAAAACAATCTTGTCTGTGCCGTCAGAATGAGTTCGCTGGAGAGTCTAATGACAGGACTTCCACAGCAGAACAGACTCAATAAAAAAAACTCTGTTCTTAACAGCACAACAGGGATTTTAATCATAATCTTCTTCCCGTACTCTTTCAGTTTCTAAGCCAGTGCTATGGACTTTGTCTGACTACAGTTGAAGATATAAAAACTGAGCCATGTGTGATCAAGTCTTGCTTTGACTAGTGATAGTCTCATTTCAAAATGTCTATGCTCAGAGTCTTGCACCAAAGAGCTCTGAATGCTGAGTGCTTAAATGAATGTGATCGTTCGACTGAAATCTCACTGTCATAAAGATACTACAAAGGATGAAGATGCCAACGGCTTATAAAGACATGCCAAAGTGACTTAATTCTGATTCTTCTTGAGGGATTGGAGAGACATTGAGGGTATGTAAGTTTAGGGTGACTGATGGGCCCATGGTGTCTCGTTAGCTTTTGCTGTGCAGACAGAGATTAAGCCCTTGAGCTGCCTGACACCATCATTCCTTTTCTGTAATGGACAAGTTGTAATGTGACCTCTGTATAATCTGAGGACAGGAAATTTTACTGTGGTTGGGGAAGAGATCACATTGCTTGTCAAGGCAGATGGATGGAAAAAAAATTGTCAGTGGAAGTAAAATATTCAGGTCCATTCCTGGAGGGATAATGAACGAAGGGCTAAGCAGTACTGGGAGGAAGCAGCATGCAAATCCCACTCCTGAATAATTCTGACGAACATCCTTCCACTACACTGTAACAGCAAAGTTTTCTTCAAGTAGGGTTTCGACATTTTTGATATGTAGCCTACTCTGTTTGCATTTTTCCATGGCCTCATATGGCCTTTGGTGGTGGCAATACTGGAGCATTTTAAGTTTTTATTTACCAGTTGATCTTATTTACCAATCCCTTTTCAATAGAGCAAAGAACCTTACTGCAAGCAAAAGTTTTTTCTCGGTCAGTTCTTTTTGCAAAACAATCATAAATATCACTTACAATAATAACTTTCTTACATGAGAAACTGTACTTAAAGGGTTAGTTCACTCAAAAATGAAAATTACATCATTAATTACTCACCCTCATGTTGTTCCACACCTGTAAGACCTTTGTTCATCTTCGGAACACAAATATTTTTGATAAAATCCAATGGCTCAGTGAGGCCTGCATTGCCAGCAAGACAATTAACACTTTCAATGCCCAGAAAACTAGAGACGTATTTAACAGTTCATGTGACTACAGTGGGTTCAACCTTAATGTTATGTAGCGTTATGTGCTGGTTGTCACCATCAGGCAAGATGTATATGACTTTTTTTCTTTTCAAGGTACTATGTTTTGTTTTTGGGTGAAATAGAGCTGCACAATTCTGGATGAATCACGATTTTTTGCTGTGATCGTACTGGTCAAAGGTTTAATAGACATAGCTAAATAATTATCATTTGAAAATGTTTTGAGTGTTGATTAGATCACATGACACACATTCTCAGCTGGTTGGTGAATAGTTAGTACAATGTTTTACTTGCTGGCTTGCATTCTTAAACATGCTGGTGTTGGATATGCTTCCCTGACTGACACACAAACACACACACACACACACACACACACACACACACACACACAATCTCAAATTGTGTTCAGATAAACAATGAAAGTCATACTCATCTGTGATGGAATTAGAGTGAGTAAATTATGACAAATTTTCTATTTGTTTTCATCAAAGTTAGACACAGAGTGAGAGACAGAGAGGTTTAAATATGACCAGGGCCGTAATGCTCACAGCAGTTCTGGGTTTAACTAGAACAAATACTCACAGCATTAGGCAAAGGACAATCAGTCTCTTGGAAATGGTGAGAACACTCCACTGACAGACTCTCCTCAGCTTTCCTTGAGGCTTGTGTAGCCCTGGTTGCAACAGGCTAAAAAGAAAATAAAAATATAAACAAATTCCCATTTAATTGTAAACTATTAAATAATCTAGTAGATGAGTTGGAAAACAGAAGGCCGATGGTTTAGCTCCATCCCTAATCCTGACAGTCTGACCTGTCCTGTCAAAGTCTTCCGGCTTGAAAGGCCCACTGCATAGCACAGAGAACTCGCTTGAGGAAAAACCTTCCCTTCTTATAGCTACTTCCCACTGTCAGCTCAACTCTTTGTCTTTGGGAAACCTTAAATGTGTGAGAAGCTAGCCAACTAACTAACTAACGAGATTAACAAAATGTCAATCACCTAGCCGAAACGAGCACTTGTCATAAAAGTCGGTTTTAAGAAAATAAAGATGCATATTTAAACTTCAGGAAATTTAGTTTATAAATAAGATATAATATAATTAATAATAAATATTACTATACATGTAAACTCATGTCTCAACTTTCACAACTAACTAGCGCCATCGCTAGCTATTTTAGTCTGACTGACTCCGGTAGCATTATGGGAACCATAACATCATAATAAACACTAGACACCCTATTGGCCGCTGGACCGTACGTCAATGGCGCCGCCATATTGTGCAGGGCAATGTTCCCATAACGCTCATAACTGGAATTGAGAAAAATGCCTGTTTCGTGGGGCTGTACAAATCGTTGCATAATTGAAAACAGGTCTCGGGGGATGACCTTTCACAGGTAAGACTGAACATTTGTTTCTGGTTGTATTTGGTCATTATATAATTTTATATTGATAGTAGTTGGCCATCGGAATCAGTCAGACTAAAATAGCTAGCGATGTTGCTAGTTAGCTGTGAAAGGTGAGTTTACATGATTTCTAATATAGTTTTAGCTTATATGTTCTTTTATAAACTAAATTTCCTGAAGTTTAAATATGCATCTTTATTTTCTTAAAACCAACTTTTATGACAAGTACTCATTTCGGCTATGTGACTGACATTTTGTGAATCTTACTGTAACGTTAGTTAGTTGGCTTAGCTTCTCACACATTTAAGGTTTCCCAAAGTCAAAGAGTTCTCTGTGCTATGCAGTGGGCATTTCACTTTGACAGGACAGGTCAAACTGTCAGGATTAGGGATGGAGCTATACCATCGGCCTTCTGTTTGCCGACTCATCTACAAAGAGTAGGTTTATCATCACAAGATTATTTAATAGTTTGCAATTAAATGGTGATTTGTTTATATTTTTATTTCTTTTTTAGCCCGTTGCAACCAGGGCTACACAAGCCTCAAGGAAAGCTGAGGAGAGTCTGTCAGTGGAGTGTTCTCACCATTTCCAAGAGACTGATTCTCCTTTGTCTAATGCTGTGAGTATTTGTTCTAGTTAAACCCAGAACTGCTGTGAGCATTACGGCCCTGGTCATATTCAAACCTCTCTGTCTCTCACTCTGTGTCTAACTTTGATGAAAACAAATAGAAAATTTGTCATAATTTACTCACTCTAATTCCATCACAGATGAGTATGACTTTTGTTGTTTATCTGAACACAATTTGAGATTGTGTGTGTGTGTGTGTTTGTGTGTCAGTCAGGGAAGCATATCCAACACCAGCATGTTTAAGAATGCAAGCCAGCAAGTAAAACATTGTACGAACTATTCACCAACCAGCTGAGACTGTGTGTCGTGTGATCTAATCAACACTCAAAACATTTTTAAATGATAATTATTTAGCTATGTCTATTAAACCTTTGACCAGTAAGATCACAGCAAAAAATCATGATTCGTCCAGAATTGTGCAGCTCTAGTTCACCCAAAAACAAAAGATGTATATGACTTTCTTTCTTCATTTGATTAAGATTTTTTTCATATACATTTTGGATGGCCTTAAGGTGAATACATTATCAGCAAATTTTCATTTTTGGGTGAACTATTCCTTAAGTAAATGTGTTTGTGTTTGTGCGTGTGTGTGTGTGTGTGCGTGTGCGTGTGTGTGCGTTTTTAAAACCATTACGCCTATGGAATGTCCTCACTAAGATAGCAAAACAAACCTGTGTGTGTGTGTGTGTTTGGTTTTTAGGGGGATGGAATAACAGTCCTACTGCAGGCTAGTTTCAGGGCATTTTCCAGCGTCTCATGTCCGGTATGGACACTTCAGGGAACGTGGCACCACAGGATGAAGCTGTGTCACTATCAGCTGTTGAAATGTCATCTCTAGCAGTAGACGAGTCTGATGAGCTTCCATCCCCTTTTGTGAACGTTTCTGCACTTGTGTGTGACCACAGCGACCTGCCAACCCACTTTGGTAGCCTTGTGGACAATGGCCTTGTGTACATTTCTGGTTTTGTGGTGCGTCAGATTTTGAGAAAGCTTCCCTGTGGTGTGTGCCATGCTAGCTTGGTGGCAGATGCTGTACCTGGTTTATTTGACCAGAACTACCACTTACTTACTCTGAAAAACAATGGAGGTCCGATGATTCCTTCTGAAGGTACAGCAGAGCGGTTTATTCGACAGTCAGTTTCTTAGATCAGTCAGTTTGTCCTAGCTGAGATTGGTTCGGAGGATGTGTTTTTCTCAAGGAGCACATTCAGGAAACACAGTTTGCAATTGACAACCTTCATTTTTCTCTCTTGTCATTAGTTGTGTCTGTCTTTCACAAACTGAGGATGCACCACATTGCCAAACTGAACACACTACAGAGTGACAACTCAAGAAAAAAGCTCTGCAAAGCAGTTCTGTTCAAAGGCTTTTAGCTCTAACTCCCTGTGACCCTATAAAGGATTAGTGGAATGATTGATGGAAAATGTATAGCCTTTTGTTGTTGGTGTTATTATTATTATTATACCAGTACTATATTATTGTACTAGTCACTATTTAATTTACTATTTTTATTATTGTCCATATTATTCTGCAATTGATACTACATTGTATTTGGTATTATTATTACTATACCAATACTATTATATTATACCACTAGAGATTATTAATCTATTATAGTTATGCTGTTATAATACTGTCTATATTCTGTAAATGATACTACATATTATATTGCTATTATTATAGTATTATTATACTATATGCTATTATCAGTATATTATTACATTATATTATTGTACTTATACTATTATATAATTGTACTATTCATTACTATTTTATTTGCTGTAAACTGTTTGTTTATTGACAATATTATACTTTATTATTATATTTAACTTTATTATTGACTATTATTATATTATATACTACATAAACGATTTCATATATATATAGTGTATAACAATCTATTTACTATTGTCACTTCATCTTATATTTATTATTTGCATTGCACTGTAGTTGTACCATATATCATATGTATTACCATAAAGGATCCATCAGTTATCTTTGTTGTTGTATGTTTTGGAGTATCTATCTGTAAATATCTGTATAATTTTAGTGCTATAAAAATACAGAAAGCAGCCTGTGTGATTTTTATTTGATGATTTGTTTCATTTTCTCAATGGTGGTCAATTCTAAGCTCTAGAAAAGCTAAAATTGGGTTAAAGACAGAAAAAAAAATTTCCACAATAAGAAAACTTTATTTTATTTAATGTGAAAATTAAATTATATCTCAGTATGGGCATTTTTACAATTATTATGCAAGAATAAAGCAGCCAAATACATGACAAGCCTGAGCTTTGACTATTTCTTAATAAAATAAATATGTTATATGTCTAACTATAGAGATAACTAGAACTTTTCGTACACCACATACATTATAAACCACTGAAATCGGTTGATAAATGTAAACGTTATTTTTGTTTTTTTATCCATAAAAACCGCAGCTCGCCCATTTACTTGCATTTGTTTACAGCGTAGTCCTGCCCCGCACAATATGGCGGACTTGTTGACATATCACAGCAACAGTCCAAAGAGGCCAATGGGGCGTCTAGTGTTTATTATAATGTCTATGATGGGAACGTTGCTCCGCACAATATGGCGGCGCCACTGACGTACGGTCCAGCGGCCAATAGGGCGTCTAGTGTTTATTATGATGTCTATGGTTAGTACTAACAAGTACTGTTCCAACATGTTTTGAAGTGAAAATTTGTGTTTACTGATTTGATGGGTAAGCTAACTGTGGTGAAATCGCAGACTATGTTTTTCAAGTGTTTATATTATATGAGTAATCGCTGTGTTAGTTTGTAGTTGTCTTAAACAAATAACCGCTCCCGATATAACTTACTTCTGTGTTCCGTAAACCATAGTACTTTGCTTCTGGTTCTAGACTGTACACTCTAGTATACGCTGTTTTACTCACCAAGCCTCCAGGAGCTACTAAAAATGGACAGGGGTTTCAAGCTATATGCTTCCTCATATCTAATAGACTACGAGGGTATGTAAGCTAGCAGAACGGAAATGCTGTACAATATGCCACTAGCTAGCTAACATAACCTACTTAGTATTTTTATGGACGTATGGATCTACATAATCATAATAACACATGAATTTTTTCACCAGTATCAAATAAAGACAGGCTGACTAGTGATGTCAGCATCAGGGCAGCCTGTCACAGATGGTGTGGGTGTTCTGTTTGAGTTATATCTGTTCCAGTTCGGGGACAGTTTTTATTAAGCAGCTCAGATTTGGAATAAGAATAGAAGAATCTGTGATCATGACCTAGTCTCGTTGTTATCCTGAGAGGCTTGGTAAATGCATGCACAGTTCCCTTACGAAAATTAACCATGCTTTTAATGTAGTAAGTGTAGTAACCATAGTTTTTTGGCGGATTCATAACCATTTGTGTAACCACAGTTTTACTATAAATACATGGTTAAACTATGGTTAGTGAAGCAAAATTATGGCTAATTTGTGGTTACAATGTTTTAACTACAATAACCATTTTTTGGTGTTATTTGTAGTAAAACTATGGTTAATTTTAGTAAGTGTTGTTCAAAGTTCATTGTTGTTGTTTCTCCACTTGTTAAAAGACGATGATAGTGAGGTCACTGGAGTATAATTGACTGACTGTAAATCCTGGATTCTTGAGTGCCACCTGTTATGTTATTTATAATCAGGCATCCCAAAATAAAAATAATTTTTGGTATTAATGGCATTGTCAAACTTGCCCCAGCAACCTAGCTACACTGATACTTAAGTCAATATATTATATAATAAATAATAATTCTCTCGGTTTGTTTTTGTACAGATTGTTCTTCAGGATTCAGACCCTGTCATCCTGGTTTCTTATCGGTGTTCGTGTGTACCTGGGACTGCAGTGTGCAACCACATTGTTGCTTTGCTGTTTCAAACAGCACATTATAGGGGTTATGCGCAATCTAACTTCCGTATTCTGTAAAACAGATTAGATCGCTTCCGGTTTAGGTCTTTTGTATGTGCTTCAGGAAAAAATTTGCTGTTTTATTCAAGGTAACTTAAAAGGAGCGAGCAAATAAGAGCATAACTGATGTCCCCGCATATGCAGATTGATATTTAAAAACTTTTTTCATTTTTCTTCTTCACACTAACGTTTAGATATTTAATAGAATAAAACACCTATACCAATGGGAACTAGGTAGTTTCACTGATTACCTTAAAAGTCTGTAGATATGCCATCAGTTTATACTGCTGTTAACATTTTCTCTGACAAGCGGATGCAATGAGACCAGTTTTTCTAGTTTGGTCATGTGAAGTTTGACATATACCCTATTCAGAGCTTAATGTGCAGGTTGTGCCCCCTGTCCACTCCTGCACTGAGACAGAGCAACAGTGGCACAAGCCCAGAACAGCTGTGAGTGTTGAGACGTGACTCCTGTCATGAGTAATCGCTGTGTTAGTTTGTAGTTGTCTTAAACAAATAACCGCTCCCGCGCTCCTGTGCAGGTACTGCAAGAGGATATGTGCGCAACTTACTTCCGTGTTCCATAAACCATAGTACTTTGCTTCCGGTTCTAGACTGTACGATCTAGTATACACTGTTTTACTCACGAAGCCTTCAGAAGCTACCAAAAATGTCCATCAGATATGCCCATTAACGTCCAAAATGCCGGCCACCAAAATGGACAAGGGTTTCAAGCTATATGTTTCCTCATAATACATGTATTATTACATGTAAGGGTTAGTTCACCCAAAAATTCTGTCATTAATTACTCACCCTCATGTAGGGCTGGATGATTAATCGAAAAGTAATCGAAACCGAAATTCAGAACCTCTAACCGATGTAGCATCTGGATGCGAATCACAAATGAACGAGTCAACTCTGAGTTTTGTTTAAGCTGTAACGTTTGACCCCTCTTCTGTAACTCACTACATGGCTCTGACCAGTCTGGACCACATAGCCTTTTGTCACATTTTATTACCCCCCCAAAGAGACTAACCACAAACATACTAAACTTTCAGCTATGCAAATTATACCATAAAACCAGACAAAGAAGATATTTCCCGCTACAGAATTCACGCTGGCGATTGGCCAGTCAAAACTTGAGAGGAGTGGAGATGTTTTGCTATATAACGAACCAACACGTCTTCATCAGGAACTTTGTTTTCCAGTTCGTTTTTTTTTTAACCAGTCTTCATTTGTCCGTCCTCACTGTCTTCCTTGGACCTGCGAGACGGACTTCTTCTTTCTTATTTTCCGGCCATCTTACTTTTGAGTTAAACTTTGTTTGAACATCCCGTCGAAGACCCTCCTGGGAAAAAGGACCAATTGCCCCAGCTTGAAACACACTGAAACCTCTGCAGAACGACGTGCATCTTTTGAACTACAGCATCCAAAATTGCCTATGCAAGTACAAGAAACATTTCTTCCGCTGCGTTTTAAAGCTTACATTTGCTGAACTGATTCCGTGCTGGCTTTCAAAGGTTTTAACTGTTTGTAATTTGCCATTTCTTTGATCACCTCTGTTTTCTTGACTTTACTTTCATTTTATTCTATGTATGTTCCTTTGTTATATATTCGTAGTTCGTATCTATTAAATCCATTATAGTTATACTTTTATTGTCTCTGTTGCTGCTCATTTATGAATCCAAGTCCCTTTAACGTTTGATTTCGCTTATGCTTCTGTAAGTACTTCGATCTGAGATTTTCCTCGTGGCCAGAAGAAAATTCCTTTCTAAGAGCTGATAAGAATAACCAGACTGATAATTTTGCTGGACAAAAAAGATCAGTTTTTCTAAAGTAATTCTAAAACTAGAACTAATTCTAGACCATATATATATATATATATATATATATTCATAAATTGGTTATAATCCGTTGTAACTGATTATCTATACATAATTCCCTTTTTGGTCGATTTATATTATGATTAATCATAATGCGTTATGATTGGTTATATATATATATTTCACCCATAATTTGAGCTAATTCGTTCAATCGCTACACAGACGTAATTTTCCCATGTTGGTTATTTAGTTTTTTTTAATCCTGTTAATACTTCCCCCTTAAAAACATACTACTGCATGTGTAGCCACGTGACTCCACCCTGTCCAGGGTGACAGCATGTCATTGGCGGCTTCTGAAACGGCAGACCCCACCCCCTTGCTGTCTTTGGGGCCCATCGACACCAGGTCAGGGATGGACGGCGAGCTTTTCCGTGTCCTCTCCAGAGCCGCCGAGGAGCTTGACCTCGAATGGGCGCCCCCAGAGGAGCCCGCACGTAGCCGCTTGGATGAGTGGTTTCTGCCAGGTCGTTGCCAGCCCCCTCATCAGCACGCTGCCCCATTCTTTCCTGAAGTCCATGACGAGCTGACCAAGTCGTGGCGTGCCCCCTACTCGGCCCGCCTGCCCTCTGCCCTCCTGCTGCTGTTGGATGGAAAAACAAGCAGGCCCTTCCATCCAAGCACTGCAGGACGACCTCTGCTCTCGCCGGAAGGGCCTACTCGTCGACAGGCCAGGCAGCTTTAGCGCTCCGCACCCTGGCCATTCTTCAAGTGTTCCCGGCCAAACTCCTCCACCCTCTGGCCGAGTCTGGAACTGATGCTCCCGCCTTCAGAGAGCTGCACAGCGCCCCTGGCCCTGTGAGCTACGAAGGGTGACAGTCTCACCAGAGCACACTCTGGCCATTCAAAACACTGCTTCATGAAGCTTCGAAGCTTTATGAATAATTTGTTTTGAATCAGTGGTGAGTGCCAAAATCACATGATTTTAGTAAACGAGGCTTCGTTACTTCGTTACGTTTCAAGTGTTTTGAAACTTCAATAGTTCACGTGACTTTGGCAGTTTGATACATGCTCCGAACCACTGATTCAAAACAAATGATTCCTAAAGTCAGCATGAAATCAAAATTGTAGTATTTATTATCAATAATTTATCCGTGCACTTCATTATCTTACATTAATTCATGTGCCCTCGTAATTTTTTATTTAAAAACATTAACCTGCCCTCCCACTCAAAACGACTCATCCTCTCTTCCTGTCACGTTCTATGGCGCGAGGGCGGAGCTATCTGGAACCGCCAGCAGATCCAGTGATGTAAGGGGAAAATGCTGTCACTGGGGCTGATGCCAGTTATTGGGGTGTACAGTACCCTCAAACATTGAAAGGAACCCGATGGAGGACACACTTAGTCAGTCAGGCTGCGTTTCTACTGGAGCAAAGCAAGCGACCAGAGCGTTTTTTTAAGATTCATTCCTATGGAAGTTGAGCGTCACGCAATGCGCGAACTGAAAACGCTCACTCCGTGCCAACGGACACGCACAGTCAGTCAGTCTCTAGCGCGCTCTCTCTCTCTCACTGTTAAGTGCCGTTAACCTTCCTCGTCTTTGTCATCCTCAATAAATAAAGTTCTTACAGTAACGTGAGGGTGCTCGCGGTGAGTCCGATGGAGATAAATCCCCCACAACTGACTGCAAATGGGCATTCAGATCTGCCTCCATTTTGTTAGCAACGCCCAAACTTCCAAAGATCCAATCAATTCCCGAAGGATGAAATCAAGTCCCGAGGGTGAGTAATTAATTACATTTTTGGGTGAACTAACCCTTTAAATGCAATTTGTTTTCTCTCATTTTGACATAGGTGTCACGGAGTCACAGCCAACGGCCACCAACATCCACGCATCGTCACCGGATCTCCACGCTCCACCCATTCGTTCACAGTCTCCGGAATACTAATCACCTGCACCTCATCACCCATGGACTATATAAAGACATCCACTTCCCTCACTCCTTTGTCTGGTCTCGTCTGCGTACCTGGACTCCTAACCTGCTACTTACCTGAGTTGACCGTGTTCCTATCCCGTCTGTGTCCTGACAATAGGCAGTTATAGGTAATATGTCACTTTTCCTGACTAGTTAGTTTTTTGTTATTTTATTTCTTTTTAATTTTTTTATCTCATATATTTTAGATATTAATATGTTTTTTTCTCATCAGGGGGTGAAACCTGGGCCAATAATGAATTGTGAGAGACCACAAACATGGCCAAAAATAAAAAAATCATAGATTTAACTGTTTTGTTCCGATAGCGTGTGGAATGCCGCGATGTGATCAAGACCTCACACCACACACTAACAGATTCCATTCACAAACTACCAGAGTCTCATCTGTGAACACGGGAAATCTCGCAAAATTTCTCACGTCAAATGTGACTTTAGAGTAAACAAACATGGCGGACGTCTGGCAAGAAGAAATGGTGAAATGTTAAAAATGCTTTTTACTGAAAATTAGTGGGGAAAAAAGTCATAGGATATGCTGCACTCAGTGGTATTGTTGAATACCCCTGCTGTACACTTATTGCAACAAAGTGGTAAAACTGTTTCTTTAACATATTTACTTGTCAGTGCGTGACCATTACTGCATTTACATTTTCACCATTACTGTCTTTTACAGAAAGGCCTTGGTTGGGGACCCACTTGACATGTCTTTAGTGCATACTGAAGACACATTCAAAGACTTTGTTATTAGAGAGAAACCTTTAGTAGCAACTATGGGTATATGTGAAGAAAAGACCCTTGTTGAGACGGCGTTTGGCTTGGCAAGTGGGAGTGTGCTCTCTTACCAGCAGCCTATATTGCCCACGAGGTCAGTCAACTTGCACCAAGATTGCCCACCTTTCCCACCACTGCCTCTTGGGCAATATAGGCTCAACCCAACAGAATGTGTCCATGTGTGAACGGAAGAGGAGCACTTCCACCTTAAAAGCTTAATGGTGACACTGGACATGGTCTATAAGATTGAGGCTGCCACAAGGGAGCAAGCAGCAGAGCAGGAGTGGCATCAGCTCCGGAGGCCCAGAATTACCTCTTCACGTTTTAGAGAGGCGTTTTGTCAGGGGAGTGAGTTCTGCAGAGTCTCTTGCTGAACAAATCCTCAAAGGAACCAAGCAGACTGCTGAAATGAAAAGAGGTGCTGACATGGAGTTTAAGGCCGCAGTGGAGTACTGCAAGATGAGAAATGTCAGCTACACACCCTGCAGCCTCGTCATCCATCCATTTAGTGTTCAGCAGAGAAAGAAACTCATACAGGTTTGGAACAACTTGAAGGTGATTAAATGATGAAAAAAATATACAGTTGCAAGAAAAAGTATTTGAAACACTAGCAGAATCTGTGAAAATGTGAATAATTTTAACAAAAAGAGATAATACAAAATGCATGTTATTTTTTATTTAGTACTGTCCAGAGTAAGATATTTTACATAAAAGATGTTTATATATAGCCGACAAGAAAAA
The DNA here is from genome assembly GCA_037101425.1 of Elopichthys bambusa. Lineage (NCBI taxonomy): Eukaryota > Metazoa > Chordata > Actinopteri > Cypriniformes > Xenocyprididae > Elopichthys > Elopichthys bambusa. The sequence goes on along the minus strand of CM074447.1, from coordinate 16,155,386 downwards.
AAAAGAGAAAAAAAAACTGAATGTATTAAAATAACCCTGTTCAAAAGTATGTGAACCCTTAATACTGTGTGTGGTTACCTGGATGATCTACGACTGTTTGATTGTTTTGTGATGGTTGTTCATGAGTTCCCTGTTTGTTCTGAGCAGTTTTGAATTTGCATCTGTGCCACCCAATCATCTCCGTCTCCCTCCAGTCCCTCGATACCACCTCCTCTCAGTAGCGTGGTACCATCTCGGGCCTGCCGGGATCCGCCTCTTCCTGGGCACGAGGAGCCCGAAGCTCCGCCTCCAGCTTCGGATGGTCTCGAGCTGCCTCCATCCATCGCCCTGACTCCTGCACCTGCGCTCCTCCCAGCCTCGACCTCAGAGTTGACCATTAGCCTTTTGACCACGCTGGACTCCCTTTCCGGGAGGGGGCGTAATGTTACAGTCACATGGACTTTCTGTTTGTTGTTTTCATCTTTCACGTGTTCCTTTGTTCTAGTTTCCCGCCACAATCTGTCACCATGGACACTAATCACATTCATCTCAGCGGTTCGTCGTTTGAGGTCATTCATCAGTGTATTTAAGTTCCTGTTTCTGTGGATTATGTTGTCGGGTATTATTCATGTTTATGCTGGTGTATGTTCCTGTCTGTTCCTGTATTCCTGTAATCAGATTTTCTAGTAAAGACTCTATTATCTCTATCTCCTCGTTCGTGTGCTTAATAACCAGTAATACTGTAACACCCCCAGGGCATCCAAGATGTAGGTGACTTTGTTTCTTCAGTAGAACACAAATGATGATTTTTAACTCCAACCGTTACAGTCTGTCAGTCGTATAATGCATGTCAATGGTAACAAAATCTATGAGAGTAAAAAAAAAAACATGCACAGACAAATCCAATTTAAACCCTGCGGTGTCCTAAGACACCAAACAATCGGTTTGTGTGAGAAACCGAACAGTATTTATATAATTTTTTACCTCTAATACACCACTAAGTCCAACTGCCTTGAGCGCACGCATGGCATCTGGTGCGTGAGGTGTGTACGCACTCTGGCGTAGTTTACGCAAGTGCCGAAAGTGATCTCTCGTGTGTATACGTCACTCATTGTTTACACAGAGTACAAACATTGTAGGTACGAAGGCTAATCAAAATGGTACTTACTTGCGCTTATCCGGATTGTTCAAACCGACTTAAACTAGAAGATTACATTCTCTTGTGCAAACTCATTCGGGAGTGGTGACTTTCCACGTATTCCCAACTTCTGAGCCTGCTTGCCTGAAGTTATGGTTGATTGCTCTTCGGCTGGATATCAACACACCAATTAACGTACTAAAGTTGTTGAGGGCCTGCAGTGATCATTTTTCCCCTGATGATCTTACATACCCAGGAGAGGATCACGTACGACTTAAACCATCAGCTGTGCCTATGGTTTTTCCACATCCAACTGAGGTACAACTGCAACGGTTGCAGTAAGCAGATAAACGGTAAGCAGATAAACATCAAATTTTCATTTCTGAGTGAACTATCCCTTTAACCTTGCAATGTCCTGAGTGACCAGTACTTCCTCGTGAGACAGCTGTGACTTTTTAGTTAGAAATGGTGGTCTGTAAACTTTGCAGAGCACTAGGTCATCGATTCTAAATCCTTTGTCCACCATTACAGCCATGTCTTTATCCAAAAGAGGGATAATCCCAGATTGCCTGAACAATTCTTTGTCACTGACAGTACCAGAATGCAATGAGGAAACAAAAGTAACAGCACCATGTGGTGACACACCAATCATTCCTTTCAGGTTAGTGTGAGATTTATACTGAGAAAAAAATCTCACTCTGTAAGAGTAAAGATGAACGTGTCTGACATCTTAGTTCTGTACAATAACTTGGATGTCAGAGTATTTGCCGAACACACTCGGCATTGTGGCTTTAATGTCCTCAGGAGCCATCCATATTCCAACAGCACCCAGTAAAGTATATAAAAAATTGACCCAAGTTTTTATAATCCTGCTGACAGTGGACTGGTGAATGTTGAAGTGTTCACCCAGATCCTTCTCCTTCAGACACAGTGACAGGTAAACCAAGAACAGGAACATTTCATCAACCAGTGGAAAGCATCGCCTCTGGTAGGGAGGCAGGGGGACAAGTCTTAGTGGCAATACTGATAATCATTTCCTGGTAATAATAAATGTATGAATGTATGTTTTTATATTGAAATAGATATTACTGTTGTCTTAGGTGCTGATTAATCAGTAAGTTGCTTTTAAAAACAAAATAATGGGTAAAGCTTTATTTTAGTGTCCTTGTTAGTATGCGCCATGCCTACCAGTCGACGAGGTGGATCAGCTGCCTTGTCAGGAGCTGCTGTTGTGCAGGAAGTGGGTGTCTGTGTACCAACACGCACAATTCTCCTCGTTGCAGGTTCAATCATTCTCCAAAAATGCATGTAGATGGCGGCAGCTGGCAAATCTAAAAGAGTGAATGAAAATGATTTATTACCTTCAAAGCATACCCCATTATTTATTTAGTCTTTACACTGTCCTTTTTGAATAAACTGGAGCATAATCTATTTTTTTTTTATGGCTGCATTGGTATATTTGATGTTCTATCCCCTGGTTTCACAGACAAGGCTTAAGCTAGTCCTAGAATAAAATGCATGTTTGAGCTGTCTTAACTGAAAGCAACTTGTACTGACATATCTTAAAATGTTAGTGCCATTGTTTTGTCTTAAGATGCATACCAGTAATGTTTTTTTGTTTTTTTTTGTAGGGTACATTTATAAAAACCACTTAAATGTCCTAATTGAACTAAGGCCTAATCCTGGTTTAGGCTAAGCCCTGTTTGTAAAACTGGGCCTATGTGTTTTATGTTTAAGTCTCATCTTTCTTAAATATGATCCTGTGCTCATAGGGTTCCCCTTATGAAAGTGTTGCTCATAATGGTCAAGCAGTATAAATAAAGGTCATTTAATTAATGAATGTGAACAGTCTAGGTCTGCAACAAAGTCATTACAACAGGGATATGAATATCATAAGACAATACGTACCTGGTATAGAATCTGAGGTCATCATCCGATGCTAAAAACTTCTCCAAGCCAAATGACTGCTTCAGTGTAATCTCTTCCAGCCTCTTTCGCAGTTCTTCAGTCTCCTGCTGTTGCGCCTCTCACAAGCCATATCCAAAGCTGACGGTTCTGGTTTGGCATCGTAATCATGGCACTGAAGCAACACTTCAACATCCATACTTTCCTCCTCAGTTCCTTCATCCTCTGGCCGTTGGGTTCTCTCCCAGACGCTTGGTCTGGCTTCCGGTATAGCGTAGTCATTCCAGGCAAACAAAACAGACACAGCCCCCTCTTTTAAGTGTCGTCGACCACCTTGAATGACATCCGTGGATACAAAATGTCTACTGCAGACTGCCGTGTTCTTCTTAATTACCAAATTCTCACATCTCACATTACGAATCCATAGTTTTCTTAACGTTTCATCCTTTGGGAAGCGGTGGAAACTTAATTTGAACTGCCCCGACATCGCACATTGAGGTACACAGCAGAAATCACTGTTAGGATTTTCCCGCCTCTGATACTTTATGGCTTTTGACATTATGGCTTTTCTCTGTTCTGAATGTCTGTGTTTCTTCTCACAGACATTCAGATATTAAAATAAAAAAGAACACAACACTAACAATAATACAAATAACAATTACAAACGTCCTATCTATCACAAGCTATTGTTAGAAGCACAAACAGAAACGATTAACCCAGGGTTCCGGTTTGGTCATGTGACGTTCGACATATAGAGGGTATGCACGTGACATCACCATCGACCGTTATGACTGCGGTTATGCCCACTGAGTGGCAAAAGACTGAGTGGCAGCATTGGTTTTCAGCGTGAATGCCGCGAAAAACACACAAAACACATCCAAAACAAGAAAGAGCTTTGCGACTGACTGTACAAATAGCTCTGACACAAAATCTGAGGTATATTTTTACAGACTGCTGAAAGCTACAGAAAAAATAAGCAAATAGATTGCTGCAATTCACAGAAACAGCTAGACTCAAGGCAAAGAAACATGTTTTGCATGTTTTACCCTATATATTGTTTTGTAATATATTGTGTTGACAACTCATCAATTAAATATTATATTATGCAAAATTGGGTGTTTTTAAATAAACACTGACAAAAACTATACAAGTTTTAGGGCTGGACAATATGATGAAATATATAACATTGATATAAGTGACCACTCCGATTTAGACCTACCTATATTGTATTTATATAAAGCATTCACAGTCAGATTTGCTTTATGTATTTCCCCGGCATCGAAATCAGGCACATGTCAGGAAACACGATTCCTGGTTGCATGCCAATATCCATGGATTAGGTTTCTTTTTCTTTCTTTGAGCCCAAACTTTACTGTAATTGTTTGTTTTACTCGCGTTTTCGCGGTTTCCCCTATTAAATCCAGTCATCCAGCAGGTTCTTTTGCCACTCAGTCCAGCTAAAGGGAGCGCGTTCCGGCGGGAAAGTGACGTCTATGCATACCCTCTATACCCTAATGCGGATGGCCAAAGCCAAATACTCAAGTTACGGTGGCCATTATCATGATATCAAAAATAATTACTGAATGCATATTAATATGCTAATGTTCTGTAACGGTGCATTCGGTCATTGATTTAATGATTTACACAACTGTTAAATAAAATAATACATATTTAGGTGCCTTTATTCAGCATGTATTTATCAAATATGTTTTGCTTATAGGTATGATTGCTTATTATCTTTTTTGGAATACTTGATTGTTTCTCTGATTTTTTTTTTGTGAGTTTACTTGCATAAGCAACTTTTCATGAGAAGTCATGCTCAGTAATTTTTGTAATATTTGTTTCAAGTTTAAAGTTGTGTTTATTGATACATGCATCAAAAATAAAATATTTAATCAGAAAAAAAAAATCTTCTGTGTGTACATTAATAATTAATAAATACATGATTCACATGTGTCCACTTTATATTAAGATTCACTTTTACAGGTTATTAATGTTTATAACCCATGAATAAATAGTTCACAGGTTTCCACTTTACATTAAGGTGCACTTTCACAGGTTATTAATGTTTATACCTCATTAATAAATGGTTCACGGGTTTCCACTTTACATTAAGGTCCACTTTCACAGGTTATAAAGGTTTATAACTCATTAATAAATGGTTCACGGGTTTCCACTTTACATTAAGGTCCACTTTCACAGGTTATAAATGTTTATAACTCATTAATAAATGGTTCACGGGTTTCCACTTTATGTTAAGGTTCACTTTTAAAGGTTATTAATGTTTTTATCTCATTAATAAATGGTTCACATGTGGTCACTTTACATTAAGGTGCACTTTCACAGGTTATTAATGTTTATAACTCGTGAATAAATGGTTCACAAGTGTCCACCCTACATTAAGGTTCACAGGTAACTAATACTGGAATTACATTTTTCATTCATTAATAATGCAGTTATAACTGCATGAATAAAAAGGGCAAATTTAGCGCAATACCTGCCAAATAGTTAGCCATTTTTAACTCGCGTTATAAATGCTTAATAAATGTATTTATTCACACTTCTTTAACTCAAAACCAGATTCTTGATTTATTTCATGATGCAGCAAAAATTGACTATCATAATTAGACTGAAGGGTGTTGTATTTGTAGTTTTCTTATTAATATCTTATGACTGCCACTTTTCTTACTATGTTGCTTACCTGAAGTTTCTGTCTTACCCATGATAATCTCCAAAAAGGTCATGATGCCTATCCACAGCAGTGTATAAAAACTGATTTCTTGGGTTTTTAAGATGAAATTCCAACTTTATTTTGAAAATAAAACATAAGATAATAACCATAACTTGATGAGATATTAATGATTTATAATGTATTTGTAAATGACTCATTACTCATTAACAAACACCTTTATAAACCCTTTACAAAGGGAAACTTAAGGTAAAGTCTTACCCAAAACGTAAATATGTCCGGCACATATTTACGATACGTTTTTTGTTTTTGTTTTTTTCAGGCAAGTGTGTTCACGTAGGCTTATATTTAAATTTAAAAGAGACAAGACAGTCTATGCATGACCTGTCGTTTTATTCTGATCCAAAACGAAGCGATCTGAACATTATGGAGCACTAACGCTCTTGTGTAATGTATGTTTCATTCATACACAGAGCCGGAGGGCTCTCTCTCAAAGAAAGTCTGAAATGGATTCATAGAAGTAATAACCTATGACGTTCCTGGAAATCCCTTATACAGGCAACAGCAGTTGAATAAAAAAGCAGAAATGTTTTGACTGGTGAAACGTAAGCCATCTGTTCTGGTCTGGTTTGGAGGGGTGTCCCAATACTTTTGGCAATATAGTGTATGTTGATAACTTAGCCTAAGATGTGTGATTAAAAATAAGACCACACCAAGACAGTCTCGCGTAGCCAGACCTTCAGACTGACAGCAGAAGGTCTGGACCCTATCGCAGCTTTCATTGGCCAAGGACCGCCCAAGAAGACGTTTGACTGACATGCAACGGAACCAATCACAGTTCGTTTTGTTCTGCGTCAGGTTTAGAGGCGTGAAAATGAAAGTCGATGTCCCTACAATAACAGACCGGCGTGCATATAATATATTATTAATTCAAGAACGTTGTGCAAGTTTACTGCAACAGTGGAAATCGTGCGTTTAGTTGATCCTGGTAAGCGCTCGTTGTCACAGTTGTAAACACGATGGCTTTCTTCTTGCACGAGGGGCTTTGGCGTCACGGCATTTGTTTCCAGGCAAAACGTTAAAGAACGCGACACAGACTTCTCCCAGACATCCTGTAGAATTCAACCAACCAGATGACGACTTAGAAACTCCTGAAGTGTTTCCAGCTAAGTGTGCCATATGCATCAGACGTTCAGCCAACGGTCCGTGGTCTTGACATTTGAGGCTGGGACTAACACCAAGAGAACCCATTACAATCAGTGATGCTGTGACTCACTTCTTGTATTTCAGGCACACCACAAGGTGTCACTGAGGCCTCAATGCTTCGCTCTCGCCTACTCTGAGCTCGATTGCTATTTCTGAGGGTAAACCATGCCCTCCTCATTACCCTACGGACAAAGAAATGTATAAATACATAAATGTGAAAATAAATAAAAGTAGAAATTAATAAATGTGGAAATGATCAAATATGTAAATAAATAAAAGTCAAAATAAGTAAATGTATAAATAAATAAAAGAAAAAATAAATGTGAAATTTTTTTTTAAATTTACATAAATAAAGAAATAAATGTATATATCTATTTATGTATTTATTTATTTTTAATTTTGGCAGGGTTGGCATTCCATAATCTTGCATTCACTAAGGCTGCATTAAATATAAAAATACAGTAAAAACAGTAATATTGCGAAATAGTATTACAAATTAAAATAGCTATGTGAATATATGCTATTTTAAAATTTATTTATTCCTGTGATCAAAGCTGAATTTTCAGCATCATTACTCCAGTCTTCAGTGTCACATGATCCTTCAGAAATCATTCTAATATGCTGATTTGCTGCTCAAGAAACATTTCTTATGTTGAAATAATGGTGGTCAAAAATTACATTTTACAATATATTCACATAGAAAACAGCTATATTAAATTGTAATAATATTTCACAATATTGCTGTTTTTACTGTATTTTTGATTAAATAAATGCAGCCTTGGTGAGCAGAAGAGACTTTTTTCAAAAACATTAAATAATTGTAATGTTATCAAACTTTTACTGTATATTTTCTGCGATCATTTTTTTACATTGTACAAAATCCATAAGGAGTTAATGCACAAGTGTTTGTAGTACATAAACCAATCATAAAATTGTCATAAAATATAGGAAGAAATATTATAGATATTAGCAGTCATTGTTCAGCAGTGTATTTGATTTCTTACCGAATTAAAAGCAAGAGATAAGATAAAAAAATAAAAGGGCAAATAAAAACTTGTAAAAACAAACTTTTTAAACTCATCTGAAGAAAGCCAAAGGTAACATAAAATGGTACATGTTTGGTGTATATTACTTCCATCATCAATAAGGGATGAGTTGTTTGGCATAATCCAATCATTTGTTTGACTGCAAATGTATATTTCTAGACACCTGTCACCAATACATCAAAACTGTGATTTGACATATTAAAAATTTAAAATACTTTTCTGAAACTTTTCTGACACTTGAAAAGGTCTGTAATTTAAACATAAACTTATGATGCATCATATTTATATCTCTATCTGTCATCTGGTCGGGGGGATATGCCACACAACATTTCAAATTCAGTCTTCCAATGTGCAAGAGTCTTTTAAATAATGTTTGACTTCATTCAAAATAGATTTATCAAGTTGGGGTGTTCCATTTATTAATTTTTTCTTGCATTCATAATGAGGCTGCTTTGGCAGGGTCCCTTAAAGGGAACCCCTGGTGTTAAGACTTGTATGGCTTAATATAACGTAAATTATGTCTCTTACTGAAATATGTAGTAGAAAACCCATGAAAGATTTACGTTATTTAAAAAATCCATAACATATTTGGACAATGGGCGGCGTTGTGGGCATATTTGGACAATTTGTTTGCGTTCTATGTCGATGATGTCAAATGGTTGCACTCTGTCAGCTACTTACATTACTCTATGGCTATTTTTACCGCAACACAACTCGGAATATAATATACGATGCCACATTGTGCAGCTTTTGGTTGTAATTTTCAGTCGATGAGCCACAAGAGAAGTGATGTAAGTCTTTACTGCTTTACTAGCCATAAGAAGAGGAGAAAAGAATGGGAAGTTGTGAAGAATGTGGACGAATAAAACTTCCTAAAGATCCGCGTCTTTGTTCTCTTCACATTATATATATATTGTGTCATATATATATATTTTGTCAGTGTTCATTTAAAAACACCCAATTATGCAGAATATAAGATGGTAAATATTTATTTGATGAGTTGACAAAATGAAAAAGTCCAGTTGTTTCTGTGAATTGAAGCAATCCATTTGCTTCTCTTTTTTCTGTAGCTTTCGGCAGCCTGTAAAAATATACCTCAGATTTCTTGTCAAATCTATTTGTACAGTCAATCACAGCTCTTTTCTGTTTTGAATGTGTTTTGTGTGGCATTCATGCTGAAAACCAATGCTGCTATTCAGTCTTTTTGCCACTTACTGGGCGTAACCGCAGTCACTCCGGCCGACGTTGATGTCACATGCATACCCTCTATAGGGGTAATTTCGAACACAGCCCTTGTTTGTTCCCTTAGTCACCCTTGTTTGTCACCATAGTTACCCTTGTTAGTTTTCATGAAAACAAACTCCTACACCTGTCCCTCATCAGCCCCTTGTTATCTTGTGAATAAACATCCAAGTGTTTCTCATGTTCTTTTTCTGGTGTTGTCCTTACATGGATGTATTGTGCGCAGTAGTTGTTGTTCTCGTGTCTAGATTACCTTGTTGATTGCCTGCATTTATCTCTGTTGTCTTGTTTAAATAAATGTTAACTGCATTTGAATCCAATGCTCTTCTTTGACTCAACAGCCATGTTACAATGACGTAGCCATACGCACTTACTATATTGTTTCATTCTAGCATTCAATGCGGAGGAGGACTCAAGCTTACAAGCCTCAGAAAGACTAGGAAGGTCTAGGATGGATGCAGCCTTCCAATTAAGAAGCACCCACTGTCTTTATAAATGAGTCATATAATCATCCAGAAAAACTTTAACCACCCTAGAAAAAATGTGTTCAATTTTTCCATAAAGGTAAAAGAAGTAGAAAAGCTAGTTTCTTTATAGATATTTTATTCGAATCACTCACAAATTTTGGCTTATGAATATCCAAAGAATCTCACAAGGACATGCCACTGACATGCCTTTCCCCACTGACCTTATGAAAGAGCCATCATCACATATTAGCACAACAGTGAGCTAGTGTGTTTTGATGGCAGACTTCAAAACCATAGCAGCTGTTATCTCCTGTGGCAGACATTAGGATGTGAGCATCCCCTCAAAACCTTTCTTCCATTCTACCAACCTGGAGCCAATATGAAACCACTACACACCACAGGGGCATTACCTCACACCAACCACCCTCTATCCAACTGCATGTGTCATCAGCCTCTCCACCACTGTATACATGACTGGGATTGAAATAAGTGTTTATAAGCCTATGTACACTAACAAAAGCTGACATGTCTCCATGTTTGTTATTTGTTTGGGACTGTCTGTTTGGCAGTCAAGCTGTACTAGTCACAGTATTTCGGAAAGCAAAAATAACTACAGATATCTTGTCACAGCCAATTTTATTCCCCAGTTGTCGCAGTTTGCTTTTGTGAGAGAGTCCATCTCAGCATGAATAAAACTGCCTAAAGGCTGCATGAGACAAGTTTTTACAGGAGCCACACTGTTTTCCAGTTCCTGATCTTAGTTTAATGATTCCTTCACTAAAGCCCATCTGTGAGGTTTTTAATATCTATGCAGAAACAAGCAGTGTAAAGCCTGGTGCATGCTGCGTAAAGCTTCTTGTCCTTTACGATTTATTTTGCTGGTCAGATACAGTAGGCCTGTGAGCTAGGTGAAAAGAAGTCCGACAAGTCAGCTTAAAATAAATGCTTGTAAACAGAATATGTAATCAGCATCTTCTAAATAAAGATATGTTTTCTTTTTCAGCCATTCTCTTCTGGAAATGCTTACTCTTGCCATTTATTATGCTGCATTTCAGCAATTTTCTAATAATTCTCACACATTCTTAACAAAATATAGGTCATAAGACTCTCACAAATGCAGGCCATGATGTTTTCTTTCATGTAAACAAAATGTGTTTTAACAATTGACTCAAAAAAAAAAAAAAAGGAAAAAAAAGTTTTCAGTGAAACCTTTAAACTCAACATCCGAGCATCTCTTATGAAATAAATGTAAAGAAAAACTATCCTAGATATGACTCCTAGCAGGCAAAGGTGATTAACTCATTTAAGCTGTTTTTTCTGTATTTCTTTCAGGCTTTTGTTTGTCAGCTCTACTCCTGTCAACCACTCAATCACAGATTTTTCCTGAAATGTAGTCAAACTTGATATATATGCCAAAAATATTTTCCAAAACACTTTAGCTCAGTATGTCATGGTTCCCTTAAAACAAGAAGAAATGTGATTTAGTGCATCATGCTGATGGCCTAGAAATACTTGTGCTAAGACTAAACAAAATGTTTCTTTTATATTTAAAGACAGTTAGTGTACAGTCATTTCCTCAAAAGAATGTAATTGAGGACAAAAAGCCTACCTCATTCCATGTGCCAATTCAAGGTATTTGTGTTCCCCAATTCTATCCAAAAAGTTATTTTGCATGTTTAAATTTGATAGCACCTTAAAGCAGAGATGCAAAACACAGAGATGTATTTACTGTGTCATTAACCACAGTGTAATATAATTTGGACATGCTTGACAATTATATCTGAAGTTTTTTGCAATAATATCCATTAAAACTGCATAAGGAATGTACATTGAATGTCAGCTCCAAGAATTTCCTACATTTGAAAGATCTTAATAGGATAATTTAACCAATTAAATAAAATTAAATAATTCAAATTATTTAGAATTCAAATTAAATAGAAAACATATAAACTATTTATTGCGATATAGTAACATTTTTCAGTTTTACGCTCTGGATATAACAATATATTATCAGTGACTGCATGAGCTCTTCTGACAGCACCTCACAAGCTCAGCTTCTTGTACGTCTTCTGGCTTTCCTGGGTTAACGTTTTTGTTGTTGTTGTTGATTCTGAAACAACATTCCTGTCTGAAATTTAATCATAACCATATTCCTACCCCTAAACCTGACCCTACCCATAAGTTATCCCTAAAACCAAAGGGAAATGATAGGTGAAAATCACTGATGTAGAAGCACCTTACCCTGGTTGTAAGGCTAAAATTGACATAAACTGTAAATTTGTCCGTCAAATCTGATTGGTTGAATGGAATGTTGTTCCAGGATCAACAAAGATGTTGATCCAGGAACATGATGCATTTGGTGAAATCAGGTTCTGCCTTTTGGCAGGCGAGGAACTTCTATGTCTAATGTCTAAAGTGGACCATCAAAATAAAGTTACCCAAAACCCCTCTCCATTTACAACTTAGAAATTTTAGAGTTAATATTTCTAAGTAATGGATTTTTTTATTTTTTGAACATATATTTTGTAAGGATGGATTTTTACTAAGACTGAATTACTGAATTCAAGATTCCTCTCCTGTAATAAAACAATAAAACTCTCTAATCTGAAGAGAGGATCTGCGAGAAAGAACTCAGGACAACACTTGGTTCAACCTCCTCTCTCCCCCCCCATGCTGAGTTCCTGACTCCACACACCTTCTCCTTCCCTTCAGGCCATGCAAGTCTCACAAATCTGCTTTGAAGTGACATCAGTGAAAATACTTCTGGTGCGATTGGTAAGAAGGTTTCACTCCCACAACAATAGAACAGACAAGAATAAAGAAAACATAACCTGTCCTCCTGGTGTGGGAGATGCCCCAATAAAGATCTTTGTTAACCATTTGTTTTGATCCCCAAAACCAGGCGTGTGACCCTTTGGGGCACGAGAAAAGGTCCAACAAAAGCTGCATAAATATTTGGGTGCTAAATGTTTACTGTCCTTTTGTTAGACTTGGGGTATTTAAAGGGATTTGGCAAACCACTCATGGAAGAATCTGCATTCAGAACTTCCCGCACAATTGCTGTGTGTATCTCTCTATTTGCCAGGTATGCTGACTCTTTGAAATTCTTTTTAATATTTTGTTTTGAATTGTACTTTGTATTTTATGCTGATCAGTTGTGTGATGTACCCTTTTTAATTCCTTAATTGATGTTTTATCCTGCCTGGCAAAAACAATAAATGTTAATCTTGATTTATCTTGGATTCCTCTAAAATCATTATGACTAGTAGATTATTGGAGTCCGTCATTTCCGTAAATCTGCGTCAAGACAGGTCAAGCCAGAGAGCCCCATGAAAGGAGCATATTGGCACATCATGGGACTTTTTGAGTTTGTCTGTTATTGAATTAGCAAGTTGCAGTATCGTGACTAAGAAAACTGTATTTTTGTATGAACAAGCATGTGGCGGTTCGACTCAAATGCATTAGTAAACTCTGCACCCTCTGACTAGATCATAAACTGGCGAATTTATGTCCGTGAGAACGCAGTGGCCGATGTGAAATTCTCTAAGCGATGATGAGACCGTAATGAACGAATAACTGAAATTATGAGATATCTAGAATGATCAAAAGATCTAAATTAAAGCACAACTAATCTTATGATCAGCTGTTACATCGGAAAAATTGTGAAACTAAGAGTCATTTCTAATTGGAGTCAGATTAAATTATTCACGAAGTCAGAATTGAATTGGAAACCAAAGTTGTATTAAATTAAGCTGAATTTTACAGAAGTGCCAGAGGACGTACACGCGAAATACCTTCGACCAGACCACTAGATGCCGTCGTTGGGCTAGTGGGTGGAACCTTACAAAGTGGTGACTAACCCTCCGTGATTCTCCAGTCTCAGACGAGTGACGTCATCTGGCGCGACAATTCAGATCCAAACGGAGCATGAGGTTTGAGACTATCCTTCTCAGTCTGCAGCTACTGTGGTAAGTCCATCTTTGTTTACCTTTTTAGAAACGTTTGAGGGAAAATTTAGACGCACCTCATATAGACACATTTGTAGAACGGGTCGGTATATCCAGGATAGACCGGAACCGAAAAAACCCGGTGGTGTTTGAGATTATTAGAGGAACAAACATGGCTTATCAGGGAAATGGTAGTTTGAGTGTAGACAGGGATATAATGGAATCTCTTGCCTTGCAAATAAAAGATCTCCTTTTTCGCCTGCGTAACAAGGGAGTAGATTTTGATAGGAACAATGACCAAATTCTAGCCTGGTACGTTACCGAAGGCCAAAAATTGGAAGCTAAATCTTCCTATCGAAAACTACTGGTCGCGATTGTTTATATGCTACGTTGAAATTATCTGGCTACTATTGCAGAAAACGAACGTGTAATAGCGAACATAAAAGAGCTAGAAGCAGCGCGATCAGATGAGCTGAAAAAGCTCAGAGCACAGGTTGAAGCATCTGTGTATGAAAAACAAACTTGGGCAAGACAGGGCGACGCGATGGAAACGCAAATTAAAAAGCTTGAAAAGAAGCGAAAATTGGATAAAAAATATACATCCGCTCTTGAAGAGTGCTGCGGGTCTGCAGGGTTTCCCGTTGCTGCGGTTAAAATAGCGGCAATAAATTCTAAAATTGGAGACCAGATAATAGCGAAGGAACTGTATTGGGAATGGATATCATGAGAAAGCATGGTTTTGTAATTCATTGTTCTGAAAAACAAATTGAAGTACAAGCTAACAAAACGGCAAAGAAATGCCTGTCTCAAAGCCATGCCGGCATTATGTCCATATCCAGTACAGATCTGATCCAACTTCTCATCAACAAACACAGCGATGTTTGGGCTAATCATGAACACGACTGCGGCCTCATTGACTTTGAAGTATGCATTGACGGAGACCCCCCTCCCCCACAAAAATAATACCGCATCAAGCCAGAGGCAGAGGTCGCTGTTCATGAGATAGTAAAACAGCTTGAGATTAGAGGGATAGTTCGGCGATGCAGTTCAACTACAAATTCTCCGTGTTTACCCGTTCCAAAACCTAATGGTAAATGGCGTCTTTGTATTGATTATCAATGTCTAAACAAAGTTTTACCTAAGGCAACACCTATAGTGGCAAACCCGTCTACCATCTTATCACAAGTTTCAACCAGTGCTTTGTGGTTCACAGTGCTTGATATTAAAAATGGTTTCTGGTCTATCAAAGTCAAACGAGAAGACCAATGGAAGCTGGCATTTACCGTAAACCAAATGCAGTACACATGGGCACGAATGCCACAAGGCCTTCACAATAGCCCAGCCATTTTTCACAGAGCTGTGGCAGATGTGCTCACTCCCTTATTAGGGACTGGAAAAGTAGTTCACTACGTAGATGACATACTAATAGCCGTTGTATTCGCTTTTAAAAGGCAAAACAAAGCCGAATGATGTCCTTGAATGGACCGATGAACATGAACAAGCCTTTACCGAGTTAAAACAACGATTGTGCGCCGCGCCCGCCCTGGGTTTGCCCAACCCATCAAAAGATTTTCATATTCAAGTAGACGCACATGAAATCACATTAAGTGGAGTCTTAGCTCAGGAGCATGGGGGAAAACTGCATCCAATCGCTTATTACAGCCGGAAAAAATCTCTAGTTGAACAAGGATTCGACCCCTGTACACAGCAGGTACTCGCGGTGCATTGGATGCTAAAAACAACAGAACCCATTGTCGGATTTCAACCTGTTGTTATACACACAATGCATACACCTGTACGAATGCTGTTACAAGGCCGGATAAAGGGAGTTTCCTCCCAAAGATTAGCGAGATAGCTAGCAGACATTCAAGCGCGTGAAATCACAATAAAAAACACACGAATCTTGCCACATCTGCTCGGAGATGTTGAGGGACATCCACACACATGCCAGCCTGAACAAGAGGCACAAGGCCTTGTACATGACCAGCCACTACCAGGCCAAGTGCAGGTGTATATTGATGGTTCTCGATTCTGTCAAAATGGTAATTTTTATGGCTGTGCAGTGTGGGCTCCTCATCTCCCCGATACAGATGCAAAGCAGCAGTTGTTGTTTAAATTACCATCTAACATATCTGCACAAGAAGCTAAACTTGTTGCATTGCTAGAAGCGATCAAGGCATATCCTGAACCGCTCTGCGTATATACGGACAGCCGTTACGCGTATGGTGTGGTAACAGATTTTATGGCTCAGTGGCAATTGCTGAACTTCCTCACATCTGCCGGAACGCCTATAAAACATTTCAACACTATAACTGCAATTTGGCAAGAAATACAAGCGCGAGAAGCCCCCATCTCCGTTGTAAAAGTGCGTGCACACATCAACAAAAACCCTGACGTGCATGAGAAAAACAATAATATTGCTGACCAATTGGCTAAGCTGGCAGCAGTGAAAGGTGACTTATGGCAAAACGAAACACCCTCTGTTTCTGTAGCAAGTGCAGCGCAAGTTACACCCATAGACCTCAAACAGTATCAACAGGATCCGTGGGTCTCTGATGGAGAACTTGTGCCACACTTGAAACATGATCAGATGGTTTACATAATCGAAGGCATAGTCATCCGAGATGGAAAATTTGTCGTTCCAGAAGCGCTTCAAAAGCCAATAATCAAATTGTATCATGAGTATGCACATGTGTCGGCAACAAAAACAGCACAATTGATACAAAAACAATTTTGGTGGCAAGGAATGACAGCCGACATTGAAAGATGGTGCAACACCTGTCTGGTGTGTGCCACAATTAACCAGGGAAAATTAGGCCGAACAAACCTGCGCAGGCCAGAACCGCCTAAGGGACCCTGGGAGTCCTTACAATTGGATTTCATTGGTCCGCTACCCAGTGCCAAAGGGGGGTATCGATATTACCTCGTGATAATTGATAAATTCTCAAAATGGGTCGAAGCGATTCCCACTCGCAATAACACCGCAAACACAGTGGCACGTGTGATGGCGAACCAAATCATCCCTCTTTGGGGAGCACCAATTCAAATTGAATCTGATCGAGGGACTCATTTTACTGGACAGGTTATGAAAGATATGTGCAAAATGCTGAACATTAAGCAAAGATTTCATGTATCATTTCGACCACAGAGCTCGGGGATGGTTGAACACATTAACCGGACTATCAAAGAAAATATCTCCAAGCAGATAGCCCAACACCAAAACAAGTGGATTGATGCTTTGCCCACTGTTCTGACTGTGCTGCGAGCAACCCTATCAAAAGCTACAGGCATTAGCCCATATGAGCTTATGACTGGAAGGGTGATGAAGTTACCCATTGATCCAGAGATTTCCCCAGCAGACCTGGGGCCTCTAATGCTCGCAACGCAGCAGACTGTATTGGTGCAATTGCAAGAAAGATTGAAGGTGTTGCACACTCAGGCTGATCTGAAATGACAACAGTCAGACCTGACAAATGATGCACAATTTACCCAATCTCTGAAACAAAATTTTCAGAAGGAGATATTGTGATGGTACGCGTTTTTGTAAAACAAAATGCGTTCTCCCCTAGATGGCATGGGCCCTATGAAATTAAAGCTGTCTGCAACAGCTGTGTGGCCGTGACCATCAGAGGAAAATTAAGATGGTACCACATGTCTCAGTGCAAACTGTTCAAAGGTTCCTTTAATTAATTATGATCTTTCTTTTCCATAGGACAGTCACTGCAATTCCATGGAGGCCGGATGCCAGGACGGTGTCTGGACCCACATGCATCGAACTGGGACAACGGGTCACACTCGCACACACCCTAGGATGTGGGAGATGGGTATGGAAATATACCAAGGGGCCATCCACACCTTACATTCCAATTACATACAAAGAAATAGTCACATGGCCTCCCGGATTAGCACCGGAACCAAATTGTGTAGCTAAAATCTGCTGTAAGTCAGGTTCTACTCATCTCCCAGACACAAACATCACAGGTTACACACTCGCACCAAAATTTTACCATAACATTACTACCTGGAATCAACTTAAAGAGTACCCAGGTTCAAAAATTGGTAGTCAAAACCTACTGTATAGAATCAATAACTATGGTGAAGATCCAAAAAAATGTTACTCCATTAAGTATCTGGAACCAGCAACATATAGGTGTAGGCACACTACAACACATAACACATTTGAAGTTTACTGAACTTCTTTTTAACCTAACAAATCCTGAACCAAAAAACAGTTTGAAAACATTTGTTTGGACTGGACGAAAAGAAGGAACATACTGTGTGGGAAAATAAGTTTCAGAAATGTTTCAAAGGCATTAATGATAAAACAAATTTTGTGCTTAGGTAAGAATGAGAAATGCTAACATACATTTTGATGTTTAATTTCATGAGACAAATGGTAACAAAATGATTTAGTAAATCTAAAGAAAATACAAAAACAATAACTGGATGAAATTCACAGTTATAATACAGTCTATATGTAAAGACTTAATAATATTATATGCATACATTTTGTGAGGCATATGTAGATGTAGATTTGACTTTGTATGTGAAGATCAAATCTATGTGGCTGCATTTAGCTGTGGCTATGTGTAGATGTAATCATGCTCCAGACAAAAGGTGAGGAAGTTTTACAATTATGATGCAAATTTGGTCCTGTTGTTGTAACAGGGAGCCAGCTTGAAGATGTGAGTATGAGGTGTGATCTGGCTCAAAATCTTTCAACACCAATGTTTTTGTTAAGGAACATGATAAAGTGCAACGTTCAGAGTTACTGAATCCTGTTGTGAGAAAAGCATTTTCATGGTTAATGCAATTGTGAATCACATTGTAGCCACATGGCAATTCTGTGCTCCTGTACATGGTTTTACTGCAGCTATATGGAAAATAGCTGAGTTTTCCACTTAGGAGGCAAACAAATTCAACATAGACACACATGCTGTACAATTTCAGTACTAGTTATTCCAACTTACACAAGACACATGGTCTAGAATGCATAGCATCTACAACCTTAAACCTAAGTGTGTCACCATCACTTACAGTAAAGCAGTCATGTGTTTTAAAGAATAAACTCAGCTAGTCTATGTGTACATATAGCATCACAAACAACTTTAATGTGTGTTCTATGCGCACAATGTGTTTAGCACAATTACAAATTTGAAAATACAAACAGGATCATTGCTATTGGGTTGCTAATCCACTAGCAAGTGAAGTTAATAATTTAAGTTCAATGCTGTTAACTCACTTAGTGTTTTACCTGCAAATGAGCATTGATCTTTGTTCTTAGAAAGTGGTTTCCTATTTTTCTGAAAATAAGGTGGAGGTCTACCCCTACCCAGTGACCAGCATTTTTCCTCTGTATGGCCTATTTTCTGACAGGAACTGCAAAATCTGTTCTCTTTGCCACAGGGTTTGCTGTGTTCTCCTGGAATTTGAGGATTTTCATGACTCTCTAATGCTTGTACACCATGCGTTCTGGTACATGACTCTGCACTATTACGGTGCTGCATCACCTTAAGAACTGAAATAGACACACTTTCTTGAGCAGTGGCCTCTGAACAAAACATTCCAGATTCATTAGAGCAAGTCACCTCATCTAAGAAGTGAACATGCTTTTTAGCCCGATCGCTGTTAAGCAATTTGGGAGAATTTTTAGCATTTAGCTTAGCCATGAGATCTGCAATGGTGTCTTTGTGTTTTTTACACTTTTCAGTCAGAGCTAACTGTTCAGCTAGTAAATTATCTAGCTGTGACTGAAGATCTTGTATCTTTGCCTTACACTTTTGTACCTCTGCATTTTTAGAATGCACTTCTTTACATTTAGCATCTATACTTGAAAATAGATGTGTTGTCACATCATGTAGCCTTGTACAACTTATGAAGTTTAAAGCCTCAATTATTTCACCACGTTTTGATTTCTTTTGATGTTTGCCAATTATGTCCCACCATCTGAGCATTTCATCATCTGAACATTTAATCCCAATATATTGTTTCTTGAGTTTGCACAAGGTAGGCTCAACTTTTTTGCTCCATAAAGCAAAAAATACGTCACTCTTTTCAGAAATTTTCCCTTTCCATCCCTGAGCAGATCTGAATATCATACCATTAAACAATTAAAACAGACTTACCCATTCCTTGGTGAGAAGGTTAGCTTTAATCCATTCACGAGATCAACTGTAAAAAATGTCCTCATTCCGATGACCGATCAAAGTAGATTTCAGAAAACTCAGTGCAAGGGATCCCGGGTTTCGGCACCATCTGTAAGGGTGGACTTCCTACAGGGGTTCAGGCTGTAGGGTTGCCGAGCGACTAAAGAAACGTTATCAGTGAGATGGCATAAAACTGTACATATCTTGTCCATTCACACCCACTGCAGCTTATACCAACGGCGGAAATAAGCGCAGTTACGATAGCAAAATATGTGGGAGAGCGTTGCTATAGTGTGACAATATTGTATTGCAATAGGGAGCACATTAATGTTACTAAAATCAAAACTAGTTAGCACATCATTTGTAATTGAAATGGTTTAATGACAATATCTGATTATGGTTACACTTAAAATAATTATAAAATAGATGTATGAGATGATAAAATCATATACCATTAATCGTACCCAGCATGTATGTAAAAAGTTACCTGAGAGATAGTTAGAGAGTGTGAAAGAGAAAGAGGGAGAGAGAGAGAGAGGGCCAGAGAGTGCCCAAGAAAAGAGGCAGAGAATCAAAAGAGCCAGAGCAACAGTTACAATCTTCTTTTATCCCTTCCTTGACCATGTGACTGAAACCCAAATGTGAGACATTCAAACTGACCAATCAGGAAATTAAAACTTCCCCCACTGTGCTAAAGGTGTGACAATTTATAGACTCCCAATGTATATACATTTTGGCCTACAGGGCTTGATCACTATCAACACCTTTGTCTTCCAAATGGCCCTTGTAGCAAGAGAGAGGGGGTTGAAACAGTAAAGCAAATGTCTTTGTTTATTTTAAAATATCTCTGGATATTTTCAATCTTACAATTTCTATTGATTATTTATTTCCATGGATACAGCATACAGACCCTTTCTAGTATGCTTTGGTGAAGAATCTTGTTCAGTTCAGCAAAGACTAAATCTGACATCTGACACAAATCACCCAGGCTCTTTCAGCTATATTCTTAAGCACTAAAGAAAGCCCCAGGGCTCTTTGGATGCAATTCTGTAATACAACTTAAACATTAGAACAGTGTGTTTTTCTGTGACAGATGGATTTTACCGCTCATGTCTGTTGTTGGCTGGCAATCCCATCAGCAGTTCTCGCCTTGGGGGCACCCGTAGAGATTTCTAAAATCATTGACTTATCTGATTCCTTTCACTTGCTAGCAGATCATTCTATTAAACTTTACTACATCTCTAGCCACCATAAACATCTCGATTACTGATGTAACCCTCATTCCCTGGAGGAGGGGATGGAGACGTTACGTCAATACTAGAATAATGGGGTCTAGCATGGAAGTCCAATCACCTCCAAGTGGTAACTAAATGAGCCAATGGACATTGGCCAGTGGGATTTGCATGCCGAGTCACACCTATCCGGACATAAGGGTATAAATATGACTGGCATTATTCACTTCATTCATGTTTTGCTGAGGAGCCGAGACAGGCATCCCGGCCATTCAGCTGTGGTTCAGGGCTATGTCTCCCTTGTCTCCTTCAGGGAACAAGGGTTACATCAGTAACTGAGACATTCCCATTCAGTCAATCACATTGGGGTCCCTATGGAAAGTGCCACAGCCACTGAACTGTCTTACAAGTGTTGGAGAACCAGATGCTGGAAAGCTGTTGCATGCCCATTTGGCAACTGCCCTCTACACAGTACTGGGCCTGGCGTCAGACACCTCCACCACGTCTGACTGCAGAAGGATGCTGGAGGAAATCAATTCAGGGTTTGCCAAATGGGGAATGAAGCTGCAAGCGAGACACAGAGCCAGCCTTCCCGCACATTACCTGTTTGTACCAAACACACGGGAAAAGACCTGCTCCACTCAGAATCCCGCGAATGTGTAAGGTGTCGCACAGCCTGAAGCTCTGCAGATGTCATGCCCAAGAGGAGGCAACACCCTGAGTGGAGTCCAAGGGGGCACGGCTGGCCTTGGGAATGATATGCCAAGGTGATGACATCCACTATCCTGTGGGCCAACCTCTGTTTGGAGACAGCCTTTTTCCTTCTGCTGACCTCCAAAGAAGACAAAGAGACACCACCTTGTCCCTAAAGTTAGTGGTGGGAACTTTGGGGACATATCCAGGCCGGGGTCTCAGGATCACATGAGACAGGGCTGGCCTTAACTCAAGGCACGATTCGCTGACCGAAAATGCCTGTAGGTCCCCCACCCTCTTGAAGGAAGCGAACGTGGTCAGGAACACTGTCTTTAGAGATAGGATTGTAAGCTCAACTGACTCCAGTGGCTCAAAGGGAGCTCTCTGTAGTCCAGAAAGGATCACAGAGAGGTCCCAGGCACAGTCTGAGAGGATTTAGCCTCTTGGCACCTCTCAGGAACATGATGACCAGATGTGCTTTCCCAGTGACCTACCATCAACAGTAAGGCACAACCATCAAGACCTGCTACTCATCCTCCCTGACCTTGCACAGTGTCTGTGCGAGCAGGCTCACTGGTGAAAACGGGGCCATCTGTGTGCCAGCTCATCCATACCGAGGGTCCCCTCAGTCAGAGAATAGAACAACTGGCAGTAGGAGGATTCCTGGGAGGCAAACAGGCCTACCTGTGCATCCCCGAGCTGCACTATTGAGCTTGTCCGAATTGTGAATGGTGCGAAGTGACTTGAGCTACTGCTGACTCGAGAGGAAAAGATGGCGGGCGAGTTGTGACATGCGACGTGAGCATACCCTGCCATGATGGTTGATGTACACAACAGTTGCAGTGTTGTCCAAGGGGACCAACACGTGCTTGCCCTGAAGCAATAGCTGAAAACGGCACCGGGCGAACAACACTGCCAACAGCTCCAGGCAATTGGTATGCCAGTGCAGTCAAGGTCCTGTCCAGGAGCCCGAAGCTGCATGCCTATTGCACACAGTGCCCCAACCCATTCTGGAGGCATTTGTTGTAACGGCAACATGCCTGGACAATTGCTCTAAGGGCACTCCGGCCCATAGAAAGGCAAGGTTTTAAATCATGTAAGTCAAATCAAAAACAAAAATTCTCTGTTTATGTAATCTGTATGAAAAGAGAGACCTGTCAGACGTCTGTGAGTCAGCTCATTATCCACTAATTTGGCCACACCCATGGAGCGAGCTCGTGTATTTATTATCTTCAAAAGTGTTTATCTGCATGTTATAGCCTATACAAATTTTTCTTCACATGATGTGCAATAATACGTGCATGCATGAGATCACAAAAACATTAATACTGGACATTAATACTGTTATCAGCATGATCACAGAGGGTTTTTTCACATAGCCTACCTGACTGAAAGGGCTCATTATGAAGGTCATTATGCAGGCCTTTGTCTTCTCTGGTGTGAATCACAGCTTTATTCATGAAGATTCACGCCTCCATGCATACTGTGTTTCTTCACAAAAAGTGTCTTATAAAATTTAAATCTCTATATTGTTTTATATTAACGAGTAGGCAGGATAATTTTTACATTTTTTAATTTTTTTAATAAAAAATTCTAGTCTACAACCTCCAATACCCAGAAGTCTTGTGAACACATATTTAATATTTATTTTTTGGCCTTATTTCAGTGACTTAAGTTTTTTGTTTTTTCAATAACCACGCATAAACGTTATTCCTTCAAAAATACAAACATGTATATACATGTTCCTCACATATTATGGTAGCCTAGTTCATGCTGAATACAGTGTAATGACACCTTTCATCATTATGTTTATGAACAACTGAAAAAAGCACAAATGTCAGGGCATGTCAAAACTTCTCCAGGGCCCCAAATCAGCCTCAGACTCCAGAGGGTTAAAAAGATGTGTTTGCTCTTTTAGGAAATCTGCTCTGAACACCGAAGCGCCAAGGGGTGAAACGCTGCACTTTTCCGTGCACAATGAGCTGGATGCGAATCACCGCTGGATGTGCCCTCACACCAGCAGAGAGATCTCCCATGACGAGCTGCTGCAAAGCAATTAAAATGTTTTCGGAGATGTACTCCTGTTTAGCAATTAAAATGGCTATATATATATTGTTTTAGAATTTGAACAATTAAATGTGCTGTCAATGTCCAATTACACATCAAATTTGTTTGTCGGGTCTGCTTCTTAGTGTGTATAATAGTTATCTAGTTGTCCTTTTGCAAGATTAATGAAATAATGGGTACGTTCCCAAGACGCATGTTGATATTAATTAATCTTGGAAAATAATTTGTGTGTGATATAATGGAACTCACTGAGGGGGGGGGGGGGGGGGGGGGGGGGGGGGGGGTTTATGATACATTACTTGTCATCTTTTATGTTTTCTGCAGTTAGAGCCTTTTGTATTCCATCCTATATTCCATCCCTTTTCTTCCGTTTTCTCTTAGCATTTTGCTTTGTAATTGTAAATGAGATTTCCAAACACATCTACGTTATCGGCAGGGGCTTTCTTTCATAGCAGCTGACAAGAAAGAATAGCCTGTATATTATGCTATGACAATCAGAGAATCAAGTCTTTCAAGCACACCTACACCTGCTATTATGCTCAAAGTGTTAAAAATGAAATCTCAAGGGTTTCAGTGCAGTCTCATCAGTAACAGCAGTGTGGCTGTCTGTGCTAACTCTGAATAGACAGATTCTGGCATGCCAAAGAGTGATTGCCTCTTTCATTAGCGTTGGAGCATCAAAGTCCTCTAGTAGTTTTGATGAACCTGTTTTGGTGGAAACCACATAATGAATGTATCAAGATCCTTTTTAGCTCTAAAGATGTATGTTTTTAGTCCTTGTGTCTGACAGGCTAAATTGTTACCCAAAGAATATGCATGTCTTTTAGCAGAAATTTGTAAAATGGGTAGAAGAGCTGTTAACATTGAGGAAACATCACCAAAAAAAAAAAAAAAAAATAGTATGCTATTATCATTCATGTATAAAACAGCCCTTCTGCTGCTGGTTTTATAATTGCTAAGTCGTGATTTGTTTATTACCTGTTCGTTCTATTGCTTTGCATATGTAACCTACTCTTAGGGTTAAGTACTCTAGGTTCAAAAGGGTCCAGACTCCAACAATGCACCATGAATGATTACATTAGGCACCAAATGCATGAGTTGCATAAAATGCAAGTAAACAGTGCACATACATTTGATTCATTGATTGAGTAAATATAAATAATCCAGTTAAATACATTAATTTCAAGTCTTTTCACTTACTTGCTGAACAACACATTTTATCAGGAAGATTCATTAGCACAGCTGTTTGCTAAATGATCAATTTCTCAGCATTATGATCACTGCATGAACTGCACATTTTAATACTAAATTTAAATACTAATATTCACATTTAAAGACTTAATAGCATTTCAGGAGGAAATAGACAGAAATACTAAGATAAATGTTTTAACTGCTAGATACCAATCAAAACAAAGTATCTGTATTGCAAACAAAACTGCTAAAATTATCAAAATTATAATGTCGTTACTTTTAATTTGAGATATCCAACAACACATTTCCTACATTCTGTGGAAAAAAAAAAAAAAAAAAGTTTTACATCATCTTTCTATATTTGCCAGTATATATGTGGGTGTTTTTTTTTTTTGTTTTTTTTTCACATTTTAGTGATCGCTATAACCCCTTAATCTTGTTACATTTGTAATATATTAGTTATTTGGACTATCATGTCATGTAGGGAGATGAGATGTGTGTTTGTTTTTTGTGATAAAAGGGATGACTTTGCCATTGAAGGAGTAGAGGAGCTAAACAACAATTAGACATTCGACCTGAATTATCATAGTAACACAAATTGTTTTCACTTATTGATGACATCATATCCTCGGGTGGCAGGCACAACATATTCCGCCATAGTCGTTGCCTGTGTTGCATAGCATGTGATTTCAGAAATCACTTACTGCACCTTTATTGAATGTCTGTTTATCTGACAAATGCATCTAACCAACTGCAAAAAAAAAAAAAAGACAGCATACACTGTGTGAGCATCACTACAGGAATTAGAGTGTGTCTGATTTGGGTGCTCCATTTTCAACCCCTCTCCTGACTTCAAGCGGAAAATCTAGCGATCGGTAAGTTTGTTTGAGATGCTTAACACCTTGTCTTGAAAGTGAGTAGGCGGCTGCAGTAATCCTCCAGTAGTATTTGCGGCAGATGTACAAGAGATTGGGTGAACTTTGCTGGAGGATGTTATACACCGCTTTGAGTCAGAGCGGAAGTTACGTGGTGTCAAGTGAAAAGGGTCAAGGGTCAGTGGCTGGATGTTTACATCGATTCTTTTCATATAGGGGACGTATACCTTTTCAAATATATTAAATTGATTTATTTTTCCAATCCATTATAATTGTGAGTAGCAGATGGCTCTTAGTAAAAGTATAAAGTACAGAATAAGGTCATATGAGAAGACAGATTATACCAACAAAATGAGTTACTGTTCTTTTTCCTTTTGTTAAAAAAAAAAAAAAAAAAAAAAAAAAAAAAAGTTTTAAGTGGAAAGAGTTTACTTTTTGTAATATCAATCAACTATAATGTAAAATATCTGGTATGGTCTTGCATTTACTCTTATCAGTACTGCCACAGCTGTGTGAGATGTTCCACTCCATTACTGTGCATCAGAACTGCACCTAGTGTAATTGCTACTCCAGTTATTACCTGGCATGACCTATGTAGGCCTATATGTAGTTGTGTCCCTCAGCTGGGTTCAGACTAGGCAAGATTAAGATCTTTTTTAAATCATCCGAGATATTAATGCACTCCAGGGTGCCTGTCCTAAGAAAACAAGGCCACTGACAAGACATCAGTGCTTATACGCTGCAGAAGATGAAGTCTTGCCTCAGCACTGCAGTGCAGAGACATATGACAGATCCTCAATTCTTTATTCCTCTTGAGCAGACAAGGAGCATATGGGTGGAATCATCTGACAGCCCACACAGGGGCCTCTAAGGTCTGTGAGTGGGAGGAGTTTAAAAGAGAGAAAAATCCTCTTTTCTCTTTTTCTCCCTCATCAGCGCCTGCTTCCTCCTCAGGAGCCTGTTTGGTGATATAAGTGTTCACCAGACACCCAGTTCTTCTGTTTTTTTGCATTCTACATTTTAATCAGTACAGACAGTCATACCGACCTTGAACGCAGAGGGGAATTTCACAGTAGTTCTTTAATGATAGATGAATTAATTGGTCACACTGCCAAGTATTGGGAGATGCAGGTACGGTGTCACACTGCTGGGACAAACTAAGTCAGCAAATCACACTCCTGCAGGCCAGCAAGGGGTACAGGCAGGAGCCGCATGACTGCTGGGATGACTTTGATAACATCCAGACTTAATGTCACTGATGTGTTTCAAAGGGTTAGAACGGCTAATGGTCAAACAGAAGTTATGCATAATGAACATTGCTTTGAAACTATAAAGCTATAATGGTGTCTGTTACATTTTTCATTACACTCTTAAAAACAGGGACACCAATGATCTCTTGCCATAAAACACACAAGAACCAATGACATTTGATGTTACTGACATCCAGTCTGTGAATAAATATAATAAATAAAGTGCAATTAAAGCTGCAGTCCATAACTTTTTTGGTAAAAAATTACCCAAAGTCCATTTTTGAGCAAGTACATAACTGTTCAAAAGGATCTTCTTACCTTAGCCTGATTCACAACGGTAAGCTTGTAATAATGTTTTCAAACAAGAGTGGTACTGGTGGGTTTCTGCTGGAAATTTTAGCATCACACCGTTCGTCTGTTTACATAAAAAAAGGAGTCCCAGTTAGTAGGCTATATCGTATGTGAGGATGCTGCAGGTGGCGGATCATTTATAGCTTTTTCTTACAGCAGCTGCAATAATTAAACTTATCATTTTGATGGCGGATTGTAATCCAGAAAGGTCCAAATGACAATCCTAAGCGACAATTGGAGATTCACCCGTAGTCAAAAGCAAAAGACTTCGGACTGTAGAGTGGCTACAGAAACTGAAATCTACAGGTAACGCTAATACATTTACATTTACATTTAGTCATTTAGCTGACGCTTTTCTCCAAAGCGACTTACAAATGAGTAGTAGAAGCAGTCGAATCAACATGAGTATAATACAAAAACAGTACGTAAGTGCCGTGTCAAGTCACAGTTTCATCAGTAAAGTGCTCGTAGCAAGGTGTTTTTTTTTTTTTTTAAATAGATACACAAATAGATGGAGAAAGAATAGAAAGTTGAAAAAGAAAGAGTAAAATACAATACAATACTAATACAAACTAAATACACATAGTCATGCTGATGTTGTTAAAATTAACAAATTTGAGAACAAAGTATAACAATAATAATAATTTGCACGGTTTGACATGATCCGAGCTAAGCTATCATTAGATTTAATCACCATTGGCAGTACGATTTATTGGAATGCTTTTTTCTCAGTTGGTCAGAACAAAAGTGGCAGATTTGTTACTTACTTGTTCAGATGACATTTTCCGGTGAAAATTCTTATTTTGGTCATACTTTCAAGACGTAGAATCTATGATTCCAAAGTACAGTATCCACACCGATGAGCTTTAATCAAATAGATAACATTTATGATGCTTTAAGTGTTTATTGTCAGGTTTGTTGTTAGGTGTTAGGTGATTTATTTGGAGACCTGATCAGTATGAACTGCTGTATGAAAAAAAAAAAAAAGAAGCTGTGTGAATTTTTTTTTTTTTTTTTTTTTTTTAAATGCTATGATCAAAAGCAAAAATAAATAAATACATAAATAAATAAATACAGGTTTGGAATGACATGAGAATATGAAAACACTTGCTGATTTTTTATTTTTAGTTGAACTGTGCCTTTTAAAGAATCAGGGTGTTGCGACTGCATCTAAATCATTCTGATTGCAACTCTTTTTACAGATACATAAGTGATATTTCCTCACCAACAGTGGGCTTCAAATGACCCATATGGATATAGGCCTATACATTCCAGGCAGACATTTAAGATATCTATTGTAGATGGGCACAGAAGCATCTCTAAAGTATACAACACACTCCTGACACTACAAAGTGAAAAGATGGTCTCTGTAGAACAAGATAAAATATCTCTTTAAGAAAATATCCCCCCTATGCCTTTTGATATGCTTCTTGAAGTTTTTCCATCAGCCTCCACCTGGCTTCCCACTAGTAGGCCTACATGAATAGATGAATAAAATAAATAAATAAAACTTACAAAATATTTAAGGATGCTATAAATCTTGATGTGGTGATCACTATACATTACATTGAACCAGGTTCTTGTTTATCTCCATTGCCTGAACTGGCAACGCTTTAACATCACGACGGATGATTTTAAAGCATATCAACCATTGAAAAATATGCTCATATAATGTAAGCTACTTACTGACCTTGAGCCACATATCAATATGAAGTTAGAAAAAATAAACTTCCTTGAAGTATTTTTTTTTTCTTTTTTTTTTTTTTTAGATCAGTCACTTTCAGCATCTTAGTGCTTTATAGCTGTCAGCAGGTTCATTCTTTGACTGTTAAGCATTCAAATATATCCTACTTTTATCCCACAGTTATGTTGTAAACTCCCACGTTAGCCAAGCACAAACGTGAATAACTAATAATGCATTACACTTTGTAAACAAACGTTGTGTTCCTTGATTATTACTCCAAGTAATAAGACATACAAACTGGATTAATCGACACATTTTAGACAATATTGGACCCACAACTGAACAGCAGAACTACAGAAACGTGAGTCAGCCGGTTAGCAGGAGACATACAGACTTCACAACATAACATACAAAACTACAAATTTTGAACGATCGTAAGAAAATATAAACATCAATTATTAATCATACTTACAGGTTGAGATTCAGAGGAGTAAGCTGGTCCAAATAAACTGGGCACTGATGCATATTTTAAGACCAAGCGTTTTGTGAATTCTGCGTTAAACTCCCCAAGATTTGAGATGCAGTCGTCAGTAAAATGACGGGAACACAACAAAAGATTGTACTGCTGTGGTACTGTTGAAAAAAAAAAAAAAAAAAATTCTGAACCGGCTTAGGATTCGTTTTACAAACTACTTGTTTAATTGACTCAGAGTTGACTCTTACTTTTGAGAGACAATAACTATATACGGTGCACTTTCAGATTAAGAACTTTGCAGGATGTTTTCATTCACTTAGAGCTATGTTACACACTACATTAAAGGTAATTTTCAAAAATCCATAATAGGGGCACTTTAAAGGGAGAAGTTCGCATTATAAACATACTGTCAGATGGGGTGAACAGAGGACTCGAATGCAGAGGGTTTGTGAAACAAACACTTCAGGAAAAACAACCCCCAAAGTGAAATGACACACGTGAACAGATAAAACAAAATATATGGGAGCTCCAGAGCAGACACACAGGCTGTGGAGACCATCCAGTGCCCAACAGGACCGGGAACAAGACAAGACAGAGAACAGCGAGAGAATGACCAGCTGTGTCACTCCTCGTCTAAGCATCCTGGGCACAGCAGCAAACAGAGGTAAGACACAAATAACACACAGAACAGTTCCAAGAACATATGACATGATGCGCAAATTATCTACTGAAAACAAGGGGAAAATATAAAGCAGAAAATATAAAGTGACAGGTGAGGGCAATCAGCTCGTGATCCACATGCACCCGCGCTGATTACCCAGGTCACGAGCTGTTGATGTTTTATTAACAAAGTTCGGGAGGAACACGTTCAAATGATCTATCCAGTCAGCATTAGAGGAGGCCTATATATATATATATATATATATATATATATATATATAAATTACGCAGCCGACTCACCTATGTATGTCTCTGACAGTTTTCAGCATCCCTCCTCCACCCCGACTCATTTTGGTGGACTTCTATCACAGCCAGGGATACGAGGGGGGTATTCTGGGTTTTGGCCCGAGCTCTGAGCCCTTTCCTCCTGTTAAATCCACTATTGATATATATATAATTTTATTTTATAATTTTATATTTTATATAAAATAGTTTCATATGTAAAATTGCAGTTACATCAGAAGTAACTGTAAAATTAATAGAAAGTAATCCCTTTACTTTTTCAAGGGAAAGTAATTAAATTACAGCAATTAATTACCTACATTACACCCAACACTGGAATTTTGAAATATAAAACCACAATTAAGAAAAAGTCTCAATTTTATGCACTGAGGCGAAAGCCATATATATATATATATATATATATATATATATATATATATATATATATATATATATATATATATATATTCATTAAATTTTACATTTTTTTATTCATTAAAAATAGTTTTATTCAGTAATTTTCTAAAATCTTTTGAAATTACATATCTTCAAACCATTTCTCAGAACCTTCTGACAGAAGCATTTTCAGGAAGTTGTTCAAAAAACATTTGATGCCATCTCCAAAAAAAAAAAAAAAAACACAAACACACACAGTCTTAAGTGGGTTCTCATGTGTCTCATCTTGCCATGATACCTGACATGTCCCTAGAAAAGTCAGCTTGATTTTATGGAAGCTGAAATAGAAGAGTTTACAAAGTAATAAATAAAAATTTCAGTGGAGACCTTCAAACATTTTTTATATCCTTTGCTAAATTTCAATCCATTACAGTGCACATTGCAGGTTTTACTGAGCAGCCTGGGAGTTTTTGCATCTATTTCTTTTGAAGATTTATCAGTGCACCTGACAGCTCAGTGATAAGACTAAATAGCCCATTTGAAATGAGAATGTTCATGGATGGACCAAAACCTTTAGACACAACTGGGTTTTCACAGAGAATCGGACAGGGGAAAAAAACTAAATGTCTGACTTAATGCAATTTAACATTCATACACATGCAAATATTATACATTTTGCACTTAAATTTAGATAAGAGACTAAATAAATTACCCAAAATAAAATTAAATAGAATGTGATGCTCTTTCTTATTTTGAGTCGGAACTCACTATTAGCCATTTGTGGAGAAACGGTAATCTAAAAACTTTTTATATTATGTTTGATAAAATGGTAACACTTTACAACAAGGTCTGGTTTGTTAACTTTATTTAATTTAAACATCAACGAGCAATATACTTTTAAAGCATTTATTAATCTTTGTTAATGTGAGTTATTAAAAACATGTAGGCTAACTAGCCTCATATAGGCTAACTAGTTCATTATTTGTTAATGTTAGTACAGTGTACAATGCATTAACAATGTCAACAAAGACATTTTGATTTTAATATTGTATTAGTAATGTAGCAAATTAGCAAAAGGGAAATATGAAAATTAATCATAACTTGTTAAAAATAAATATAAACATTTGGATCAGTTAATTGAGTTAGCTTAATGTTGCTGAATTAATATTACAATCAATTCATGTTTTCGTCCAGCGAACACTCAGTTGAGGCCTGCTGGCACATGTGCGCTTACTCTAAGGCAACCAGAAGACAGAGAAGAGAGAGTGGGATCTGAGAATACTATTATAAATATTATTATACAGCTCACAATGATGAGTTCTGAAGTTACGATTTCTTTTATAAACCTGTGAGCACCACAATAAAAAGTGTCTAAGGAACATAAAAGTTTGATTGGTGCCAGTTTATACAAAACATTACATAATCAAGAACTAGCATAAAGGTAGCAGAGACAAATCTCTTTTTTGCCTCAAATGACAAACCGGTTTTGTTTAGTCCTAAATTGGTTGACATGAGATTTAAAAGATGAGATTTATCAAATATAAAACCAAGATATTTGTATTCTGTCACAACTTATATTTCAGTACCCTGTAAGGTGGTAACTGAAAAAAATTTGCTGCTTATTTCTTTGATCTTGAAACAAACAAACAAACAAAACATGACTTTAGTTTTATTAGCATTCAGAATCAAATTCAAGCAACAAAGCCTTTGTTGCACAACATCGAAAGCAGACTTCAATAAAGACACAGCTTGATGTAATTTGGGTGCACTGCAATAAATCACTGTCATCAGCATAAAAATGAAATGTTAATGTTAAAATCAAGATTAATATAGATAATAATAAGTAGAGGCCCCAAAACAGACCCCTGAGGAACACTCATCTGTAAAGGTGCAGATGAATGACCTTTTATTCGCACACATTGTGTCCTGTCCACTAAATAATTTTCAAAACAGGATATAGTGTTATTAGACAATCCTATTAATAGTTCAGCCAAAAATGAAATTCCTGTCATTAATTACTCACCCTCATGTCGTTCCAAACCCGTAAGACCTTCGTTCATCTTCGGAACTCAAATTTAGATTTAAATTTTAGATATTGATTTGGATAGCAACAAAGATACCTCATATCTATTTTTTTATATATATATAAATTACAAACCCACCTCCTCTTTTTAGTAAATCAGTCCTAAATACATTATACCCTACAATATTAATAGCATTGTCTAAATCTGAATTGTTAAGCCAGGTTTCAGAAATTACCAGTACATCGACATCAGTATTCCTTGCCCATATGCGTACTGTATCCATTTTAGGAAGTAAACTTCATACATTTAGGTGAACAAAACCTAAACCAGATCCATTTTTAAAATCTGCTGGAGTAGGATATTGTCACAGTCACCGTCTGTATCACCAACCCCGGACTCCATTTCCTGAATCAAACTGAATCAAAACGGCTTGTCTAATGAGACTGCTTTGGTTTAATGGGGATTTAAAATAAAAAAAAAAAAGTGGGTGGATTTTTATCATTGTGGGGTGTTGTGTTCACACACTGCTAACACACATTTATATCCAAACACCTTGTAAAAGTGAATTTAGCATAATAGGTGACCTTTAACTAACATTAACGAAGATCAATAAATACAGTAACAAATGTATTGCTCATGGTAAGTTCATGTTAGTTAATACATTAACTAATGTTTATCTAATTAACCTTATTGTAAAGTGTTACCGAATCCCTATTCACCAATATTGCACATTGAAAAGGTCAGGGCATAATAAAAACATTTTCAACCTTAGCATAATGAGACTTTGGCAAATTCATATGCACGGGAGGCATTTTAACTGGGAAGGTGTTGCTTTCGGGAAATATGGCCAGGGGCCAGTCACTTTTAGAGGGACATTGTGTCAACCCCCAGAAAGGCTAACCCGGTCTGACTTGTAACCTAGTCTAGCCAACAACCTCTGTTTCCTAAACAGAGCCTCTTACCATACATGCCTCATGAGAGGTAACCAGATGAGAGGAACTGCAGAAGAGGCAGTAACCAGCTCACACCGAAAAAAGAGACTGGCATCCTGGGGAGCAGGACTTAGCATAGTGCTTTCCAAACCCTTTCAAACGAGGGGAGTTACTCTGCTCGACCCTGGACCTACAGAGCGCTTTTTTTTCAAGCACTATGGAGGCTGGGTACTCTGCATGGGGTCCCTAATGATAGGAGTACCTCCAGCTCTATAAGGAGCTGATCTAGCAAGGGAGTTCACAAGAATCTCTCGACCTTTCAGACCAAACTCAGGGAAGGAGGCGCTCTTTGGACGACCCTCTCAAATGAGGGTGTACCTACAGCTCTAAAAAGCTGATCTACCAGGAAGGTCTCACAAGAGTCCTTCGAACTTCTGACCAGACTCAGGGAGCAAGGAACTCTACAGAACAACCCTCTAATAAGAGGGGAGTACTACCTAGGAGTACTACCTAGGCTCGACTGAGTAGAGTATAAACCAAGCTCTGGGGCTAAAATCAGGGAGGCTCCTCTGGAGCCTGCAATGTGAACTCAATCTGTGTACTCTGGGGAGCTAGGACACTCAAACTAGCTAGAAGGGCTAGGAATTTAGCTCGACCCGGAGGATCGCCATCAAGGAGGCCCTACGCAGAGCTCTGGGAGCAAAGCACTCTTAGAGGACCCTGAACAAGGAGAATTAATATCAGCTTGACCCGAGACAAAGCTCAAGGATAGAGGCCTGGACAAATAATGACTCTCGCTCCAAGACAGGTTGCTGTCTGAGCTAAGCTCTGGAAAAGTGGAGGCCTCAACAGGATGAAATTCCTCAGAAGAGACCTAAGACACTAAACCCCGTGACTTGATAGTTACAATCAAGGAACTTTCACAGGTGAGCCTGCTCTAAAAAGCGACAAGCTAAATAATGCTACTAACCAAAACTACAGAGAGCGGAGGCTTCAGCATAGTGCTTTTCACTCTCTAAACAAGAGGAAGCCTAACAATGCCCAGACAACATCCACAGGGGGAGGCTTTCTCAAGAATTGCCTGCGACACCTGGCTAATTGTCTGGGAACTGTAGCTCAACATATAGTTTTTTACTCTAATAACAAGAGGAGTCCAGCTTAACCTAGGCAGATCGATGAGGCCGCAGTGCCTGCAACTCGCATTATTAGCCTAATGCAGAAGGTGGGCCCTGGCCGGACGACTCTCACAGTGAGAGGAGGCGTACCAGGATCACTAGCTGCCAGTCTTAGGCCTGAGAGGCTATCCTTTAGGAGCAGCCTACTCTGAGCTACTGCAGACTAGGAGCCAGAGATGCTACAGAAAAAAACACCTCTGTCTAGAGATGTATTCCTAAATTACTAAGGCCGGATATCGGCACACATGCATTCATGACCTTCCTGGTTCTCAGTGGAGCGGTAGTTTCAGCCTAACAACACTCTAAACAAGAGGAGGCCAACTCACTCACTACAGGGGAACTGTCCACCTGGAGCTCTGTGAATGTAATGGTGGCTTTAGAAAAATGTCTTTCTAAATTAGAGAAAGCCAACACACTCACCACAAGATGATTATCAGATGGCCTTATGAATAAATGCCCCCTCTATTCCCCCCTCTATGAACCTACCTTTCACTGATCTACAGGATGCTTGAGCTCATCTGGACTGGATCACTTGCCTCAGATTCTGCTTCTTCTAGTGTTTTCATTGATCACCATTCTTATGAAATGTCTGGTTATATTTAATAGTTTTCCCTCAAGTGTTTACATCAGGTTAGCACATAATTTGCCATTTTTTGTTTGATTTTTAATTTTACACAATCAATTATTTTTCTTTAAACGTATATACCTATTAGGACAATGATTTAAAGGAGACCTGTGCAAGAGCAGGACATTATTTCATTCAGGCAGTGCAGAACATCGTTGTAGGAATGTTGTTTGTTTAGATGTGACTGTATTTTGTGTACTGGATCACTTTTATTGTTCATTACTGAATTTAAAAATTAGGTATCACAGGACATTTTATTTATTTCCTGTAAGAAATATTGAAAGGGACAGTTTACCCAAAATGATTATTCATTATCATTTACGCACTCTGTTGTCTCAATCACATTTGTCTTCCTTTCTTCTCTAGATGTTTATATCCATACAGTGCAACTAAATGGGGTTCAAAACTCTAAAGAAAAATATAACCATGTGTTCTGAAGCAATACAATCAGATGTCAAGATTTATAATGGAGTAATATTTATTCTGTTTCTTACCCAAAACTGATTGTATTGCTCTAGAACAGGGGTTCCCAAACACATTCCTGGAGCCTCTCCAACACTGCATGTTTTCCATGTCCCCTTAATCAAAAACACCTGATTCAGATCATCAGCTCATTAGTCGAGACTCCAAGACCTATAATATATTTTATTTGTAATAGACTACTAATATTTATTATAAGTCAATATAATTATAATAAATGTAAGTACAATGAAAATAAGTATTCTTTAAAAAATAAGTTGGAAAAAATGCAAATTGATGACTAACAAACACATAGACATAGACTATCGATTAACAGCCTCAGATAGTTACAGTAGGTTTACTTACTGTAGGTCTGTCTTTAACAGTTTATAAGGTTTTGCAAAAAATTTCCCTGTGGAGAAAATAAAATACTATAGTTTCAGTTATGACTTTTTTCCCCCCTACTTGATTTAGTCTAGTTAGTTTTGCCTCAAATACAATGTGATTTTCAGTAATCGAGATCTGCCAGCGGCAGCACATTTTCCCTCTTGGGCGAGCAATCTGCTCACAGCTTCCACTGCCCACGAAATCCTCCATATGCCAGCGAACCAATGAGACGCGGGACAATGATGGCGATACATTACAAAAGAGCAAAGGTGCAAAAGCTGCTGTAGGACCACTTACACAGAAGCCTCCGTAACTGGCAGATTTAAAGAAAATGACCAAAATTTTCTCATGTATAATGAATATATAGTCATGTTTTGTAAATGATTCGTTCATCATTAACTAATATAATGAATATATATTCATTATATAATATAATGAATTAATATAATGATATAATATAATTAATATAATGAATTTTTATCATGTAGGATTTATGGTACACCTCAAACGAGGGAATTTATAGTAATTTATAGTGTACAAAATGTTAATCAGTGAGTCAACAAATGGTATGCAGAGCATTCGCAGCTTAGGCTATATAGACTGCACACCATATAAGACATTGATAAGATATACGATATTGTGAATAACATGTTAGCAGAACTCAAGGCTATGATAATTTGTCATGTCAGGAACAACATGCCATGATGACACAGACTATTTCCTGTAAGAAAAATGCAGGACCCTGAAATAAGCTGTGACGAAGTAGCTGCCACCATTATTAATCAACATGAGCGAGCAGCCCTGATATCAAAGACCTCCGCTCCATTATTACTGGTGCTTCAAAGAGACCCACACTCTTATCAGCGGCGAACATCTGTAGTGGTTTGTTTGTTTATTCATTATTTTTCTAAATGTAAAGTCTCAAATCATTACACTATGCAAAACAGTTCCATTGGCTTCTGAAAAACCAATGTGCCACTGTTAAAAAACACGAGTTCCATCAGAACAGAAAAAGACAGCATTCCCATAATCATTGTCTCAGGCATCTGTGTTGACCTAAAGAATTGGAGGTTCTTCGAGCAGTGCAGTGTCTGTGTTTGAGGAGAGGAGAGGAGAGGAGAGGAGAGTGAGAAACTGTCAGTCCTTTCGGGAAGAGATGATGGCCAGCCTTCAGGACCAATTCTTTCAACACTGTCTGTTTATAGTAGATAAGGTGTTCGCCTCAACATCAGAACCTCAGCTGCAGCCTCCTCTTTCTTCACAAATTTCAAAAGATTCTTCAAAAGGAGGTATCTTTTTTCTTTTTTTAACAATTGGTTATGTGCATTGCACAATACTGAATGCACTGTTTCCAAACTCTTCACACAGTTGTCATTTCCATCTTGCAGCTTGACATCTTTCTGCCAAAATGCACTATAATCAACAAAACAAATGAATATGTAATTATGTCTAAGCCACATTTTCTTATTCAGTTTACTTTATGGACATAAGTGTAACCGTTTTAAAAATATGTAAATGTGTGCAAAATAAAGTTTTCCAGGTGGCAAGTGAGCAAAGAATTCATGAATTTTGTAAGATCTGGTCATGGAATGCATTTGGTATCAAAACAAAGAAAAAAATATCCACTGCCTGAAGAGCTTTGAAAAAGTATTCAATATTGATAATTTATATATAGAAATCATTTCCCTGGATGCACTTGTCACAGTCTCTGTCTGTCCAGGAACTCCATTTCCCATCATCCTCCCTGGCCCACACCTGCACACACTTCCTCATCAGCGCTCCTGATTGTCTATCACATGCACCTGCATCCCATCAGCACACATCACCAGACTACTTAAGCACGTCACTCACCTCACTCAGTTGTCTGGTCTTATTTATATGAAGGACTACTCCCATGTTTGTCTCCAGCGTTCCCAAGGACCTTCCTGTTCCACTCCAGCGCTTCCCCTGCATTCTCCGTGCTCCTACGTCTGTGTGTCTACTCACCTACATCTTGTGTGCTCACCGTCATCCATCATCCATTCCTCCACGACACCTTCACCTGTAAGATAAAGGACTGTATCAGTATCAAGATATCACTCTGCCAATTTACATCTCCAGTTCACTTACCTGCTTTACTGTCTACCACTGCTGTTTGTCAATTAACTTCATTCTACGTGTACTTCCCGAGTATCTGTCCGTAACAGCACTGTAGAAAAATATCTGCCAAATTTGTGAACTTTATGGAAAAGATTAGTATTATTTGTCACAAATTCATTTCAGAGAACTGAAAATAAAAGTGCAAGATCAGTCTAGACATATTTAGATTTACTGCAAGTCAAACAGATTGTCGGCTTTATATATGTTGGTATAAAGAGCTTTTGGGTTTTTACTTTATAGGATTTTACTTCTGGTATAGCAATATTTGTCATAGCTGGGGAACTTGCAAAATCTCAATAAGCTGGAATAATGTGACACTGTGATATTTGTTTAAATGTAATAAGCTTATGATGTGCACAGCTGCAGGGCCAAGATACTTTAAGTTTGTGTTTCAGCAGAAAATCTGTCTTCATCTTCATATTAATTTAATCAGTATCTAAATATTAACCCTGGCAGCTATAGCATCTCTTATTCATCAGGCTGGCAGCTGATTGGTCCCACTCATCACTGCAGGAAATGGATGTTGCTGTTTAAAGACACATTCTTTCCAGGTGTCTTTTCAGATGTATTTTGATGTTGACACTTTAAATGTAACTACAGTATGAATATAATACAAAGTTTTTAAATGTAATAAAACATCAAATCAACTAGGTTTTTTTTGTACATGAAAAATAACCCTGAAAAATAATCAGCACTTTCCAGATGGGCAATGCATGTTACATTCAGATAGAGCATCCAGCCAGAACTGTGGTCACTGTCAGTGCCAATACTCTTTCAGTACAACAGTCAGATCCAATACTTAAACCTTTTTCTTTCCTCAGATCACTAAAGCAAATGACAGAACACTCTTGGCCATTCTCACCACAGCGTTTCACATGAAGAGGCTCATTCTTTAAAGGAGAAACTTCTTCTTGCCCCCTCTAAGTATTGTCCTTAAGAACATTTTTAAGCAATTATCACCTTGTGTTAACGAATAGTTCACCCAAAAATGAAAATTCTGTCACTAATTACTCACCCTTTTGTTCATCTTCGGAAATCAAATGAAGATATTTTTGATGAAATCTGAGAGATTTCTGACCCTCCATAGACAGCCACGCAACTGACACTTTGACACTTCAAAAAGTTCATAAAGAGACACAATCGCTTTATATGATAAACAGTTTGAATTTAGGCTTTTATCACATAAATATTCATCAACTCACACATCAGTTGTGGTAAACGGAAGCTCAAGCATGTTCACTTGATGTACGAGAACCAATGAGGTTCATTCTTGTGTGTTACACGGCACGTTTGAACTTCCACAAGAGGTTGGTTCTCTCGCTCAAGCAGGTTCGGTTCAGCTTCTGTTTATGTGCACTGATCAATATTTATATGTGAATAAAAGCCTAAATTAAATCTGTTCATCATATATAGAGATTGAGTCTCTTCAGAAAATCTGGACTAAACCGCTCAATTCATATGAATTAGTTTTACAATGTTTTTTTTGAACTTTTTAAAGATTTCATCAAAAAGATCTTCATTTATTTTCCAAAGCTAAACAAAAGGGTTTGGAACGACATGAGGGTGAGTAATTAATAACAGAATTTTAATTTTTGTATGAACCATACCTTTATAGACATTCATTTGTGTGCATGCAGCCAATATGTAGTAATAGTTTATGAGAGGGATTTATAAATTTGTTGCCAGTGCTCCCTTTGTGGCTCTTGGATTAAAGGTCAGCTTATGATGTATTACAAATAACCACCAAAATATGCTTTTTCAGTCTGTTTCCATCAACGTGACGTATTGAATATAAAGGCAGTGACAGCAAGCCTCCTTAAATGGGAATGTTGTGGGCGGGAAAACTGAATATAGTGATTGTAATGGAATCTCTCTCCCAATTTCATGCCATGCGCCCATGCAGGAACCAGAAAATTAGGTCTGAATGAAGATACAAACATATGCGTGGATTGTGGGGAGCTTTTCTTTGCACATCCAGACACTGCAATAGAATCTGCCACAGGAACAGCCCACCTTTGTACACCACACATACACTCATGGCAAAGGGTGTTTGTTATACAGATGGCTGTCCTGATCTATGAACAAACACAATTAGTCACAAACAGTTCCGCTCCTTTTGGCCTCTGGACAGTGAGAGAGAGCGTCTGTAATCCTACAGTATATTCATCAGCCAAGTCTAATCTGGTCAATTATACATTCAGTGTCTGAAAACAGCCACGGATTGATGCTTCTGGGTGTGAGATCCAATTAATCCTCTTGTTTTTATTTAGCTTGTAAAATGATGTGTCATTTCTAAACCATACTTTTAATAAAAACTCCAAAAACATATTATTTGTTCAAGAAAAGTCAAACTAGGTCATACATTGTACTCGCTGTAACATTAATGTCATGTTTTTAATATTAATACATGGAAATTCATACACATTCACACTTAAATAATTTACGTTTTATTGCTGTCAATATGTAAGTATTTTATGTTGGTAACACTTTAAAATAAAGTTCAGTTATAAATCACTTATAAATTATTAGTTAATGATGAACGAATCATTTACAAAACATGACAATATATCTTCATAAATGATTAATAAGTGGTATGCTAAGTTGTCTTATGTTTAAATCATGAAATAAATCAAACAGATCATTAGTAGATGGTTTATAAGTTATTAGTTGATACATTATTTATCATTGATATATTTATGACAAAACTGTTTTAGTATCATTATCTCAATAAACAATTAACAATAAACAAATGTTAATCATGAACAAATGATGAACAAACCATTAGTAAATGATCAGTATATGATTTATTGATGAAGTTGTAAGCTGGTCTGTGTTCAAAAGCACAAACATGCAGGTATGCTAAAACACTATTTTTAAGAAGAGTAATTTATTTGTTTTGAAGTGGATAAACATTTATAAATGCCTTACAGTCAGGTGATTCAAGTGGGGTGTGTTAAATCCTTTCACCCATCAGCACAGACTTGTGTTCTGTGTGGAGTGTGTGGGGTCTAGTGATAAAAGTGAACCTCTGAACCGGTTTACCTTCCACTGAAGCTCACATCAGGTGCACAGAGTTAAAGACTTCATTTAACATCTGTTATAGATGACGTGTAAACGCATGAATAAATAATTTACAAAGCTTTCTGCATCCCCTAATCTAAAGTGTAAACTATTCATCACTTGTAAATGTGTTACATGTCATTTGTAGACCTTTCTTACCTGTTACAAATTATTTGTATATGTATACAAGTCATTTATAACACTTTCTGCATCCCTATT
This sequence comes from Elopichthys bambusa, assembly GCA_037101425.1. NCBI lineage: Eukaryota > Metazoa > Chordata > Actinopteri > Cypriniformes > Xenocyprididae > Elopichthys > Elopichthys bambusa. Next base: position 16,113,445 of record CM074447.1, on the reverse strand, counting down.
CTAAAGTGTAAACTTTTCATCACTGAAACGGAACAAACGTGGCGCCAGTTCCGTTTTTTTCCGTAAGTAGAATAGGAAAGGCGTAGGACATACAGCGTAAGCTTTTTGAAGAATACGGAAGACGGAAGCAATCGCAAGGCGATCATTTGTGTTTATAAAGCATATACATTTACGTTTTAGTGCTATAAATACGTCAATATTGTACGTTTTTGTGTGTATGAAAACTTAAGTAAATGTACGTGTGGTGGAACCACACTTTGTATAAAAATACACACGTATTCTAATGAGATCACGTTGCACAACCTACAAGAACAAACCTCTTTCGGAAGCTCAAACGTATTAATTCAGGTATTAGTACATGATTATTCATGTACCCGTATTGTAAAGTGTTGCTGTTTCTTTTGTTCCATTTTGTTTAGAACCTTTCCATTCCTTCCCCTTTTTGTATGTTTCGTTATTTAAATTTAGTTTATTTCCTTTCCCTTCCTTTTAAACTCACTTCCATAATACGCTATAAAATATTTCTGAAAGCAAGAGGAAATTTATTTCAAGAGCAAAAACATTATTTCCTTGAGGTCAAACTTTGAATAGGCTTCTAGTGGTGTTTAAACTAGCTAGTACTTACATAATCATATATAGCTAACTTTCAAAAAGTCTGTTGCTTCCCAAACAATGCAAGGTTATTAGGCTATAACCTACAGTATTCAACAAGTCTCATAACACAGGCCCATATATTAGCAGCAAAACACTTAAGAATTCAACAGCTTGTTAAAACACTAAATACATTAAAACTGAGAGGACATTTGTGTAGAAAAGCTTCTAAAAATGTAATTTAAATAGTGACAGGACACTTAAGTGAGCAATTATTATTCATTCCTACTGCTCATGTACCTGTCCTGTAGACGCTGTTGATGTTTGCTATTTTGTAAAATAGCGCCATCTGCTGGACCACTGATGTCACAGGTGGCTAAAAAGGCCAACGAGAATCGATATCGTTGGAATCACTTAAAGGATTAGTTCACTTCTGAATGAAAATTTCCTTATAATTTACTCACCCCCATGTCATCCAAGATGTTCATGTCCTTCTTTCTTCAGTCGAAAAGAAATTAAGGTTTTGTGATGAAAACATTACAGGATTATTCTCCTTATAGTGGACTGGTCTCTTTAAACGGTTGAAGGTAAAAATTACGGTTTCAGTGCAGCTGAACGTAAAAGCTTACGGAACGAACACGGCGCCAGTTCTGTTTTTTACATTTACATTTAGCCGACGCTTTTCTCCAAAGCGACTTACAAATGAGAGTAGTAGAAGCAGTCGAATCAACATGAGTACAAAACATTACGTAAGTGCCGTGTCAAGTTCCCCGTAAGTAGAATAGGAAAGGCGTAGGACATACAGCGTAAGCTTTTTGAAGAACACGGAAGACGGAAGCAATCGCAAGGTGATCATTTGTGTTTATAAAGCATATACATTTGAATTTTTTAGAAAATGACCGACCGTTTCGCTAGATAAGACCCTTATTTCTCTTCTGGTATCTATTAAAGCCCTTTGAAGCTGCACTGAAAATTTGGCAGTGGGTACGGAAAGTATTCAGTCCATTGAAGTCCACTATAAGGAGAATAATCCTGGAATGTTTTCATCAAAAACCTTAATTTCTTTTCGACTGAAGAAAGAAAGACATGAACATCTTGGATGACATGGGGGTGAGTAAATTATCAGGAAAATTTTATTTCAAAGTGGACAAATCCTTTAAAGACCCATTCACACCAAGGATGATACAATAAAGATATAGTTAGAACTAAAATTGGTTCTAAATATAAAAGAATAGCAAAGTCAACCACAATTACAACGATATAATGGCACAGATAATCATTCAGAAAGGGTTTTTTTAATTATTATTATTATTTTATTTATTTATTTATTTACAGTGGTGGTTGAACGATAAAAACCCTGCCTAGCTCCCTAAATGGTCAATCAGCATATCATTTACATGAATTTGGGCTCTGGAAAGGACAGGAGCAGGACCCTGGCTCACTACATGTTGGGATACTGATGTGGGATAGTGAACGTTATGTCACTACTGGTATTTATGAACAAAAGCCAAACTGATATCTCTGATATTTATTTATTTATTTATTTACATTATTTACATTATTTAAAGTACATTATGATAAATACTTTGATTGTTACATATACCTGCAACATTTAAGCTGTAAATTAATTATAAATGTTAGCTAGATTATGTGTATAACCTGTCTAGCGATGTACGTATGTTTACACTGAAACAGTATTAAATAACATAACAATAAGGACAGTTCCCTTTTGAGTCGGTCACTCTGTATAATAGCTTACGCTTTGGGGAAATTTCTGTCTCAGAAAATCCTAAAGCCTAATTGAATCACGCAATTGTTGCAATAGTCAATAGTGCTTGTGGAGCGGGCGGGCTCAGCCTCAGAATCTTTCTCCTTCGCTGCACTTCACTTGGAAGCCTATTTTGCCTTAGACATGCATGAAGAGCTGATGATACGAGAAGCGATCCCCTCCTGCAATCCGGCTAGAGATGTCACTTAGAGGATGCAGCATGTGGGGAGGACCTATCGAGTTCCCGGACTCGCATAGCGGCTGTGTGCTGTGGTTGGGCATTAAAAGGCTGCCAAGTGATGACCTGCCAATCAAGCTCCTCCACGCGAGGCTGGCTGTTGTGCTTAACAGTGCCTTGCAGGCTATCGCGCCTTGTGTCGGTGCCCTCAGTGTCCTACGCTAAAGACAGTCTCTGCCCTTCCCCTAAAGCACGGGACCTGATTTCATTTGGATGTGGAGATAGCAATGCGATGTCCACTAACGCCTCAGATGCGGGTGCCTAGTCTGAGGCTCTTACGGAGGAGACAAACAATCCTCATCCTCTCTTGACATAGAGCTCTTTAACATCCTCACCGAGGCTGTAAGTGATATGGGCCTGGAGTGGTAAGCCCCAGAATAGCCCATAAAGAAGTGGATGGATGGATCTTATCTCAGTGCAGGCCGCCACTCAGATGCCTTGCAGAGACCAACTCCCTCCTTTCCCGAGCTTCATGAGGAGCTCACGCAGTTAAGGATGCTCCCCTTATTTAGTCCGAGCCCATGCCCAAGGAACACACCTCCTTTTAGTGGTGGAAGGAGCGGAGAAACACGGGTATGCCTAATTGCCTCACGTTGAAAAGGCCATCGCGGCTCACCTGTGTCCGTCCCATGGTTTGAAACCCTCCCTGCCTTAAAGCCATGTAGGGCCACAGCCCACATCACTGAGAAGGCATACATTTCAGCTGGACACACAGCATCCGTTCTTCATACAATGGCAGGATTGTATGCCATTGTATGGCATACAATCTTAGTAGTGCTTAGTAGTGCTGCAGTGTCACCTGTGGCTCACGCTTACAGAGATGCATGACATGGATAAGTTGTCGCTGCTTGACGCCCCTGTGAATTCCCAAGGCCTCTTCGGTAACGCTGTTGGGGCATTCTCTGAGAAATTGTCAGAGCAGCAGAAACAACCAAAAATGATGATGCACTTTCTCCCTAAGCAGGCTAATGCTCAGGCGAGATCGAGACAGTGGTGTCTCACCGGCAAACTGCCTGAGAGTGTGGGCAGACCTCCCATCAGTGTCAGAGTGGGTTATCAATACCACAAAGAACAGATATACAGTGGGTACGGAAAGTATTCAGACCCCCTTACATTTTTCACTCTTTGTTATATTGCAGCCATTTGCTAAAATCATTTAAGTTCATTTTTTTCTCTCATTAATGTACACACAGCACCCCATATTGACAGAAAAACACAGAATTGTTGACATTTTTGCAGATTTATTAAAAAAAGAAAAACTGAAATATCACATGGTCCTAAGTATTCAGACCCTTTGCTGTGACACTCATATATTTAACTCAGGTGCTGTCCATTTCTTCTGATCATCCTTGAGATGGTTCTATACCTTCATTTGAGTCCATTTGAGTCCTGTGTTTGATTATACTGATTGGACTTGATTAGGAAAGACACACACCTGTCTATATAAGACCTTACAGCTCACAGTGCATGTCAGAGCAAATGAGAATCATGAGGTCAAAGGAACTGCCTGAAGAGCTCAGAGACAGAACTGTGGCAAGGCACAGATCTGGCCAAGGTTACAAAAAAATTTCTGCTGCACTTAAGGTTCCTAAGAGCACAGTGGCCTCCATAATCCTTAAATGGAAGACGTTTGGGACGACCAGAACCCTTCCTAGAGCTGGCCGTCCGGCCAAACTAAGCTATCGGGGGAGAAGAGCCTTGGTGAGAGAGGTAAAGAAGAACCCAAAGATCACTGTGGCTGAGCTCCAGGGATGCAGTCGGGAGATGGGAGAAAGTTGTAGAAAGTCAACCATCACTGCAGCCCTCCACCAGTTGGGGCTTTATGGCAGAGTGGCCCGACGGAAGCCTCTCCTCAGTGCAAGACACATGAAAGCCTGCTTGGAGTTTGCTAAAAAAAACACCTGAAGGACTCCAAGATGGTGAGAAATAAGATTCTCTGGTCTGATGAGACCAAGATAGAACTTTTTGGCCTTAATTCTAAGCGGTATGTGTGGAGAAAACCAGGCACTGCTCATCACCTGTCCAATACAGTCCCAACAGTGAAGCATGGTGGTGGCAGCATCATGCTGTGGGGGTGTTTTTCAGCTGCAGGGACAGGACGACTGGTTGCAATCGAGGGAAAGATGAATGCGGCCAAGTACAGGGATATCATGGATGAAAACCTTCTCCAGAGTGCTCAGGACCTCAGACTGGGCTGAAGGTTTACCTTCCAACAAGACAATGACCCTAAGCACACAGCTAAAATAACGAAGGAGTGGCTTCACAACAACTCCGTGACTGTTCTTGAATAGCCCAGCCAGAGCCCTGACTTAAACCCAATTGAGCATCTCTGGAGAGACCTAAAAATGGCTGTCCACCAACGTTTACCATCCACCCTGACAGAACTGGAGAGGATCTGCAAGGAGGAATGGCAGAGGATCCCCAAATCCAGGTGTGAAAAACTTGTTGCATCTTTCCCAAAAAGACAAGCTGAGCAAAGGGTCTGAATACTTAGGACCATGTGATATTTCAGTTTTTCTTTTTTAATAAATCTGCAACAATTCTGTGTTTTTCTGTCAATATGGGGTGCTGTGTGTACATTAATGAGGGAAAAAAAAGAACTTAAATGATTTTAGCAAATGGCTGCAATATACCAAAGAGTGAAAAATTTAAGGGGGTCTGAATACTTTCCGTACCCACTGTACAACTTAAGTATGCAGTTTGATCATGACAGAAGTGTTGGAGCAGAGCACTCCACTATTACAGGCAGAAATTCACTCTCTCCTGGCCAAGCAAGCAGATAGTGTCCTGCGCCAGCGTGATCTTGCTCAAAGCCCTCTGACTCCGCTGTTTCTTTCTCCTTAGCTCCTGGAAGTAGAGAAACAGGAGAGCGTGAGGGGTGGCCTCTTTCATTGAAGAAAGTAATCCATGAGCATAAAGAGGCAAGACTCATGCTCTCACAATGAGAGCAGTCTGTGCCTGTGGGCGCTGCCTCAGTGTGTGCACAGCCCAGGCAATCAATGTCTGCACGAGCCACACTCATGACACAACATTTTAAACCAAACGTTGCAGAAATTTTCTTAATTAGAAGTGAAATTTGCTCTTAGATCGTCACTGGATGGCCGCAGGGGAGAGGAGCTGAGCGAGAGCGTTTTTTCTTCTGCCAGGGCTCTTCTACAGCTAGTAGCAGACTTCTTCATTCTTCTTCGGAGTCCAGCGAGAAGATGATCTTCGCATTGAAGGAGAATCTGATGAAATGGCATTCGGTGGCGACTTATATAGGCAGTCGCCTATACCATACGTTAACAAATCAGGCTTCAGAGAAAACAGAGTTTCCCCCTAAAGCGCGATTCACGCAATGTGAGAGACCATACTCGTTGAGTAACCCAGGACATTTTTTTTTTTTTGTGAGTCGACACCCTTCCCTCGCTAACTTCCCTCCATCTTGTTCACTCAGATGTACATCATACGTTGCATGAGTGCCTACTACTAGTGGAACCCTTGCAATGTGTTTAAAAGGAACACCCTAAGCACTTTATCATTTGGAATCTGATATGGAGCTGATTTATTATTTACAGTTTTTTTCCTTATAAATTTGTTTACACAAACAAAAATGATAATACTATAACCATGTAAAAAAAAAAAAAAGGTAAGGTAGCTACAAGTATTAAATGTCAAAATAACCCCAGTATCATACACTACAGTTGTGTGGGGTGGAGGTAAATTAAGTTGTTTGAAATTGTGGTTAAAGGGTTAGTTCACCCAAAAATGAAAATAATGTCATTAATTACTCACCCTCATGTTGTTCTGCACCCGTAAGACCTTCGTTCATCTTCGGAACACAAACTAAGATATTTTTGATGAAATCCGATGGCTCAGTGAGACTTTAAGAGCAAAGTCACTGTTGAATCTTTTGTTTCGAATCAGTGATTCGGATCGCCTATCAAACTGCTGAAATCATGTGTCTTAGGCGATCTGAATCACTGATTTGAAACAAAAGATTTGTGAAGCGTCAATGCAGTGTTTTGAAATCGACCATCACTAGATATTCTTGATAAGTCGTTATTATTATTTTTTAGCGACGTATTCTCGTCGCTTTATAATATTAAGGTTGAACCACTATACTCACATGAACTGTTTTAAATATGTTTTTAGTACTGTTATGGATCCTGAGAGGAGACAGTGACTTTGCTCTCAATGGAGGCCTCACTGAGCCATCGGATTTCATCAAAAACATCTTAATTTGTGTTCCGAAGATGAACAAAGGTCGTACGGGTGTAGAACGACATGAGGGTGAATAATAAATGACATTGTTTTCATTTTTGGGTGAACTAACCCTTTAAGTTTATGTTGTTAAGATTAAGTTGTTTGAATTAAATTGTGGTCTATGGATCTGCCTTAAGTTTACATAATGAGTAGACTAGCTCCCTCTGTCAAAGTTGAGGGGTCGAGGGTCTGTCCAAATAAACTTCCCTCGTTCACTTGATGAAGTTGAACGCACTTCAAAATGGTGGCAGGGATTCTCCCGAGGGGAAGTGCTTAGGGAAGCGAGTGTATGTCTAAAAGTGGAGTTAAACGCAGCCATGGGATAGTAAAGTGTCCAGTATGCACACTTCAGAATTTCGTTGGAAGTAGGTCATCTGGGTACTTTTTGCCTGTGAAGTACTGTGAATTCGGACATACTTCTTTTGTGACATACCTGTTTTTTACCTACTATATAGTAGAGAAGTATGCGATTTCGGATGCAGCCATAGAGCATCAATGCTCCCTGGTTTTCACAGTGCATTGTGGGTTTTTTTTTAGTGAGTTTCAGTGCACTGGAAGGATTTTGCAATTGAGCCTTAAAATAGACTCCATGATCAGTGCCCTGATTATTGGACTAGGGAGCTGATTGAGACGCACCCACTGACAGCAATCAGAATCCACCCGATGTTATAGAGGACAATCATTTATGGCAACACACAACATAACTGCAGCGTACACTTACAGAACGATATCATACGTTGGAATGGACGCTAAAATAGTTATCATTATAGTCATCTTTAAATATAATACGTTTTATTTATATAGCACCTTTCAAGAACCCAAGGACACTGTACATAATGTTGATAGATAACATGAATACAAATATACAATCAGTACACAACACATAATCAGACAAATAGAGCAGACAGAGATCATATCATATACAAGATAGCAAGCATGGAACTGGAAATTGAGGCAGTCAATTAACAAAACATATTGTAAATAAGTGAGTTTTAAGGTCAGTTTTGAAGGTCTGGAGTGAAGAGACAGCACAGAGGTTTCGTGGTAGTTTGTTCCAGAGCTAAGGAGCTGAAATGCTGAAAGCCCTACCACCTACACTACTGCAAGCAAATTCTCAGAACTCGATCTCAGAGTACAGGCAGGGACATAGGCATGAATTAATTCAGAGAGGTAAGAAGGTGCTGAACCATGACGAGCCTTGAAAACTAGGACAAGTATCTTAAACTGAATACGATAAATAACAAAATGTAAATGCTGTAGGACAGGAGTGATGAGGGCTGATTTTTTAGTATATGTAAGGGCATGAATTTTGAATTAACTGCAAGTGATTAAGGGCTTTAACGGTTAGGCCATAAAACAAATAGTTACAATAGTCCAAACGCAGAAAAAACAAGACTTGACAAGCTGGTTGATAAGGTGTTCAAACTATCTAGAATCAAATAGTACACAAAGAATATCCCTTACATTTTTAGGGGGGAAAAAGTGTTGCAGTTTAAGTGTGTAACTTTTTGGTGTTTAAATACTTTCTTTTAGCTTACTAGGCTATGCAGAGACAACTAAGACATCTGTAGGTTATTTTCTCGATTACTAAAAATATGTCTCTGTGGCGCTAAGAAATTTCTCATGTGCCCTGTCTAGTCCTACACAACAATACTGACTCGACCAATCCCCTAGTTAAGTTGTCACATAAGGAAGACTGTTTCCGGGTCCATGCCTCTACTCATTTCACTTTAAAATCCTATTTCAACAGTTGTTTATGAGCATAGTTTATTTATATTACACATTAAACTAAGTGATTTAAAAAACTTTCTGTGTACACTGTGCTCATGGCGTCCTGAACACCAACATTTTAAAGATTCATAAAAGATCAAAAATCAATGTCCAACCATCTGAGATTTCAGTATGGAGATAAAGGTTATGGGCAGGAATTTTTGGTAGTATTACATCACACTGTGAGTTTATATTAAAGCAAACAGCGTTTGTTGTTTGTTTTTGGCATCTGATTTAGTGTAATGTCAGACTTAACAAAGGGATGGCATGAGTTGGGGGCGGGGCTAACTAGCTGATTGTTTGTTCTGACAGGTGGCATATTTGCGCTCAAAGAGTAGGGACTGACCTGTTAACCAACTCATTGCTGCTCTGCTAGTGATGAAGAAATTACACCAGCTTTAACAAAATTGTGAACAGTTTAGTTTTCAACAACTTTAGCATTCAACAACCTACCTTAGAATTCAAGATCTTCTGCAGAGAAGAGGAAATTGTTGAGGCTGATGTTTCATAGCTCAGGAGCTTATATCAACCTTGACTTCTGTGTTTCTCCTATAATTCCTTATAAGATATAAAAAGAGATACAAATGAGACAATTGTCGACATACAGGTATACTAAAAATATTTATCTAGCTACAATTCATGTGGAAAACATGAAACAAATAGCACAGAATTAAAGCAGAAAATATTTATATTGAAATATCTGAATTTTTGGAGATGTTGGTAGGCCTACCTTGGCAAAGATTTTAATTGTTATCTTATGAAAAAACACTAATGTATTTTTCTCAACAGGAGACTTTAGCAAAGATTTGATCTTCATCTCTTTTTATTTGTGATTCTTATTTTATATGGGTCCTGCTTCTCACCGTTCTTAGTTCATGAGTCTGTATGTAATGGATGTGTTGATTGGTCCATCCAGACTTTCACCTGTGGTGAAGATGAAAGCTAATGAAGTGGATGAAGTGAAGCGAGGAGCCCTGGCAGAGGTACATCTCTAATTTCTTCTGTTCTAATTAGTACTGTTCTTTCTCAAGAAAACCCTAATGCAAATATGTTAAATAATGAGAAAAGTACATAAGTATTTTTAAAGAAAACTAACTTACTTAAAGGGTTAGTTCACCCAAAAATGAAAATTCTGTCATTAATTACTCACCCTCATGTCATTCCAAACCCGTAAGACCTTCGTTCATCTTTGAAACAGAAATTAAGTCATTTTTGATGAAATCCGATAACTGTCTGACTAATCAATAGACAGCAATTTAACAACCACTTTCAAGGTCCAGAAAGGTACAAAAGACACTAGCTGTGTTTCCATTACCCTTAAAATTTGCGAATTGAAATTATGCTCTATGGAAACGCGTGAAATTTTGTAAAAACTCCCAAATATTGCAAGAAAGTTTTTACGCTCACATGAGGTGGTTTTTCAAGCAATTCAAAAAAGAAATATTTCGCAAAACTGCAATGGAAACGGGTTTTTTTTTGCATTTACAGTCACATCATCATTCTTCAAAGATAGCGCTGTATGTTTGTACAGAAGACGAGACGGGGTGCTTTTCTTTTCTTATTTATGCATCTCTTTGCTCGTGCCTCAGCTTCACCCCATAGATGCAACGGGAGGATGCAAGAAAAGAAAATGACGACGGAGTAATCGAAGGAAATCTTATTTTTATATTGGAATATTCTTGATCCCTCAAGCGTCAGTTTAAAGCATCATCAGCTGCGCTCGAGCTTTGAGTGATCTTATGTTATTGAAGTTTGACATCTAATAGTATTAATCTATCAACAATTTATAATTCACATAATAGAACCTAATAGTAAATGTCTATGCACAATGTCGCTCATAGCATCTCAGGAAGCTTTCTTACTCCTTGTTCCTCACTTCCTTGCGGTGCATTTATAGAATTGAAATGGCATTTATAGAATTGAAATGGCCTTCGAGATTTTCTTTGATTGGTTTCCAGGTCACAGGCTGGAGGATGGAGTGAAGAAATGAGGAAGCATCCATTGGAGTATTGAAAAGCACCCAGGGAAGCATATATGAGGTAGAAGGGCTTCCAGAAGCCGTGGCAAATATTACACTCCAAATAAAGCTCTCAGAAAGAAGTATCTTTTAGAAAATTACTTATCGCGAGAGTTTTAGTCGCATAACATCAGTTAATGGAAATGGCGTCATTTCACAAATGTTTTTTATCGACATTTAGAAAATATCGCAAAAGTTTTGGGCAAATCTGTAATGGAAATGCGGCTATTGTTAAAAAAGTGGACATGACTGCAGTGGTTCAACCTTAATTTTATGAAGCGACGAGAATGCTTTTTGTGCGCAAAAACAAAACAAAAATAACAACTTTATTCAACAATCTCTTCTCTTCCCTGTCATTATCCTTACGTAGTTGCTGCAGTAAGCACAGTGAAGGCTACAGTGTTTATGTCTGAATGCCAGCTCAGTATTGGCCGAAGCTATAACACGTGAGCAGCATGACGCCAATACTGAGCCGGCGTTCTGATGTAGAATCTGGAAGCACTAGATGTAAACAACATACCAGAATGAGATAAAACAGAAGATATTGTTTCTGCGCACAAAAAGTAAATTATCGTCACTTCATAAAATTAAGGTTGGACCACTGCAGTCACGTCGACTATTTTAAAAGTGTCTTTAGCACCTTTCTGGACCTTGAAAGTGGTTGTTAAATTGCTGTCTACTGAGGAATCAGACAGCTATCGGATTTCATAAAAAATATCTTAACTTGTGTTCCGAAGATGAACGAAGGTCTTACGGGTGTGGAATGACATGAGAGTGAATAATTAATGACAGAATTTTCATTTTTTGGTGAACTAACCCTTTAAGGTAACTTACTTAAACAGCTGTAAAAAGTTTGTCCTAATTATTTTACATGCAAGTGGCATATACAATTTTTTAACAGCAAAATGTGCAGAGAAGAATAATAAATAAATAAAAATGAAGGTGATATGTACAGTATATGTTTGTTTTAGCATTTAAATGAAACAGATATAAACTTTAAATTTAAATAATTCTATCAAAATCTAAAAAAGGTCTAAAAAAGGTAAAAGCACAAGAAAATGTATAAGAGGAATGTGAAACGAAATTCTTGCAATATAGAAAATTTATTTCTGTTTTTGACATTTTCTTCTGCTTTTTTACATATGGAGTCTTAGAAATCTTTGGGTAAGGCTGTAGAGCACTCATAATCATCAATATCTCACAAATAAAAATATATATATTCTTGACCTGATTTAATAAAGTTTCAGCATAAGCTTGCATACTGGTGAAAGGAAATATAATTCACAAGCATAAAATTAATATCTGTATGGTGCATCCCTGAATTGTTCTTGTCAAATCACTCACCAGTGAAAACAACTGTGTAATTTTTCTCATGACAGATGACAGATGACAGTCAAGACATATGAGACAGCGATATAGGTAAGAATATTGAAATGTCTTAACTGCATGTCATGTCTGGCTATACACACTTTACTTTGATTCACTTCTTTGGGGTAATTTAGTGCTATTCATTTTACATACTGAAAGAGCATGTACTGTACATTAAGTACCTGAAGATTCACTTGTTGACTCTTTCTTTTTTTTTTTTTTTCAGTATATTCACAATATACTGAACTGCCATATTGTCACCATGGGTTTCATATTTTTCACTCTGTAAAATGATCAGACATTTTTATAATAAAATCTACAGCTGAAACATACCACAGCCAACATGTACATTTCAGGCTGGTGCCAAATGAATAAAATAGTACACCATTTCTATCCTGTAACTTACCAATAATACAGTACGTGCCTATTGTCTATATCTGTCATTTAGCATATTTGGGCAAAACACATTTGTGCAAATGATAATTCATTCAACTCTTTTTCTATTGTTTATTAGTTCTCCCAAACATGAACCTTCTCTCACCATTCACTCACCCTCTTGTTGACTTCCCTTTCTTTTTCATGCTGTTTTTTTCAATTCATTAAGAATGGATGGGGACCAGAAGCAGTCAAGCTTCAAAACAAAACCATAAAAGTACCATAAAAAAAACTCGATGAACCGTATTTGAATATCCTGAAATGTGAATATTTAGGATTTATGTTTTATGATCTATTATGATATTGTTTGTTGAAAATGACTTGTTTTTTGCACAAAGCAAATGGCTTCGAAAGACTTCGGAAAATTACTTGTATGATGCTTTGTTGTCATTTTGGGGCTTGATAGCCCCACATAACCATTCAATTATATGGTATTGAAAACTATGTAAAATGTAAGAAAGTCATACAGTTTTGGAATGACATGAGGTTGAATAAATGATGACAGAATTTCATTTTATGGCTGAACTAATCCTTTAAGATGATAAATCACTTCGAATTAGAAGATCCTTCAGTGAAACCTCCTAAAGGGACATAGTTGAGTTTCAAAGACACTGTGCAAACACATGCTAGTGGTTTTGTTCCACAAAGATCAGTTTGCCATGTCATTAAAAGAGGGAAAAGCATCAGTTCATTAAATATTTTGGCCATTTTCCAGTTCTTGACCCAAGCACCAAGATGAAGTCTGGATTCAGAAGTAGCATTTGGCAGCTGCATCTCTATAAGAGAAACTGGACAGGGTTCAAACCCCCTGTGCTCTTTTCATCCGTCTCAAAAAGTTTCGCTTCTCCTCAAGCAGTTCCTGGATGCGCTTATTCCGTGTTTTCTCACGCAGAAACACGCGCCCTCTCCTGGGGATGATGTTATTTGGAGGAAACTCAACGTCCAATGGGATTATTCGATACGGCATATCTATAGCGTTGCTCTCGCTCGTCTCTTCCACATTATTCGGCCGCGTGCTTGTTTTCTCTGTGCTGGATGCTGTTGTACTTGACTGTGGTGTACTGGAAGTTGTAGATATAGAGGTTGTTGCCATTGGAGCAGGTTCTTCTGTGGTATTTGGCACCTCTGCTATAGATGTCACTGGGATGCTGAGGACCATCTTGCCTAAGGTTGTTAATTCATTTTCATTCACACCATACTCTGTCGTTGACTGCAGTACCACATCTGGTGCACCACTACTCCCATCAAACTCTTCAAACTGGACGGTGGAGCTGGAAATGAGGGTGGCATCTTTCACATCACTGAAAATGAAGGGGATTACAGTGCTAACAGGTAATTTGGTGTCCGATGTTGTTAATTCGTTTTCATTCACACCATACTCTGTCGTTGACTGCAATACCACACCGTTGTCTACATTTGGTGCACCACTACTCTTATCAAACTTTTCAAACTGGACGGTGGTGTTGGGAATGAGAGTGGCGTCATTCACATCACTGAAAATGAAGGGGATTACAGTGCTAACAGGTAATTCTGTGCTGTTTGCCATGTCATTACCAGGTGCAGATGTGTTCCTAGTTGCTGAAGTAATGGCAAAGGATGTGCTCTGTTCTGGAAGGAAATCTGGATTAGCGTGTTTATAGATAGGAGTTGTAGTATACGGAAAAATGGGCATTGTCGTGTATCCGTGAGTATCAGTTGATGTTGCTAAGGCCGTATATAACCAAGGTGTGCTCACAGAAATGGCACTTTTCCCTTCTGTTAATTGTAGAAAGGCTGCTGTGGAGGTCCATGGTGTGGTGGACTCTGTGCGTGTGGGATTATGAGTTATGGTGGATCGTCCTTTAGTGGTTATTTTTGATTTGGATGGTGGCCTACTTGTGATCACAGTGATCTTTGTGGAATTGTCAACCTTGCAGGATTTGCAGCACATGCGCTGGAAGCCCGGAAGGGAACAATACTGCTGCAGCGCCTCCATGCGACAGAACGCAGAACGGTCACCATGACAACGCAGTCCTGAAAAACAGGAGAGGGTCATGATAAGACATATGTATACACTGAAATCATACTTAAGCAACAAGCTAAAGTACATATAGGTTACACTACCAAAATTAAACCTAAGGGTTAGATCATGTAGAAAAGGATTCTTAAGGTAACATTAGCAAGTTAATGCTTTTTACAATCTAAGATGAGTATATAAAGAGGTTCTTATTGACTCAGTATAAAATATGTCTTTTAAACTTTTGACAAGTGTGTTTAAGCAAGAAATAAGCAGAAATAAGGATATAATCTTGAGAGAAGCATGAGTTAAGGCAAAGGCAGAAAAGAAGTTATGAACTGACCATTAAGCAATTCTGTGAAGATAGGGATATACTGTACACTCCTGGGCAAAAAATAAATAAATAAAAAAATAAAACTGGCCAAGCCAAAAATGGCAAAATATTTAGTGGTCTTTTAATGGTCATAAAGGGTTAGTTCACCCAAAAATGAGAATTCTGTCATTAATTACTCACCCTCATGTTGTTCCAAACCTGTAAGACTTTCGTTCATCTTCGGAACACAAATGAAGATCTTTTTGATAAAATCTGAGTGCTTTCTGTCCCTCTGTATACAGCTACGCAACTACCACTTAGATGCTTCTAAAAGCTCATAAAAAGAAGGTAAAACTAATCCATATGAATTGAGTGGTTTATTCCAAATTTTCTGAAGAGACTCGATCAGAACAGATTGAATTTAGGCTTTTATTTACATATAAACATTCATCACCGTACACATCAGTTGTGGTAATTGGAAGCTCAAGCATGTTCCCTTGACGTTCAAGAACCAATTAGGTTCATTCTTGTGTGTTACGCAGCACGTTTGAGCTTCTGCAAGAGGTTCTCTTTCGAAAGGGAACTCTACACTGCATTTGAAAGCCTTCCATTCCTTCCTGATCTTCACGTTGAGATCGAGAAGGCATGAAAGAACCCATACTTGGCTCGTATTCATCTGCATCAGTGTGCCAATTTCGTTTATGTGGAGGGATTAAGCCAGCATGGGTATGTGTCGATGCCCCCTATTGATGAGATATTTGCAAACTATCTCATCACAGGGCGGGCCCCAACACTGAAAGCTCCGGTCCTGCCTTCCAAGACCCTTAAAGAGACCTCTCGCTTGAATGGCAGGGCATACGCGGCAGTGGGTCAGGTTGGTGCGGCCTTACACACCATGGCGGTGTTACAGGCCTACCAGGCTGATTTGCTGAAGGATCTAGATCAGGGGCAGGGTCTGTCCCCTGAGACGGTAGAAGAGCTGCGCCGCACTATGGATCTGGCTCTCCAGGCCACCAAGCAAACTGCTGCATCGGTGGGAAGATCGATGGCAGCAATGGTGGTCACGGAGAGACACCTGTGCTTAAACATGGCTGACATCGGGGATAAAGAAAAGGGCTTTCTCCTCGATGTGCCGGTTTCGCCCTCTGATCTTTTATTAAATATTGTGACCGTAAGTTCCTGTATAGCTTTTCCTGAGTGTGTAAAAGTATTAGTTAGGGGTATTTTGGGCCCTGAAGATGGTTTCTTTGTGTTGGCTCTATGGCCACCTTTTTCAGCCACCATTTGGTAGAGTAGCTTTCTCCTCTGGTTAGCTAGAGTTTGTTTAGATATTGGCACTCTTTACTTCAGGATAGATCTAATGTTTGCGTCTCCCTTCGGGCCGCCTGACATTTTTTTGACTGGGTGTGTTTCGCTCCTCTGAGCTCTTGTTTTTGAGTTAATTCAGAGATGTCTCCTCTTTATTGAGAGTTTAGAGTTAAAGTGTTAGCCCAAGGTAGATCTATGCTTTTATGGCCTCTTAGGCCCGCATCTTTAGCTGGCCTAGGCTAGAACTAGGGTAGGTAATATACTGTAGTTTTTCACCTCTTTTATTACTACCCCTGTCAGGTTGTGTAGTTTCCTAGTTTTGGCCTCCTCTTTTCAGAGTTGTCAGGCATAAGCCCATTACCCCTTTGGTGTAGGTGCAAAGATAGGTAGTGGCTAAGGCAGCAGTCTATTGCTAAGTCTCTCTGGTGCTGTTGTCTCAGGTGGTAGGCCCCTTTTCACTATGTAAATAAGGAATGCTAGTGTTGCTGTGGCCCCACTTTTCAAGAGCTTTTCATTCTATACGTTGTTATTCTTTGCCTTGACCCCTTGAATTTTTATTCAAGCTTGAGTGAACAGTGTTAGCTTTCTTTAGCTCCTGTTCCCTATGGTTCAGTGTAAATGTGTCTGTCTTTAGGTGAAAAGTGCTCACCCTTGAAATTCAAACTTTTCAGGGTGGTATGAATGAAAAGTGAAGCATTCCCCTGTTTCTCAGGGTTGTTAATGTTCTAGTTCTATTTTTGCCCTGCACAATGTGAGCCCTATAACTCTATCGCCGCCACAGGTTAGCACCTGTTTCTGGAGTAGTAGGCTTTGTGATAGCCTCCTTCAGAGCATGGTGACTAGGTTGTACTCCCCTTTATATTTAGGGTAAGAAAAACTGTGTTTTTACTGACAATTGTAAAATACTGGCCTGTTGGTATGCATAACTGGACACTGCCACAATTTATGATTGTGCTGCTGGAGTAGTTGGCTTTATTTGCGCCTCCTTCAAGCACAATAGCTTGTTGTAGCACAAGTTTTGTTGGTAGATGTTTAATCAGAGTTTCTGCTCACTCAGTATACTAGGCACTGACACAGGTTTATGCCTGTGTTTATTTGAAGTAGTGGCCTCCTTCAGAGCATGGTCCCCTTTCTGTAAAGGTAGAAATTGTCTTACTAGTGCATTGCCTGTTGGAATGTGTAGATTTAAGCTCAGGTTGATTTAAGTTAGGGTACCTCACTTGATAGTTTGGTTTTAGACTATGCTCCCTTAGAGCTTGGACACTGCCACTGGCTGACGCCTGTGTCATTCTGGAGTAGTAGGCCCTGTTTTGGGCCTCTGTCAGAGTACGGGGCGTAGTTTGTACTCCTTATGCCATAAAATTGTTTTTTGGGTACATTGCCTGTCGGAATGTGTTACATTTAGTCAGGCTCTGATTGAGCCAGATAGTTAACCTCTCTGATAGTTTGGTTCTAATTATAGCTCCCTTAGAGCTGGGAAACTACCACTATCTGACTCCACATGTCTTTCTGAGTCGCAGGCTCTGTTTGGGCCTCCTTCTAGAGCATGATGGTGTAGATTTGTACTCCTCTTGCTTAAAGAGTAAAAGTTATTTTACTGAGTACATTGCTGGATGGTATGTTTGGTTTGTTTGACACTGCCACTGGCTGGCACCTGTGTTTTCTAAAATGTTAGGTCCTGTTTGGACCTCTTTCAGAGCATATCGGCATAGTTGTACTCCTCTTACTAGGAGAGTTTTTAGTGTTTCACTAAGTACATTTCCTTTTGGAATGTGCTGAATAGAATTGAGCTCAGGTTGAGCTGGATGTTTAACCTCACTAGATAGTTTGGTTCTATTATCGCTCCCTTAGAGCTTGCAGACTGCCACTAACTGACACCACGTATCTTCTAAAGTCGCAGGCTCCGTTTGGGCCTACTTTTTGGAACATGGTGGCGTATCTTTGTATTCCTCTTTCTTAAAGAGTAAAAAGTGTTTTTACTGAGTACACTGCTTGTCGGATTGTGTTAAGGTTGACTGTTATGTGGGCACTCTACAGTCTTATCTGCTGTTTAACTCGTTTCATTCTAACGAGTTCCATGTTTGTGGGATCTTGCTTATCAGCAAGTGAGCTGTTCTAGGTGTGTGGCCTTTATTGGCTGCCCTTGAAGCTTTCCCTAACCACTTCTGGGTGTTCTCTAGCAGATTTAGCATGTAGTTCACATGTTGGCCTTTTGCAAGGCTGCTGTGATGTATTTCTACCTTCTTGTAGAATTTGTGTCATGTTGCAGGCCCTTTTTCTGGGCCTCCATGATTTGTGCCTACAGTCAACTGTTAGGTTGAGCCTGTACTCCCCTCGTTGAGGGTTGTCCTGCATAATACTGAGCTCCCTAAGCTGGTCAATGGTTGAAGGCCTCTCTGAGGCCTCCCTATTGAGGATCAGCCCCTAGGTTAGTAATGTACTCCCCTTTGTTGGGTTCCTTTAGAGTGCACAGCCTCCTCAGTGCAAGCGCTGAGTAGATCCTAGGATTAAGCAGAGTGTTACTCCCCTCATTTGAAAGTAAAAGGCGCTAAGCGGAGTCCTGTTCTCCAGGATGCCCGTCTCTACACTCTGTTTGAGTTAGTTACTGCCCTATTGCAGTCACTCGTACTGGATATCTTCTCTGAAGAATGTGATTTGAGACTCTGTGATCAGACTAGGTGCTTTAACTAACCAGGTCGGCCTCCCTGGTGGCATACAGGGTTAACTTTGTTCCCCTTACAAATGACTGGCTAGCTGCTAGTTCTGACGTTTGTCTAGCCAATTTTGGCATGCACTCCCCTCAAGCATGACGGCGTGGGTATATCATTCCCCAAATGCGTTTCAAACGCAGTGTAGAGTCCCCTTTCGAAAGGGAACTTCTCAGGTTACGTATGTAACCATGGTTCCCTGAGAACCATCGGGGCTGCCTGCTGAACAGTCCCTTCAGACGATAAGGTACTGACTGCTTCTCTAGGCCCTCCTTTATACTTCCGGGTCAAGTCTATAATGACGTCATAGGCTGTCGTCGGCCAGTAGGATTGGTGAGATTTGATAGTTGCTTTCAGACACCGGTTCCAGGATGACGTTCCCCAAATGCGTTTCAAACGCAGTGTCTCGTTCCATGTTCTCAGGGAACCATGGTTACATACGTAACCTGAGAGGTTCGGTTGAGCTTCTGTTTATGTTCGCTGATCAATGTTTATATGTAAATAAAAGCCTAAATTCAATCTGTTCATCATATAAAGCGATCGAGTCTCTTCAGAAAATTTGGACTAAACCACTCAATTCATATGGATTAGTTTTACAATCTCTTTGTGAACTTTTTAAAGCATCAAATTGGTAGTTGCGTAGCTGTCTATGGAGGGTCAGAAAGCTCTCAGGTTTCATCAAAAAAATAATTTGTGTTCTTATGATGAACGAAAGTCAGGTTTGTAACGACATGAGGGTGTGTTTTCATTTTTAAATTTACTTATTATTACTTTAGCCTATATTATTGTCTGCCTGATGGAGTTCGGCTTTCAACTGTTAGCAATGGATTGGAAAAATAAATGTGATAGCTCAATAAAAATGAAATTGATAGCCTAATAAATCATGGATTTGCTAGTGTTGTCTGCAACACTAGGCCTATTTATCTCATTTCTGGTGAAGGGATTCTACACACACACAAAAAAAGCCCTGCATGAACATGCGGCATGTCTTTTTCTGATGGATCTCATAGCTATAAGATGGATTTCTGTGTGCGAGGTTACAGACGTTTGTTAATTTTTACGTGCGTTTCTCAAAAATGCACAACACAAAAAGGTTAAGAATTAAAAGCTTAGTGTTTCACCATTTTGGGCTTGGCCCATTTTTGCCCAGGAGTGTATGTGAAGCTAAGTAGATAAAAGACTTCTAAGCTTGTTTTGTGTGTTTGACAAGCATGTTTGAGCAAGAAATAAGCAGAAATGGGAAAAAAAAAAAAAAAAAAGTTAAGTTTAAAATAAGTTAAGGCAAAGGCAGAAAAGAAGTTATGAACTGACCATTAAGCAAATCTGTCAAAATAGGGATGTAGATGCATACTAGAGGACCAAGCATGTTAGAATGAATGGTTAGTTAAAGCTGCAGTTTGTAAGTTTTGCCTCTTTGTCACCATCTGTTTGAAACCTGCAATTGCAGCTGTTTGCAGAATTATCATCTTTACGTGGGTTGTGCCTCGGCACGACTCCTCAGCGCAGATTAATCTAATGTTTGCTGTCAGTCACCACACCGGTGTGGATACTGTACTTCTGAATCACAGATTGTAGTCTTGAAGTATGATCAAAGTAAGAATTTTCACCAGAAAATGTCATCTGAACTAGTAAGTAACATGTCTGCCACTTTTGTTTTGACCAACCGAGAAAAAAAAAAAAAAAAGCATTTCAATAAATCGCGCTGCAAATGGTAATTAAATCTAACGATCGCTTAGCTTGGATCACATCAAACTGTGCAGATTATTATTATTGTTATAATAATTTTAATTTCTGTACAGTCTAATCTCTAACGTTAATTTGTCATACCATACAATCCGCCATCCAAATGATAAGTTTATTTATTGCAGCTGCTATGACAAAAGGCTATAAATGATCTGCCTCACATGCAATATAGCCTACTAGCTGGGACTCATTCTTTATGTAAACAGATGTGACGCAACGGCAAACGGCGACATGCTCAAATTTCCCGCGGCGAAAACCCATCAGTACCACTCGAATTATAAAACATTATTACAAGCTTACCGTTGTGAATCGGGAATCACACTTTCAGTCAGACAGACAGACAGAAAGCAAAGCACCAACACAGACAGGGAAAAGCCAGAAGAGAAGATTTCTGTTTTTATAACACGTTTTTTTTTATTCCTACTTTTGCAGTTGATCATGACAGAAACTGAAACAATGAAATGCACTCCCACCCCCCTTTTAAACATACAGATAGAGTTATCTTCTTCAGAAAAATAAATCAACTGTATTGAAAGGTACAAGGTCACAGTAACTTTGGTTAAACACTTCATTACTTTGAGAACAATTAATCCATTGGTAATTCAGATGAACAGGTAAATAAATAAATAGGTCATTAGTTAAATAAAATACAGGATTTCCATGATGATGTAAAAACTGGCATGGCACATACAAGTGTCATATATTAAACATTTACAAAACATTAATAAAGTTTCCCTGATAAATCAAAGTGCATATAGACGCAGTGCACGTAAGTCCATCTGAATGTTCCCCAGACACTTCCCCCACAACAGCCAGCCAAGACGCAGTTAGGCCAGTGAAGTAACATGACAGTTACTCATAGTATATAATATTAGCATTTTTTTTCTTATAAGTAAGGAGATAACAGTCATAAATGTTATTAAATACAGTAAACACCAATGTTTATTTACAGTATCTCACTGCAAGGTCTGGCTTTTCCTAGTGTTTTCTTCACGGCTTTGAGCATGAAAATTCGGATAGCTCGCTACATAGTCACAACAGAAATGTGTTTCACAATACAATGACAAGTCTGAAGTGATAAAGAGATGCTGAGTGTAAGTTTCCATTAAAACGCTCTCCGTATCCAATGGGTTAGCCACTGTTTTCGGATGTGT
This sequence comes from Elopichthys bambusa, assembly GCA_037101425.1. Taxonomy (NCBI): domain Eukaryota; kingdom Metazoa; phylum Chordata; class Actinopteri; order Cypriniformes; family Xenocyprididae; genus Elopichthys; species Elopichthys bambusa. The sequence goes on along the minus strand of CM074447.1, from coordinate 16,091,791 downwards.
GTGACGGTTGGTTGATCAGTTGGTTCTATTTTAGGTTTTGTTTGAAGCTGCCTCTGGTTTCTGTGCGCTAAGCCATCACTTTCACAGATAAATGCCGATACATTCAATTGTAGTGTAAGGCATTGTTCTATGTCTCCCCTTTCCCATCCCCGCCCCACCCACCCACCCCGAAAAGAATGAGCTCGGATGTGGATGAAAATTCATGAGGTATATTTATGTGTCGTTTGTCTTTCGTATGGCCACTAGTAACCAACGTTAAAACACATGCTGGCAGACGGACACACACTCGTGTCGGAAACACTCGCACACACGAAGGCATGACGAAAAAGCACGTCAGTCTCATAACCACATGGATATATTTAATGTGCATGAATCCCTCTCGTTCAGGATGAATCCAATAAAATGAAATCACTTCTCTCTGAAAATAAAATGAAGAGGCAACTGGCTGAGCGAGTCCTGCATAATATAGGTCTTCCCCTTCCCCCGAAACACTTAACTTCTGTTATTAAATAGCAATAGTTCTGTATTTATGTAAAATCAATAAAAAAATACACGTAACAGTCAAGAATTAAAGCGATCAATAGCAGTCAAAATGTTAGGCTAATAAGCTACAGCTTATTCATGGTAAAACAAATTATTAATATTTCATATTATTGGTACCCATATAGATTTATAGTCATATATAAATACAAATATATTTATATGTTTGTTTAAAGTCTGCAAGCACAAATAAGCTGCATTTATTGAATTTGTTAACAGTCAAAGAGAGGATGGAGGATGAGGTGGTTATGGCATTCAAACGTGTGTAGTAAAGCGACCCTGTTTAGCAAGTTCCACCTCATGTTCACCATCGGCCACCAACACGCATGATGGCGGTTCAACAGTATGTCCAATGTTAACATCTTAACTTGTTAGTTTGAGTGTTTGTTTTTGTCCCATCGGTTTTCGAGAATGAACTAGGATGTGGAATGAGCACTTAGCAAAGATTTCCTCATTGTGACAAGTTCACAATCACAATAAAGCTTTTTTTTTTGTCTTTTGTTTTTCTTTTTTAATCTTTTAGCCACTTTTCATGTTTATTTTTTTCCCCTTCACACCTGCAGCTCAGACGACACCTCTGTAAAACAGCGTCCGCCTCGAGAGCGAGAGCCATATAGAAACAGCTTGCAGAGGGCAGTGATTCAAACAAACGCATCGCCCCTGCGGAAACCTCAGCGCAATCATTAGCTCCGCAAGCTGCCCGTCCAACCACAAAGCCCCTCCTTTAACGAACATCCCCCAAATTTTTTACATGTTTTGTTTTGTCAACAATTTCTTACTGGCCAGCGTTCACAACACAGAGCTCCACAAAGGAGAGAGAGAGATAGAGCGAGAGACAGAGAGAGAGAGAAACAGAGAAACCTCCCCCTATCGGAAACGCCCCGTAAAAGAGGACCACCACCCAGGAAAAAGAGAAGCGTGCAAGCCTCAGAAGAGGGAGGCAGTCAGGGGAGTTTGCCTTGTAAAGCCAGGCAGAGTGACAGAGAGAAGATCCAGCTAAGAGAGCTGAGACAGCGCAGCGCGACAACGTGGCTGGAGAGAGAAGCTTTACTTGACATCCTCTGCACGGGGGATTTGGGGTCGTGACGCGACAACCACTGTATCAGGAAGTTGCCGTGCTTGTTGAAGTCGGAAGTGCTCCCTGTTGCATATGGGAAGAGGAGGGAGTGGGATCGGGAATGAGAAAGCCACGGGAGACGGAGAGAGAGAAAGCAAGAGAAAACTCATCAGCTATATTAGTGCATTTGTTAATTCATGAATTAATAATCATGAATTAGTCTGTTATTTCTGCACTAAATCAGTAGAGAAAATACAACTTTTACAAATAACATTAATAAGCAAGCTTGACAGATCATTAGTATGTGTACATTCAAATAATCCCAATTGACTATACTTCAAATATGAATACTTGGCTTAATATATTTTTGCATTCAATATTAAAGGGTTAGTTCGCCCAAAAATGAAAATTCTGTCATTAATTACTCACCCTCATGTCGTTCCACACCCTCGTTCATCTTCGGAACACAAATGAAGATATTTTTGATAAAATCCGATGGCTCAGTGAGGCCTGCATTGCCAGCAAGACAATTAACAGCTACTAGCCCAGAAAGCTGCTAAAGACATATTTAAAACAGTTCATGTGACTATAGTGGTTCAACCTTAATGTAATGAAGCGACGTGAATATTTTTTGTGTGCCAAAAAAACAAAATAACGACTTTATTCAACAATATCTAGTGATGGGCGATTTCAAAACACTGCTTCATGAAGCTCATGAAGCTTGAAATCGCCCATCACTAGATATTGTTGAATAAAGTCGCTATTTTGTTTTTTTGGCGCACAAAAAGTATTCCCGTCGCTTCATAACATTAAGGTTGAACCACTGTAGTCACATGAACTGTTTTAAATACGTCATTAGTAGCTTTCTGGGCATTGAAAGTGTTAATTGTCTTGCTGGCAATGGAGGCCTCACTGAGCCATCTTAATCTGTGTTCCGAAGATGAATGAAGGTCTTACAGGTGTGGAACAACATGAGGGTGAGTAATTAATGGCAGAATTTTCATTTTTGGGTCAACTAACCCTTTACCCCTCCAACCAACCATCTGGATCCAATCTGGTATGTTACGCCCACTTTTAACGATCCAGTCAATTCAAGTCCTGCCCTACACATTTTTTTTACTATAATATCTTGTTTCAATACATCATTTTACAGAAAATGGGCTTCATGTTGACTTTAATTATGAATGTACTAATCTGTTAGACATTTTAGGTTGTTATTTCAGACTTATTAATGAAAGTGACAGAAAGCGTGACCGCAAAATGGAATACGAACTTGGGCAGGGATCCATTCTGCAGGGTCTTAATGCAGCTGGTTTGGAGTCCAAACAGAGTCCAATGGTGTTGTCACGGGTGTGGCAAAGCACCTGCCTCTCCTGCGTGCCATTACCACACGTCACTGAGCACTACAACAGCACACACACAAACAGAATGTCAAACTAATCCAATGCTCAGATCTATGCTGATAAAAAACAAAGCATGTTCATGTCTGTACCTGTGACCAGGGGCCAAGCCTCCACTCAGCAGGGCACAGGTTGCGATTGCAGTCTCTGCGGGATTCTGGACGTTCGTCGCTGCAGTAACGACTGCGGATGGATTTGTACTTGTCGTCAACCAGAGGTTGGACGCAGCGTACAGAGCGTGTCTGAGTGCCTGTCTTCCCACAAGACTTACTGCATTCACCCCACTCTCCAGCCACCCAGCTAAACACATAAAATCAACGACAGTGTCACAGTTTATTCAGAAAAAACAGGTTCTAATTTGTCATGTGTGATGCAAGAAACAACAGTATCACAATGACATCTACTGGAGACAGACGATAGTTGCAGAAATCTAGACCACAAAATGTAAAATATGTTTAGGGAATGCTAGTTTTAAAATGTGTGGTTTTAAATACTTTTTGCAATAAAATTGTATTGGTTATTTCTTTAAAAGCCTTTCTGGATCCCATTGTACATTAAATCACAGCAAATAATGTATCACATTTCTATTACATTTTTGAAAAAAATGCTAATTTCTGTGTTGCATCCCGTACACTGATGATTAAAAACAAAAGGTGCCAATTGTGATAACAACAGCAAAGTTAAAGGTGGGTTTAAAATCCAGAATAATACCATTAACATGTAAAGATAAAAGAATACTTCAAAACATAATCAAGCAACTTGTGACTGAAAATATGAATAAAAAATAACAAGAATATCCTTGTAACTCATATAACAATATACGATACTCTGATTTGGAAATGAAAGCTCTTTTGGTGCACAAACTCACATAGGCTGAGCACACTCTCTCAGGTAACAGTCTCTAAATAGGGGCGGAGGTTGCTTGATTTTCTCACAGAACCTGCGATGGACCATCCTCATCTCTGTGTTCTTACGGCAACCATAACGTGTCATCTGAATGCCTGTCCATAAGAATGAAGTGAATGAAATATTCATGTACATGAAAAAAGAAATTCAAAATAATGTGATCAAAATAAGATATGCTAACATTCTATTGGACTAAATATTGTCAGAATCACATTGTGCATACGGTCATCCACCGGAAGCTAGTTATTTGAATTTATAAAGTTGTAAATATGGATATTTTTCTTACAATAAGGCATTGTTTCACTTCAGAAGGCCTTTATTAACCCCCTGGAGTCATATGCATTACTTTTTTTATGGATGGATGCATTATTTTTAGCTTCAAAACGCGGCCCTACGTTCACAACCATTATAAACCTTGGAGGACTAAGGATATTTTTAAATATATCTCCGATTGTGTTCGTCTGAAAGAAGATAGTCATATACACCTTTGGCTTGCTTAGTTAGGGACACTTGACATTTGATATTCAACAGTGTTTTGATCTGCCTTCATTGACACCATTGTATGGGAACTGAGCTGAGCTGGATGATGACATCACTGTTTACTCCAGTGCTGATATAATAACTATTGATTCTTACAACGGAATGAATCAATACTGAATTTACTTAAGATGGACAATGACACCATTTTCTTTAAGAGTTATATACCAGTTATCACTGTAAAGCTGCTTTGACACAATCTGCATTGTTAAAAGAGAGCCATAATAAATAAAGACTTGACACCTAGGATGGCTTGAGGGCGAGTAAATCATGGGATAAATTTCATTTTTGGGTGAACTATCCCTTTAAATGCCTGAAATAAGGTCTGCGATTAACACAAGCTCAAGACATTTTCATTTTCAGATTGGTCAGTAATGTTTTAAGGAGAGACTTAGTAAAGGGTCAGTTATAGTACTTATTAGAGATGTAGGGGAAACTCATCTGCCTGCATCTATATCAAACTATTTTCAGACAAATGATTGTGGGGGTTGCAGTGAACTACCTCCTCCACAGGTCTTGGAACAAGGTGCCCATCTCTTCACCACCCAGGAGTATGGCACAGCATTATCAGGAACCATGTTATTCTCATTGGCACTATCACTTGGTCTGTCATTGTCAGTGATGTATTTGATTGACACTTTCACTTTGGCCGATCCATGCATTCGGATCTAGTACACAAATAAAAACAATCAGTTAGGACAAGTTAAAAGAGTGTGTGTCCATTCATGCGTGTGTGAATTCCTATGGGAAATTACCATGACAACCACATCGTTTTTCAGGGGGCCATTGGTTTGAATGGTGTCCTTGTTGTTTTTATTCTCATACTCCCATTCCAGTCCTTTTTCGATAACTGAGCGCGTCTCTGGGTAGTCTCCATGTGCGTTGAGAAAGAAATCACCCGATGCTTTATTCCTGATAGCTATTCAGTGAAAAAATTAAGAGAGAGAGAGAGAGAGAGAGCCATAATTAAGCAAAAACAGTGACCACTTCAGTGCTTACTGTATGAGAAACTACAGGAAAAGATCAGGCTTCACCTAAAATGTGAGTAGTCCCATTAAGTTCCTGGATGAAGAGATGTCTCGCCCCTCTGGGAACTTCAAGCACCTTAATGACACCTAAACCAAATGCAAAACAATTTTTAAATCACTATTATTATCCTCTATTATACTCTAAGGCCTGGCTTCATAGACAGAGCTTATATTAAGTCAGGATTAGGCCTTAGTTCAATTAGGACATTTAAGTAGCTTTTATAAACAAGTGCAAAATGGTTTTATTTAGACTGAACTATTTTTATGGATGCTTTCAGTATTGAATTTTGAAACCAACATTTATTTCCTGGAATTTCCACTAAGGTTTCAACTTTTTCTAAGCTAAACCCCTAGATGTCAAATATTTTCTTGAAATAGTATACCCCCTAAGATTAATATCTCAGGCGAGATCCCAATTTGTCAGTTCAGTTCTGACCTAACATTGAAGGTGAATGACTGAAAGGTAACCCTGCGTTATGGTATTGCCTTTGTGAAGAATTTGGCCAAAATAATTTATCTTAGGAGGCAGCATAATTATGCCAATGTTTAGAAGAGCCATTGTGTCTGGACTGTAAGCTTATGATGCCTTAAAATGCAGCCTCCGCTAGGTTTTGGAACCAAGCCTACATGTGTGCTGGGAAGATGTACCTTTCTTCTCTACAAAGGTGAAGTTAAACTTGTGAGTCTTGCACTTGGTTCCGTCTCCCCCACAGACGCCACACTTATCTTCCTGAAGAGCTGATCCAACTACATTATCACAGCCCACTTTCTGAAGGGAGAGAGACACCATAAGCAAAAAGGAACTAAGCACACACATTTACAAGAGGTACATACAGTTATTCACCTCACAGTCTCCGTACACACACACACTGTAGGGATCTTTGTAGGAGCAGCGTGTTCCAGTTTCCACCAGAGTCTGCATGTTGACTACAGCTCGCATCTCTTTGGATTGACAGTACAATTTGCAGCGTTGCTTAGCTATGGAAGACAAGAGAGATCCCTGAATGATGGATTAAGATATACAACACAAAGATCAAGTGCATATTAACAAGGATTGAGAAGATCTTGAATTCTTAAAAGAAAACAGCTTCCAAATGTTTAGAAAAAAAATTACAAAATGCTTTGAAAATCTATTCCACAACTAGTCCATCTTGGTCCAACAGAGGATAGACGTAGGCTAATGTTATTCCATGGTTTATAGAAAGAAAAGAAAAAAAGAAAAAAAACTGAATAAAAAACAACCTTGATTAAGTTTGAATGGTCTTCGGATTACCAGCATTGGTGTGTATAATTCCAAAACTAGACACTTCTGTTCCAGAAGCACATTTTAAGTCCAGCTCAATTTCCCATAAAGACGTTATCCATGAACAATGTGATGACTGTTGGATATCCCAACAATTTAAAAGCATTTACTTGCACTCTGTGTGTGTTGATTAATCAAAAGTATCCAAGCCAATTTCATGGTATGAGACATAAACCACAAACATTCTTCTGTGAATTACTCAGTGTTCAGTCATAATTGACATGACAGTAATAAAAGACTCAAAAAGTCCCTTTTTATATGAGCATTACTTTGTATGTACTTCTGTTGATAGTAAAACTAAGGCAGATGTCCTCAGCGCTAATGACACTGGAGGGATTTCATGTTCTCACCGATGTCATGAACGGTGTAGAAGTACACATGGAAAAAAGAGGGGGGTTTTGAGTGAAATCATATTCTCATGTGTGCCCACTGTTTAAGTGAGAGCAGCTGTGTGGAGCGATGGATTGCATCAGCCCAGTTGTAAGCCTGGTGGACAAACTGATCTTGATTGTGCAGGACAGGAGTGAGAAACAGAAGTGAGTGATCTGAATAAAATGTACAAATACAGTAATAGATTACATAGTATTATTTGTATTTTTTATTTTTTTTTGGCTTTGCTTATTGCACAGAAAAAAAAAAAAGCTTGTCATTAGGCCTCAAAAGTACATCTTTGTACCGCACCCATCCATAAAAGGTTTGTATTAGTACATTAATGGTATTTAGTACCTTAAGTTTTCAATGTGGGTATTGTGACTTATGTGTCCAGATACATTTTTAGTGTATTGTACTGTTTTAGGGTATTCGTTTATTTATAATTATTTTAAAATTGTGTCAGTAGTGTTTGATGTAGTATTTGTGGCCAATGCTGTCTAGTTGTTTTGTAGCTCAGTATCTGTTGTCAACTCTGTACAGTCTGTGAAGTCCGCTGTATTACTTACGGTCAGGGTGTTCATAAGGCAGCCAGTGGTGCCAGGTATTCTGGTACTCAAACTTGTTGTCCATCATGCTACATTGCTCGGCCCTGTAGTCGTGGTAGGGATCCTTACACTCATGTGTATTACACATCTGGAACTGATAGCTTGGGCCGGAGCAAGAACGTCCACCGTTAGCTGGACTGGAGGAGGTTAAAGGAATTGGAAAAAAGAATTAGTTACATGTGAAAAATTTAGACAGAGATAGATAGATAGATAGATAGATAGATAGATAGATGGATGGATGGATGGATGGATGGATGGATGGATGGATGGATGGATGGATGGATGGATGGATGGATGGATGGATGGATGGATGGATGGATGGATGGATGGATGGATGGATGGATGGATGGATGGATGGATGGATGGATGGATAGATAGATAGATAGATAGATAGATAGATAGATAGATAGATAGATAGATAGATAGATAGATGTACACACCGTGGGCTGTCACAAGCTCGAGTGCGAAACTGTAGTCCCCTCCCACAGGGGCGAGAGCAGGAGCCAAACTCACTCCACATCCCCCAGCCTCCATCCTGTTTTATGATGTCTGGAGTCAGCCACACACAGTGGCCTTTAAAACAGTGCTAAGGGGGGAAGAGAACAAAGCAAACACATAAACACAGAGGAAGCGAGTGAATCTAACACATCAGGACATATCTGCATTAAAGGCTAAGTGGCAGTACCTTCCCATCTCCACATGTGGTACCATCAATGGGTGGTCCTTTTTTGGTCTTACAGAAGAAGGGGTTGTCTGGGTGAGCACACCAAAGCTGCTTACAGGGGTCAAATGAGCGATACTGAGAAATAGAGGAATAGAGAGAAGACAATTCATTCTCAACCTTTTCACACACACTCTTGAATGAGATGAATCTTACGACAAGATGCAGCTGGTCAGATAGTCACAAGGCTAGGATCTGAAGGACATCAGATTGGGTAAATATAGTAAACTGTTCTTTACAAAGATGAGATTATGTGCAAATTGCCCTGTAATCTCCAATAATCGAAAAGGGTCCATTAAGCTTTGTATATATTGTTCAAATAACCTGTTTGTTTTTCTGAATTGTGAATTGAGTTTCTTTTAAATTTGTTACACAATCAGACACTTTGTTTCTATAATAGATAAATTGTATTTTATTCAATAATATAATATATATAATAACTATGGCATGTGTCACAATTATTTAGGCATGATGAAACAGTATGATACATTTTCAGTAATGGACAGGTTACATTTATGTAACAAAGCAATCTCATGCAGGCAAAACAAAACAATGACAAAACAATTAGTTATGATACAGCTTCTGACCAAGAGCACAGGTAGACAACAGAATGCTGGGCAGTGATGTGATATGGCCTCAAATGCTAAGCAAAATCTCTCTTTTTTTTTATCCCTTGGAGAGGTGTAGTAGACAGGACCAGAATCTCTGGCTGTGGTACTAATGATGACACTCTATTTAGCAGGATCCTAAACCCAACAAGCGTTTCAAACACATCAAGACACTAAGTGCAAAATAATGGCTCACAGTTTTCAGCAGTAGCCAGCTGGCTGCTTCCGTTATCTCAGTTTGAGTATTGTTTAGAGTTTGCCAAGCTAAATAGCGAAAATAGTGCTAGGCCAATAGCTAGATGATTATTTAGCACCTGAAGAGATTTTTAGACATTTCAGGGAACTGTATTGTGATAGATTGCCTCCAGTCGGCAATCTATTCACAGATGTCTTTTTTTCTGATGAATGTAGAAAACTCACTGAAAAGTCACCAGACTACAATGACCTGGTTAACTTGAAATTAAAGGGATGTTCTAAAGAAGTTTGAGCTGTATTGAGAGAATCTGTGGCATGCCTTTAACTACCACAGAAAATAATTTTGTCCCTCATTTCGAAAAAATAAATTATGTGTTCACAGTAGTGTTTTTACAACTTAAAGGGTTAGTTCACCCAAAAATGAAAATAATGTCATTTATTACTCACCCTCATGTCGTTCTACACCCATAAGATCTTCGTTATTTTTTATTAAATCTGATGGCTCAGTGAGGCCTCTATTGCCAGAAATGTCACTGAACCTCTCAAGATCCAGAAAGGTACTAAAGACATATTTAAAACAGTTCATGTGAGTACAGTGGTTCTACCTTAATATTATAAAGCGACGAGAATACTTTTTGTGCAGCAAAAAATAAATAAAATTAAAAAATAAAATAAAATAAAGACTTTTCAACAATATCAAGTGATGGGCAATTTCAAAACACTGCTTTGAAGCTTTACAAATGTTTTGTTTCGAATCAGTGGTTTTTCTGAATCAGTGGTTTTGTTTCGAATCAGTGGTTTTAAGTCAAGGGGCAAGGCATTCCATAGAGTTTAGAAGCAGAAAAGTGCCCCTCGTGTTTTTGCTAAAGCAAATATTTTAATTCTTGCATACAAAAATAAATAAATAAACAAACAAACAAATAAAATGTGTTATATAAGATGTAAAGTTGTCTAAAACACCCTTTAAGTGGTGAGACTACTGTTCTGGGTGGATGAACCTCCAGATATGCATTAAAATATGTAAGTCCTCTGTGTGAAGCTCGTTGTAAACAGAACTTTGCAGATGATTGAGTATTCATGTGCTTATATTACACATATATAGACATCAATTTGTGCATTTTTTCCGTACACACATTTTCTCTTTATTTTTAGAAACTGAAGGACAAGTCGAAATTATTTAAATCATTACATTTGTATTGAACTCAAGCATTCCTTTAACTTCATGTCACACAGGCTGTTAAATTCATGGGGGAAAATACTGTGCCAATCAATTCTGAAATGAGGAAAAGACGACTGTGGGTTTAGTATCCTGCTGCGTACATGTCTGCAAAATGACAATGAGTTCAACACCAACCAATAACATGTAATGATTAACAATAAGACCATCTGAACTGAACCAAGTTCAAACGAAAGAGGCCACATTGGGACTGAGGAGAACACCTTACCTGGGCTCCTGATGGCCCCACCTTTTGCAGCTAAGGGAATGGTTTAACAAGACAGTGAAGTACAGTCCAAGCAGTGGTGTTCAGCTGGAATTTCATTTTTTAGAGCAGAAATGATTCTTGAAATCATTTTTATCCAGTTTTGTTAAAGCAACATCAAGTGATTTCAAACTCATGCCATCTGGTTTTGATTATCTGATCAATTTTAATTAAAAATATATATATTTTTTTCCCCAACAATGAAACGCAAACAATATAATTAGCCTCACATTTTCTCTCAGATAGATGTTTGACATTATTTTAAAATTGTTTTGTTGTGAGTCTGGAATTTGTTTTATATTGACACATCTATATAAAATAAAACCAGCTGATGTGGTGTGAAGGATTTTTAAAACTTGGTCCTTTTTGGTCACTAAAAGATGTGTTCACCCAAAATTAAAAGAAGTCACCTTCATGTAAACCCATATGACATTCTTTTTTTTTTTTTTTTTTTCACTGAACACGTTCGAAAGGCTTTCAAACTTGCAAAATTATGAAAAAATGAATTGAAAAGATCCCACCCAAAAGCACAATTCGTTAATGAATCAGTGCTGCTTCTTTAGAGCTAGGGCAGATGACAAAATGTTTAGTGAAGACTTAAATTTCAGTCTGTAAATCTTGCATTACTTCGGAAGACTTGAAAAAAAGAAAAAGTGCACAAGTCATATGGACCACTTTTATGACATTTTTTATTAAAGGTGCTTTTGTGTCCTTTGTAAAGCCTGAATGGATTTTTTTTTTTTTTTTTTTTCAAAATCCTGCTTTTATGTTCCACAAAGAAAGAAAGCCATATGAGTTTGAAAGAGCATGTGCGTAAGAAATAGTGACAAATTGAACATTTCTGGTGCACTATTCTGTTCCTTTAAGCTTTTTCCCTTCAGCATGTACAGTACCGATATCAAAACTCAGTCACTTAACACAACATACTGTGTTACATTCATAATGCATTATTAGCATGTATAACACATAATACTGGGTCACGGCGGTCTATGGTGAACCCAATGACCACAAATGGTGATTGTTATGGCAAGCTGATGGTTGTCAACAAGAATTATACATGCTTGTAGTGATTTTACAATCTCATAAAAATAATGCATTATTTGAATGAAAAGGCCTGTGCGGCACTTAATTTAAGACTCACCGCTGTGCACATCATATATCCGGCCCCAAAATCAAAGCGACACTGTTGGTTCATAGAGTAATCCAGCCCAGGCAGCTGTGGAAGCTCCTCCCACGTGTGCTCGAACGGGTCATCACGGAGACAATCATATGAACTACAGAGGCAGAATGAGGTGGTATATAATCCAGTATAGTAGAGTTGTGATTGATTGGGTGTATGTGTGCATCTAGTACTCACTGCAGGTAGCGGCCTAGTTCCTGTTGACTACAGCGGGACCAGTGGAACCGGTGGAAAGCAGCCTGCACCAGTGGGGCCATGATGCTCCCCATCTGCACCTCATCTCCACAACGGTTCCCCTGCCCATCATGCTCCATTCCCAACCTATAACACACACATACATATATATATACACAAACAATTAACATTTTTAAGGACAACTTAGGAAAGTCACCATATTTATGGAATTACATAAATTTGTTCCTGAACTAATTGTTTTTCGTTTTTTACAAATTGGTTGAGTGTGTGTGTCAATGATTCAATCGTACATGAATGTAATTTGGAGGCCCTACATCCATTATCATATGACCAACCAGCATCAGTTGCATCACTTCACTTCCGTTAACAAATCCTGTCCCATGGCCTCATGGGACAGTAAAATGTATATCGGATGCACATTTCAGAATCACGGCGGAAGTAGTAAGTCATCCGGGTACTTTTTCACCAACTGTGAAAACTGTGAATAGGAACATACTAATCTTTTCACATACTGCTTTTCGCTAACTATATAGTTGGCAAGCATACGGTTTCAAATGAAGCCAGTCACATGTTTATTTATAAATTAATCAGTGATTTAAACAAATCGGTTGTGAACAATCCAATGATTTACTGATTCAGTCACTTTTTGCCATCTACTGTATGGGCATTTTAATGTAACTTGCAGAAAGAATCACTATAAAATCCCCACTACTAAAAACTGGAAAGTCTTTTCGAATGTAGCTCAACCTATAAGATTCAAAGACCAGAACTAACTGTTGTGTAAATTAAAATATATGAGATAGCTTTTGACATACTGTTATTAGGCAAGCAGGGGTGCAGCAGGTACTCACACATGGCCGGTTTCATGCGCTACCACAAAAGCAGACGAGAAACCATCCTCATGATTGAGAGTGCAGCTCCGTACGGGATGACACATGCCTGTGACAGGAGCGTAACCTAGCAACACATAAGAACACCTGACTGAGTTTGTCCTTCTCACATCTTCATCACTATAAACACATTTTTAGCTCTTATTCACCACTGATCTGAGGCCTGAGGTCAAGATCATTTCAAGATCATTGTAGCATGTTCTTGTAGTGTGTGTGTGTTCATGTTTGAATAATCATCTGCTTTTAATAGCAACTCTGGAGGTTGATGATGCTGTGTTGGTGAGTGTCTTTGTGCATTTTACCCTGCATCCCCGTGGGTCCAAACTCTTGACGAGTGAGAAAGATGGCGTGATCGTGGTATTCTTTATCATTAGTGTCCTTCCTCTGCTGTTCGAAAGCCCATCGACACACATTCTCCAGACTCTGAGAAGGGTTGCCCAGCTCAATGAGACTCGTGGACTGAAAGCATACATGAGAAGGTGAGCTAAATTTTGATTTCGCTATTGGAATCTGGTGAAGGTATGAATCAATTTTAAACATCTAAATTAAGTTGTAGGTTCAATACAAACTATTAAAGGGTTAGTTCACCCAAAAATTAAATGTCGTTCCACACCCGTAAGACCTTCGTTCATCTTCAGAACACAAATTAAGATATTCTTTTTTTTATCCTCCATTGAAAGCAACAAAATTACCATATTCAATGTCCAGAAAAGTAGTAAAAACATTGTTAACATGTGTGTGATGCTGACGCAGAAGCCGGCCAAAAATGAGCCGGCGTTCGGACGTAAACACGGAAACGCAGCACTGTGCCAACTGCTTAACAGACTGACAGGGAAAAAAATTGTTAAATAAAGTCATTATTTTTGTTTTGTTTTCTCGTCACTTCATATTCTCGTCACTTCATAACATTAAGTTTGAACCACTGTAGTCACGTTGACTATTTTAACAATGTTTTTACTACTTTTCTGGACATTAAATGTGGTCATTTTGTTGCTTTCAATGGAGGATAAAAAAAACTCATGGATTTTATCAAAATATCTTAATTTGTGTTGATTAGTGAACTAACCCTTTAAAGGAACAGTACATCAAAAAATGTAAATTCTATCATAAAAGCAACTACTATTCCAAAGCTTTACATTTGCATTCCATCTTGTCATTAGGGTTTGGAAGGACACGAGGGTGAGTAAGATTTGAAAGTTATGAATACTGATGATTGTTACCATCGGCCCTTTATAAATATGTACACTACCATTCAAAAAAAAACTCTTATGCTCACCAAGGCTAAAAATATAGTAAAAAACAGCAATTATTGTGAATTATTATTACAATTTAAAATAACTACTTTCTACTCTGATATATTTTTCAAAATATAATTTATTCCTTTGATTAAAGCTGAATTTTCAGCATCATTACTCCAGTCTTCAGTGTCATATGATCCTGCAGAAATCATTCTAATATGCTGATTTAGTGCTGAAGAAACATTTCTTTTTATTTTTGATGTTGAAAATAGTTCTGTGCTCAATATGTTGGTGTAAACAGTACTGTTTTCACAATTCTTGGCTGAATAGAAAGTTCAAAAGCATTTATTTGAAAAATCATTGCTGAAAAAAACTATAATTATAATTAATTTAACTTTAATTATTATATAATTAATAAAAAAAATAAAAAAATGTACTGACCCCAAACTGGCATATAACCACAAGACAACATTATATGTGTTAACATGAAAGTACTGTAATAGAATCGTATGCTAACATTGTCTCTTTAGTCCTTCCACACCCATAAGACCTTGTTCATCTTCAGAACACAAATTAAGATATTTTAGTGAAAAGGTTTTTTTTTTTTTTATCCTCCATTGAAAGCAACACAATTACTGTCATTCAAGGTCCAGAAAAGTAGTAAAAACATTGTTAAATAGTCAACGTGACTACAGTCGTTCAACCTTAATATTATGAAGCAACAAGAATACTTTTTTTGCGCAAAAAAAAAAAAAAAACGACTTTATTCAACAGTATTGGCTCTGTTCACTCGAGCTAATACTGAGCCGGTGTTTGGATGTAGAACCTGGAAGCACTGCAATGTAAAAAGCGTATGAGATTGACAGGGGAGAGACAAATCTGTTGAATAAAGTCGTTATTTTTGTTTTGTTTTTGCACAAAAAAGTATTCGTCGCTTCATAATATTAAGGTTGAACCACTGTAGTCACACTGACTATTTAACTGACGTTTTTACTACTTTTCTGGACCTTGAATGACAGTAATTTCGTTGCTTTCAATGGACGAGAAAAAAACCTTTTCATCAAAATATCTTAATTTGTGTTCCAAAGATGAACAAAGGTCTTATGGGTTTAGAATGACATGAGGGTGAGTAATTAATGACAGAAATTCACTTTTTGTTGAACTAAGCCTTTAATGCTAGAAAACCTATAGTAGATTTCATATAAAGTGCATCTCACGCACTTACCCCTTAGACATCTAATATAATTACATCGCTGAACACTGAAAAATTGTTGTTTGTTATTACTCTGAGGGATGAATCGAAACTATTTTCTGTGGTCAAATCACAGATGCTGAACCCAGGCTGTTCCTTTAATCAGAGGACAGACGCCTAAACAATTACGTCAACACAAACTACAAAAGCACGACACAATTGTTCATCAATCATTTAGTATCATTAACACCCTTTGATGTTAAAAGTACTGAACAATCCAATCAATATAATTTGTATAGTGAAAACGTTTGACATGAAATGTTTATATAATAACAAAAGAAAAAACGACAGCCATGACGCTGTTATTATTGCTTCATTTCACACTTGTGTGAACACAGACGTAAATATTGCTCTGGTTTTCTTCTGCAATCTGTGCAGGGAGATAAATGTGTATGTGGAGAAACATCCAGACAGGAATGCGCGGCTTGTCTTGATGACGTGGCCACGAGAGCCATTGGAAGTAGGAGATCCTTTCCAGATGTGTGTCCTGAAACTGCCTCTCTCTCTCTCTCTCTCTCTCCCTGTGCCTTATTTTACGTTGTATCAAGGTCATGAACTCTGAGAGCTACGCTGCAATGTCTTCATCAACCAGTAGAGGGAGGCTTCACCATTCCAATGCCTTGCTGTGCACCATGGGAAAGAAAGAGGGTGGTGGGAAATAACTCAACTCAGCATCATTCTCAGCACAAGTGCATCCAGCGCTTTATTCTCTCATTACACTTAATTTATTTGTGACTGATGATTTTTTCATGCAGAAGGTTTGTGTGCAGGCAGCAAACTAATGTAAACTAGTTACTAAACACAAGATTTATCTTCAATTATCTACATTCCATCACTGAGATGTTTGTTGATAATGTCATGAAGGGTGTTTCTCAGGATTCTGTACACAGGAGAGTTTCTCTTGTTGTTCTTGTTAACGGAATACATGACAGACGTGCAAGCATGCTCATTAAAAGAACATCTCTGTATCTTTATCGTCTCTGTGATCTGCTGAACACACACGGACACACACTTATACACACGCGCGCTCTGTAGATTGATGCTGGGTGTGTCGTGTCAGGGTCTCTTTATCTTTTTCGGCGCTAGGTGAGGGGAAGAGCAGAACAGATGTGTGGAAGAGACTGTGATGTTGGAACCATGTTGGAGGTGCGCGGGGTCACTCGGTTGATCGGTGCGTGCCGCTGCCGGCAGCAACGGTTGCCACAGTAATTGGGAATGATGGACAACCTGCTGGCAAGACGGGCGAGGCTGCATGCTGATTGGGGCTGAGGCGGCAGGGGAGAGGAGTGGGTGTGGAAGAACCAGGCGTTTGTGTAAGAGCGAGAAAAATAGGGAGGGAGAGGTGGAGAGAAAAAGATACAGATGGAGAAAGATGTATATCTGTGGCAGTGCTTTTGAAATAAGTGGGAGATCTAGAGTGATTTGAGGATGCGAGTGAGTGCGAATTAGAAAAAGCAGTGGAAAGGTTTCCACACTGAAAGAGTGAAGCTGAGATAAAGGTTAACAAATATGTAATGAAATGGAACAACTGCATTAATGTGCCTCTACTTACGTAAGTAAACAGATAATAACAATGAAAAAAAAAGAAGAAAAAAAAAATCATCATCGACATCATGCATTGAGTTATGATAGCCATGGATTGAGTTCTGTGCATGAGTATTTGTTTTAATGACATAATATTTTGGACAAACTAGTTTTATGGGCTATTAGTCATTTATGTTTAAAGCACTTTGGTTATTTTGTAACTGCTGTCATGACAATCCTGTAAGAATGTGTTAATTTTGAAAAATATGCATATTCATTCACATTCTTAAAATGTACTCTTATGAACAGAGCTTTTAAAAAAAAAAGGACTATTCCAGCCTAATAGAAATTAATGCTTGCTCTATTATTTAGTTTTAAAATAAATGTCCAAAAGATAAAAAATAAAATAAAATAAAATAAAAGAGAGAGAGAGAGAAAAAAAATAAACGGAATCTTAAAAGCTGGATGGATACCAACATGGGAATGTGAACAGGTGGATAACTTTTTTCATTCAGTAAGAAGACAAATACACTGGAAAATGTGCATCAAAAAAGTCATGTGACTTTACCTCAAGTCATGTGACTTAACACACCCAGAGAAGAAAATAAAACATTTTTGCACCAATCCCCCACTGGCAGTGTTTTTGTTTTTTTCTTTTCTCTTGAACACATACTGAAGGTTGGAAACTGGTGTATTCATGAAATCTTCTAAAAATATTTAAATTTTACATATAAATTAAATACGCAATTTAGATGGAAACCATGGTTATAATCATTAAATAAATGTATTAAAAACATGTTTGTTAATTAAAATAAAGAAATGTATATACAGTCAAACCAAAAATTATTTAGACATTTTTAGTATATTTTTAATAGTGGGTGCAGGACACTATAGTTCATTTATGTAAGTGAGGATAGCAAAAATAAAATAAACTGTGACATATTATACCCAAAAATTCTTCATACAGTGGACTACCAGTAAAACTGATAAAAATTTGGGACTAAAATGTATTCAGACACTTTGACCTGACCATGTTTTGCTTAAGTGTTATCTGATATAATTAAGATTTTTTTTTCTTTCTGACACAGCTGACACAGTTTAAGATCTTGTCATATTTTATTACCATTTTTTTTTTTTTTTTTAATTATAGTGAATAAACTGTATTACTGAATGAAATGTTCAAGGTGTCTGAATAAATTCTGGTTTGACTATATATACATATATATATATATATATTTTTTTTTTTTTTATTTTTTTTTTTTTATAAAGTCAATTGCATTTATTTTGTGTCATGCCATCTACGCCAGAATCTGCCACTTGGACTTCAGACGGTCGGTCTGATGATGTCAGAAAGTTTTTTTTTTTTTTCTCTCTCTTTAACCCTTTACAGCACAGCATTGCCCTCAGGCAATGGAAAGTTTTCTTAAGCCCTATGTTTAGTAAATTTTTCTTTAAATGATTACAACCAATTAGAAAATTTAAGAAAGTAACAAAGAACAGTTCAGTAAGGTGTGGGAGTCACTATCGAGCATCATTTAAAGGTAGGACAACCTGTTCTGACACAACATCACAGGAGCACATGGTGTGAGAAGAAGGCAAGATTATTTGCTTTAGTAATCTTATTTAAAATGACATAAACTGTACATGAAAAATATGTGTGTGTGTTTATGAAGGTGTAGAGAAGCCTTTTGTCAGGTTTTATGATGTTTTTTTATTTTGCATGTTCAGAAATTCAGTTTGTCTTTTTGTTGCCTCAGGGCAATGTTGTGCAATAAGGGGTACTTTTTGAGGATGTTTTGGACAATACCTCACATTGGCAATAATGTGTTATAAGAAGGGAAGATGCAGGGTTCCTGGGTGTGCAGGAACACCCAAAGTGATGTGAAAGTTTCGTACAGAGTGAAATCTTATAACATGAAGTACATTATATGGCATGACACACTACATGATACAGACCTATGCATGTTTCAAATTCAATATATCAATGTCTTTCAAGTGTTTTTCCCTTTTTACTTAAATGATTTCTTAAAAAAAAATTTTTATTTTTTTTATTTTTGATTTTGATGATCATTTTCTCTTTGATTCTGTACCATTGTTGCACAAAAAAAAAAATATTTTATCAATAAAATGTTCCCAAATGAACCAAAAAATTACGTGGAATATTTGTTTTTTTCATGTGCCATCAACATGTGTGCAGTAGAGGGTTAAAATCGTATATTTATTTTGTATCTAAACTGGGTTTAGAGAGCCAGCCCACAGGTCAACCGACCCACTGGGAATGTCCCGGTGCTCCCTGTGGCCACCACATCCCTGAATGGAGTTTTTAAGTCACAGTGAGAAGCAGATGAAGCGTGACCAGTAACAGACTGAAGGAAAAAGACAGAATGGAAAGGAAACCAGAGGATGTATAAGCACAGGGACAGAGATGAAGAGAGAACTGACACAGAGAGAGAGAAAGAGAGAAAGAGAGAAAGAGAGAGAGAGAGAGAGAGAGAGAGAGAGAGAGAGACCTGTGTGTCAACCGCTTGATGAGTTCATGTGGGACAGTTTGCATTTTAAGAACTTAATCCTGGAAAGACAAGGCCAGAGGGACAATCACCACAAATCAGTGCAGGAAACGCCATCTGCCTGACCTGCTGCAGACCTCTGTCTCTCCATCTCACCTGAAACTGCACGTAATCACCATGTAACCCCCCACACTATCTGTCACTGAGGAAAAATCACCATTTATCATAATGTCTGGGGGTGGTATAGTGTCTCAGTAAGAAGAGCAAAATTTGAGGGCACCATAGCGTTGTGAGCTATTCCTCCCGCTGGGTGAACTGACATTTGTGGTAATGGTAAGCTCCGTCGCAGATATAGAGAGGTGATGGATTGTCATGTTTAAGTGGCTTAAAAATATCTTCCTCATGGGTTACGCACCTAGATAGCACTCCTGGAGAAAAGATCCTTTCTTCCTGAACTTGATACTGATTAAATAAATGGTGTAGGTGTTAACTTCACAATTTATTAACATGTATTTTTCCAGATATCATATTATTCAGACATTCTCTGAGGAAAATTGCTCTTTCAAAGCTCTGTTGTGTTTGTCTCAGGTAATTTCTGAGTCACAAGTGGCACCAAGCAGAATTAACATCACAAAAAAATAATAACTTTTCTAAACTCCCATTAATCTATGGGAATTTAACCTGTGACAGGCTTAATTACATGTCAAACTGGCATGAGAGAAAGTATTCTAATAAAAAAGAAATTTACATACTTGACCTAAAGTAAAACTTTTGTCTTCTGTACTCCCTAAAAATCCTTAGGAGAAATAAACGTAGAAACAAATAAGACAATTAAGCAATATCACATTAGCAAAAGTTAATATATTTCAGCATGGGTGCAAGTGTGATATTGCTTTTATACAACAGTTCAATAAACTTAATGAGTACTTAATGAACTTATTTGAGCAACTTACATTTTAGACACAATGTTGCCAATTACTCTTACAAAAGGTACAAAACAACAGCAAAAAAAAGTTTTGTCTCTGAGCAACGCACAATAGTGGCTTTCCTGAAAGAATTAGTGTTTTTGAACAAATCAGTTTAATAAATGTTTGAATTACTCACTCATAACTGAATTAATGAATCACTCACTGATTGATTCATGTATGATTTAATAATTCAGTTATTTTGTTCCTAAATGTACCAGTATTTGCGAACAAACTGGTCAAGTAAATAATTCAATGACTCTCTCATAAAGGCAGTCACTTGTTTGGTTCCTGAATGAGTGAATGAAGTGTTTGGAACGAATTGCTTAAATTAATGATTCGAAGACTCACTCATAAATGATTGATTCATTGATTCAATGATTCATGTGAATGACTCAATGATTAATGGAAACAAATCAATGATTCACTCAAAAATAATCAATCTGAATGAATTAATCAGTATTTATGAACAAATTAAGTATTCAATGACTCAGTCATTAGTCACTTGTATTGTTCCGGAATAAATCAGTGTTTTACACAAATAACTTGAATTAAAGTGTTTTAAAAATGAAAATTACCCCATAATTTACCCTCAAACCATCCTATGTGTATATGAGTTTCTTCTTTCAGCCAAACACAATCAGAGTTATATTAATAGTTTTCAGTGCGACAGCCATATGCATTTGATGTATTCGTGTTATAACGTAAGATATAGCGTAGTACGTCATGATGTAGCATAGAATATCATGGCATTGTTTACTATGTTGCAGAAGTTAACGCTTTTTGGACGCAAGTCGAATGCGTATGGCTGTCACGCCAAAAGCTCGTTATTTTACATTGTAAAGTTTTAAATAAGGATATTTGTCTTACACAAACGCATCGATTTGCTTCAGAAGGCCTTTATTAACTGCCCGTAGCCATGTGGAGTACGTTTCATGATCAATGGACGCACTTTTCTGGACTTCACAAACTCCAATCACTCCCATTATAAAGCTTGGACAAGCCAGGATATTTTTAATAATCATTTTTGGGTGAACTATCCCTTTAATGATTAAATGAGTCACTCATAAAAACAGTCACCTATTGCCACCTACTGGCATAACGATGTAAACTACGTAAACAGTCACTGAAAAATCTCCACCACTAATACATATGTAATGAACACTATTGCTATTTATTTAATCTCATTTATGTCTAGATGAGATACTGAAGAGATATGGGATTTTCTTAGTGAGGAGCTAAACAAAAATTGTGCTAAATACTGTAGCACTAAAAGTGGTTCATTGGCATGTAATCATAGTGGAACCACTTAAAGCATAATATATAGCATCTATCTTTAAAGGTGCTATACAGCACCTTTGTCAAATGGTACTATGTAGAACCATAAGAGTTGACTGAAAACTTTACTTACATAATGCTTCGATCATAAAACATCAAGATATAGCCTAATTATTTGACTACATAAATAACACAAAGCAGTTCATATATGAATATATCCTTTTTCATTGAAGTTTGTGACATAATTTTGGTATGTAACTGACTTCACAAACGACTCCTACTGTCGAGCCTCTTATCAGTTTACTTTCATTCAAAGACTACAGCCGATCACCATGTCTTAGCTTTCTCTCATCCTCCAATTGTATTCCTCCTTCCACATAATTTAAACAGCAACTGACAGCTCTCAGTATCCAAACGTTCTTGTTGTATCCCACCACCACCCTATTCTCATATCTAAAACATATTTTAGATATGTTACTCAACTCTCGTTTGCTATGAACGGGAATTTACTACAATGGCAAAAGCTGTTTTGGAACACTTTTATGCTTTTCTGAGGTCAAAAAGTCTCATATCTTCAGGAAACATGTATTTTAATGTCATTTTTTAATCCTTTTCCCAACTAAACTAAGAGACTAAGTGAGAGTTTTTAAAGAACTATACAGGAGCTTAACGGGTTCTTTGTATGGCAGTGGTGCTATATAGCACCTTATTATACATAAAACGTTTTTGCAAGTGAGTGTGCAGTCAAATCTCATATATATTTAGATTTATCTCTCCTGACCTGCACCTTGGACGGAGTGCGTTTTTTTATGTCGTTTTTGATTACTTGATATAGCACCTTAACCACCCCAAAGAACCGCTGAAGAACCATACCGGGCTTAACAGGTTCTTTATATAGTAGCAGTGCTATATAGCACCTCAAACACCCCAAAGAACCACTGAAGAACCTAGTTTTGTGTGTGTGTGTCAGATGAAAGCTGAGCCTAGAACTGTGGTCACTATCAGGTCAACCACATCTGAGACTGGCTCCCTGATCTGAGATCAGCCTCCCCCTGATCTCCAGTTACAGGAAGAGCAGCATTTTATGGAGCTCTGTTTATGAATGAGGCAGGGTCATCATTGATTGTTTATCTGGCATTCTTGATTCTTCTTCCCAGAATCCTTTGCTCGGTCCCATAGGGGAGGTGCTGGTGTGTGCGTGTTTATGTGTTGGGGTGGGGGGGGTATTAGGAAGGCAATTGCATAACATCAGCACTCTGTGTGCTTTGGTGTTGAACTGTGAAGGCGTGCGACTTTGAAAAGACTCCCATGGGAAAGCTGTGCTTTTAGTTCCCGTTTGCTCAGTCCGGTGGAATAACAGGCCCTAGGCCATGGTGAGCACCCAGCAGAAGGGGGTGGGAAAAAGATGCTCATGTAAGCTAAGCTAGCAGTGTGTTTATGTGTTTGTGTAGGTGTGAGTGTGAGACAGAGAGTGAAAGAGAGAGAGAAATGGAGTGTGTGTCTATACATGTTTGCTGCTGATGCAATATGTCAAACTGTCATGACACAGAGCTGCAAAGGTGCTAAATGGCTACAGACAGCAAAATGGTTCATTTGGGAATTTTTGTAAAAAGAAAAAATGATGTTTTTTGATGTAACTAGGTTACATCAGTGCTCTATCAGAGTGAAAACTAGAGTCTGAACATGAAATCCGTCTTAGATGAAACACCAACTATTAAAGAGAAGTGTGTAATTTCTCCACTACTAGCGAAACCAAACTGAACTGAAAATAAAGTTTTCCAATCACTCCGTCCGTCTTCAACTAATTAAAAAAAAATAAAAAAAATAGCCCTGTCCTAAACTCATGCCACTGTTTGAGCCACAGCTTAATGTATGGGGCTGCATCCGAAATCACATACTTCTCTATTAACAGTATGTGACAGAAGAAGTCTGATTTCTGACTTCCGAATTCACAGCACTCATAAAAACAGCCCAGTCTCATTAGAAAATCATACCTGTGGGAACATTTTTGCAAAACCAAAAATATGTAGCGCCCTGTACATTTCGTGACAGTTTCAATGTGAAATGTCCACTGAGTGGCGCTAAAAGCGTATTCAGTTTTTTTCCGAAACAGATGAACGTGAATATGGCACGTTTATATTATGTTGGTTTTATACTTATCACCGCAGTTCTGATTTGAAATGTCCGGTGAGTGGCACTAATGCTCCATTACATTTAAAAATAATGTACCACAAACACTACACCTAAACCTACCTGATAGTGTTAACAAAAGCAAATGTGACATAAAAAGCATTCGTAATCATGCCATTTTAGTTTGTTTTGATCTCTCTTACCATGACTCGTCTTTCACAGGATTCGTACCCATGGCTTCCGCATTCTAAGTACAACACTGTATCAGCTACCGAGCAAACTTATTATGACTGAAAAGCGAAACATATGGAGCTGGTTAAGCAATGCCAAGTCCAAAATGTATTTGTTTACAAATCGCGCGCTTTGGTAAAAGCGTTTTGAGATCATAACATAATATTTTTCAAGGAGACGTAAAAACAAGTCTTTATTAATCCATAATCTGACCCTGTAATCATAACTGTGTATGAAAACGATTTAAAGTGCTTGCTGTTTTACCGCCTCTAGTGTTCATCTCTGTTGGAAACTGCAGTGATATGTACGTATTGGTACGCAAAAATGTTATCACAAGTAGCCTACGTCTTTCCATGAGACTAGGTTGCATAAAAAAGCAGGCAAAAAGTACCCAGATTACCTACTTCTACCAGCGAGATTCTGTAGTGTGCATGGACACTTGGACACTGTACGATGGACACTTTACTATCCCATGAGGCCACGGGAGAGGATTTGTGAATGGCAGTGACATGACACAATTTACGCTGGTAAGTGATAAGGGCAACATGGCGAATGTAGTACGTCCAGATTACATTCATACTACACATATTCATACTATATAGAACATACTTTTTTAGCGGTTATGAAGTCATTACTTTTTCAAAATAAATGTCTACTCAAGAGAGTATGTGATTTCGGATGGAACCTGAGACAATCCTTGAACAATGTTAAAACTGTCACAAAACCACAGTGAAGAGACAAATTGTTTGTCTCTGAAGCATTTCACTAAATAAAAGATTGTACAAAATATGACTACAAAGATTTGTGATGTCATTTGAATTTTTTTTTTGTTTTGTTTTTTTGTTTTTAAATGTAGATAAAAGATGTACTGAATCAAACATGATCATCACGTGTACTAAAACCAGGAGTGTGCAATAAAATAGCAAATAGGGAACATTTAAATTTCATGCTTAATTTAAACTTTTCATCTGATATCTGATGCATCTGATGTCATTAGATTGATAATTCACACACAATGGTCCTTACCTTTTTGGCATCCACCAAAACAATCCGAACTAGCACCACGTTTATTCGTGCCCCAAGAGAATGGTCATGATAGATCTCGTTAACCTGTGAAGAGAGAAAAGCAGTGTTAGATCCAACATTAAGAGCGTACAAAAGATTTCTATTTTTAATAGGTGCTGCTTTGGGGCTTCATGGGGGATCATGTGACACTGAAGACTGGAGTAATGGCTGCTGAACAATTCAGCTGTGCCATCATAGAAATAAATTATATTTTACAATATTTCTCAATATTGTTTTACTGTATTTTTGATCAAATGAGTGCCGCCTTGGTGAGCACAAGAGACTTCATTCAAAAACACAAACTTTTGAATGCTACATCTGATAAAATACATTTAATCCCTATGAAGCTAATATATGTTTCAGCTTAAAACATAACTCCAGGCTAGTCTGATTTGCTGGTTTTAGAGAGGTTTCGGGTGGGAAAAAACAGCTAGAACATCTTAAGCCAGCTAAGACCAGCAAACCATCTCAGGCCAGGGCATTTTCAGCATGGTTTTTAAGGTTTTACCAAATTTTAGGGGTCATTTGGTCCCCACAGAGACAGCAATGTAGCACACATTAGCAACACACAGACAAACTACAGAGGTCCCAATAATGTTCAAGAGAGCCTTTTTCAATTCCCATGATTCTCCAGTTTGACTTCTCACCCCGTGCCTCAGCCATCTTTACTTATTCAGTTTGCTGAAGGATGGGCCTAATGCACTGTGGGAAACGCGGTTCCCAGACAGAGAGGGAGACAGAGGCAGACAAATTGGTACAGAAGTTCAGACATTGTGTCCTCTGCCGCTCTGGAAGCCTGCTAATGAGACACTGAGATGTATACACAGCCAACAATAATGAGATTTCTGATGGACAGACTGCGGGAGGGGAAGCGAGAATAAGAGACGAAGACAGACAAGAAGAAAGGGGCTTAAAAGAGGGTGGCAAGGAAGAAGGAAAAGATTATAACAACATGCTTTCCGAAACCGATGTGTTGCTGCACCGACTCACCTGCTCTTTTATATTGCCAAGCAACCGGCAAACTTCAGAATTGGGCGGAGCCCTCTCTCTCCCTCTCTCTCCCTCTCTCTCTGTATTCTTGGCATTCCCTCTTCGTTTGCTGTCATTCCTTTTGACTGTCGGAATATGTCCTGGTTGTGCTGTCTGTTTGTCAGTGTTTCGTTATGTTTCTGCAGACTTTGTTTTTACAATTCACAACTTTTCTGAATTCATCATCTCTTCCCCTTCAGTTTTAAATCAGTATATGTGTCTGCAGCTGCCAAAAGCTTATCTTTCAAACTAGTGTATAGGCCTTTTCCGTAGAGTTCGCCAAGATTTCTTCAGAAATTCTAAAGAGCGCAGCTCTTAGGCTTGGTTGCCTTAGTAACAATATTAATACAGATGACTAGTAAAGGCATAGAAGGCAAAGCCAGGTGACCATGACTCCAGTGTTCTAAACGTTAATGATCGTTAAACTGAGGCACGACTTTCATACGGAACACACACTGTGCAACACCTCAGGACTCTGCATTAGGAGAAGCAGTGCATGATGGGATATGGCTACTGCCTTGTTTCCAGACTTCACTTCAAAGAAAGAAGTTCATTTCTCTCACATTATTACAGTTTACACTAGGGCTGATATATGATACACACACACACACACACACACACACACACACACATATATATATATATATATATATATATATATATAAAGTAAATATTGGGACACCCCTCCAAATCATTGAATTCAGGTGTTACAATCACTTTCATGGTCACAGGTGTATAAAATCAATCACCTAGGCATGCAGACTGCTTCTACAAACATTTGTGAAAGAATGGGTCACTCTCAGGAGCTCAGTGAATTCAAGCCTGGTACCGTGATAGGTTGCCACCTGTGCAATAAGTACATTCGTGTAATTCGAAATTGGGAACAACAGCAACTCAGCCACGAAGTGTTAGGCCACATAAAATCACAGAGCGGGGTCAGCGCATGCTGAGGCGCACAGAAGTCGGCAACTTTTTTGTCAATAGCTACAGACCTCCAAACTTCGTGTGGCCTTCAGATTAGCTCAAGAACAGTGTGTAGAGAGCTTCATGGAATGGGTTTCCATGGCCGAGCAGCTGCATCCAAGCCTTACATCACCAAGTGCAATGCAAAGCGTTGGATGTAGTGGTGTAAAGCACACCACCACTGGACTCTAGAGCAGTGGAGACGTGTTCTCTGGAGTGACGAATCACACCTCTTCTGGCAACCCAATGGATGAGTCTGGATTTGGCGGTTGCCAAGAGAACGGTACTTGCCTGACTGCACAGTTTGGTGTGCTGGCCTGCACAGTCCTGTGTCCTGACCTTGAGTCCTGACCTCAACCCGACAGAACACATTTGGGATGAATTGGAGCGGAGACTGCGAGCCAGCCCTTCTCGTCCAACATCAGTGCCTGACCTCACAAATGCATTTCTTGGAGAATAAGTTTCAAAAATTCCCATAAACACACTCCTAAACCTTTTGGAAAGCCTTCCCAGAAGAGTTGAAGCTGTTATAGCTGCAGAGAGTGGGCCAACTCCATATTAAACCCTACGGATTAAGAATGTCATTAAAATTCATGTAAAGTTCATATATATATATATGTATATGTATGTATATGTATGTATGTATATGTATGTATGTATATATATATATATATATATATATATATATATATATATATATATATATATATATACATACTATATATCCACTTTAGACATTCAAATAACTAGTAAAGAAGTAACTTTGCAACTTTATTATACTGTAAGAGTTAAGGTTAGTAGAAAAAGTTGACATGTACTTGCAAAGTTACTTATAGTCAGTAGAATGTCTGTTGGGGAAGCATCAAAATAAAGTGTTAGCAGATTGGCCTCCTGAATCATCCAGGTGGATGCTGCACATTGGTGGTGGGTGAGGAGAGTCCCCCTTCCATATGTAAAACGCTTTGAGTACCCAGAAAAGGGCTATATAAATGTAACAAATTTTTTATAATTATTATTATAGATATAAAGCAGACAGTCTACTAATACTCTAATGACTGATAGTTGACATGTTGCAAAGTTAGAATGTCTAAAGTGGATTATTGAAATAAAGTGTTGATTCAAGTAGTAATATGTAAAAAAATATATATATATTGATAACCAGTGTTGGTGGTAACGCATTACAAGTAACTTGAGTTACGTAATCAGATTACTTTTTCAAGTAACTAGTAAATACCTTTTTTTAAATTTACAACAAAATATCTAAGTTACTTTTTTAGATTTATTGGCTGACAGCTATCCTGTCTCCATGTTGAGAGAAATAAAGTGCAGAGGCGTTGTGTGCGCTGTATGAACATGATGGTTATTGTAGTTCTAGACTAAATGTGAACATGCATTTACTCATCTCACTTGCACAAAAATATTCAGTATTCCTCTAAATGAAGTTTATGCAAACCTGTAATAATTAACTATATTAAATTACACATATATTTTATGTATTTAATCTCACTTTAACCAATGTTTTTGCTGCTGACCTTCA
The DNA here is from genome assembly GCA_037101425.1 of Elopichthys bambusa. NCBI lineage: Eukaryota > Metazoa > Chordata > Actinopteri > Cypriniformes > Xenocyprididae > Elopichthys > Elopichthys bambusa. Next base: position 16,063,054 of record CM074447.1, on the reverse strand, counting down.
ATGATCTAATTCAACCACACTAATAAGTGAAAAATTACTTTAGAAATAATAGTGTTGGATAGTGATGTTCGGTTCTTGAACGAATCGCTCTTTTGAGCCAGTTGAAGCCGGTTCTCAGGAAGTAACCTGTCGAGCTGGTTCACTAATCGAACTGAATCAAACTTTAGTTCCGGATTGATGATGCAAGATGCACAAGCTGAAGTACGACGTCTGACTCAAAAAGAATCGATTGAGCCAATTCAACCAACTGTCGAAGTTTGCCGAAGATTACAGAGGAGTCTGATGAGTTGATGATACCATGCAAGCCTGAGGCACGTACTGGAAATATGCTTATTGACTACTGTTAATAAGTAACATTTTATGTTTGTTTTTTTGTTTTTTTTGTCGAGAGATTTAAATAAATTTTTACTATGGTTTATTATACATGAGATTATAAGTTGTTAAGTGAAATCAATGAGTTTATTCTTTCTATACTTCAGACATGTAGAACATATCTGCGTTTGTGCATGAATATGTGTGTTGTAGTAGCGAATCTTATCCAAGATGTAGACTAATCAATATTGGTCAGTCGTATCCGACATAAAGGATCAAATGAAACTGTGACCACAAACTCCATTAAGTGAATGAAAGGCAATAATCAACAATAACTTTTATTTGAATGTTTCAATATGCGTTGACACAAATGACTTTATTTAAACGTTTCATTGATATAACATGACACTGAGTTGTTAGAAAAGAAATGCATAGTGACATCATAGCATGATGATGTCAGGAACCTATGAATCTGCTTTTTGAACCGGTTCATTGAGCCGAACTGTCCGAAAAGAAACGGTTCGAGGAAATGAATCAGACTTTGCATCACTAGTGTTCCTTCTCATATCCTATTCTTCTTTAATCCAGAATGGCAGCACAGCTGAAAGGTTTGTTTGAGCTGCGCCCTCTACTGTACAGGCGTAAATATGCATTTTCTTCAGCCTAAGGCTTATTCACAACACAAAAGTAATGTAACGCAATACTTTTCATAAAAAGTAATTAGTTACTTTTTTAGAAAACGCAATTAGTTACTTTTTTTAGAAAGTAACACAATATTGTAATACATTACTTTTAAAAGTAACTTTCCCCAACACTGTTGATAACATTTAATATTATGAAAATTATTAAGGACTTTATTCTTGTAAAAGCTGTATTATCAAAATCTTAGATGTTTAAAAATTTTAACATGCTACTAAAATGCTGTTGTATACTACCCACCACTAATATACAAATGCACACATTCTTGGAAAGCTTAATATTAATTAGAGTCACAAATCTTTAGTAACACCAATAGGTTTCTTCCTCATACCTCATACAGAATAAAACCCCTATAGATTCCCCCTTCCCACCCATCTCTCTCTATGTTAATGACCGTGAGAGTGTAGGTCTCATTAGTACTGCCCTGGTTGCTGGCCTTGTTCAGGAGCACTGGGTTTCATCAGCCTACAGGTAACTAATGGAGACCTAGAGGTCGGCAAGTCAGAAAATCATTAATATCCCATTAATAATGCAGCAGGGGCTAGCATTGTGACTTCACCGCTTTAGAGGAAGGAGGGGAGAGTGAAAAAGATAGAGGGTGCAGACAGAAAAAAAAATCTATGTGTGTGTGTGGTCATTGACCGAATGAGTAGTCAGTGCATAGTGTGTGTGTGGTTGGGGTGATAATGTGATGAGAAATATTAGCATAATGACCAACATTCCCTTATCAAATAGATTAAACCAGTGAGAAAGAGCCATGAAAAGGAGCCATTTAAAGAGGCCAATTTTTATCTTATCAGACCTGTTTATCATCTGGCCCTGCCCAACTGTATAAAGAACTTCGATGGAAGAAATTTAAGTGCCAAAAGGTTTCCTTTATCATAGGTTGTAACAAAGTTCACATTCAGGGAAGAAGAAGGCCTTAAGGACAGACAAGGCAAGAGAAAAGAAGACGGAAGGATGAGGAGAGACAGAGGGAATAAAAAATTCTTGGTCTGGCTCCCAAAACGCACTGCCATCCGCTCCTCCCCCAGCTGGGTGAACTCCTCTGTGATGCCTGGCAGTGGTGCTGGATACCCCTCGGTGGATGGTCCTCTAACTCCTCCGATGCCTTGTGGACAGCGACAGCTCCTCCGGTTTCGGGCAGGCAGCAAGAGAGTTTCCCATTCCCTGCTCCTCCCCATCATGGTGGACGGCGACAGTCTAGTCTCCGGCCTACAGCAAACGGTCGTGGCAACTCCGCTCCAGAACCCAGGCAGATGGCAGCGAGTTTGTCGCTCTCCCCGGCAAGTCACTCCAGCCCACTGCCTTAAGCGTCCATGGTGGTAGAGTCTGTTCCGATCGATGACACCGCGGATTTCCCACAGCAGCGAGGGATCTTTGGCAGTGCATTTCTCCTTGGTGAAGCCCATTGGTTTCACCACCAATGTAACAGAGTTCACGTTCAGGGAAGAAGGAGGTGGGAACCGGCAAACGTTAAACATAAACTTTAATCATAAAATAATCAAACAACCAAACGAAAGTAAAGCGACCAGCCTTGCTCTGTTCCCACGGCTCTCAGCCCTGCCCTGCTTGCTGCACAGATAGAGTGAGGTTTTAACAATAAACTGTTAAAGGAATAGTTCACTAAAAAATCCTCAGTCATAATAAAAACCGGCATCTCAAAAACCAAACATGACTGATAAAATGTCTTATAAAACCTATTTTCTGTGAAAACGTCGGTATTTCTCATACAAAGCTATCATAGCTTCCCTAAGATCTGGAATATACCAAACAAGACATACAGTATGGATTATTTTTATATATTATGTATTACTTTCATGAGTAATATATATATATATATTACTTTTCACTTTTTTGGCTAATTGTCAGGCTGTACTCATGCCTCAAAATCAACTATATAAAAGACTTTTTGCCAGTGCAAAAAATAAATTAGACAAATCACTCCCATACAAGCCTTCCGTTCCCCATACAACACTCATTTCACCTTGCATCTCACATATATATTATGCTGAATCATCATCACCCTGTTTTAGTCAAGGAGAGGAAAGTGAATGAGTAGAGAAATCCCATCAGGCTCTTGGCTGGCGGTCCTCCCAATCTCCCTTTCATTCTTCTGTAATGTACAGGAATGCTCAGAGATATGAGGGTATGCACTGGTGGACAGTATTTGCTCAGACTCATTACTGAATCTCTGCCATTTTCACTTGACATTTTGGACCATTATTACCTGTCTGACATTTGAGGGCCAGAACAACGTGTCTATGAAGAGCTGATTACATAATGGTCCGCCCGCCCGCATGTCTTGTTTACTCCTGAGGAGCGACTGATATAGAGGGAAGCAATTAATATTGTCGACTTTCAATTCACACAATTAATGCTGCACACAAAGGTCTCAGCTCCATTACACATACTGGCTGTGCTGGTCGCTCGTGCAAATACATGAAATTAGTCTGAGTACAAGAATTAAGAGCCCGTGGGCGTCATCGAGGGGCTGTGATGGCGTATTCCTGTATCTAATATGATACTTTCAGTTCTGTGCTAAAGGCAATCTTAGATCAGCATGTTCTGAGATTTTCCAAGATTGAAAACTAGAAAGGAGTATTAACAACAACAAACTCTCCCACAAAGAGCTTCTGCATTAAATTCGGGTCCATTATCTTGACTACAACACTAAATCTGAAAGTCCCAGTCTTAAAGGGGTGGAATAAAGGTGAAGGATTGCTGATTGGTGGATTGGAAGGGTGGGCGTAAGTCAAAAGGCCTCCAGATCTTTTGATCCCTGTCTGACGCATCGATTTCTCATCATTTCCCATGGACCAATCAATCTTAGTGCATTTTAAAGAATTGTTTCACTCTGTTCTATAAATTGAGGGCAGAGCAAGTCATTGGACCAGTTCTCCAGAACAAACAAAAATCCCATTCACAAATACATCAACTCCCACACAGAGATTAATGTATCAAATTAATTCAGGAAAACACAAAACAACATTCACAAACACTTTAGACTAGAGTCAGAAATGAAGCAGGACAAAATGCAACATAATAAACAAATAGAAAGCTATATACGTGACCCTGGACGACAAAACCAGTCATAAGGGTTAGTTGTTTTAAACTGAGATTTGAGATACGTCATCTGAAAGCTGAATAAGCTTTCCAATGATGTATGGTTTGTTAAATAGGACAATATTTGGCTGAGATACAACTACAGTAGTCAACATTTGAAGTGGATCAAAACCTTTCATCAAAGTTGTCGTAAAACCTTCTTCTTAGGACAACTTAGGTCTTAGGACAACTTTGATAAACTTTTTTTATCCACTTCAAATGTTGATCTCTATATTTTAAAATCTGGAATCTGACGGTGCAAAGAAAAAAAAATCTAAATATTGAGAAAATTGAATTTAAAGCGGTCCAAATTAAGTCCTTAGCAATGCATATCCACTCACAAAAATAAATTGATATATTTACAGTAGGAAATTTACAAAATATCTTCATTGAACATGATCTTTACTTAATATCCTAATGATTTTTGGCATATAAGAAAAATCGATAATTTTGACCCATATAATGTATTGTTGGTTATTGCTACAGATATACCCGTGCGACTTATGACTGGTTTTGTGGTCCCGGGTCACATATTTAAAAAGGTGTCAACTCAGTGGTGTAGTCTATGTGATATGCCCTCTTTAATGTGGCGTGACAGATCGCTGTAGTGCCTCAGTTCAAGAGAAGCGGCAGCGTGAAGCACACGTGAACTGATCCTCTCCTCCGCTTTACCAGTTACAGTGCGAAATGAATGGACATCTAAAGGTATGTTAAAATATACAGTACAACTTACCGAAATCCGTATCATGCCTTATGTAATCGTGCAATCAGTGTTCAACCACGGAAAGACGTTAATAAAACAGCTTGTAAACAATGTCACATAAATTTACCTCAAAACAAACATATTCAGTGACCATAAATTAGTTAGTCAGCTAGAAAATTTAACTATAGAGAGGAGCATTTAACTAAATATACGCACCATATTACATATTAATTATAAATTGTAGTGTTCTTCAATAGCCTATATAATGTATGTTTGAATATGTTGAACGTCAAGTTGACAGCCACCATTTAAATGTTAATATTTCAAAAAATGAACTGGAGTAGAAATAATTACAATTCTGTATCCTTTTTGTTATTTCAGTTCAAATCCAAATCAAATTCAGGAATTTAAAAGGCTTAGAAATTCTAAAGGCATTCTAAATTCGGTTGTGAATGGCGCTCAACCCATGCCACCCACGTACAGTCCCGTAGACAGATCCCTTTTCAGGCAGACAGACAGACGGCTCCCACTCTCTCCTCCTGCTGGATCATTCAAAGAGACCAGCCACTAACCAGGAGATCATGAATGAAAGACTGCAGAGGATTTTTCACTCTGAGCAAACACAGCAACAGAGTAGTGACATTTACGCACACACGCTCAACGCACACACAAATCCAACCTAACAAAACAACAAACTTAGGCGCTACGCATAAAACATCACACACAGCCCTTATGTGCAACAAACACTAAAAGAGAAGCTGCAAAGTGGGGAAGTCAGGGAAAATAGTTGGAGGAAAAAAGGGCAGAAACCTGCTTTATGTCTCTCTCTTTTCTCTCCATGACTCCCGGAGAGTGAGGGAGACATGCCTTCCAAAAGTGAGCAAAGCAAACTTTCAAGAAGAAAGCAGCAAGAACTCAATGCGTGGGAGAGATAGGAGACTCAATGTTATTTATATATTTCTGTTTATCTGTTTTCCTGTCATTTATTCAGAATGCAGCATTTCAAACACCCCCTAGGATGAGAACGAGAGGAGAGGAAAGGAGATGGCAGCGGCACAGCTGCAGAAATTGTTCGGGGACTTATGATAACTGGAGAAAATATGCAATATAGAGACAAATGGTGAGGTTATAATACATTTTTCTCTAGCCTTTTTCATCCCATCACATTGTATCTTAGATGGAGTGATCCATGATGTAGAAAAATGACTGCAGAACTGATCTAATATGTGTCTGATTTTACTTCACATCATTGACTATTACTGATGATATAATATCTGGCCGGCTTGAGTTTTTTTTTTTTTACTGTTGGCTAGCTGATCTCTCTCTTTCTCTCTCTCTCTCTCTCATGCTCTCTTTCACTGCGCAGGTTTAATTCGTGGAGATTAAAGGACACATAGCAGATGAGAGCTGTTTTGTCCTGAAGCATATTTTCTCCCCTGGCTTACCGTCACCCTGGACCACATGACACAAAGCCACTGATTTACTGCATCCAGCGTTACCGGAGCTTGACATCCTTCTCATCAAAAAACACACAAATAAAACCCTGACAATTACACACACAAATGGCACAAAATAAAACATGAAAGTAACCCAATAACCCAACCCCTACTCCTAAACTTACCCATCACAGAAACATGTGCAAAACACTAGATTTAAATAAAAACATCTTTTGGCTGATTCATAAGCCTTTTTAACTTGTGAGGACCAGTCAAATGTCCTCACTAGTGGGTTGTGAAAATATTTCACAATATAAGTGAGGACATTTGGTCCTTACAAGTATAGTCAAAACAAGTACACACACAAACACACACACACACAACTGATGCTATAGTTTTAAAAACTGCATAAAAATGCACAAGTGTAAATCTGAAATAAGTATTAAGTAATATAAAAAAATCATATGTGACCCCAGGCTGCCAAAATGAGTAGCAATGAGCAAATTTTCAAAAATGAGTTATTGTTATTCTCACATTCTCTATTAAAAAAACCTTCAAAACGATGTATGATTTTTTGGAATTTGACAAAAAAAAAAAAAAAGCTACATCTGTTTGAAGTCGATAGAGTCATTAAAGTCAATTTTGAGAAAAATCGAGTTAAAGATTTCTGAAAGTTTCCAAACAAAATCACCTAGCAACCATACCTTTTAAAATCCCTAATAATAATATCAAACGTTTCTAATGTAACGTTACACATCAGATGTTTTTCCCCAACAGTTAACCAAATGTTCACTTAAGACATAACAGATCATGTTTGTGTGAATACTCGCCAAGGCAGATTTTTTTAAATACTGTAGCCGCCGTCTGAGGTGTCTGAGCGCGAGTAAGATTGTTTTGTTTACATCAGTATGAGTTTGAAAATCACATTCCATTGGTCCAGATTCATGCCATCGAGAATTTGCTATGAATATTCACAAAGTTGGAATGCTGTGCTTTACAACGATACCAAACTTGTGAAAAAAATCAACTGAAATTCAGAGAAATTCATATAACGATTTTTTAACTAGAAAACCAAAGTTGGTCAAAGCAAACTTTGAATGTTGGCTTGACCTTGACCTTGAATTTTGGAAACAAGACAGACAGACAAGGTTGAATGGATGGATGGATGGATGGATGGGTGGATGGATGGATGGATGGATGGATGGATGGATGGATGGATGGATGGATGGATGGATGGATGGATGGATGGATGGATGGAGGGAGGGAGGGAGTCATCTCGTATAGACAGACTAGATAAAATGTTTTCGAAACACTGCAGGATTGAATATAAATACTATAAACAGTACTACCTCTGGTGTCAACACTGTGTCTCGTAAGTAACACTTACGATGTTCATAAGAGTGAGGAGGTACTTCTCCACATGTTGCTGTCCATGAAACTGCACCACAGAGTCGTCCACCCCCAGCAAAACCTCAATGTTGTAGGCTCGTTCAGGGGACTGTCTGCGGGCTCGTCGGCTCTGGTTAATACTGCGTTCCACGCCCTGATACAGAGTCTCAAGATCCAACAGACCGCCCAGATCAGCACCTATGAAAAAATACAGAAATTGAACAGTGTAAACTGATAAATCATTATAGCAATGTGCAGACTTTCTTTTCCTTTTAAGTGGCATATTGTTGAATACATGAAAGAAAAAGCTGTTCTGTGCCATAAGAAGAAAGCTATCAAACCACTAGCCACTATGTGTGGTGTCATGAGGTCATTCCCTCTCCAGGCGGATAGACGGAACATGGAGGAGAGAACACATTGAGGAAGATCTATCACCTTGTCTCCATCACCCAATCAACTGGGGGCATCTTCTATGCTCCAATTATGTAACGTTTCCTAGGCAACCTGCTCATGGGTAAACCAACGCTCGGTGCAGACTAATATTAGCTCACCAGTCACTTTCTTATTGGATGATAATCCGAGAGTAAGAACAATATTCATCATCTTAATGCTGAGAGTCAGTAACATATTATTACAGGGCTAAAGAGGCAAGAAGACAAGCACAGGAAATTACCAATAAACCAAATGGAGTGGTGTTTGACTGTGTGTTTTTTTTTTTTTTTCAACCCATTATTTTTGTTGGTGTCTATTATGAAGGATTTTGTAGGGTTGTAAACTTCCTCACCAGCAGGTGTTCATAATATCACAGCCTGTGTCAGCAGATTTTCACCCAAAAGTAGAAGTATGCTTCTACAGTACAACAAAAGCAATTAACATGCTCTTGGCTCATGTCTTTTAATATGCATAGTTTTTTTTTTTTTTTTCCCCTGAAGTGATGGCATTTTTTATTCTATTAAAATTGTAGCTTAATTAATAGTATCTATTTTATACCAATATCTGCACCAGGCTGATATGCTAGCATAGTCTGCTCAAAGCTGATGATGATCTGAGGGTGGTGAAGAAAAATCCACCATGTTGCAGCATCCCTGAAACATCTTTGGGTGTAAGTGCCTTGTTCAGCAGAAGTAAGAAGAGGAAGAAATCCCTTCAGTATCATCCTCAGAACCTGTTAACAACAGCTGATAAGCATATTTTTTTATACTGCAAACACTGTTCAAAAGTTTGGGGTCAGTAAGATTTTTTATTTTTGAAAGACATTAATTAATTTATTTGAAATTATTTTATTATAAAAGCTTTCTATTTAAAATTAATGCTGTTCTTTTGACTTTTATTAATCTTGAAAATGTATCATGGTTTCAACAAAAATATTAAAGATTAAAGAGTACCTGAAAACCATACTTGAGTAAAAATACAGATACCTTACAGCAAAAAACTTTTACTCAAGTCGTATTGGAATTGGTGACTTGTAACTTGTAACGGAGTCCATTACAAGTTACCAATTCCAATACGACTTGAGTAAAAGTGTTAGAGTATCTGATTTTAACAGTACTTAAGTATTTTACTCATGCTGAATGTAGACTCAGAGATGTTGAAAGTCCTCAACATCTGATAGACATGCCGGTGAAAATAAGAGACAATTGAATTGTAAGATTGAATTGAAAGGTCAACAGCCTTTTAAACATCTACAATGCTATAAGTAAACCAATATCCTTCAAAGAGGATAAATAAATAAATAAAATAATGTTAAGTAAAATTAACTATTCAAAGTGTACTTGCACTGGATGTGCTGGTTTCGGGCTCATCACTGGCTGCAGTCATGACCTCATCTTCTAAATCAAACACCTGCGATAGAGTTGTCAAAAGTACAGACTTCGGTACCTAGTTGGTATTGAAATTTTAAAAGTGTGACGCTTTGAGCGCTGTTGAGCGGATTCGTAAACACCTCTGATTGACCATTGTGTTCATGGCTCATCAGATATGTCTGTGATTTAATGATCAATGCTGTAAAAACGTTGTAAATCAATAAAGCTCTTCACCAAGAGCTTAGACAGATACACACAGATCTGTTTCAGAAAATTTCAGTACCGATAGGTAGCGAAGTTGGTACTTTTGACAACTCTAACCTTCGATTCAGCAACTACCTGCTAATGCACTCGCATTCATGTAAAGTAGCCTTGTTGATAAGTATGGGTGAGTAAAGGCAAAACGACAAAAGATATAGTACCTTCAATGCCCTTAGATGGCAATATCGCTTCTTTATAGTAGAAACAAACTGCTGCAGAAAAAGTTAGGTGCCATGCAAAATGTAATGTGTAACTGCATTACTCATCACAAATGTATTGGAGTAAAAAGTACATTTACTTGTAAATTTACATTTACAAAAATGTAGTCAAGTAGAGAGTACAAGTTGCTAATATCTTTGATACTCAGTACAATTACAAAGTAGCCTAAAAAAGATACCTAATTACAGTAACTAATTACATTTACTCAAATACTTCACACATCTGCATAAAAGCCACATTGTTTCCGTATGAAAGCTTCTGCTAAGAATATAAATGGAACATAACACAATATTCAATAAAAAATATATTGTTTTTTTCCCCATCATCATGGAAAATTTATTTCTTTGGGAACAGAAAGAAAACTTTTTTTAAGGGGAATTTTCCCCCTGTTCTACTGTATTGGTGACAACTATAACCTCCATATATGACATCTGTCTTTTTCTGCTATTCAGTTTCATTCTGTGATCCTCCAAAACTTGACCCATCACCTTGTCTGTCAAATACACACAGCTCCGTCCTGATCCCATGAGAGAACATTCACATTCAGGCCGAGGAGTCCTTGCCCTTATCAGGACACAAAGCTACTTTGTCTTTCAACCTTTGCAAATGTCAAGAGAAGCTATGAGGGAGAGAAAGATGGAAGAAACGCAAGAAAGAGAGAGGGAAAGGGTGCTCAAGCTGGTTGGACATTTGAAAAAAATGTATATTATGTACAGCTGTGGTTCTGTTTGGTGATGTTAGGGAAAGTTTGACTGAGTTTGTGAGCTATGAGTGTGTTTTAGTCACAGATGTACATGTTCACAGAACATTGCTCCAGAATCACAGTGTCATCTTATGAACCCAAAGTACTGAACTCACAGTAGCTCATTTCACTTGGGTTTCTAACAACTCAAAGCATCACTTGCTCATCTCCTTGAGTGACAGATTTATGGGTCGTCGGGCTGCCAAACTGCAAAAGCACTGAGACAGAACGAGAGTTTGGTGCATCTAAACGTGTCTGCTGACAAATGCACATAGAAATACACACAAATATGCAAACTCCCAAGTACAAACATTTGCATTAAGTTTTGTATGGAAGTAAAACTGGAAAATGGAAGCTTGTAGATCTGAATCTGAGCACATATACAATAAATATTTGTTTTTATATATATATATGAATTTGAATAATTTAAATTTGAAATTGTCACAAAATAGTCTATAGTCAGAAATAGTCAATATACAGTAGTAATAAATAGTAAAAAAAAAAAAAAAGAAATACAAAATAGTCAAAAGTCAATAGTATTTTTGTTTACTTTTAACGACTTTCTATTATGTACTATGGGGGGTTAACAGGGTTCTCTATATATAACCCTTGGGTTCTTGACTACATTTTTATACCAAAAAGGAGAAATGTCTTAAATGACTGCATAATACTTTCATGCTTAATGGTTATTTCAAGTTTACACTATTGATAAAGTATGTTTACGAGCTGTTATAATTCATAACATTTAATTTAAATTAAAAATAAATTCAAACCAAAATTTTATCCATAAAATCAAACCATTATCGGAACCAATATGAAGTGCCTGACAGAATCCTTTAAGGTTCTATATAGAACCTTTTATTCTAAGATTGTAGTAAAAAATATTAAACACAAAATAGCCAAAAACAATTAATATAGGATAATACATTTAGTCAAAATGATTAAATATAAAATGGTCAAATGTCAAAAATTATCAGCAGTGTAGTTTAAAAAAATAAAAATAAATAAATAAGTACAAAAAAGTGAAACAGTAAAATAATTAATTCAATTTATTCTATTGTAATATAGTAAATAAAACTTTAGTAAGACTTTAGTTTAGGGTCCAATTCTCACTATTAACTAGTTGCTTATTAGCATCCATATTACTAGGATATTAGCTATTTATTAGTACTTATAAAGCACATATTAATGCCTTATTCTGCATGACCATACTCTAGATCCCTTAATTCTACCAAATTCCTACCTAATACTTAACCCTCTATGGTGTTTCGTCATTCATAAATGCAATAATGCATAAATACAAAAATAATATTCAACCAAAATAAACTGCATTTTAGTATTATCATATGACATCCCCTTCAGCCATGTGCTTGACATTTTTGGCAACAAGGACATGAAGGAGACATGAGCACATGTTTGGTCACATGCTGTCAAGGCTCCACTGTGTTCTTTTTAGACTAGAAAATACATATAATATCGAATTTAAAAACAAATAATTTTACATCCAGATGTTTTCTAAAGTTTTTGGCCATTTTTAATGCACATTTCGTAAATTCAATAACTCGAATACCAAAACATCTGTTTGTTATGCATAAATGACAAAGTCCTTTTAGGGGATAGATGTTTTCTGTATAGCTGCACTACTGCTGATTACTGGCAGGCAGAATAATAGCCTTTTTGCCTTTGTTTTAGGTTTATGTTAGTAAGTTTTATAGTAGACAGAGAGGAAAAGCTGTACCTTTTCCAGAAAATATTGATAATACTGACAGCAGTGCATCAGAAAATATGAATATAAATAGATATATATAATATAGAAATAATATAATATAAAGTCATAGTATAAAAGAAAAAAGTTGAAGATCAAGGAGAATAAAAGAAATCAGGGTCGTTCTTAGGGAGGTGCAAACGGTACAATGAAAGTCTCATCGATTCATAAGAGCAAGAAAAACTGATTCCTGACCAATCAAATCAGACACTTCTGGAATATAAAGCATTAGCACCATGGCAGGTGGACTCAGCTGTAAATAAACCATATCTTGACTCTAACAAACATCAACAGAAAAAAGGAATTTGGCTTATCTAAATGACCTCTAGGTCACTGCACGTGACCTCTGAAGATGCATTTTTCTCTTACATCACGTAAAAAACATTCAGTAGTACATTCCACTGTGTGTGTCCATGAGAGTTTTTCCAGCACAGAATATCGTATCGTGTAGCAAAAGCACAATAACATTCTGTGTGCAAACAGCTTGCTCATTGGCTGTGCGCCGGTGATGTCAGACAGTATTTTTAATTAGAGTGTGAGAAAGTGTGTACATGCAGCAGATGTAGAAGCGAGCCTTTCTGTGTTCTTGAGGAAGGGTATCGCAACCTTAGGGAAATCTGATCCAGCTACACACATTTTCTAAAAGCCAGTGCTCAACTAATGCTCTTTCTGCCTTTTAATCTTTAATGGTGTGTTGTAAAAGCCGAGATCAAATTAAGCCTTTAGGACCAGGCCATTTAGAGCTGGTAATGATATCAGTAACTAAATCATCTCCAGTGGTAATAAAGTATGCCATTTGATTAAGCTCTAAATAAATGCCAACAATGTACTAATGTTTACTATGTGGTAAGTAAACCAGCAATGTTACTGTAGAGCAGAGGTCAGCAACCTTCTTGACATGAAGTGCCATTTTTAATCTATATTGGTTATCTTATCACCCTCTCCCCATGTAATATAATACAATACACTATTTACAATTATCTACTGTATATACTGTGCAAGTAATATTTAAACATATCCATTTATCACTATATTATAATGATCTCTTGAAGATTATACTTGAGACTAGATAGACAGACAGATAGATAGACAAAGTAACCAATAACCACAGTATTGGACAAGGTTGTAATAGACAGTAGGCTTTGATTTATCAAATGTGGAATATTTAGTTTTTAGTGTTCCATAATCTTTATAGCTGACTGTCCTCAAAGTCAGACATGTACAAGCAACAGCAAAGCACCATGGGAGAAATGCTCCACTGGGCTATATCAAGCCATCCAGCAATTCACACATTAAACTCTGGATATCTACACAAGGGAATGATTTCATAAGAGTGCCATAAGAGATCCTCTTATGAAATACAAGAAAGAGGAAAAAAGACGTTTTTTAGAATTTTTGTCACTGCCAGATCTTAAAAGATAAACAGAGAAATCCACCCACTCATGCCAAGATGGGAGGGGTCCTCCTCCACCTCCTCCACTTCCTCCTCCTCAGCGTCTCTGCACCAGACGCCTGCTCTCTCTCAGGTCAGCCTTACATTCTACATTTCCCCCACCTTCTCTGTGGCAAGATATGTTTTCAGCTGAATGCTGGGAGATTGAGTTTGAGCCTAGTTGTTTAAACACACAGAACCCAAAATGTGTACAAGGCTGTGAGTACCTTATGGAAATATAACAAAAAAGGGACACAATATTCCTACATGAATATGCTAATGAGGAATCATAGTAATTTTACAATGATAAAATCACTTTATCTTGATAGCTTTATCACTCATATTATTTCTCTTTCATAGCTCAGGAGGCTTTTCTTTAAGTATCTACTTTCTATCAGACCTGTCTCCTAAAATTCATTAGAAAAAATTAAAGAGACAAAAATAAGAGTTGTTAACAAGCAATACGTTTAAGGCGCTGTACATTTCAATAGCATAGTTGAATTGCCCCTTCGCCGGGAGTTTGATTGACAAGCGATCTAACCAATCATAACAGCGAATTCACCATTTTGTCCGACAAAGCAATTAATAAAATTAGAAAATTAACTTCGGTGGACTTGAACTTGAAAAATGGTGTGTACTGACGTCTTTCCGCGTTTGAAATAACATTCCTTCTCATGTTCATTTATGTTTATGTGATGCTATAAATTAACTAGTGAGAAGAGATGATCGGTTCACGAGCCTCTTGAGCTGAGGCGCTACAGTGATCAGTCACGACACATTAAAGAGCCACAAAACGATTTTTATTGTTCAAATTTCAAAAAAATTACACAGTTTGAAAGCTGGGACTTTGTCTTATATCATAAGTAACCTGCTCTGTCTTGTCTGTCGACGTGTTGTCAGTTTCCTCTTTGCTCCTCTTTGTATTTTTCACCCTGTGTGACAGCGCCATGGCTTGTCAGACAAAGCAACAGTAACTAAGGGGGGTGGGTCAACTGAATGAGAAATGACTGAGGCCTATTCTCAATAGTGGAGAAAAGACATGTGAGATTACTAGAGTCCTTTTCTCAGAAAAATGTAAGCAGGACCATTAAGCAAAAATCTCAATTTAATTTTACTGCAATCTAGAAGAAACAATTGAGACATAAGAGATTTCATTGGGGAGTACCTTCTTGTAAGTGTACACTCTGCTGAAAAACAATGAAAAAACATTCATTGTAATCAGAGTATTGCTAGTGAATCAATACTGCTTACAGTAATGTGAGGCTATGCGTATAGAGTAAGTGATTGTATTTCCTACTACAACTAATTTTGATACAATACTACAATTTCTAATTTAAAATCTTCTACGCGTGGCATCTGCTAAATAAAACATTAATTTAAATGGATAGTTCACAAAAATTAAATCTCTGTCATCATTTATTCACCCTCATGTTGTTCCAAACCTATGACTTTATTTTATATGAAACATAAAAGCAGAAATTTTTAAGAATATTGGTAACCAAACTTAACTTTCACAGAAGAAAGAAAGACATACAGGTCTGGAATGACATGATGGTGAATAAAAGTTAATTTTTGAATCTCTATAAGCTTAAAAGTAAAACTGACCTGGCCATGTAACTGTCCATGAATGTGTGCCACAGAGGTCAGTGGATGAGCCCCAGTACGGTGACAGATGAGTGGAAGCAATAGACAAAGCCATACTGACCTCCAAAGGTGTTGACATGGCAATAGTCTCACTCTCCTCACAGATACAACAGGAGGTTGCAGAAATAGACAGCGCTTAAACTGTACAAGTGTCTCTTACAAACTTATTCTGTCTCACAGAGATTGTTATCCGCTGCTCCTGTTGTCATCTGGAAATAATATGGCCAACAACAACGGATCGATCCATCCATCCATCCATCCATCCATCCATCTATTTATCTGATCCAATCAGAAAACACTTGCATAACATTTGATGAATGTCTACTAAATTTCCAACAAATGGCAATGATAAGCTCATAATACTTTCAATTACTTGTAAAAACCTTTGACGACTGTAATACAACACTTTGGGTTACAAAATCCTAATTTCAACAGAACCTTTGCCTCAGAAAAAATAATATTCTAACAACCCATTTGCTCAAATCTTCTAGGTTTCATGACAGCAGTGTTAAAAGTTTAAAGTGCACCTTTTATGCTTTTTCGAATATTACCTTTCATGCAATGTGTAATGTAGCTGTCTGTGAATGTAAACAATCTGCAAGTTGTGAAGCCGAAAATGCATGATAAATAAAGTTCTGTCATGACAATATTTGGTCTTGGAGGAATAGATCTGCTACACTGCTGCCGTTGCAATAAATACACAACACGCTGTGAGCAAGTAAGACATGCTGCTGCTGTACAATATAGCGTACATGAAGATCTATGAAGCACGAATTGATAAGGTAAAATCGATGTCATCTTTTCTGTTCATACTTTGTATACAATCTCTTGAGAATTGCCTCCAGAGCTGTAATTGTTATGGACAGATACACGGGAAACAGAGAAGGTACACGTGGAATGACGTTTATTGACAAACAGCAGGTGATAACAGCAATGCAGGTCAGTGAACTGGTGATATGAACTTGGAAGAAAGATAACTTGATACAGATACTGTTCTTTATCTTACAGGTGATGATTTCATGGATGGATGGATGATCGATGATGGTGAGCACACAGGATGGAGGTAAGTAGACACACACAGACGCAGGAGCACAAAGATCATGGGAACCCGTTGGAGTAGAACTAGTAGGTACATAGGAAGGCTTGGAGACAATCATGGAGAAGCTCTTACGCATGAACGAGACCGGGCCGAGTGAGGTGAGTGGTGTGCTTAAGTAGAAGCAGTGATGGTGCAGATGAGGAACAGGTGCATCAATCAGGAGAGGTGATGGAGAAGTGTGTGCAGGTGAGGGCCAGGGAGGATGATGGGAAGTTCCTAGCTGACTCGGGGACTGGAGAGGGGACTGGAGCTGACTCGGGGACTGGAGCGGAGTCTGGAGCTGACTCGGGGACTGGAGCGGAGTCTGGAGCTGACTCGGGGACTGGAGCGGAGTCTGGAGCTGACTCGGGGACTGGAGAGGAGTCTGGAGCAGACTCGGGGACTGGAGAGGAGTCTGGAGCAGACTCGGGGACTGGAGAGGAGTCTGGAGCAGACTCGGGGACTGGAGAGGAGTCTGGAGCAGACTCGGGGACTGGAGAGGAGTCTGGAGCAGACTCGGGGACTAGAACAGAGACTGGGGCTGACTCGGGGACAGAAACAGAGACTGGGGCTGACTCGGGGACAGGGACAGGAACAGGGGCTGACTCGGGGACAGGAACAGGGGCTGAAGCCATCACTGGACTCTGGCCACGGGCTGAAGCCATCACTGGACTCTGGCCACGGGCTGAAGCCATCACTGGACTCTGGCCACGGGCTGAAGCCATCACTGGACTCTGGCCACGGGCTGAAGCCATCACTGGACTCTGGCCACGGGCTGAAGCCATCACTGGACTCTGGCCACGGGCTGAAGCCATCACTGGACTCTGGCCACGGGCTGAAGCCATCACTGGACTCTGGCCACGGGCTGAAGCCATCACTGGACTCTGGCCACGGGCTGAAGCCATCACTGGACTCTGGCCACGGGCTGAAGCCATCACTGGACTCTGGCCACGGGCTGAAGCCATCACTGGACTCTGGCCACGGGCTGAAGCCATCACTGGACTCTGGCCACGGGCTGAAGCCATCACTGGACTCTGGCCACGGGCTGAAGCCATCACTGGACTCTGGCCACGGGCTGAAGCCATCACTGGACTCTGGCCACGGGCTGAAGCCATCACTGGACTCTGGCCACGGGCTGAAGCCATCACTGGACTCTGGCCACGGGCTGAAGCCATCACTGGACTCTGGCCACGGGCTGAAGCCATCACTGGACTCTGGCCACGGGCTGAAGCCATCACTGGACTCTGGCCACGGGCTGAAGCCATCACTGGACTCTGGCCACGGGCTGAAGCCATCACTGGACTCTGGCCACGGGCTGAAGCCATCACTGGACCCCGCCCACGGGCTGAAGCCATCACTGGACTCTGGCCACGGGCTGAAGCCATCACTGGACTCTGGCCACGGGCTGAAGCCATCACTGGACTCTGGCCACGGGCTGAAGCCATCACTGGACTCTGGCCACGGGCTGAAGCCATCACTGGACTCTGGCCACGGGCTGAAGCCATCCCAGTGGATTCAGGGGCTGGAGAAGAGACTGGAGTGGATTCAGGGGCTGGAACCATTTCTGGTTTCCAGGACATTCCCTGATACTCCACTAAAAGGCCTATGGGCACAAGTGTGGAGACCATTACAGCTGAGGGCTCAGGTATGGTGGCGGCCATCTTGACTGAGGGCTCAGGCGTGGCGACGGCCATCTTGACCGAGGGCTCAGGCGTGGCGGCGGCCATCTTGCGACAAGGCTCTGGGATGGTGGCCATCTTACGACGAGGCTCTGGGACGGCGGCCATCTTACGACGAGGCTCTGGGACGGCGGCCATCTTACGACGAGGCTCTGGGACGGCGGCCATCTTACGACGAGGCTCTGGGACGGCGGCCATCTTACGACGAGGCTCTGGGACGGCGGCCATCTTACGACGAGGCTCTGGGACGGCGGCCATCTTGTGACAAGACTCTGGGATGGCATTAGCAGCTGTAGCTGGAAGGAAGCCCATTTACGTCCTCGGGGAAACACAGGCTTCAAAATATGAACCATTTAAATAGAGAACGAGATTAATTGACTCAGCCAGAGAGAAATAACAAGCAGGTTCACTATAACGAATGGTATCCTCATCCAGGCCCATCAGAAAACAAGCACTAAGGGAAGCATCAGGCCAGCCCACCTGACAAGAGAGCTCAGAAAACTCCTCCACGTACCTCTCCAATGGACGACCACTCTGCCTTAGACCACACAGGCGGTCCTCAGCCAAAATGAAGTTGTTGTGGTCGGCGGGATCAAACGGGAGGAGAATAAGTCCCATGGTGCTGCTGTTTGTCACTGTGTTGGTCCGGTCTTCTGTTACGGACAGATACACGGGAAACACAGAAGGCACACCTGCTGTTTATTGACAAACAGCAGGTGATAACAGCAATGCAGTGAACTGGTGCACTTGGAAGAGAGGTAACTTGATACTGATACTGTCCTTTATCTTACAGGTGATGATTTCGTGGATGGATGGATGATTGATGACGGTGAGCACACAGGATCGAGGTAAGTAGACACACACAGACGTAGGAGCACGAAGATCAAGGGACCACGTTGGAGTAGAACTGGTAGGTACATATGAAGGCTTGGAGACAATCATGGAGAAGTCCTTTATGCATGAACGAGACCAGACCCTGAGTGAGGTGAGTGGTGTGCTTAAGTAGGAGCAGTGATTGTGCAGATGAGGAACAGGTGCATCAATCAGGAGAGGTGATGGAGAAGTGTGCAGGTGAGGGCCAGGGAGGATGATGGGAAGTGGAGTTCCTAGACAGACAGTGACTGTGAATGTAATTCAGTTATGGCAATGAGCATTTCGTTTCCGACAGGTGCTGTAAGCGGTAGATCAATCACAACAGATTGGGCCATCTGACCAATCAGAGCGGAATAGGCTCAGGGAAAGGAGGGGTTTAGAGAGACTGAATCTTCAAACTGCTTTGAACGAATCATTTAAGAATTTTTTAAAAATTAGTTAATATTAAATGTATATTATGAGAAAACAAAAGTGTTTTTTGACCTTGCATGCATGTAGACCTGTTGTAGGAGAATCCCAAAACAATTTTAGAAACTTTAAAAATGGCATAATAGGGGCACTTTAATTGCAATCTGTGTATGTCTTTTCTCCCTGACCTTTATCTCTAGAGAAATAAACACATTTCTCCAAGATCCCTGCATTAGAGCAAAAAAATTAGAAGAAGCAGGAGCAATGTCAGTGAACAGCAGGTGAGAAATGGCAGCAGTCATTGTAGTGATAAGGAATGTACTACAGCAACTGGCTTCTTCCAAAGACAGCAGAGATTATACCATTGTATAGGGTAAACGTATCTATTAAGCTCACCAAAATCTACATTGAGACATTTTTTAGTGCACAGGATATTGGTTTCAGTACAAGAAGTTATGTTAAAATAAAATATTAATCTCTCACACAATAATATTTCATTTTATTTTAAATGACAAAAGTATTTAAATTAAGATGTACATCATTAAATGCAAAAAGTCTGGCAGTGCTTAATGGGTACATTTTTGTACCCTTTAAGCACACCCCTGTTGCCATTAAGCTCACAACATGTTTTATTAAAAATTCTTGTTCATTTTAAACAACCTTTTTAAAGAATTGAAAAATGTTTTATTTGAAGGTATAGAGTCAATCACAAAACAACAACAACAACAAACAACAACAACAACCACACTAAAATCAAGCAACAAGGCATTCAATTTGATCAGTTATATATTCTAATTCGTGACCGGTGTTTTGTTTTGCTCTATCCTCTGCATGTTCATGTTCGTCATTACATCATGCGTCAAGTCAGAGTTCACTCTTTCGCCATAAATCGACGTGTACGGACGTCTGTCCGAAGCTAGTTATTTTAGTTTTTAAAGTTTTAAATATGGATATTTTTCTTGTACTTTTTTGGGCCAAAATCTCATCCTCTATTTACTGTTATTATCACGCCTGGAAAAAAGAGCCAGGACGTTATTTAATAGAACTCTGATTGTATTCGTCTGAAAGAAGAAAGTCATATACACCTAGGACAGCTTGAGGGTGAGTAAATCATGGGGTAATTTTTATTTTTGGGTGAACTAACCCTTAAGTTAAAATAAGTTATTAATCATTTTATAAAGATTAACTGAAAGTGACAACCATCCGTTAATATTTAAAGTCTGTTTATGAAGTATTTACACAGACGTTTAATGTGGATGAGCTTAAAGGGAGCAGACTGAGCTTAAATGGAGCAGCAACAATTTTTAATTAATAAATATTACATTAAATTTAAAGATTTTGCTAAATAAATAATCTAGGTCATGTATTAAGTTTATACATATTTTAATATGAACAACTATTATTGACAATATCTATGAAATTATACTTTTTCTTATTGATGTCACACTGAAGCTGTGTGATTTTCATAGTTGTGCACCCTTTAAGCTCACCTAACAATAATATGAAGTTTTTAAAAATTGCAGCATTGTAAAACCACAGACCATCAATAAACTGTAATTTTATAATATTATGGGTTTAAAAGTACAAGTCAGTAATGCTCGTTAAGTAATTTATTAGTGTAGCAAACAATCTTAGCTAGTAAGCTAACTATGTTCTGTAACATCTGCGCTAATGTTGCTAAAACTATCTTTTGGATCTAACTGTAATTATTTTCCACATGTAGGTTCCAGGTTATAATATGCAAAAGTTTAAACAATAATATCTTAATTTTGCAGTAAGTAGCTATAACTACCCTTAAAAAAAAAAAAAGGCTTAACCACCTTAAAAATGCACATTTAAGAGGCTCCTCTTTCGGTGAAAGTTTTCAGACAGCTTTTAAAATGGCCGCCAGACAATGTGAACACATAGATACCCATATCTCAGCATGCAATGGTCTGATTTTCTTGAAATTACAGGAGGTATGAAGTAACAAACACATAAATTGGTTAAGACATCAAGTAGGATAATATATTATTTTTTCTTTTTATAATCTGAGCTCAAAATGGTAGTGTGCTTAATGGGTACTTGAGCTTAATAGGTATGTTTACCCTATATACACTTACTGGCCCCTTATTATTATTAGGACTACCTTGCTAGTACTAGGTTGGACCCCTTTTGCCTTCAAAACTGCCTTAATTCTTTGTGGCATAGATTCAACAAGGTGCTAAAAACATTACTCAGAGATTTTGGCCATATTGACATGATAGCAGATTTGTCGGCTGGCCATATTGACATGATAGCAGATTTGTCGGCTGCACATCCATGATGCAAATCTCCCGTTCCAGCACATCCAAAAGGTGCTCTATTGGATTGAGATCTGGTGACTATGGAGGCCATTTGAGTATAGTGAACTCATTGTCATGTCCAAGAACCAGTTTTAGGTGATTTGAGCTTTGTTACATGACATGTTATCCTGTTGGAAGTAGCCATCAGAAGATGGGTACACTGTGGTCATAAAGGGATGGGCATTACGGCCCAAAGTGTGTCAAGAAAAGATCCCCCACACCATTATACCACCACCACCAGCCTGAACCACTCATACAAGGGCAGGGTGGATCCATACTTTAATGTTGTTTATGCTAAATTCCATCTGAATGTTGCATCAGAAATCGAGACTCGAGGCACCCAGTGTGGTCTTCTGCTGCTGTCACCCATCTACTTCAAGGTTTGAAGTGTTGTGCGTTCGGATTGTAACAAGTGGTTATTTGAGTTACTGTTGCCTTTCTATCAGCTTGAACCAGTCTGGCCATTCTCACTGGATATTTTCTCTTTTTTGGACCATTCTCTGTAAACCTAAAGATGGTTGTGTGTGAAAATCCCAGCAGATCAGCAGTTTCTGAAATACTCAAGACCAGCCCGCCTGGCACCAATAACCATGCCACGTTCAAAGTCACTTAAATCATCTTTCTTCCCCATTCTGAGTTCAGCAGATCATCTTGACCATGTCTGCATGCCTAAATGCACTGAGTTGCTGCCATGTGATTGACTGATTAGAAATTTGCGTTAACGAACAGTTGAATAGGTGTACCTAATAAAGTTGTTGGTGAGTATATATATATATATATATATATATATTATATATAAATATATATATATATATATATATATATATATATATATATATATATATATATTTTATATATAAAGTTTATTAGATTTATTAAATAAAATATTACATAATTAAATAATAAATTATTTAAAAAATAAATGCATAATAAAATGATTAACTACATTTTGGTCAGATTCCAAGAAGATAAAACTAATTTTAAATGCTCAAATTTTCTCTACTATAAAAGTTAATTCAGACATATTAGCCGTCATAACTGTCAAGCATGTCCAAGCTCATCTTTACATGCTCTTTTAATAAAATCAGATAGTGACTGATACAATACAATTTGATGATGTACTTTAGCAGTTTGATTCCAACATGGGATAATTTCAGCTAGCTGCCATATACAGTCATCTCAACTGCAAAAAGATTGTAAAAATGGTCTCGAGTAGAGGGGGTGGAGAAAAACAAAAGGTGTGAGACAATATGTATGCAAATGATCCCGGGTAGAGATTCCCACAGGGAATGTGGATATATATCAGTTATGATTTATGGAAATTTATCAGTCAGTAATATACTTTAATTGTGCAAACCTATAGAAAAATGACAGACCCTTTTTTAAATAAGCATGTACATTTGTTTGTGTAATGGACACAGAGTATAATATTAGTATTTATAAATTAGAGACACTAAAGAAAAAATTATAAACACATATCTAAAGTCAGGATTATGAAGTATAACTCTTCATAATAAATTATTCCACTGGTTGACACATTTATGAATCAAAATATACTCTACACAGAGAAAAACAATTGCTATATGGTTAACCTGTTAATTGAACAGACCTATTACTTTTTTAACAATAATTTTGTAAATTTGCCCCTTTCTATGCACATATACACATGGGTCACCATTCAGCATGGAATACAACCATGCAATATTGTCCCTTCATAGGATCTGTGTTCTCTCTTGGAAACCATTGGCAAGCTCCATCATTAATCAATACACTCATCCGTCTGTAACACTATATTCCTCCAGCAGCATAGTAAAGTATCCCTTCTTGTGTTTTCCTATTTTAATAAACTGCAATTTTAATGGGATTATCTGTGGCGGATTGCCGCACCAGAGCAGATGTCCAGTGCGCGTGTCATTCCCATGGCACCGAATGAATAAATCTGGACTGCCATTTCTCAGAATCCTTGGAGAGAATCGGATTTTCAGGCACACAGTTTACTCTCATCTCTGATAACTGTGCCTATTCATGCATGCAACTGCAATGCAACTTGAATGCAACACGAAACACAAAAGGGCACTAAACGTTTGAGCAACTTTATTCTTATTCGCTAACCACCTGAAATTCAGTTTAACCAGCAGCTAAAAGCTTTAAAATAGTGATGCATTGTATTTAAATTAATTTTAGCGCAAACACTGCCCCCTATGTAAATTTGGCTCAAAAATTGATTACTACCGGTTTTTTAAAATTTATATACAAATTTTGAGAATTAGTCACTAATACAACATAAACAACATGTTCATTCTTAATTAATTTGAACCAAAAAGTGATTTAAATAAAAGTAATTATTATTAAAGAGATTAATTAGAGAAAGTGCCTCGTATAACCTCATTTTTAAGCTATAAAATTGATAATAATTGGAAAAATGCTAAAATGTAAATATAGGGTACAACAAGAAACTGTATAAACCAATAAATGTGGGTGTGCTTTAGTGAAAGAACACAGCACAGAGGAATATGCTATACAATAAAGACCGGACAGTAATATTGTTTGGACAGAGTCAGCACTGAAAGTGTAGCGAGGGGAAACAGACAGGGGAAATGTTAGGGCTTATCTTTCTCTGATGAAATTCAATAACAGCCTTCAAAGAGGGTTATTTTTTCCTGATTCCAATCTGAACGCGACACTGGGTGTTATTTAATTCTCCTCATTTCGCTGCACAGGTAATGTCCTCTAATCCAACGGCACACAGATCAGTGAGAGACACAGAGAGAGAGAGAGAGAGAGAGAGAGAGAGAGAGAGAGAGAGAGAGAGAGAGTGTTTCACTTAAGACCTGTGATAAATTAATTATCAAGCCTTAATAGCATTACACAATAAACAAATCAAATTACTTTGTCAAGAAAACTACTGGGCCGGTTCCTGACTGTCCCATGTCACTATTATACTGAGGTAGCATTGACCACTCTAGTCTCTGTAACCTAGTTTGTAGCAGTCCAAACAAATAGAAGTGTATTGAGAGTGAATCATCACTCATCATGTTTCTACAAAGCTTGCGCATGAGAGCAGCTACTACTTGTACTTTTTACATGCTATGATAAGTTTTACAGCAAAGATAGGATTTCTCTTCAAAGGGGTCACAAACTGCATTGATTTCTTGTTTTAAAATGTTTCCTGGCATACACTTATAATGTTAGTATGCTTTTTACAACAAAAATTGTCATAATTTAGAAATAAAAGGCATTTTTCCTACCCTGATTTTAGCCCTGATTTGAATTTTAAGAGGCATGTCTGCTGTGAGACTTCAGTGTAAATGCCCACTGCTGTGATTGGCTAACATCTTTGCAATAAGAAATAGTTATGTATTACATGTTTAACTCTCTTGAAAACTTTTAGCACGTTTTTACTATTACAGCTCTCAAGGTTAACTAATCGTGAAAGCAGTGATCTCGTCATTGCAACTCAATTTCTGCACACTAACAAATGCTTTCATCATAACTAACAGTGCAAACTCGATGTAACTAAGAGATATGTTGAATAAAACGGGAGTTATGCCGATTTATTATATTGAATCTCACTTATATTAATATTAATATCACTGTTGATAATATTGATATTCACTTATAATCTTGCGCTGTTTGATTGACAGCTCTAGTGATTGTAAAGGGAGCGTTCTTTGATTGCTTTCTATATATAATTTAATCACTGTTTCACAACAGATTCTTTTCATCCTACTAAGAGAAACAATGCGAAGTTGACCGTTTAGTCACTGGTTTGATTTACTGACACATAGACAAAGAAAATCTGACTGTACATGAATCATTACATGTCAGATCAGGCATTAGAATTAACACAGTTACTTACATGTTGTTGCATTACTGTCGAGTCCATATCATAAAAGTCTGTTTTAAAGCCAATCTTCTTTGATGCATACTTTGAGGTAAGACCTTGATTTTGAAAGAAATTACTTGCCACACTTTTCTTCATTAAGAATGGATTAAGTTAAGCAAAAGTGACAATAAAGACTTTTTTACATTGTTACTAGAAATGTTTTAAAACATTTTCAAAATATTACAGTTTTTACTTTATTTTTGATCAAATAAATGCACCTTTGGTTTCTTTTAAAAACATTTTAAAAATCTTACCAATCCCTAAAGACACACACTGAATTGTGGGGACATTCCATAGGTGTAATGGTTTTTATACTGTATTAACCGTATTTTCTATCGCCCTACACTACCCCTAAACCTAAACCTATCCATCACAGAAAACTGCACATTTTTACTTTCTCGAAAAAACTCATTCTGTATGATTTATAAGCCTTTTGACAAATGGGGACATGGGGTAATGTCCTCATAAGTCACCCTCTCCTTGTAATACCTATGTCATATCCATGTCATTATACAAATTTGTGTCCTGATATGTCACAAAAACACACGCACACATACACACACACACACACACACACACACATGTGTTGGGATTTTCATGTTTTATGGGGACATAAACATGATGATTTTCATACTGAATAACCCCTAACCTATCACAGAAAACTTAATGCATTTTTAGATTTTCAAAAAAATCTAAACATTTTGTCCCCACAATGTAGGGTTTACCAGAACTAAACACACACGCACACACGCGCACACACACACACACACGCGCACACACACACACACACACACACACACACACGCACACACACACGCAAATACATAATATGCATATAAAAAACACAATACGGTTTTGTAACAACATTAGGGATGGGTAAATAATGAATTTTCATTTGTGGGTGAACTTCCTTGGGAAAAACAAAAAACAAACAAACACACTATTACATAACCTCTCCATTTACATTTCTACTTCAGGTATTGAAACCTCATTATATTTACTTCAAACACAATTCTCTATTATGAGAGAATAATCTTACAATCCCAAAGTCAACAGAATTAGGATCCTTTAAATGGCTAGTGCCCTGGTCTCACTACAGCAGTTTGCTAAGGTCTACATGAAGTGCATGCCCCAAATGAGTTCATTAGATACAGCACAACAAAAGCAGCTATGCAGCAAAGTGCAGCAGACGGTGACAGCAAACACACGGCCCGCGCGTTTGTTCTGACAATACGGAGCATTTCCTCTGTTGCCACACAAATTAAACCAGCCACGTAGCGAGCATGTGCTAATTCAAGCTTTAAAGCTCCAACCCAGAAGCCAAAGCGCATAGCCCTAGGAACGTCAAGTAATGAGATAGCTTCCTTTTCCCCCTGCTATTCTTGACAGCACGGTACGGACGGTAGGGGAAGGGTGTAAAGAAAGAGGAGGCTGGGAAATCAGATTCCGCTCTCTCTTCTCCTTTTCCCTCACCTTCTCGCTCCTCTTGTTCTGAAGGCTCTGGCCTGCCATTCTCTATCCAATTTTAATGAAGTGGGTCTCACTACGATGCTGGTGAAAATTGCCTTTTGGTCTCTGCATGTGAACGTGTGTGTGTGTGTGTGTGTGTGAGAGAGAGAGAGAGAGAGAGAGAGAGAGTGAGTTTGTGCCCGGTGCCCTCGAGGCCTTTTAATCTCTAAATGTGTGTATGTGAGACGGTGTGATTTATGGAGCACATGCTCCTGGCATCATCAAGAAATACAAATGCTCACATCACATGACATTCCTGACAGCACACACTAAACTTATTCAATACACACAATGTGCATCAAGGCTTGGCACTGTAGGGTTCGGAACCGAGAACCGATTCTTATGTAGAACCAGTTGTATTTTAGTAATAATTAAAAAAAATACAAGAACTATTTACTATTGACTATTTACCCAGCTAACATGGAACTTATTCTCAGAAAGTTCTAACGCACCCGCCTTGCCCCAGACCTAGTTCATCTTCCATTACATACAGTTGATTGGTGACGAACGTTAACCAGGGCAACATCTCTTTGGGTGATGAAGCCTATAGAATGCAGTTAGAATGCCACTAAAATTAAAGACATCATGGCAAAAATACCCCTGTATGAGATTTTTGTCTCATATTTATGACATGATATAATTAAGCAATATCACAAAAGTAATGTTTATGTCCCGAATAACAGGAGTGCAAATGTGATATTGATTTTATACAACAATTCAATAAATAAGGCCACAACTGTAAGTGGTTATGCTGGGTTCAGACTACACAATATTTTTGACGGTTACTAACTGTCAGATCATACAATTTTGACTCGAAATCTTGTTGTGTCATAGACAAGAAACATGTCAGACTAGACGTTTCTACCCGACCATTCATTGCTTGCCGCCTTTAACGACGTGCATGCTGTCATCGAGAAGGCAGGACTATCGACTAGAAGGTGCTGTGAGCATAAACAAACAATGACTAGCAGCGTGTTTTGCTCTGTCTTGTCGTCAGAAAATTGGATACATATCTGGATTGCATGGATATTTGGATTTTCTCTAAAGAGAGCTAAGGTAACATGTTTTCTTTACCTTTTTCCACTCTGTCACGGTAGTCCCTCAAGGAAACATCATTACTGCAGGAGTATTGTTGCCACAGCTCCACAAACATTTCCTCCATTGTAAAATTTCACCTTGCAGGAACGATGCCATTGTCTGTCTTTCATTTCGGCATGTTTATAAGCATGTAGGAATAAATTCTATGTTGAATCAAATAAAACATATTTTTTTCTAAAGCTAATTTGTTTAATGCCTATTTGATGCTTTTCTTATTTAACACAATAATGACTTTAAATTATCTTTTGGGGGTAATTGCTCAGTCAAATTTGATGTGTGATTCATTTGCGATTAATTAGATAAATTAATTGCCACATCGAGTAATTAATTAGGTTAAAAAATTTTAATGGCTTGACAGCCCTATAAATAACTATTCTAGAAACCAGAGTAATAACTAATATGCTATTAAACACATAGTTATAAATTACATTTTAAACATGTTCCTATACATTTCATTAGCCTTGCACTGTTGCACACCTTTAAGCAAGCAAAGGGAAGCACACGTACAGAAGAGGACATTGTGATCATCTCGCCAGTCATACTGCTTAAAAATTGATGCCATCATTTTCTCTCATTAATAATGACAGGGTTACTGATTGGTCGGCAAACAGCTGCAGTGTGTGCGTGTGTGATGAGAAAGGATCTGTAGGCCAAATGTACATCATTCAACAGGAATAATGTGCCAGACATCGATGCAGTGGGTCACTATGAAGAAAAGGTGGCACTAACTGAGAGAGCAATAGACATGGCGTGGTAGTGGGTGAGAAAAACAGAGCAAGGAAAACACACGTTTGTGTTGACTGTGAGCTAGTCTTTTACATTGATTCACAGCGGCTGTAACTCTAGCTTTGTGTTAGGAAGGTTTACTCACCATAGCCACCAGTGTGAAAGCCAACACAAGTCACACAAACACCATTCAACACTGTCAACATCCACACCTAGCAGTTGTAACCGATGCTAATGGATTCGACACCATGCCTTGGGTGAAACTGTGCTGTGATTACAGACATGAAAACTAGACCTCTTAAAATAATACTGTGACTCGCACTGAAGTGTTGATGGCTCTCTGATTTTCACAGCTGGTAATCTCATATGTTCATTAAAAATAACCTGTGCTGTGCACTGAAAAAACCACAAGCAACTCTGACAGCTGCCACATGGGACAACTGATTTGATGTATAAAGGGGCAAAAAGCATCTTGAGCAAAACATGTATCTTGTGCTGTCTATATACATCACTTATTTCTCAAGCACCTCGCTGTGTAAAGGCCTTTATTGCATAAATTATGGTAATGCTAAACCATAATTACACTGTCCATACGCTCAATTTGAATATACTCGGAATTCCAGGTGTAAATTATACTTTTACTTAAGCTGATTTACAATAAAAAACACCAGGCCACTTGTTCATTCGCTTAAAATGCACATCTACAGTATGCAACAAACAATGTCCAGTCAGATGTGTTGATCCTATCCTTAGTTAGACTCTCAGGTGACGTTTCGTGAGAATCCATTATTACATTTTTGGTGTGCTGATTTTTTTCTGTTTTACCTAATCAATAAATACCCTAAATACCACAATTTTAAAATAGTCATTATACTATGTTTAGGTACTTTTAGAGGTCACCATATTTCAGAACTAAAGAATGGGCTTCAGTATTTCAGTAATTAATGAGTTGGAATTTGAATGGGAATGACACTGAAATGTACTGAATTGCAATTTAAAGGAATTCAGCACAGGCAGTGAATTGTGAGAAAAGAAGTGCTGTTCCACTCTGGCCAATAAAAGTCAATTTATTAAAAAAAATCAACGACTGTAGATATAGAAAGACGGTTCACTCCTATTAGTTATGAATGGGAGAAACTGCAACATGCAATATGGTGGAATACGTCCCGCCTTCTAAGTAAGAGCCAATCGTTGATTGATAAAGTCATTGCATCACTGCAGCTGCCGTTAGAGGCTCTGGTTCCCATAGAAACCTGAGACTCACACTTATGACTGCACATGCGCATTGGCTCATCTAGTCTGAAAAATAAGTTGTTTTTTTTAACACCATTTGAGCATAAAAACAACATTTATGGGACAGATTTTGTTGCTGATTTGAAATGTTATTTAATTTTGAGTTTGCCAAGCAGTTTTTGAGATTTCAGGATTCCCCCATTCAAATAAATAGGACTTGGTCTTGGATGCTCGAAATAGCTGCCTGGAGGCGTTGCAAATATGGCCGCCGAGTGAACAGACTTTCCTTGAAAGGGACTTTGATAAAAATGCACTTCATACACTAACAAAACTTTCAAACAAAATCTTGAGAAACTTTTAAATTACATTTTATTTCTACTTGCATCTATTAAAATTGGAGTTGCAATTCTGCATTATTTTTGAAACCTCAGTTTAAATTCAGGAACTAATTGAGGGGCTGTTTACACAACACTGTTTTCAACTAAAAATGTAAAACTTTTTGGTAACACTTTATTTTAGGGTCTTTTAACTAGTTGCTTATTAGCATGCATATTACTAGAATATTGGCTGTTTATTAGTAATTATTAAGCACATATTAATGCCTTATTCTGCATGACCATATTCTACATTCTTAATCCTACCCAATACCTAAACTTAACAACTACCTTACTAACTATTAATAAGCAGTAAATTAGGAGTTTATTGAGGGAAAAGTCGTAGTTACATGTTCCCTATACTAAAGTGTTACCAACTTTTTTTATGCATTTTGTCCATTCATTTACACGACAATGGCGTTTTGGGAGCCTGAACTGTGTAAACTACAAAAATGCGAATTTGTGAAAATGGTAATACCATGCGCATTATGTGTTCAGTCTACAGTGTTTCTTTACAAAGTGACATAAACTACTGGCCTGTCGTAAATGAATAATACAGTGTTTTTATCCGTGTGATCCGTGTGAATGGGGATCGTTTTGACAATGGTGTCATGTGTACGTGAAAAAAGCGAAGGAAATACTTTTCCATTTTTGGTACATTGTTGTCATGTAAACATACCCTTAGAATTTCAAGGAATTCTTAATTTAATTTTGCATAACCCTGAAATTCATTCAAAATTAGCGAAGCTGCAAACATGTCCACTTGGTCAACTAGAAATCATCTAGCTAACTATGCTAACAAGCCAATGGATTCACTCGACAAGCCACTGCCAAACATTTGGGTGGCCAAAAACTCTTTAATGTAGTGAATGCAGTAGAAGTGCTTCAATTACCATTGGGCTAATATTGCTCTAGCAGACAGAGCCCAGGCGGCTCTGAGCTAGCTTGGCTGCTGAGGGGGGTGATTTATTGTTGCTTGCGTGTTTGAGACAGCGAGGAAGGGAGGTAATCAGCATGGAGCTGCAGTTTAATGCTGTTTCAGGGTCACGGTGCACTTTGCACTCGACTGTTGCATAAAATATGCTCTTGTTCCTCCATCACATAATGTTTCTTTGTCCTCCTTAAGAGTTGTTAACACTAAAATGTTTTAGAAGTTACAAAGTAAAGACCATTTGCAAAGATCCCGCTAGTCATAGGGTGGTAAACATGGCAGTAGAGTGGCGGCATTAAATGGAAATGATCTTATTAGAAACACTCTAATTTGTTCCCAAAATCCCCGATGTTGAATTTGAATTGACTGATGGCATCAATATTTCATTTATTCAAATGTGACACCATGTCACCTTTCACATGCACTGGCACCTCTCTTATCTGTCTGTTTGCTGACACTCACAGGACATGAGCAGGTGATTCTTTCACACAAACTAGTTGCACTAATAAACCAAATGAGACCATACAGCTTGATCAACCTAACTTAATTTTAAGTCGACCTACAACTCTTAAATTTAAGACGTGTTCAAGCATTGATATCAGGGTGTACAGCTAACACCAAAGACCCAATATTATTGTAATGTTAAACATGTTATGCCAATATTATTTTAAACTGAAAACACTTCCTTAGTGGAATGATCAATACCTTATTTTATACAGTTTACTCACTCCACCTGTGTCTGTGTTCACAGTGTTCCAGACTGAAGTATGTGAGTGTTTCATGGTTTTCTTTGTCCATGCCCTTTTATACACACAGCATCAAAACCTCATCTGAATTGCCTAAAGGAAATGTCTGTTGACATCCCCCACATTATGTTCACAAGCACAGACACAAACACCAAGCTGAGGTAATTTCTACTCCTCTCAGAGCATCAGGTAAACTGCACTTGGCAGTGTTAAGACAACAAGTGGTTGAGAAAGAGACCTTATAAGTGAGTCATTTATATATTTGGCAAATCTTTATATATATGTATATATATATATATATATATATATATATATATCCTGTTCCCGTTCAAAATATTTCATGACTATTACTGTATGTTAATGTTTGGGGGCAAATAGCAATGATAATATTGCGGTCAATAAAACAAAATGCATTTGAATTATAATTGACATGATGATGTGTACAATAGTAACGAATCGCTCAAAAGTCAGAAAATTCCTATTATTTTTTCATATCCGTCAGTGTGAGGTGTTGCTATGGGTCGCGTGCGTGTGCGACTGACTGATTTTCCACAGTCTGTTTGAAACCTAGTGCCTATTGCTCAATGGAAGAAGAAAATAAACCAAACAATTTTTTTTTTACTTTTTTTCCCCATCAATAATCAAAGCTAGTGTGTCGATTTAATTAAAAATCTATGGTAACACCTTATTTTAGGGTATTTTAACTAATTGCTTATTAGCATGCATATTACTAGAATATTGGCTATTTATTACTACTTATAAAGCACATATTTATGCCTTATTCTGCATGACCTTATTCTACATTCTTAATCCTACCCAATACCTAAACTTAACAGTTACCTTACTAACTATTAATAAGCAGTAAATTAGGAGTTTATTGAGGGAAAAGTCATAGTTAATAGTTTAGATGTGTTCCCTATACTAAAGTGTTACCAAATCTATTTATTATATATTTTAAAATATTACATAATTCACCAATGCCGGTTTGTCATGTATAACACCCCAACCAATCATGATCTGACACAAGTTCAAATTTCATTGGACAACTTAAAGGGGAAATTACACGGACAGACGAGCGTCTCATTTGTCTCATTTTATAAATCAAATTGCATCGCTGACAAAATGGATGTTAACTGACTACAAAGCCAAAAGTCGCATTAATGGTAAGTAATGTTCAATTCATTTAGTGTTGATACACTGTTTACTATTTAATGAAACTATCATATTTAATGAAACCAAAGTGCCAACTATTATGTAAAGTGTAGGCTGGCGAAATGGTGACGTGAAAGGACTTTATTATATTACCATTTTTGATAATTATTAGCTTATGTGGCATTATGAAATAGGTGTCTTATGCTCATCAAGCCTGCATTTATCTATATAAAACAGCAATATATATTTTATTTTATTTATTTTTTATTTTTATTTTTTATTATTATAATTTAAAATAATGGTTTTCTATTTGAATATACTTTAAAATATAATTTATTTCTAATGCAAAGCTGAATTTTCAGCATCATTACTCCAGTCTTCAGTGTCACATGATCCTTCAGAAATCATTCTAATATGCTGATTAATTTTCAAAGCTGGAAAGTGGAAACAGTTGTGCTACTTACATTTTTTTTTTTTATAACATGCTGTGATCCTTTTTTTTCAGTCAATTGATTTAAAAATGTTAAAAATAACAGCATTTATTCAAAATAGAAATCTTTTCTAACAAATTACCTTTACACCACCTACTATGTGGCCTTTTTACCCTTAACTGATAATATTTTTTAAACCAATATCACTTTAAGTAAATAAAATACAGTTTACATGCCATG
This sequence comes from Elopichthys bambusa, assembly GCA_037101425.1. NCBI lineage: Eukaryota > Metazoa > Chordata > Actinopteri > Cypriniformes > Xenocyprididae > Elopichthys > Elopichthys bambusa. The sequence continues at coordinate 16,028,857 of CM074447.1, read as the reverse complement.
GTATATTTGATGAGTATGGTGACAATTTTATTGTTTCCACCAAACATTTACATATTCTTTTAGGTCTTTAGATTTCTTTAGGTCTCGTCTCAGAACCAACCTTATGTGAACTTGAACTTGTCTTAGACTCCAACCTCTCTGGTCTCGGTCTTGGTCTCGACTCGGACTCGACCCTCTCTGGTCTCGGTCTTGGCTGGTCTCGACTACAACACTGCACACAAGCGTGAAGGTGCGCTCAGCAAAAATGACGTTACCACAGTGTGGGAGGAGTGCGCAATATCCCATTTCGCATGCGTGGCATTTTTTCTAACTTTACGTGCAGCTCTAGCTCCGAAGAGGCCCGACTTCGAGGCGATTATGGCCGAATAGGTATGTCTGCACCAGTACCCAGTTTGCGCTTTTCTAAATTAATTGTTTATATTTAAAAAATGGGCCTACAATAGCAGAAATAAGCCTTTTTAATGAAAATAAAGGTCCATGTAAAAATGTTCATGAAATTAAATAAAAATGTTTAATGAAATGAAAAAAAATATTTAAGAGATTGTTGTTTAATTTATGTAAGGGCCAATCGGATCAATTATAACTCAAAGGTAATTTAATTACAGTGAATAAGAACCGAATTAAACTGTAAATGATTCAGAATTAATTAAATTAATTAATTACTTTATCAATTATTCAGCCACCAAAAATTGAGGTTAGGGTATTTTACCAATTCTAGACAAAATATTATCCCGTGGCCAACGGGTTATGATTAATGATATGAGCAAGGTAGCAAAATCTAAAAAGTTTGAAGCAGTAATTTGGTAAGCACACAGCACAAGACACTGATATATGTTCTGGAGGCAGTTCCTTTATGGCCTGTGGTGCTTTGCACCTTGGGATGTCTCCGCAAGTCCGAGTTTCCTGATAAGGATTGCGAATTTACACCTTACAGTCAAAAAGGCGTTACTGGGCCATCTGTTTTCTAAAGTCAACAGAACAAAGGGGCTCTCTTTGTTGATTGGCTCTGTTTCTACAATCAATGATCTCCAAATGGCAGATATGGGAGAGAGCTGTCTCCGGTCAGCCATTTTAGTTCCATGGTTCGACTTTATGGTTCACGAATGGCTCGGTGGGGGTTGATTCTTTGATCTTTGGGACTGTGGTGTTGTGTCGATTTGGTGGGCTTCGTTCAGGTGTAATCTTACATTTAGTTTTGTACACATGTTCTCATATCCATATATTTGGTTCTAATGTCATAAGTAAGGTTACTGGGTTATACACGATTCTTTTGTTCTTTTATAGTGTGGGTTTGGTGAAGTATAATAAAAACTTTGTCAAGTGTGTGCCTTACTTCTTCTCACTGCTGCTTCCTGATGGTTTCAGAGGACAATTACTCTGAATCGCCCCCTGTCGTTTCAAAAAATAGTACAATGGCAAACGTGTCAAGTATAAATGCCTCGTCCATTTGGGGATGTGCGTGAGCAGTCAGTGGAGGATTGCGGAGCCAGGTGAAAGTATAAACAAGGCTTTAGGGGATATAATATTCTGTTTGCACAGTATATGTCTATGGAATGTCCCCATAAAACATGGAAACCCAACGTGTGTGTGTGTGGACATTTCATGAGCCCTCATATTTAAAATAGCATTAAAAACAAACTAAACAATGTTTATTAATTTATTAATAAATTTATTATCCTCACTAAGATAGCAAAAACAAACCTGTGTGTGTCTGTGTGTTTATTCATTTTATCAGCAAATAAAATGCTGGTCTTTGGAGAGCTAATTTAACTCTGAGGTGGGCATTATCCATTATTAACTGGCTTTGGCACAGACTGAAAAGCCTCGTAGAAACCTGATCACTGAGTGGATTTGTTTAAAAGCAGATTCATCTTCACTAAATGTACAAGCCTAATGGTTGGGTTTCTCCAAATAATCATTATAAATATTGTGTGCAACCAATGTCTTTTAAACCAACACAATAGTAATTCTGATTGGATTCTAGATAGATAGATAGATAGATAGATCTGCAGTGAGCAGAAATGACTGCAAATTCCTGGGAGTCATATTTCGGCCATATTTGATGCCAGGCACAGCGGTCTATTGCCCAGCAGGCTCAAAGTCACTGGGCAGAGGTTTGGAGCATGAGCAGCACTACAAGGGCAGGGCTCCTCAGGAGCGCAGACACATGCCAAAAAAGATGCCAAAACTGCAATTTTTGAAGGAGTCACCGTGACACCCCATCTGCACAAACTGTATATTTACATCAAATTATTACCAAGTCATCACTGTTGTTCAGAACAAAACGTGTAATCATCTAGACTTAAAATGCTTCAGTCACTTGTTATTCCTAAAAAGCTGTATTTATAAAAGCAGCATTTAATAAGTATTTAAAGGTGACCTATTATGCCCCTGTTTACAAGATGTAAAACGTTTCAGGTGTCCCTTAGAATGTTTCTGTGAAGTTTCAGCTCAAAATACTCCATGGATTTTTTATTATACCATGTTTTAACTGCCTATTTTTGGGTGGGAGAAACACTGATTTGGTATGTGTACCTTTAAATGCAAAAGAACTAGTGCTCCCCGCCCCCAAGCTTACAATTCCACTACACTGAGGCATAAATAATACAGGAGAAGCTCACACAGCAAATATACCTCTCAAAATAGATAATTACAAACTGTTCGTGATGCAGCATATAAGATCACGTTGGTATGGCATGTATTTTGTGGATGTTTGCTATCATTAGATTCTGAATGTGTTTGATAGCGTGCTGTACGGCTAACATGGCTAAAGTTAAGCACTATTGGAGAGACTCAATGAGAATGAAGATGTGTTTATGAATTATAAAGACTACAAGTGTTTTCGGGTTAAAAATAAAAATAACGACATGGCTCTGGTCACTGTGAATATAGTAAGAAATAATGGCACATTTAACCCCATTTAACAGTACATTAGCAACATGCCAACGAAACACATTCAGAAAGACAATTTGCAAACATCACAAAATATCAACATGTCCTCCAACCAATACGCCCATATAGGTCGTTTGTCACTTCCTTGAAATACGACCTATATGCAGTCAATACAACACAACAATATGCAATCATGCGATCGAGGGTTCGATCCTAGTGCATGTGCTCATGAAGTGTATATGCACTATAAAATCACTAAGGGTAGGTTTAGGGTTGGGGTAGGTGATAAAAAAAGTTTTGGTAAATGGAAATAAAAGGGACAGTGTAAAAAGTCCACACATTGCATTTAAATGAACACACATTTTGACTGGCAACAATGGTCATACGTCCTTTCATGATGACAGATGTAACATGACACTGTCATTATTTTTACACCAGCTAGAGGGCGCATGACTTTAAAATGTAAATATAGGTTGTAAAATAAGGTGCTTGAAAAAAAAAAACGACCTATAGGGTCAGTCTCCAAAATATATATGAAATTGCATCATGAACAGTTGGTATCGATCCATCTTTGCGAATCAACTTCTTTGCAAATCCTGTTTTTTACTGACCCTTGTGTGCAAAGCAGTCTGGTGTAAAATGACTAGCACATACTGGTATATGAATTAATTTGAACACATTCACTTCATAAATAAAATTACACCACTGAGTCCTAAGTGGCTCAGATGCCAGGAGTTTATGGAGACTCGTGTTTACTATTATAGCCGTTAACAGATCAGTGATAATGTTTACATAGCTAAGACATATCACAAGCTCAGGGATGGTCGTTCTTGAGTGCTGCTGTCCTGCAGAGTTTGCTCCAACCCAACTCACCTTCCTTCACATAGCTTTAGTAATCCTGACGACATTCAGGTGTGTTTGATCAGGATTGTAGCTAAACTGTGCACTCCAGGACCAGTGTTAGAACTGATACACCGCTGTCACTTGCAAAAAACAAAATGGCAGTGCTGTAGATAGAAACACACAGATTAAGGGCACTAATATTATAATAAGATCCACTTCCTACATCACAAGGGGAGCGAAATCTGAGTGGCTCTTTTTTCACATGCTTGCAGAGAAAGGCTTGCCATAACAAAGTTACTGGGTTGTCCATTTTCATGTTTTCAGGGTTGGTAGATGCACCAGGGACTCGATTATAGCACTAGCATTATGATATGTCCCCTTTAAAGTAATATTTACTTTTATTGACCACAAACAACTTCACCCAAAAGACTAGATGCATTCCAATACCTCTTCTGCACAAGCAACAACAGCAAGATGGAGAGAAAAGTAGCACTGTTGCTGAAAGCCATGCCTGAGATTGGGGATTTCCTCAGCTCAAGAGAGAGCAGTGCACACTCTATCTTCAGCAGCCGCTTGCCAGTATTCAAGGGTTTAGAATCAGTTCGGAAGACATGACACCTATATAATGTAAGCTACATGTGTGAGATGATTAGAGGCACAGTGAACATCTGAATGAACCTGTTTTGTGGGGTTATCACTTTTTCTTTCTAATAATACTGCTGAAAACACCATGATGAATTTCCTGCTAGCCAAGCCTCCCAAGATGTTCACAAGCAAAATGTAACCACTTTAAAAGCCAGCAGGGCACCAGAAGTCCAAAAAACAAACAAACAAAAAAAAGTCTTTTCAGTAGGGAAAAGATTACATGCTAATTTTTAAAATATTCACAATACAAAATTCTGAAAAGTCTTATAATTGTCATACTTTCAAGACGTAGAATCTGTGATTTTGAAGTGATTGACAGCAAACATTAGATTCATCCGCTGAGGAGTCATGCCGATGCACAACGCACGTAACGATAACAATTTTGCATATGACTGCAATTGCAGGTTTCAAACAGAGATGGCGACAAAGAGGAAAAATGCCGGACTGCAGCTTTAAGAAGCAATAGACACTGAACAACAAGCTTGTGTTATCCATAAGTTATTATCATGTCAAAGTTTGGCTTCTTTCCCTCACAGACATCCATAGATGGGAATTATGTCACCCGCACAAGTATAGAGTACAGCACAGAACCGAGTTTCAGTCTGTGCCTTTTTTTCTCTCTCTCTCTCTCTTTTTTTTAATTCCCTTCAGAGGCCCACTAAGTAATAGTGACAGTTATTATGGCTGGCTGTTATGTTTCATTACTATCAGTTAAGCTGCCAAAACACTTAAAGAAGACAGCCGTCTCTCTTTTCTCTTCATAACACTGATATAGCGAGGTGAGATGTCTATTATGCCCCATTACTCTCTTCTAGCAGCTGACAACTTCAGTGCGTCTTTGTGTTTTTGCAAAGCTGCCATAGTGAATAAAAACTTCCAAAGAGAATATAACACTGGGTACTTTGTTTGGTCAAGATGGTCTGTACATTTAACAAAATTAACACAAAATTATTTTTATAATTAAAAAATTAAAATAAAATAAACTTTCCATATAAATTTGATCACAATATGATCACTGACATTTCAGAAATTCTGCAGAGGGGAAGATTATTAGTGAATAAGGTCTGAAATGTCAGTATACTCACACAATCTTATATTGTATGGCTTCAGAAGACTTAAAATATAATCCACAAATGTTTGTGTACAAATATGTATACACAGACAAGATGACAGAGAGAAATCCACAGAATCACGACATGAGTGAAGCAAGGTTGTTTGAAAGGAACTGTATTGAACCAATTACTACTACGGTACCAACCATCTCAGAGAGTCGATTACCACATCTGATGTCCAACGGCCATGAGAGAAATGAAGAGGAGGCAGTTGTAGTACTATTGTACTAATTTACTCTTTAAGATGTTGAATAGCAATAATAAAATATACGGTGTACATATTACAAATATACGGTCTTCAAAGTAGATCACAAAATAGCAAATAAAATATACATATAAAGAGTGTAGGCCTACGCAAAATAATAACCAACAAATTGAATTATTTCAACAGATTGGGATTTCAAGGATACAAATGGAGGCTGGTCTCACAAATATGTAGTGAAAACAATGAGTGCAACAGTCTGTGTTGGTCTCCACAGTTCTTAGGGGGCTTTCACACTGGCAGTTCAGTTCGAAATGGTGCACGGTTTGCATGAAAAATCGTTAATGTGAAAGCTGTCATGCGAACCCGGGTGCGCACCATGGTACCGAACCCAAGACTACCTGAAGGAGGTGGTCTGAGTTCGGTTGCACTCGAACTGTGCTGCGGTTCGCATGAATATGAAAGCAACACGGACTTGGGTGCACTTGTTCAGGAAGTAAAGTAACCTGCGCATGCGTTTTCGCCGATTATAATATATTTACTTCAATAAAACAAATGTAAGAAATTACAGTGTTGATGATTTACCTTGGATTCGAGCAGGAGTGAGCCTGCAGTGTATTCGTGCTTTGCAAGTGCAATTAGAGCGGCAAATTAATGGCAATCAGCTGTCTCCTCAAAATAGGCTGCTTGCAAACAGCGGAAAACCGTCTACATGCGGCGCACATACAGTAAACACAGGTGTCGTTTACTCTGCTGTACATAATAGCACCACATTAATTAAAAAAACACAATTTATTGACCCGCGTTGTTTTCTGTCATGCGCCGTGCACGTCTGTGATGACGTAAGATGAACGCAAATGCACCAGGGTTTGATATAATCAATTTGAGTGTGAAACCAGACCAACGCTGTGGGGGGCACCGGGAACAATCGAGCCTGGGCCTGGACCGTGGCAAACGAGCCCAGTGTGAAAGCCCCCTAAGACGTTCAGATGTAAGGATAGCGATGTGAAGTGGGTTGTTAAGCTGCAGTCTCAGGTCCCATGATGCACGATGAATTGTCAGCAATGAGGAATGCAAAGTCTATGATGCGTGTTATTGATTTATCTCATTGCTGTGTATGACTCTCAAATGTGGTTCTATAATAAGCAAATAAACTTAATCAGTAACAGAAAACTGCATAAATGTGCGATGAACGCTAACAGCACAACAGAAATTGCTGCGTCATTGTAGCTGTATAATGGGCGCTCATTCTCGCCATCATAAAAACGCTTTACCTCTCGTAATCAGGTAAATACACACCCATATTACATAAAATATAATTTAGCAGCGGTATATCAAGTTAAACAGTGAATAAATGGCATAATAATAATATAATAAACACTCAAAATGACGCACATTCCAGAATCGTCACGAGGGAAACTTCAACGAGAAGTCTGAGACAATTAAGCACCATCCGCTGCCAATCGAAATCACAATGTTCTCCCTGCAGTTCACAAAGTTAAGTCGCTACAGAAAAGATCTTCATTTGCATTATTTTTGCTGCTTTACAGGGAAGACTGCAGGACCTATGCTTTCACTCTGCCGTTCGCACATAGAAAAAGATCCACTCTCGCACGATCGCCGAACAAGCCACGCCCTCTCAATTCAATTCAATGACCAACAAAATAGCTGTACAGCCTGTTAAAATAAAAGAACACAAACTAAACATAGGCTTTTTTACAAAGGTACTTGGCTAGAGTTGATTTTGTGGCAATCAGTACATCACACCACAATAAACTAATAAAACGTGAAGCTTGTGTCCTTATTCTGCCTTTGCTGTATGAAGCTGAAAAAGCAAGCATGCTCAGCAGCAAAAAAAAAACAAAACAACTAACAACAATGCTAGTCAGAAAAAGAGCACAAGGTTTAGAATAAAAAGAAATTCTGTAAACTCAGTGACCACTAATGGAGTAATGTGAAGCAAGATTTGTTTTAAAGGTTCATAAAGAACTTATTGCGTTCAAGTGTTGTGTCATGGATTGGCGAGTTGTTGGTTATCAGGCATGACAAAGATGATGAAATTAAACAGTCTTTATTAACAAACTAAAATAACTCAGAAACAGGCAGAAGATTAAATTTACCAAACTTTACTTCAACGTTGACGAGAACCAACAAATGAACAGAGGACAAAGAGGAACTTAAATACACAATGATGATGAACTAAATACAGACAGGTGTGCTTGTTAAATGAATGTCCATGACAACAGATTAGTGGTGAGAAACTAGAACAAAGGAAACAGGTTACTGAAAGGAAACAAACTAAAAGTCAATGAATGTCAAGAAATGAAACTAAACACAAACAAAACGTGACAATAAGCATTATTTATTTTAAATGCACAAAATGTCCCTGGCAACCCAACAAATATATTACTAATATAGGTGTGAAATAGCTGTGAAATCAAATCTGCATGTCTTTGTCAAAACAAAACAAAAAGCAAACAAACAAAACTTGCCAATCAGACCTGTCTTTGAAAGGCTGGGTTTTTTGAGAGGGTGTGTATCAGTGGAAAAATGCTTAAAGGGACTGTAAAATGAAAATCAAGTCACCATTTACTCATCCTCCCCATAGTAAAAGAAAAATCAAAAGTGAGATCTCTTTAACATCTCAAATGTTTCTTCTAGACAAAAATGAGGTTTAACATCAAATTGAGACTTTTGCTTGAGTCTCCTGCTTCTCACACTTGTCTCCGGAGACAAAAACACTAACACTCTCACAATGGTCTCCTTTAAAGTTTTAGAAAAGAGCTCAAAAACATCACACACTGTGCTCAGATTTTTCTCATTAGCTAGAGACTCTGAAGCTCTCACATTTGCCTCCTCCAATGATTCAGAAAAGATCTCAACAGCATCACACGTCGTGCTCAGGTTTTTCTTCTCAGCTCGAGTCTCTGGTGGTCTCACATTTGTCTCCTCTAAAGTTTAAAAGAGATCTCAACATCATCACACACTGTGCTCAGATTTTTCTCCTTAGCTAGAGACTCTGAAGCTCTCACACTTGTCTTTTCAGAAGTTTCATAACAGATCTCAGTTTCATCACACACTGTGCTCAGATTATTCTCCTCAGCTAGAGTTTCTGAAGCTCTCACATTTGTCTCTAAAGTTTATAAAAGGTCTCATCAACTTAATATACTCAAATTTATCTCCTTAGCTAAAGACTTTGGTACTCTCACATTTGTTTCCTCTAAATTTTAGGAGTGATCTCAACAACTTTGCAAAGTGTATACCAAGTCAAATGTCTAAATGCAAACTCAAACATTTATATCATATCATATGTATTAATAATCAAATTAGTCAAGGATTGAGTCATAAGCCATTTAATATGCCTTTCAGCAAAGAATGCTCCTGGTTTACCTTTCCTGTAGCAATTTTCCTGATAATGCTGTCTGGTAAATTACTTTTTCCAACAACAAATTATGTGCCCTATGCACATAAACTGTACAGCTTTCTTACTGAATCAACAATTAAGAGCAACACCAACTTCAGAGAAGACGAGTGTTAGACCATTGGAGTCTTTAGCTTATGAGAAAATCTGAGCACAGTGTGCAATGTTACTATGGCCTCTTTGAAAGCTTTTAAGGAGACCATTGTGACACTATTAGAGTTTTTGTCTCAGGAGGAGACAAGTGTGAGAAGCAGGAGACTCAAGCAAAAATCTCCATTTTATGTTAATGTAACCTCTTTTATGTCTAGCAGAAACATTTGAAATGTTAACGTTTTTTTTTTCCATTTAAGTAGCTTCAATCTCATTGATCAATCCCAGAGGAATAAAATCATTGCTCAGTGGTTGCTATTTCTAAGCTTGTGAGACTTAGCTGTAATTCTCATATATCTCTCATCTCAGTAACAACAGTTTTTCAGATGTTTAATTTAAATCGAAAAAGTAAGACTGATTGCCCTTTGGTTAACTGCTACTTAGTCAAACTAGTTCGTAATTCACTATGCAACTGTGTTAAGTTTATGCAAGTGGCACCAAAAGAAAAAGCTGATACCTGAATTAGACATATAAGAGAATAATCAGCTCTTAGTGTTGTGATCTTAGAGAAAGCAGAACCATAGCCTTGTGGACAGCACATCAACAATGAGGCACAGCAGCACCTCAGATGGCACGAGTTCGAGTCCCAGCTAAAGGTACTTTCCTGCTCCTGTTCTCTTTTCACCTCTCCCATGGTTTCCTGTCTCTCATCCTAACACTAACTCCAATGTCATCAAAAAAAAAAAAAAAAAAAAAAAAATATATATATATATATACACATACATATATATATATATATATATATATATATATATATATATATATATATATATATATATATATTTTTTTTTTTTTTTTTTTTTTTTTAACAGAGTCTTTAAAGAGATTACAGCAAGACAATAAAGAGATCTCTCATTTCTAATTTTGGAATTTGGATACTACAATAAGAGATAAAAGAGAATCACAACCACAGACACAAGCTTAGAAGGAACAACCTCAGAGCAATAAAATATTCCTATAATGGAGTCTTGAAAGAGATTGCAGCAGGACAAAAAAGAGCTGTTCTATGTTTCTTCCACCACATTCACAGTTTTATCTCCTTTTCTTTCAGATATTTCTCATGTCTCATTTCTGTCTACTCTTATTTCTTAGGAGAATTTTAGGAGAAACATCTGAAACTCTACTGATACTAAAATGAGGGATATCCCTACAAGGTGCACAGTAATGAAACCTAAAGAATGTCAATACAGCAAGGAGCTCAGACTAGTGGAAATAAATCATGTTCATCGCATGGGCTAAAATTGATTTGGGTGCTGCAGTCATAAGATTCGCTTGAGTAAAAGTGGGCGGCTGTATTAGGTAGTCCTACGGTTTCCCAGTACACAATTACTCTGTAAGCCAGTGGAGGTGTCGGTTCATTGCCTTAACCATTTGCTGCGTGGCCACCCTGGACTGCTTTTATTTCGCTTCACTCCCTCTGGATTAACCTAATGGTACAAAGACACAATAATCCATTGGAGAGAGCAGAAGGCGGCTATGCACCTTCACAAATGGAAGATCACTACATACATATTTTCTTGGAAATTTGCTTTCCAATAAATGCAGTGCAAATACAAAATTGAACTGAAATGTTTTCACATTCTCTTTATTCTTCACGCAATGTCTAAAGTTTCCCATGGGTCAGCAGGCCCACAGGCTATTGTATGTGGTGAAAAAAGAAGGGGAAAAAATCAGACAAGTGTTCATTCAATTAGCCATGCCTCAAGGACAGCAAAATCAGCTCCCTCAAATTACTGGAGATCATCTTTTTAATGAGGCTTATACACATTTGCCCACTCTTCTAAGTGAAAGCTACATATACAGTGAATAAAAGAAGTAGTACATGAATACACACATCACTTTTGTCATTATTTCTTTCTTGCACTCACGTCTACTCTTCTTTGTAAATAATTTTGTCACTGTTTTCACACCCAGTTATTCCAAAACTATGACATTGTGTTGGAAATTTTGAAATGCTTAAATGAAAGAGTTTAGAATAACACAGGGTGAGTAAATAATGGCAGAAATATCTTTTCTTTCTTTCTTTTTAAAGTCAACTATTCATTTAAGCCCCAGAATAGCCTACAAACATTTAATGTATACAAATGCTGGTAAGATCACACTAGTAGTCCTATTTGATCTCTAAAGCTGCAATGATTTTGTGATTATATTGCTTTCCCTAATGAGCACAAATGTTTGTGTCAAAACTCTAATTAGACCATCATCAGTACTCTCTGCAGAAATCAATCAGTCTTGTTCTTTAAAGAGCCTCTTTTTTCTTTATCCAAGCACTTGAAAGAGTGCAAAACATTTCAGAAGGACAAAACTATCAAAAGGATGGTATATTATTCCCTGCGAAAACACTAACAAATATTAAAGGGACAATTCACAAAAAATTTACTCATCCTCACGTTCTTCCAAAACTGCAACATTCTTCAAAATACCTTCTTTTGCATTCCACAGAAGAGTGAAAGTGATAGAAAGATAGAACATTTTTTCTTTACTTTTAAATGCCAAAGTTCTAAAGCTCAGCACACTATGGAATACTTAAATTTGATTAGTCAATCGCTGCATTCTATGATCAAATATGTTTAGTAAAATTGACCATAAATAGCATTATACAGGTACATTGTCCTAAGCAACTTATTTCCTACATAGCTCTGCCAGTTCCATATATGTTAGCCTATATCACTCCACAGTCTTTCTTTCTCTTTCTTCAATTTCATGTCCATTTATTCATTTATTTGCTATGTGTTATGAGCAGTATAATGTAGAGCTAGTTTGGCATTATTGCTATATAAACTTTCAGTGCCTGTCAGTATTTCTTTAAATCTGTAATAAGTTATTAATAAGTATTAATAAGTTAATAAGAAAATCGCCATCACTTTTTAGTCAAAATGGATTCTCCCTTCTGCTCTGCTAAGTGTTCACATTTGTACCCTCTTCAACTAGACCTGCTTAACATGACTGTTCCCATATTGCTTATATAATTATAAATTATATTCCATTACCCTGTAAATTAATGAAAAATGCTTGCATATGAGTGTAAGTTGCAGGGCACTTATAGTAGATTGATGGGTGCACATGAATGTGCTAAATTTGTCCAAACTGAGGAGTGACACGCCAGACGCCCATGAATCAAAGCCAGTAGAATGTTATTGGGCGCTTTGCCTGCCAGCTACACATTCAAAACCATTTAGATGCTTTTCATGAGCTACTATCAACATCAAACCCTTCTTCTCTGCCAAATAAACATATCACTCATGCTCAAAGCTAACATACATCATAATCACACCAAGTAAACCATCTGGAACTGAGGAAACTACTCTGAACCACCCTAGTTCAAAACATCATCTGAAAACTTGATCTCCAATATAATTATTCAGTGTCAGGAGATTATAAACATTACACTCGCTTTAAAAAAGCAATGGTTATCTGGGTTCAAAGAGGTTTTGCATGAGTAAGTGTGGCGGTTTTGACACTCATAATCTAGACTCTGCAGTAGCATCTTCGAAACGTGTGATCCAGACCTCCTGCTTCAAAATGATCTCTCCTCAAATGCCTCCGGGGAGCGCTGTGAATGCTAATCACAACACATTAATGAATTCTAATAGGCCAGAGGTGTCATTTGGGCATTCAATTACCCCCAAAGTATCTCTAATTAAGGGCATGTGAACATCTATTAAAATAGCCATGTTCCCAGCAAATCTGGAGTGGAACTTTAATGAAAAACATGACATATGTATCAAATAATGAAACGCAGAGGTGTGGACAGCTAAAGAAGGCTCAAAACAAAACACGTCAAAACATATTCACGATCAAATCAGCGCTGGTTTTTACGCTGGTGGGGAAAAAATGATCCACAATAAACACAACACCATGGATAATTCTGCACAGTTGATAATTATTGCCTAATTTGCCTGCAATGGCCACAATCACTTTGTCTACCATTTCCCAACAAAAACAAAAATTCTGTTTGTTTTGTTACTCTCAATTTTTTCCCATTCATTTGTTTAAACAAGAACAAATATGCAGTGATAATGAGGACGTTTTTTAAATTTGAATAAAATGAAAACTAAAGACTTTCAAACACATGAGCCAATATTTTATTCACAGTAGAACATAGATAACATAAATGTTTAAACTGAGAAATCCACTAAATCCACTTTTATCCACTAAATGAGCTCATTTCAAATTTGATGCCTGCTACAGGTCTCATAAAAGTTGGCACAGAGGCAACAAATGGCTGAAAAAGCAAGACATTTTGAAAAGATTCAGCTGGGAGAACATCTAGCAACTTATTAGGTTAATTGATATCAGGTCTGTAACATGATTAGTTATAAAAGGGATGTCTTAGAGAGGCAGAGTCTCTCAGAAGTAGATGGGCAGAGGCTCTCCAATCTGTGAAAGAGTGCGTAAAAAGATTGTGGAATACTTTAAAAACAATGTTCCTCAATGTCAAATTGCAAAGGCTTTGCAAATCTCATCATCTACAGTGCATAACATCAAAAGATTCAGAGAAACTGGAGAAATCTCTGTGCGTAAAAGACAAGACCAATGACCTTTATTGGATGCCCGTGGTCTTCAGGCACCGCATCACTCATCGGCATGATTGTGTCAATGACATTACTAAATGGGCCCAGGAATACTTCCAGAAACCACTGTTGGTAAACAATCCGCCGTGCCATCTACAGATGCCAACTATAGCTCTATCATGCAAAAAGGAAGCCATATGTGAACATGGTCCAGAAGCACTGTCGTGTCCTGTGGGCCAAGGCTCATTTAAAATGGACTGTTTCGAAGTGAAAAAGTGTTCTATGGTTAGACGAGTCCAAATTTGACATTCTTGTTGGAAATCACAGGCGCTGTGTCCTCCGTGCTAAAGAGGAGAGAGACCTTCCAGCGTTTTATCAGCGTTCAGTTCAAAAGCCAGCATCTCTGATGGTATGGGGGTGCAAAAGTGCATTCACTATAGGCAGCTTGCATGTTTTGGAAGGCACTATGAATGCTGAAAGGTATATAAAGGTTTTAGAGTAACATATGCTCCCCTCCAGACGACGTCTATTTCAGGGAAGGCCTTTTGTATTTCAGCAGGACAATGCAAAATCACATACTGCAGCTATTACAACAGCATGGCTTCGTCGTAGAAGAGTCCGGGTGCTGAATTGGCCTGCCTGCAGTCCAGATCTTTCACCTATAGAGAACATTTGGCGCATCATTAAACGGAAAATCTCCACAAACTCTTCAGCAGCTGGAAACCTATATCAGGCAAGAATGGACCCAAAATCCAACACCAAAACTCCAGAAACTCATAACCTTGATGCCCAGACGTCTTCAAACTGTTTTGAAAAGAAGAGGAGATGGTACTATGGAAGTCAATGGGGCCCATCAACTGTTTGATTACTGATATTCCATCATAATGTCTTCTTTTGTGTTCAACAGAAGAGAGAAATTCATACAGGTTTGGAACAACTTGAGGGTGAATAAATGATGACAGAGTTTTCGTTTTTGAATGAACTACCCCTTTAATATTAACATGGCTACAAAATTGTTACTAGATATGTTGTCAAAGTCAAACTGATGTATGCCATCAACCCTGGAAATACAATCCTTACATTTTCCAAATGTTTTGTATTTCCCCCTTTTCTCTCTCTCTCTATCTTTTATAATAAAAAAACAAACTACATGCAATATAACATGGGGAGCTCATTCCTTATAACTCTTAAAGGAACTACATTGCAAACCATCAATGAAGACAATTTAAGACATTATTTTGGCAGACAAACTACAGACTGCACTAATTTTATCAGACGGAGTCCTTATTATGTTATTTACATACATACTGAATCATTACATTTCTTTATCACATTGTTTTATATCATTAATTAACCAAATTAACATTTAATTAAGTTGATAGCCCTAGTGTTTACATGTGCATTCATGTGCTCACCGACATCGTAGTTGGAATCACCAGTTTTTTAATGTGTATCCCAGATGCTCAGGCGGATACACACCCTGCTATTTCCCATACTGCCCCCCTCCCAGTAATGATAGTGGTGTGGCACTGAGAGTGATGACTCAATAACAGACCTACAGAGAACAGCACTCCAAGGTGAATCACTCTCACATGAAACAGTCTCAAGAATTATCCCAAGCATCTGACAGCACATGGCTCCCGAGCAAAAGTTATTTTGAGTGCAGTGGAGGTTATTCTGGTTTATATGGTGATAGACCAGCCAAGAATATGCTTTGTTGTAACTTAAACTGTGAGGATGTGAAAACTAAATTGTAATATTATGTAGGGCAAGAAAGAAGGAGAGAGGAATGAGCTTAGTATACTCGCATTATGTCACATACTATCTGAAAAACCCCAGCATATCAAAATGCAACAAGAATCATAAGAAAAACATATCATCGTACAATACCTACTGCTTGTATTTCAAAACAAAGACCCTCTTTTAAAACCTGCCATTAACATGCCTTTTGGTATCTAGACAGTATCCAATGTGATCAGATGGATATTGCCTATACATCTCCTAAATTTGTCATTTATATACAGGATTTTAGCAGCACATACTCATAGTACATACTGCAAAAGCTTTGAGGCACATGGTGCAAAAGGAATTAAACACTTTGTTCTGATAATCAATATGTCCCCTTTTCCAGGTGTTGCAAATGAATGGAAACATGATAGTAAGAAAGAGGCAGAGAAACAGAAACGGAGACACAGAGAGAGTGTGTGAGAAAATTATAGAGTTTCAGTGAAGGAAGTGTTCCTACAACCAGCTGCTTCCTCCAGTGCTCAAGTCCATTGGGTCTATCTCTGGGAATACTGGGTGTGTTATTATTTTGTAATATTAGGCCTTTCAGAACAGATGTTCTGGAGTCAAGATCCCATAAAAAGACCACTAAAACCGGCTTTGGTGCTGCCCTGTAATCTGTCCAGTTCAAACAAATTCAGTTACAGAACATACAGATGGAAATGGCAGGACTGAAATAATTGTATACCGTGAGTGTAGCTATGAATACCACATGACCACCTGTGGAGAAAGGGAGAAAACCAACTGGATGGTTCATAAAGGAAAAGGAATAAACCCCCAAAGCTCTTTACTGGCATCAACAGTTCCATGAAAAAGCTTCACTATCCGAACCATTCCACTGTACAAAAGGATCTTTACAGTGGAAAAGGGTTAGTCAGATTATTAAAATGTTCTTTACACTAAGACAAAAATTGTTATTTAACCATTCTATATGTTCTTTGGGGAACCAAAAATGGATGGATGGATGGATGGATGGATGGATGGATGGATGGATGGATGGATGGATGGATGGATGGATGGATGGATGGACGGACGGACAGATGGATGGACAGATGGATGGATGGAATGACAGACAGACAGATGAAAAATAGATTGATTTTTATAACTACACCCAGTGTTAGTCTAGATGTATCTATGAAAACTTTCCAGTTAAACAGCCTCTTCTCAAAGGTCCAACCCAAACATTTTTGTTTTACATGGACGCTGTTCAAAGGCCAAATGTGTGTCCTCACAGTTCCTGTTTATGACAAATGAAAACCAGCATCTCTGCTGGGCTGAAATTTTATACGTTTGTGAGTCCCTACAGATTGGCAGATCAGAGCATGGGTTGCTAAGGGAGACAGGGGCAAACTCAGAATGAAGACCAGATCGATAGGATGAGGTTTAACTCAGGCATTCAACAGGTGCAAGAGAGTTGATGTTTAAAACAACCTTTTGTCCATCTTTGGTACAGCTCGGTAGGAACTCCTGGATGTAAACTTAAAATTCTGTCATTTGCATCTTGTTCCAAACCAGTATGATTTTATTTTATGAGTGGAACACTAAAGGAGAAATCTTAGATTTGAAGAATCTTACAGAGACCAAAGTCTGTCAAAAAAAAAAAAAGAAAAAAAAAAAAAGCCATACACAATTTCAAGTAGTACCAATCCTACTTATTGTGGAGCTGCTTTCTCACTGACTTCCTGTTAGTTTTGCAAGATGCCATCTGTGCATGTGTGACAAATAATATTGAACGAGATAACATTTTGTCACAGAGTCAGTAACATCTTCAGCAGCAGATCACTCCACTCATTCGATCTCTGTCACCAGAATTCTAATTCATTACTGCACCTAATCAGGACTACCCATAAATATCAGCACAATCCATTCATCCATTGTCTGGTCTTGTCAATGACTATGTTGCCACCCTGACTACTAACCTGTGGATCTTCTACTTTCTTTGGATTATACTTCTTCTTCTTTGTGGACCGCTCTTGTCTGCACCTGCTGAACTATTACACACAAACTATCATTGAGCGAAGTCATACTCAGCTGCTTGACTGCTGAATTCCTTGCAATAAACTTCCTCAACGATTTCCCAGCGTTTCCTCTTCTGTGTGTGTGACACATTTATAATGGAGTGTGTGTATGTGACCATTCCACCCCAAGCATTTCCTCCACATTCATTAAAACTTAATACAGAAAATTCCACTACAACACGTTTAAAACGATCAAAACGTAGTGTAAAAGTGATGGACAGTACTAACCTCTCACTGACCCATCGGGTAAAACACTAAGGCTCAAACCAAAAAAAGCAATAATGGAAAACAGGATTATTTTCCCGTTTTTTTTTTCTCTCACTTCTGTCCATTACATGTGCAGTTCTCCCAAGACATGATGTAATAGGCCTGGACAGTCACTGTGTAGGAGGCTGCTCTGTAGAACCAGGATTAAATGGCTGCTTATTTTACCTGCAGGTTTGCTTGAAAAAACAGTCACAATGGAGAAAAGATCAGCTAAATTGATTCAGCAAAGGATTTGGTGTAGCGATTTAGACTCAGGACTTTCAATTCCTGCAAGACACTAAAGTTATTCAGGAGGGATCATTCCAGTATTAATCTAATGGTGTTGCTGTAAGGTGACGTCACCTGAAAAACTGGACCTTGTGTGGCAATAAATAAAAATTAATTACTATATGTTTTAAAATTGATATGAAAATCAATTTTGCACTAGCGGCGGGTAGCCAAATAGACGTTGGAATATTGTTATGAAGGGTACCATCTTATTAAAATCCTTTGTGACAGATTCAAAGTGTTTTTATTCTTCCCTTTTTGCAATGGAAATAGTGATATGGAAATTGCTTTTACATAATAAAATAGCATATGAACAATGAACACAACTCGCCAAATATGACACATGAGATTCAGTGAGTCACTAATTTATCCTGTTCATGTGGGTGGTGCACATCATCTCAAAAAGGATTTGCCAATATGGACAGAATAACAATGTGACAATTAAGTGCTACTACACTAATTTGTTGGATGCTTCACTTGCAACCTACTTTTTCCAGACAAAATCAACAAAACAGGCAGAAAAACAGACACTGTGTAAAATTAAACCCTCTCGACAGCTGTCTACTTCTGGTCTACCAAATGAACCATCAAAAAGTGACCCAAAAAGAGCTCAAATTCATTGCAAGACAAGAAAAAAAGAAGCATAACCATTAAAAACAAAGTACAGAGTTAACCAGACAAACTGTATTTGCTTGGAGAACATCCTGAGGGTGAGGCAGCAGTCGAAGCAGGTGATGCATTGTGGGATACACCTCATGGGGGTCCATCTGTCTGTGCATGCCTCAGTCCACTGACCAAAAGAACATTCTCTTGATAAAGAGGAGAACAGAGGGGACACGAAATCCACATACAGTAGACTTGGAAAAAGACAAAGAGCTACTATTATTGCTGGGTGATATAGCTAAAAATGTTTCAATAATCACCTTCTAAATATATATATATATATATATATATATATATAGGATAATCATTTTAATTTATGTACACTGAAATAACAATAAACAAAAAAATTCTGGATAAGTAGAGATGCACTGACATATCGACAAAAATCAGTATCGGCTGATAAAAGCCGACTGTTTAATACCAGCCGATGATCAAGTAAGGGATAATGTACATGCCACATAAGTAAATAATTAGACATGAAATTTTGATCTGAGTCGAAAAGTTTTGTTAGCTCTTTAAACGCAAAGCTACAGCAGAGAGAGCAGTTGCTAGCACGGCAAGTTCAAACTAGACGGACATTTAAGAGGTACGGTACAGTCATATTACACATTACATGGCATTTCGCCACATAAATAATTATGGGGATAAGAGATATTGATCTGATATGAAACTGATTTAAAATCCTACCTGTTTGTTATCTTATAATCCATTATAGTGAACAAAACAGCCGGACATCCACACGAAGCTATCCAATCTTTTTTTTTTCCTCGTCTTCAGAAATATCTGCATACACACGAAACCACTGAAACCGACTCAAAACGATGTAGTATACATGCCAGATCGGTATGTGGCACTGTAATTCTGCCACAGAGATACACTAAAATTGGAGAATAAGACTTGGAGTATGCGCATAAACCTTGCACGCTGCATACAAACCTTAGTAAAGCTTAGAAATAAAGCTTTATTTTAGTAAAACTATAGGCTCGGTAGCTTCTGCAGCACGAACACAAGCATGTAATCAGCTATTGTTGTTCTTTGCTGTTAGTGGTGTCTGACTAGGGTCAACACGTGGGGTGATGACATTGTTTCACAAAATATACGGATTGGCTGTACATATGAAAACGCAAGGGCGTCGTTTTCAGATTAATCCACTCTGGGACCCAGTTTAAAAAAAATAGCGGTTTCACCTTCTGAAAACACCAGATCCGTCTGGACAAAAAGCCTATACAATACAAAATTTTGGCGTATGCATCTAAACTCGTCTCCGTGTGGACGGGGCCTAATGATAGACATTATTTAGTCGCTCACAAGGAAGATTTAGTCGCCCACAGGGAAGATTTAGTCGCATATGCAAATGATTTACTTGTATTGTAGAGGGTTGTCAATGAATGAATAGTTTAAGTAAAACCAATTTTATTGTTTTAGAGAATAAAAAAGTAATTATTTGATTCTGTCACACAGGATTTCAATAACATCTATGAAATTATGGCTACTTGGCCTTCTATTCTCTACTATGCATATGATTATAATGATTATGTGTTTTTTTAAACATGCAGTAACATGCAAAACTAATCTAATGGCTAAAATATAATTTAAAAAAAAAACATCTCATTGTTGCTTAAAATTCTTGTGAACATATAGTGACTTTTCAATATAAACTTAATTTACATAATGTTCATGTTCAACAAATTATACCATGGTAATCATTAAATCCTAAAGAACAATTCAACTTCCTAGTTCACCTCAAGAACAACCATTAATCCGCTCCAACAGTGATACTGTTAATCGATGGTGCTACAGTACTTGGTATGAATTCTGAGAAGGTAAAATGCAGCATAGCAGGAAAACAACTCGGCTATGTTGTCTTTGTATCACATGACCGTCTGGCCATGAAAAACTCAGCTTTTTCACCGCAGAGTGCAGCACGACCACCTCCCAAGCATCGCTTCCCACGCCATCCAGACTCACCCTAACACTTCATAGGCGCACACTTCAGCTCACCAAGCAACAGGGAGAATACTTTGTGCATGTGTACAGAGATCCATGTATGTAAATGCATATACAACAGGGTTTGTCAATATGGATATTATTATCATTGCAGGGTGTTACACAGAAAGAGAAGCATGCACACATACAAATCTCAAAAACAACAGAAAAATCAGCTGAGAAGCAGGTGTGTCACTGACAAAACTACGCTTTGCTAAGATCTGTCGCTTTCCAAATCCTTCTGCCACGCACTCTTATGGAAACTCATTTTTCCTCTCCACAGCTGCTTTTATTCCTTTATTATTGACGGCTGTGGTGTCAGACGAGAGCTCTCAGAATAGACCTTCATAATCCCCCATATTCACCGCACACTCCAGGACCCGTTCAATGCACAGCTACACAATGCAGCAACAACTGAAAGTTATGATGCCTTTTATACCAGAGCAGTTTTGCGTCAACACTTCTAGTGCTAAAGGTCACAATTGACTGACCTTTAGGTGATCAATTGGACATTAAAAGTGAAGTGACACGTTTGGTCCCAAAAACATCATAAGCATTGCTGTACTTCGAGTCATCAGATCTAGCACATTTTTTTGCGACTGGCACATTGCTGCTCTTGTTCTACAAATGGGAAAGTTCTGCAACTTTTGGTTGCATGACAGAGCATCACTTTTGCAAACTCATGCATTTTTTTTTTTTTTTCTCTTACAGCATATCATCTCCATTTGAAATCAATGGATTTACAGTGTCTGTCTAGTACTTTAGCATGTAGGCAAACTAAAACATGCTTTAGTCTTACAGTGTGAAGCTGGCTTATCATGGGAAGATCACATTATCCTCTTTTGATTGCCGAGGATGCAATATTTCCATAACTTCTGTCACTAATATCTCTTTCAAATGGAGAAACACACAGCACAGTTCACAGAATTATGTTGTCGAGGGCAAACCGCAAAATCTTTCTAAGCAACAGGCAAACAAATTAAGTCAATACAAAGGCAAACTATTCATTGAGTGAGTGAAACACGCAATGCAATTAATAATTTAAAACGGTAACACTTTACAATAAGGTTCATTAGTTGACATTAGTTAACTATGTTAGTTAACATGAACTAATAATGAACTGCACTTGTACAGCATTTATTAATCTTTGTTAATGTTAATTTCAACATTTACTAATACATTATTAAAATCTTGTTAACATTAGTCAATGCACTATGCAATGAACAAACAATGAACAACTGTATTTTCATTAACTAAGGTTAATGAAGATTAGTAAATACAGTAACAAATGTATTGCTCATGGTTAGTTAATATATTAACTAATGTTTAACTAGTGAACCTTATTGTAAAGTGTTACCTTTAAAACATTAATGAATCCATACTGTATATTATGTAAAAAGTAAACATATTTTTCCCCATAATCAACCAGGAAGTAAGCGCTAGATGATTATTTATTGTTTTTATTTTATTTAATGAAAATCTGTTATCTGCTTCTTTATTCATTTCAAAATAAAAAATTATTTATCTGTCCCTTTTAATTTGAACATTTTAGTACACAGCTACTGTAAACGGATTGTTATGAAGAACCAATATTTAATTGCATAGTTGTTTATTTGCATGTGAAAGTTGTTTTTTCCCATATGGCTGACAAGAAATGAAACCAAATGTTGTTGTTTTTGTTTTTTTTGTAAATCATGCTAAAACTTCCTGGCTGTGCATGTTGTTTTCCGTCTGAAATGAAGCATCACTCTCCTATTCTATTTTTCAACAAAACAAAAATCCACAAACAGAAATCCTATAATTAAAAGCTGGATTGAAGGTGCAAAAATGTATAAATAAATAGAATTCATTGACTATGAATGCACTTGTTTTCCATGAAACATATCCTGAAAAAAAAAAAAATAATAAATTTAAAGGGCCAATAGTCACTCATTTCAGAGAGCTTTAGACAACAGATGTATTGACACGCAGCATGGCTTGAAAGCGTGAAACAGCTTTGCCATAAACACATTTTAAGAGGAGGAAAATACAGCTGAAACTTGACTAAGCCTTGTGCACGCAGAGAGCAATTGAAGAAAGGCTTGGAATTGATTTTCTACCTCCTGAATAGGTACATGACCAAATGGTGCTAACAACATCTCCTCTAGAACAGCTACTTGGCAAAGCTGCAAAATGTCACTTGTAAGCATTAAATTGAAAGCATGGTTAAATGCTCAAAAGCTACCTATATTTTAAATTTGCCTTTAAGACTTTTTAAAACACTTAAACTTTTTAAACCTTGTGATATGACATCTAAATGACTCACTCTCAAGGATTATAACATCAGATAAACAGCTCAAAATCCCTTACCATATGTGTACTATGTGTATTGGAGCTGATTTTTGGTCATATAAACACCTTTCACACTAAAAAAGTATGAAGCACTGTCAATAGATTAAAAGTTTTAATTGCGTTTAATTACATTTGCACATACACTATTGCCAAAAGTTTTGGGACGCCTGCCTTTACGTGCACATGAACTTTAATGACATCCCATTCTTAATCCGTAGGGTTCAATATGGAGTTGGCCCACCCTTTGCAGCTAAAACGGCTTCAATATTCTGGAAAGGCTTTCCACAAGCTTTAGGAGTATGTTTATGGGAATTTTTGACCATTCTTCTAGAAGCGCATTTGTGAGGTCAGGTACTGATGTTGGTCGAGAAGGCCTGGCTCACAGTCTCCGCTCTAATTCATCCCAAAGGTGTTCTATCGGGTTGAGGTCAGGACTCTGTGCAGGTCTGTCAAGTTCCTCCACACTCGCTCATCCATGTCTTTATGGACCTTGCTTTGTGCACTGGTGTGCAGTCATGCTGGAACAGGAAAGGGCCATCCCCAAACTGTTCCCACAAAGTTGGGAGCATGAAATTTTGCATTGCACTTGGTGATGTAAGGCTTGGATGCAGCTGCTCGGCTATGGAAACCCATTCCATGAAGCTCTCTACGCAGTGTTTCTGAGCTAATCTGAAGGCCACACGAAGTTTGGAGGTCTGTAGCTATTGACTCTGCAGAAAGTTGCTGACTTCTCCAGACTGTGCGCTTCAGCATGCGCTGACCCCGCTCTGTGATTTTACGTAGCCTAACACTTCGTGGCTGAGTTGCTGTTGTTCCCAATTGCTTCCACTTTGTTATAATACCATTAAGAGTTGGAATATTTAGTAGTGAGGAAATTTCACAAATGGACTTATTGCACAGGTGGCAACCTATCACAGTACCATGCTTGAATTCACTGAGCTCCTGAGAGCGACCCATTCTTTCACAAATGTTTATAGAAGCAGTCTGCATGCCTAGGTGCTTGATTTTATACACCTGTGACCATGGAAGTGATTGGAACACCTGAATTCAATGATTTGGAGGGGTGTCCCAATACTTTTGGCAATATAGTGTACTTATTGTGAAATTAAGCATACACCATTAATCTTGTTTAACATGCTAAGTTTGTCATCATTTGTTATATCCAGCAAAGTAAAACATGAGATTGAAGAGTGATTCTCACAAAACTGTTTCTGCAAGCTTTTTTCAAGGTAAATTTAAGTATCTTTCCAAAAAGGACACTTGAAGAGTCCAAAAGGACACCAAATGATATAAGGACTCCATAATTTATAAATTTATGAATTAAAGAAAACACCAAAGCCAAAAGCACCTATTAAAAAAAAAAACATTACAGAAAAACACTATTCAGAATTCATAGTGTATAGTATGTGTACAGTGCAACAGCAAAGAGTTTGTTTACATTTTAGACAAGTCAAGTTGCGATAACAAACAGGACCACATGGAGATGCCAAAAAAACCCTAAAACTTACCACCTTGACATGACTACATACCTACTACAGTACACAGATCTATCCAGAATTACTAAACACAGCAACATACACATGACAATTCAAAACATTATTCTGAATATTGTGGAAACAATGTGAATGTAGTGAAATGTGTCTGTGCATAAATACAATGTGCGATCAGTGCACTGAGAGAGCAAAAATATGCTCATCAATATATCGGAATCATGTGTGCTTACTGTACGATTCCTGCATATCATTGCAATAGTCTTTACCTTGATTGCAATCCTCATCCATCAAAACTTTACTAGCGAGACACTGATTTGCTTTATCCAGCTGAGAAACATTCCTGACGTTGTCAAATAAAAAGAAAACCCGGAACTCGGATGTCTTATAGCTTTAGCAAAGCAGCATGTAAATGCCACTCTGAGAATTATATCAAGATTTAAGTGCCGTGTTATGTTGTGTTAGGGCTCATTTGAACCGAGAATACCTGGTCTAAATAAACTGAAGTGATCTACTATGGTTTACTAATGTTTGGTGAAGCTACAAACCAAAACGCGGCCCAAAAGCTGCATGTGTATACTGTTTACTTGGTTTTGTTTGGTCTCTGTAACAATTATGCTTGTTGTATTCTGCTAGTTGAGACCTTTTCAATGATATGACACAAAACTATCTGTTACGTATGATGATTAACAGATCATATTTTCAAGTAAAGGCACATTTTTATTTTTAATTTAGGCATATATTTTCGCTACTATTTTTGACCTTTTTCTTTTTCAGGCAAAAAATGATAATGCCGTGCTGACATTTGCACCCCTATTTTTATCTCATGTATTGTAAAATTAAGTACTTTAGTTTGAGAGGTACTGAGGTCCACCCTATTTCACCAAAGTCCACTCACTTTAAAATTTCTGGCCTCACTACTGGTGCATAAAATTTAGTAAAACGAGGGAACAAATTATATTGTGCACATGATTTACATAAAACGAGCGTATTAGTATGTCATGGGAAGGATTTGTTAATTCATGGCCAGAATATTATATATATATATATATATATATATATACACAGTGGGTACGGAAACCCCCCTTAAATTTTTCACTCTTTGTTATATTGCAGCCATTTGCTAAAATCATTTAAGTTCATTTTTTTCCCTCATTAATGTATACACAGCACCCCATATTGACAGAAAAACACAGAATTGTTGACATTTTTGCAGATTTATTAAAAAAGAAAAACTGAAATATCACATGGTCCTAAGTATTCAGACCCTTTGCTGTGACATATTTAACTCAGGTGCTGTCCATTTCTTCTGATCATCCTTGAGATGGTTCTATACCTTCATTTGAGTCCAGCTGTGTTTGATTATACTGATTGGACTTGATTAGGAAAGACACACACCTGTCTATATAAGACCTTACAGCTCACAGTGCATGTCAGAGCAAATGAGAATGATGAGGTCCAAGGAACTGCCTGAAGAGCTCAAAGACAGAATTGTAGCAAGGCACAGATCTGGCCATGGTTACAAAAAAATTTCTGCTGCACTTAAGGTTCCCAAGAGCACAGTGGCCTCCATAATCCTTAAATGGAAGACATTTGGGACGACCAGAACCCTTCCTAGAGCTGGCCGTCCGGCCCAACTGAGCTATCGGGGGAGAAGAGCCTTGGTGAGAGAGGTAAAGAAGAACCCAAAGATCACTGTGGCTGAGCTCCAGAGATGCAGTTGGGAGATGGGAGAAAGTTGTAGAAAGTCAACCATCACTGCAGCCATCCACCAGTCGGGCAGAGTGGCCCAACGGAAGCCTCTCCTCAGTGCAAGACACATGAAAGCCCACATGGAGTTTGCTAAAAAACACCTGAAGGACTCCAAGATGGTGAGAAATAAGATTCTCTGGTCTGATGAGACCAAGATAGAACTTTTTGGCCTTAATTCTAAGTGGTATGTGTGGAGAAAACCAGGCACTGCTCATCACCTGTCCAATACAGTCCCAACAGTGAAGCATGGTGGTGGCAGCATCATGCTGTGGGGGTGATTTTCAGCTGCAGGGACAGGACGACTGGTTGCAATCGAGGGAAAGATGAATGCGGCCAAGTACAGGGATATCCTGGACGAAAACCTTCTCCAAAGTGCTCAGACTGGGCCGAAGGTTTACCTTCCAACAAGACAATGACCCTAAGCACACAGCTAAAATAACGAAGGAGTGGCTTCACAACAACTCCGTGACTGTTCTTGAATGGCCCAGCCAGAGCCCTGACTTAAACCCAATTGAGCATCTCTGGAGAGACCTAAAAATGGCTGTCCACCAACGTTTACCATCCAACCTGACAGAACTGGAGAGGATCTGCAAGGAGGAATGGCAGAGGATCCCCAAATCCAGGTGTGACAAACTTGTTGCATCTTTCCCAAAAAGACTCATGGCTGTATTAGATCAAAAGGATGCTTCTACTAAATACTGAACAAAGGGTCTGAATACTTAGGACCATGTGATATTTCAGTTTTTCTTTTTTAATAAATCTGCAAAAATGTCAACAATTCTGTGTTTTTCTATCAATATGGGGTGCTGTGTGTACATTAATGAGGAAAAAAAAAATGAACTTAAATGATTTTAGCAAATGGCTGCAATATAACAAAGAGTGAAAAATGTAAGGGGGTATGAATACTTTCCGTACCCACTGTATATATATATATATATATATATATATTTATTTATTTATTTATTTATTTATTTATTTTTGTCTGCATGACATGTGCGGAGCTTTGTAAAAAAGAGATATGTAAAAAATTAAACTCCCCCTGTGGTGAAAATCAAGTTTTTAATGCTTTAAAACAAACCATTTGCAAATTCATAACTCAACACCATTACCGAGTATTTTCTCTTTAAAACTGCACTGATCTAAAGACAGTTTCAAATTTGCGGTTTGAAATCGTTGGTGTTTCTGACGTCACAAACAACCTTGTAACCAATCATGTCAAAGAGCGGGCGGGCTTTAGCATTATCTATAGCATTAACTTTATCATTAACTATAACCGCTCTGGAGCAGGGGAGTCTCAAGAGAAGGTATATTATATATAATATACCTGGTATATTTTTCTGTTGATATGAAAACTCGGGTAGATTTAGCAATATAGCTACAGCTGTCTGACTCACGAACGGGAACATGGTTTGTGTAACATTAGCAACACATTATTAGCTGTTTGATAAGCAGTCAAGCAAAAGGCTAATCATAATAATTAACGTTATGTGTCCGACGTTGTAAAAAGTGATACCATTGTGCAGAGTTTACCTCAGTAAGTTGACCAAGTAGATCTCTGAGCTGGTGTGAGTGAGTGGAGGTGGGGCTAATTAGCATATTCAATCATTCGCATATACTGAATGAAGCATGGGTGTAGATTTACATTTAAGCTATTTTAAGGCATGAAGAATTTTTTTGTGATTAAAGATTAGTTTTAAAGGATAAAATTATTGACTACAGGAGGACTTTAATATACTGTTTACAACAGGTGGTTAATTATCAAAACTTTCTGTTATTTACCTACCATTAAGATGTAACTGCTTTAAAAAAAATACAACAACTTTTACTGAAAGGCAGTTTTAAAATATTCACAGATTTCATAACAACAACAAAAAAATCTGTTAAATTACATGACTTACTTAGGAAAACAACACTCTTCTTCTTCAACATGGCAGTTCATTACATGCAATATGACACACATTGTTGGACTCAGCTGGGCAACCAGTGGATGATGATCCAAACAGTGAAACCCAAGCTGAACAGAGGCCCCCTTTGACTCTTTGGGTTAACTAAGCATGTCTACCACATAAACTACTAGTTGTAATCACATTGACAGTAACTGCTAGAATTGGAATAAAATGCTTTAGAGTCTAAATGCTTCAGAAATTCTGAAATGTTGGACAGTGTTGGTACAATGGTAGAACTACATAACACAAAAGGAACGGCAAAATTTGAGGTTAACATAAACTCTAGCTAGGAAAGCTGCTTAAGGGGACTAACCTCTTGAGTGAAAGTCTGCAGCTAGTGAGCTAACAGGAGGCTTCTTCACAGCAGCGGAACGGTACACAATGTGAGAACGGCCACCATCCTCTTCCTCCTGCTCCATCACATGGTGTCCCGTTTCCAATGGCTCAATGAAAAACTCTTCCTGCTCAGTTCTGATCATTCCTGCCTGTGAGAAGGGGAAAAAAAAGATAAATACAGTGTGCCAAACGTATACATACATTACAATACCATAATAACTGATGGTATTTGAGAAACCATCAGTTTCTCACTTTTGAGAAAGGTATTTGATAACAAAATATAATAAAAAATAAAATAAAAAATCTGTAAAATATTATTACCATTTAAAATAACTTGTTTCTATTGTAATATATTTTAAAAGACAATTTATTACTGTGATTGCAAAGCTACATTTTCAGCATCATTACTTCAGTCTTCAGTGTGACATGATCCTTCAGAAATCAATCTTATATGCTGATTTTGTGCTCCAAAAACATATTTTTTATAAACATTGATAATCTATTATAAACAATTGTGCTGCTTAATATTTAGTTGCTTGTGGATACTGTTACATTTTTTTTTTTTTTTTTTTTTCAGTTTCTTTAAATCAATAGGAAGATTTTGTTTTGTTTTGTTTTTTACAAAAAAAATAGAAATCTTTTGTAACCATGTATAGATCTTTATTGTCACTTTTAAAAAATATGTGTCCTTGCTGAATAAAAGTATTATTTCTTTAAAAAAAAAAAATCTTACTGACCCCAGACTTTTGAATGGTAGTGTATAATATATATAAACAATGAGACAACGGACATTACAATGAATTTATCAAGTAAAAACTAAAGAAAACGGGTACTGGCCAAAAGGGAACGAGTTATACTTAGTGAACCAATTCATTAGGCCACTCTATTCTTATTTGTGTTAAATCTTTATTCTTTGCCATTTTACACCACAATTTCCATTTTAGCACCTTTTTATTCCTAATACGGCCCCCTGCACAATCCAGAACGTTCCTCCGGGCAAACTTTAACACATAGCGCTGAAATCCTCTTTCCAGCTTTCAGACTCTAAAAGGTTTAGTGTACCCTTAGGCCCCGTTTCACCTGCTTTGAGACACATTACTCCCACCGATATCCACCCTAAGTCAGTCAAATCTCAATTTTACTTCCACACCTGATTTAAGATCAGTTCTTCTAACACCAGCTGCATCTTAAACACAAGGACATTTATAACAGGAGTGCCTCTGAATCAGCTGTGGCAGATATGAGGAAAAAACTGGATTTCAGGAGCACCCCAGAGAGTGATACGCTACAATGATTCTCAGAGGAGACGGATCGTCTGTCTCTTCTTATGGCTGGAGTACTGTTGCAGATGTGTGTGGTGTGAACAACGCCATGGATTTGGCTGATGTTTGCAGCCACCTGCCATTAGAATGTTAGCCCATTAAAACCCAGATTTTTCCCACAAATGTCTTAATTAGACTTTTTGCCTCTTTCATGCTTTTTCAAGTGTATTTTTCACATCTAGATGACTTTAATAAGGATTTTTTTTTAACATAAAGACAACTTTAGCTACCAGTGGGTACATATCTCATATAAACCCTAGCTAAGATTGAGATACTAAGGCCCAGTTTCACAGACAGTACTTAGTTTAAGTCAGGATTAGGCCTTAGTTCAATTTGGGCATTTAAGTAGCTTTTATAAACATGCCTTAGAAAAAAAAAGTACATTATTAGCACCACTACATAAAACATTATACAACAAGTTGTCTAAAGCGCTTCCTAAAGTTGCTATTTGGTTTTAAAAGATTCAACAGTTAAAAATTATGTTCAGTAGGTGTAAAAATAATTAGCCTGCAATAACTGATAAAACTGATAGCCAATCATGAAAAATAACTGACAACAAATTTCATTATTAATTAGTCTTTGCACTTTGTGTGGGAAAACCAACACCACGTTTGAGTTTTGAGAATGGACAAAATGAATAATAGAGGAGGTAACAAAGTAAGATGCTGCAGGAAAAGTAGATGAACTGAGTTGTCCAAAACATGAGAATGTTTAATATAAAGTGCTTCAAACAAACAAACAAACTCAAATAGGTAATCACTTGGCCTGCCAGGTGCATATGATGTTTAATAGGTTTCAAACATGTTTTCCCCAGTGCATAACTTACATTTTACTGCCACATCCTTATCAGTAAATGTTATAAATTCATGTAACTATTGCCGTTTTGTACAAAGGCATATCCTGATAGCAAGCAAAAATATGTTAAACTTAACAGACTTCACACGAAGCGAACATGAACCAAAACAAGCCCAAACTAAGCGACCCCTGGTTTTAGGTGGTAGGGCATTCACACATTCTGCTTAGGGCAACCCTATGCACCCATTTGAAAGAGATTTTGTTATAGCTTTATATTATGCTCTTCCAAAAACATAGTTCCTTTTCATCCCTTGAAACTTTTCTAGGCCTTTAACTCCCTGGTATGTTATTCAAGGACCAAATAACCATCTCATCATGTCATAAATTAATTGAATTAAAAAAACACTGATTTTATTGTCTACAAAACTCATAACCACCAACAAAGTGAACACAAGGAACTAAATACACAGTGATAATAAGGAGATGACAAACAGATGTGATGATCTGATAAGTGGCAGGAAAACTCAAAACAAAGGAACATGTAAGTGATGAAAACAAAACTGAAAGTCAATGAAAAGGAAAAGGTGAATGAGTCCAGATAACTGTTACAGAACGCCCCCTCCCAATAGGTGCGACCTCGCGCCGTAGAAGCAGCAGTGAGGGAGGGGATTTGGAGGTAGGCGAGGAAGTAGCAAAGGGATGGAAAGAGGAGTAGATGAAGGGATGGTGATAGTAGGCGGTGGAGGAATGGTGACAGAAGGACGAGACTCCAGCGGCGATGGTGGCAGATGTCCGAAGGCACAGACCAGAGCCTAGAGACAGCCCACGGTGGAGTCGAGGGAGGAGCCAAGGCGGTGTGGAGGCTGACGTCAACTGAGGAACGACCGACGGAGACAGAGCCGATGGATCCCAGGGCACAGATGGAGAGCCGATAGAACAGAGTGACATCGCTGGCGCAGGAGACCTAGGTGATGCCACGGTGACAAGTGTCTGAGGAGAAGCCAGAATGCCCAAGGACTGGAAGACCGAGTCGAACCCGAAAGGAAAGAGGAGCCCACTGCAGTCATAGGGGTGGAGGAACGGAGCATAGCAGAAGGTCCGCAAGTCCAAGGCGAAGGTGGAGTAACGACTGACCAATGGGAACCAGTGGGATGAGGGAACCTGGTAGAGTCAAAAGTCCAAGGGTGTCTGGTGGAGCCGAAGGTGGGAGGAGCCAAGGCGGAGCCGAGACTGAGTGAGGTGATCAGAGGCCGGAGGTGGAGCCACAAGATCCACTTGCTCAGGCGCTGATGGAGGTTTCTCGACCTGCGGCTCAACATCACAGCATGGTATCACAGGAGATGTCGAAGGGCTGCACACTTCCAGCAGAGGTGGGGATGGAGGACTGGCTGAGTAGGGCAGAGACTCGAGGAGATCAAAGGTAGAGTATAGTCCATTGTGCTGACTAAAAACAGCAATAAGAAATCCGAACAAACAGAAATCATAGTCAAAAAAGTTCTTTGTGCTGTCTGGAAACAGCGATGAGTGTTCCGAAGAAATAACCTAATTACAGTCCATAGTGCTGTCTAAGGACAGTGATGAGGGTTCCAAAAAAATAACCTAATTACAGTCCATAGCGCTGTCTAAGGACAGTGATGAGGAACATGAAACAGGGTCGGATAGGGTGAGGGAAAATACCTCTGTACTGAAGTCCATCAGCTAGTTCTCAGTCTCTATTTTCACCAGTATACCCTCAGCCACTGATGTCATGGGCTCACACCCCTGGTCGGACGCACTGGGGGGCTCCTCTTCCGGGCGAGGGTCAGCACTGTCCACTTTGGCTCACGCTTTGTGGTGGGTGGTAGCTCTCTGTCTGGGATAAGCACACACGATTCTTCCATGGTCACAGGAAGTGAAATGGGCTCTGGGTCCAGCTGTGTTCTGGACTGGGGGTAGACACTCTCCAGACACCGGATGATGGTGTCCCTCCAGTTAAGTCCAGAGGTGTCTACAGGATGGTGATAGTTCGCCCCGATCCAGAACGATGACTTCTGCTAGAACCTCTCCCTGCTTGTGTATTGCACGTCGACACGGACAACAACGCAGAAGTATAAATGAAAACCAACTAACAGCATAGGGCATAGAGGCTACAGCGTAGGTCCAATGCAGAAGTATATATCAGCCTTAAAAGTAAAAGAAGCAACACCCTCCTTTGCAATCACAGAAAACTTTGCTGCAATTCGGTTGTTCTGTTATCAGATGAAGATGATGGAGAGTTCAAAATGGTTTCAATAAACAAAGTGAAAACAAACTCAGATAATCCACAATGATGAAGACAAAGTAACAGGGGGTCTACACACTAACAACAACCGACAAACAAAGAATGAAAGTGTGGAACTAAATACACAGTGATAATGAGGAGATGACGAACAGGTGTGACGGTCTGATAAGTGTCCATGGGAACTGAAATCACTTATAATACGAACTTGCTAACTCTGACGTGAACGCGATAGAAAGGGAGCGTTATATTTCTGACTAAATATGAGTTTTTATCGGTTTACAGAGGTTTATGTTTAAATATACATGTATCACAAATAACTGTAAAGGCAAGGGATAAACATGTCTTACTTGTACAGGATAAAGAAATTGCATTAATGTGTTACTATGATTCACCATACCAGATAACAATTTTGTGCTTTTATGATTTAGATGCATGATTTAAAACTTTGGACAAGCAGCTTTAAAGCAATTTACTTGATTTTTATAGCCTTCAATTTGCATATCGTTTGAAGGACAATACTGGGCGGGATGTAGAATAACATGTTGTTTGTTGTTGTTGTTTTAATATAATAAAATATATTTGATATAACATATATTGAATCTCAATATATATATTTAATATTATATATTACATTTTATATAAAAATATACAAAATTATATTTTATTTGTATACTTTAGAGTGCATATTTCAGACATTGGGTTTAATACATTTCAGATTATGTTACAATTTGATTGTAATTCATTCTGATAATCACTCATTTTTGTGGCTGAATTTAGCCTGCTACTCACTGCAATCAGATGTTGTGTGACAATTCTTCCTACCATCACACAACACAGGTTGTAATCCCTTGGTAGCTAATTGGCCAGTGTGCATAAACCACCCAAGCATCAGTGGCTTAGGATAAGTGCATGTCAGCTGTAGCTTTTACACGGGTCACTGCAAATGACAGTTTCTTGACAAGATTCACACCGAAAGGAGACTGAGGAGGGAGCCGTCACCGCCCAAGCTGAGCACAGTTGGAGTTTACTGTGCAAAAACGTACTAAAAGATCCATATGTCAGCCTGAGTTATGTAAGCCATCTCAGAAGGGCATCTACCCTGGATGACCTTCTCTTCGGTAAGAGGGAGAAGAGGAAGGGAGAGAAAAAGGAAGGGAGAGGAAGGAAAGGTGGAAGGTAGAAGTAGGAAGGCCAGAGGGCAAGATGTATCCTGTCAGAAGGGTGAAAGAGTAGCACCTGATGCTAGTGACAGGAGAGTGAAAGATAAAAATGTCAAGTGAAGGTGCTAACACACAGTGTCAGGTAATCTTTCTCTCTCTCTCACTCCTGCGCTCTCTAGCTCCTTGCTCCAAAACAAGCGTTCGGAAAATTGCCAGTCACTCTCCTTAATTCCATCTGTCTGTTTAGACAACTGGTAATTACCAGTCCTGCTGACTGCATCTATGCAGCATCCATAAGGGAAATCTCACATCACACACACATATGAGCATAAATTCATGCCCCAGGCATGCTCCACATGCACGCTGTCATTGTTTGTCCTCTCACGTTGACATCTTAGACAGGAATGGCTGAATGATCCAGTGGTGAGCATGCACTGAGAATAACATGATCATTTTAGTGTTGCATGAGTTTCTGTGTATAAATCTGCTGTATAAAATTAGCTGTGATATGTGTGTGGTTACCATCAAAAAAGTGAAACATTTTATATGTAAAATTAAACCTAAAATGTATATCATAATATAAAATGTTAAATATTAACAATTCATTATAATAATATATTATATTAATTAAATTGCTTTAACATAATAATTTTGAATACACACTAAAGTCAGAAGTTCTGAATAATTACGATTTTGTTTTATAAAAGAAGTGCCCTATGTTTACCATGGCTACATTTATTTAATCAAAATTACAGTAATATTATGAATTATTATTACAATTTAATCAGCATATAGAAAGATTTCAGAAGGATCATGTAATATAAATGGGTCTTTGTGGATGAAAATATAGAACCTTGAAAAAATGTGAATGGAAATTGGAAATGCTCTGAACCATATTTTATGCAAAATAATAATAATTAAAAAAATGTTTGCCTACACAAGACTAATAACAAAAGACTAATATGGCAATCTTAAAATAATGTGCCCAAAAAACATCTCAGGTTACTTATGTAACCATGGTTCTCTGAGAACAGGGAACGAGACACTGCGTTTGAACGCATATGGGGAACGTCATCACGTGAACCGGTGTCTGAAAGCAATTATCAAATCTCACCAAGCCTATTGGCCGGCAAAAGCCTATGACGCCATAATAGACGCAACCCGAAAGTATAAAAGGAGTGCCTAGAGAAGCAGGCAGCCCCGATGCATGGCAGGTATGGCAGTGTCTCGTTCCCTGTTCTCAGGGAACCATGGTTACATACGTAACCTGAGACGTTCCCTTTCGAAAGGGAACTCAACACTGCGTTTGAACGCATATGGGGAACGATATACCCACGCCGCCATGCTTGAGGGGAGTGTATGCCAAAAAATGGCTAGACAAACATCAGAACTAGCAGTTTCAACTGAAATGCCAGAACCACTCCCCTTACGGGCCATGCATAGGCTGTCAGTGACAGCATTTCCTATGGCCAACAGCCCAAGCTATACGCCTCAAAGAGGCCTTCCACAGAAGGCCTACCAAGGCTGCTCAAAGGCTTCTGGGACCAAACTTCTCTTCGAAGAAAAGAGGGTACCTCTAAGGGAATGTAGCCAGGGGGCCCGAAGGAACCCTAGCCGGTCACTTGTCAGGGGAACAAAGTCAACCCTGAATGCCACCGGGGAGGCCGACCTGGTCTAATTAAAGCAACCTAGTCTTGGCCAACAACCTGTCTGATCACAGAGTCTCAATTCACATTCTTCAGAGAAGATATCCAGTAAGACGGTCTGCAAAAGAGGCAGTAACCAACTCAGAACCAGAACGTAGAGACGGGCATCATGGAGAGCAGGACTCAGCTTAGCGCTTTTTACCCTTACCAATGAGGGGAGTAAAACTAGTAAAAGGTGGTTGTGCACTCTAAAGGGACCCAAACAAGGGGAGTACAACCAGCCTAGGGGCTAATCTTCAACAGGGAGGCCTCAGAGAGGCCTTCAACCACTGACCAGACTTAGGGAGTTAAGTACTATGCAGAACAACCCTCTAAACGAGGGGAGTACTGGGCTCAACCTAACAGATAAACCATACTGTAGGCACAAAATCATGGAGGCAACATGAAGTAATTCTACATTGTGTAGAATATATCACAGCAGCCTTGCAAAAGGCCAAACATGTGAAGACTACATGCTTAACCTGCTTAAAAGACACCCAAATGTGGGGGGAATTGCTTACAGGGTGGCCTGTGAAGGCCACACACCTAAAGCAGCTCAATTGCTGATAAAGCAAGAGCCCACAAACATGGGAACTCATTCAGAATGAAACCGAGCAGATAAGACTGTAGAGTGCCCACATAACAACACATTCCAACAAGCAGTGTACTCAGTAAAAACACTTTTTACTCTTTAAGCAACAGGAGTACAAACTTACGCCATCATGCTCTGAAGGAGGCCAAAACAGGACCTGCGACTTCAGAATGACACGGGCATCAGCTAATGGCAGTGTCTAAGCTCTAAAGGAGCCAAATCTGAGAACCAAACTATCAAGTGAGGTTACCTAGCTTAACTCAACCTGAGCTAAAGTCTACATATTCCATCAGGCAATGTACTCAGTAAAAACACTCTTTACCCTTAAAGTAAGGGGAGTACAAAGAATATATGCTGCCATGCTCTGAAGGAGGCCAGAACCGACCTACTACTTCAAATAAACATGGGCATAAACATGTGGCAGTGATAGTTCTAAGTGAACTAAACATCTACCAACAAAACTTGTGATACAACAAGCTATTGTGCTCTGAAGGAGGCCCAAAACAAAGCCTTCTACTACAGAAAACAGGTGCTAACTTGTGGCTGCAGTTATTGGGCTCACATTGTGTAGGGCAAAATAGAACTAGAGCATTAATAGCCCTGAAAAACAGGGAAATGCTTCACTGTTCATTCATACTACCCTGAAATTGTTAATTTTAAGAATGGGCGCTTTTCACCAAAGACAGATTAGACATCTGTACTGAACCCTAGGGAACAGCAGCTTAAATAAAGCTAACACTGTTTTACTCAAGCTTGAATCTTAAATCAAGTGGTTCAGGGAAAAAGACTAAACAAAGTATAGAATGAAACAGCACCAGGGAGACTTAGCAATAGTCTGCTACCTTAGCTGCTATTTATCTTGCACCTACACCAAAGGAGTAATGGGCCTTGGCCTGACAACTCTGATAAGAGGAGGCCAGAACTAGGAAAAACTAAACTCTCCTGACAGGGGTAGTAATAAAGGGTGAAATGCTTCAGTATATCACCTAAACCCTAGTTCTAGCCTATGCCAGCTATAGCTGTGAGCCTATAGGGCCACACATAAGCATAGATCTGCCTGGGGCTTAAACTCAGCCTCTAAAATTCTCAATAGAGAGGAGGCACCTCTGAAATAAACTCTATAAAACAAGAGCTCAGAGGAGTGATGCTCAACCCAAGCCAAACAATGTCAGGTGGCCCCGAAGACCAACGCTTAACATAGATCTATCTGAAGTAAAAAGTGCCAATCTCTAATACAAACTCTAGCTATGAGGAGAATAGCTACTCTACCCTGTGGTGGTTGTAAAGCTGGCCATATAGCCAACACAAAGATAACCAACCTAATGGGAACTTCAGGGCCCTAATTTTCCCTTCTATTTCTTTTTACACACCCAGGAAAAAACTATACAGGAAAACTAAGGTCAATATATTTAAATATATAAATATAGACCAAGCTTACTCCCTGCGGCTCGAAGAACGGAGACTTGTCATCATAAAAGGATGGAATCTATGGTTCTTTCAAGCCTGAAAGAGCCCCTTCACTATCAAGCCAAAAGGCGAGCCAACAGAAAATGTTTATCATGGCCCAGCCCTTGGCCTGACTGTAAGAAGCGCCTGGGTAAAATATCATTACTCAGGAGGCGGAAGAAGAAAGGAGAGGGTAGATGTAACTACCCTCATGGAGAGGAAATCAATCACTGACACTGCTGGCATCTGTAATTGATTACCTCCCTCAAATCTTTCTTCTTCCTAGAGTCCCGCCTTCTCTGGGACCTACTCTGAGGAGGAGAAGGTGCCCGAGAGGCGATACTGGACTTCTGGCCCCGTCTCCAATCCTCGGATCCGGACGGGCCAGAACCTCCTGTCTGTCTGGGCCCAGATACGGATCTGAGCGGTATGCAGGTTAAAACGCTGCCGTTGATCCAGATCCTTCAGCAGATCAGCCTGCTAAGCCTGTAACACTGCCATCATGTGTAAGGCAGCACCAGTCTGACCCGCTGCCACGTATGCCCTGCCATTCAAGCAAGAAGTAATCTTAAGGAGCTTCGAAGGCAGGACCGGAGCTTTTAATGTCTGTGCCCGCCCGAAATAGTTAGCAAACATCTCGTCAATATGGGGCATCGACACGTACCCACGCTGGCTCATTCCCTCAACATCAGCGAAATTAGCTCGCTGATATCGGTGAATCTGAGCTGAGTACGGGTTCTTCCATGTCTTCTCGATCACCACATGTAGATCAGGAACGAATGGCAGGCTCACGGGGGCTGCTAGATTATGGTCGGAAAGGAATTGTACGTCGAGCTGTCCGCGTGCGGTCCCTTTCTTAACGCATTCTCATGGCAGCTGCAGCCTGTTATGACTGAGGCTTCTGTGCTGGGTATAACGAAAGCCTATGGAAAGCCTGACTGTGATGTACTGTACTTATATTATAAATCAAGTTTTGATCTGCCTATTTAGAAACACAGGTGATGCAGCTCACAGAACTTGTCAAAGTTCAGAGAGACAAACTACTGATCAAAAAGAGTTCCAAAGAGATGCCAATTTTGTGGAACAGAGTCTGGAATTCAGCTGCATTTCTGAGAAACTCTGAGAGAAGGCATACTGTCTCTGTTTATGTCTCTCTGTCGGTTCATCCCTTCATCTCTAGGCCTTGCTGATGGATCTACACTGTGGCTCCTGCTCTGGAATACCAAACAGAGGAAGTGCAGCGCGCACTGTGAGGGAGGAAAGATGACGCGAGGGACTCTGAGACACGGATGTATCGATCGTTGAAGGGAGAGGCAAAGAAGGGAGAGGGGACCAGACAAGTATGTGCTGTCCCTTCAGCTCTCAGAGGAGATGCTGAATAAAACATCAGAGGCCTGCTGGAGCCAAAAGAACACTGTGTTCACTTCCAAGTCGGGATTTAGGAGACGAAGACAGAGCAGGCAGGTAGAAACAGACCAAGGGGTAAAATGGCTGCTCGTCTTGGGTCTTTTCTGTTTGCTCACTTATTCAAGTTCAGTGAATGAGTGCAAAGCAATTTAGAAGAAAGTCAAAGAGGTCTGTCAGGATAGATATAGAGCCAAACCCTAGAAGTTAAAGCCAGCCTTCATGACTTTTGATACGAGAAAAAAAAAAAAACTGTGCTCATATTGCAAGGTCAATGATCAGCTGTTTTGTTCAATTGGGCACCAGCCTTTCTTGCTGCAATTGTGAGATCCAAATAATGTATGAATAAAAAGAAACTACTTAATTATATAATTAAGTCATGATGCAAGAAGATTGGGGGGGGGGGGGGGTATATAGTTAGCATATAGTTATTCAAAACTATATACTGTATAACATACACGTTTGGAGTTGGTAAGATTTTTAAAAGATTTTGAAAGAAGTCTCTTATGCTCACTAAAGCTGCATTAATCTGATTAAAATACAGTAAAAACAATATAGCAATGTTGTTACAATCTAAAAAATAAAATGTAATATACTGCAAATGCAAAGCTGAATTTTCAGCAGCTAGCAGTCTTCAGTGTCACACGATCCTTCAGAAATCATTCTAATATACTGATTTGGTGCTTAAGAAACATTTAATAATATTTCTATTACAGTGTGTGTTATTCATGTTGTTCTTTATATCAAGAGTGTTTCTTAAATAACTGCTTCTAATGTAACTTTAATTCAAATATTATACTCTTACAGCTGTAGAAAGCAAATAGAAAATGTCTTTATATTAACAAATCTAATGCTGCAGACTGACTGTGAAAAATGTCCTGACCAATTTGTGCAAATATAATAGAGTATGCAAGCAAACTAGCTTTGTAACAAACTGTTATTAGATAAATATCTGTGGTCTGCAGCACAACAGCTGCTCACTTGATGCCTTATTTGATAGAAACGTGTTTCTTCTTAAAGAAATAGGCAGTTAGCATTTGCACAAGGTGTAAAATCTTTTTTTGAAAGATGTAAAAGGATGGTTTCCATGGCACCGCCTATGTATTTCAAGGTGAGCAGGACCTAAAAAAAGACTAACTGTGACTTTGAGCAGTGGGGAGGCTGCCAGTTAGTGGCACATCACTATGACACATTAGAAAAGACAACTTTCTGTATCACAATGAAAACTATTGAAGAAATAAGAGGGGATACAATGTAGAACATATTGCACATTTTACACTGTGTTCTCAGAAATGTATATTACTAAAAACTGCAAAAAAAACAAACAAACAAACAAACAAAAAACAAAGCATTAAGCCACATGAGACCTTGCATTGCAGGGATTTTACCACGGTTAAGATGCAAAGCGAACCCTTTTTTAACCACTGTAAAATCACTGTAACGTAAAGTCTAGCAGGGGCAAACGTTGACCCCAATGGACCCCTTTGAACGTGGCTTATCCAATCAGATTTGAGCCGCAACTATCCATTTTATAATGCATGTTTTAATATGAACTTTGTAACTTATCCTTGTAATGTACCTGTGGTCTAATATGCCACAAATTATTCCAGCCCTTAAATCTTACTCTTACTCAGCCCCCACAGCTTACAGAGGCTTTATACTAAATGTTGTTAAGAAACCATGACCTGGGATGCAATAGCAATCAATTGGAAAATGTTGTGTTCAGCTTTCAGGTCTAATCCTGTTCTATCATATCTCTCTCAGCCTGTCAGAGACAATCTGATTTAAGACTGTCCCTGACCTTATGGCGACAGCATAAGGGGAGAGAAGGCAGCACTATGGAAGACTAAGAATTCATTTAGCGGTTTGAATACAGTTAGTTGTATGACTGCAGTAATTATAGTGAGAGAGAACGATGCTTTGTGCATTCAGAAAACAAGGGAGGAGAGAATGTCTCTCTGACTGAATAAGGCGGGGCATAAATCTCTATTTGTCTCTTGCTCTGTCTGTCCCTGTCCCTCACACACACACACACACACACACACACACACACATACACACACACAGGGTAATGAAATAATTCAGTAGGTGCGCACTAATGCACCTTGATTTTCAGACACAATAACAAAAAGTGAGGTTAAATTACAGACGAGCTGCAATTTGAAAAATGCTTTAAATTCCTTCTGAGCTTAAAAAAGTAATCAAAGATGTAATCAAGATGTAATCAAATTGCAATATTTTTGATATCATTGCAATATACTGATATTTGTTTTCCAGTACACTAAGTAAGACAAATGAATTTGAGAAGTGAAATTAAATGTTAAAACTTTAAGGGGATATGTATTGTATTATTTTTTAAATAATTTATAACGGTTATTTTTTTATATATTTGTAAACCTGAGAAATTATTATTTGTATGCATAAATAAATCATACATTTAACAAATTTATGCATAAAGAGTGAGGTTTATGTTTGAATCTAACACATAATATATATTGTAAATAAACATTTGAAATATTATTTTTATACATTATATATATAATATACATATAAAAATGTCCACAGTATGTATATATATGTATATATATGACCGCTTCACCCAACGGTTCTGTGTATCACTACACAACACCCTTAGCAACCACTCTTAGCAATGTAAACTGTATGTTCTCAATTGATTGATTTGAATTGATTCTTTTATGTAGAAGAGTATTGTGAGAAAAAGATTGAGTGAGTTAGTTTATTACCTGCATTCAGATTTCGCATTTTCCTTCAGGTCAGTCCTATGTTCATAATAAAAAATCTGTTTAAATGTCCGATATATCATCTTGTCCTTTTAACATTCAAGGGGTTTTCCCGTGACTGACAGCGCTAGTTAAAGCATTTGTCAGTTGCGTCTTGTTCTGTGTTCACAATAATTCAGTCTTTTCAATATAAAATGTTTCACTACTGACTGACACACTCATAAAGACAGTCTTTGCCACCATCTAATGGCATGAAAATGTAACTTCTGTTGCTGTTCATGGTCAGGGACAATTTTTTCCGGCGGAAGGAAGGCTTTTAGAAAAAGTTTACTTCATGAAAGTTGTATTGATACATATTTCTGGCTTTAATATTTGTATTGTGTGGTAACCGTTTTATAAAAGCAATAAGGTACTCGAGGCTAGTGCTTTATCGTGAATAACTCCCTTCAGCCGTGACTTATTCACGATACAGCACAGCCTCTCATACCTTATTGCTTACCTAAGTGTTTGACATGCGCTGGAGATTAATATTTCGTAAATAAAGTGGTCAATTATGTTTTTGTTTGTTTGTTTGTTTTTTGCACAAACAAACCGTTTGTATTACTTCATAAAATTGAGGTTAAACCACTTGGGTCACATGAATTACTTTAATGAGGTCATTACTACCTTTCTGGGGCTTGAAAGTGGTAGTTGAGTAGACTGTCAATGGAGGGACAGAAAGCTCTCAGATTTCATTAAAACATTTGAGTTCCAAAGATGAACAAAAGTGTTACGGGTTTGGAACAACATGAGGGTGAGTAATTAATAACAGAATTTTCATTTTTGGGTGAACTAACCCTTTAAGGATAACATAACATTATAAAATAAATGCATATGACTGTACAACCACTGGCACAGAAGCACCTGTGTGAAATAGTCAACCTAGTATGTTGCGTTTTGGGTGCTGAACCACGGCATGTGATGCTGGTGTCCTCAACGGACTGTGAGTGTACACAAATAAAAGAAGCCATTTCACAGATTTGAATGATATATAACTCTTATTTGTATGTCCAAAATTGACTGAGTATTTTGAGTCTCTTTCGCACTAAGAAAAAACCGAGGTGGTATCGCCAGCACGACCGCCGACCCCTGAGAGTTAAATAGTTTGACTAGCAAACCAACTAGCCTTACCAGAAAAACCATGGTGGTAAAGTAACTCAGAATGCAGTGTAATCACGTGAATTTAGGAAGCTGTAACAGTTTGAGAGCATGTCTGCCCCATATCTGTCTTAGGTTAGTAAGTGCACGTGCGTATCTCTTTATACGTCTGCCCTAGTTTTGCCAACACACATGCAAACACACACTCTGCCAGTCCTTTTATCTAAACAAACTCCTAAATTCTCACAAGGGGTG
Organism: Elopichthys bambusa; assembly: GCA_037101425.1. NCBI lineage: Eukaryota > Metazoa > Chordata > Actinopteri > Cypriniformes > Xenocyprididae > Elopichthys > Elopichthys bambusa. Next base: position 15,985,440 of record CM074447.1, on the reverse strand, counting down.
GCAGATGTCAGGCCGATTTATACTGTAAGAGACTTAGTGATGCAATCTTGTGCCTATCCCAGAATCCCTCTCATTACACTGAGAGATGCACATTCATTCCACTGTATATGTCAAACTGTTGCAGACTAGATACATGTGTGTTACTCTAACAGTGCTGTTTCTGCTAATGTTGCCTTTAAAAGCCAGACAGGTCTGTATTTTATGTCTGGCTGTGTATACATAAATGAAATTCCCCCTGAAAGCTTCCATTGCACATGATCTTGAATGATCTGCTTAGATTAGCGATTCAAGTGGCTGAACACATACATACAAACACACACACAACAGTTCTGCCCCTTGGCAGAATTCACTGGCACTGAGCAGGAACCTCAGCTACGAGAAACAATTCTTCTTGCGCCAGGGAACCATGTCCCTTGGATGAGTTCAGTAGGCTTTGAAAGGTGAAAGTGTAAAAGAAAGCAGAAGAGAGACTGTGCATAACTGATTGACAGTTTCGTGAGGGCTGGAGAACTTTTCGACAGGCTCAGAAGGTGCTGACAGAGATATATATGTGTGAGACACTGAGATTATAAGAAAAGAGAACAAAGGTAAGGACAGTAAAAATGAAGAAAGACACTCACGAAAGTGTCATCAAGAATTCGCAAGGGGGAATATGGCCCAAGTCATGTCACTGAGATATATGTGTGCAAATTTAAAGAAATACACTACCATTCAAAAGTTTGGGGTCGGTTTTTAATGTTTTTAATGTAATTCTCTTACACTCACCAAAGCTGCATTTATTAGATAAAAATACAGAAACAGTAACGAAATGTTATAAAATATGATTACAATTTAAAAGAACTGTTTTCAAATTTAATATATTTTAAAATGTAATTTATTCCTGTGATGGCAAAGCTGAATTGTCAGCATCATCTCAGACTTCAGTGTCACATGATCCATAAATATGCTGAATTTCTTTTTATTATCAATGTTGAAAACATTGTAATGCTTAATTATTTTTTTTTTTCAGTTCAAAATAACAGCATTTATTTGAAATAGAATTTATTGTCACTTTTGATTATTTAATGTATCCTTGCTGAATAAAAGTATTAATTTATTAAAAAGAAAAATTTTACTGACATGAAAATTTTAAGCAGTAATGTAGTTCAAATAAAAATGAAAATGTTCCTTTAATTTACTCACGCTCATATCATTCCAAACCAATTTGCAACAGGGAAATTCCTGCATAACCTTCAAGGAAATGGATGCTGCAAAGTACATTCTAAATTTTAGAGGAAAACCTGTGTCCCTCTGCTAGACAGCTGAAGATGGGCAGGTCATTCATCTTCCAACAAGACAATGATCCTAAACATACCGCCAAAAGAACAACGCAATGGCTTAAGAATAGGAAGGTGAATGTCCTTGAGTGGCCAAGTCAGGGCCCTGACTTAAATCTAATAGAAAATCTGTAGATGGACTTAAAGGACCCTATTTTAATGATCTAAGCGTGTGGTTTTAAGAGCACAGCGCAAGTGCAATTAGGGCGTATGCATAGTTTACCGACTGTAAAAATGGTAGGCGCACCTGGCGCATGGACTAAAAGGCTTGGTACTATTCTCTTAATGAGTAATGGGTGTGTTTTGGCATGTAACGTGCAATAAACCAATCAGAGTCTCATCTCCCATTCCCTTTAAAAGCCAGTTGTGCTCGCACCATGGCAGATTCGCTATTTACATGGCGGAATTTGCACGTGGAAAAACTGAACGCTTCTCTAGCGAGAAAAAGGATCTGCTCGTGAACGAGGTTAAAGCATGCGAGCAGACCATCTACGGGACAAGCCGGATTCCACCAAAGCATTTTTATCTTTATCTTTATGCACACAATAATAATCGCACAAATGGGCACAAATGCATTTGCTATTTAAACAACGTGGCGCAGGGTGTGAAAATGATAACTACGTCAGGTTGAAACTAGCAAAAAACACTTGCGACGCATTGCGCCGGTTTTATGATAGGGCCCAAAGAGAGTAGTCCACTGCCATTCACCATGGAATTTGACTGAACTTGAGCAAATCTGCAAGGAAGAATGGGCAAATATTGCCCAGGTGTGCAAAGCTAGTACAGACATTTCCAAAAAGAGTAATAGCTGTAATTAAAGCAAAAAGTGGCTCTACAAAGTATTAAATCAGGGGACTGATGACTTTTCCAACCCTGTTATTCATTTTTCAATTTTTAATAATCCTCCAGAATATTTTAAAATGTTATTTTCACTTTGATGATAAGGGTTATAATGTGTACATATAGCTCAAAAAAAGTTAAGACTTTATTTTATTTTCCAGGGTGTAATGTGACAAAAGTTAAAGATTTTCACAGTATGATGACTTCCTATAATGTAGATTATCTGAACGTGCTCCTCCCGAACTTTATTAATAAAACATCATTTTTTTCAAGGTGCTATCTAATGTTCTCAAGCCTCATTCTCCATTCAGTATATTCAACCTTCCATGGCGTAATCTGTCATAAAACGTTTATATTGCATAGAGAAAATAACAGCATACAGGTTTATAATTACATGAATGTGAGGAAATATATGACTATTCTTTGAAACGTGACTAACCAGTGAAAAAGCACTGTTTAAAAATATGCATTTATTGACAAGAGACATGTAAGCAGATTTGAAATCAAATCGCCTGTATTTGCAACATGGCTCAACATGCCAAAGTAGTAAACAGACAACAGCTCCAACAAGTTCAGAATAATTTCCAAAAAATAAACTACCATTTAAAGCTAATCAGAAATTGTATCACACTAGCAGCTTGAAAAGTGTTGAGTCAAATGCCAGCTCACTCATTGTTCCGGAAGGCCTGCATGCATATTTTCATCAATGTTTGTGTGTGCACACTTATGAATTACAGAAGTATTGCTGTTCAGCTGAATCGTAAGCCCAGTCGCTACATCCCTATCACCCCCCCCCCCCCCCCCCCCTCCCCCTTTTTAGCCCATTAAGACTCCACAACACACTGAACTTGTGGTTCTTCCTCTGGGACTGATTCTCACTGAGTTGAAGCTCAGTTGTAGCTCAGCTACCCCACCGTCACTCCCACAGATGCATTTCAGCTAGGGATTTATACTGTCCCTGGTCTTATTAATGTTGCTTTGAGAACAAATCTATCATAAACACATGAAAAATATGCTGGTTCAGAAAAATATGACACATTGGTTTCAAATCCTAGTGAGCTTCCTATATAGGCAGCATATTAAAGTATTATATATGTGCTTTTGATTAAAAAAAGGCTCCTTTCTTTTAGTCAAAATTCTAAGGAGGCAACACATGTATCCTTCACAGAGAAGGCATTCCCATAACAATCCAAGAAAATTGATTACAAAAATAATGCACACACTACCTGTCAAAACATGGCATTGACACACGCATTCACACCTATGGACAATTTAGCATCTGCAGTTAACCTATACTGCATGTTTTTGGATTGGACCCAGAGGAAACCCACATAGACACGAAGAGAACATGTAAACTTCCACAAAGAAAGGACACCTGGCTTAGCAGGGACTCAAACCGGGGACCTTCTTGCTGTAAGGCGAGAGTGCTACCAACTGTGTCACAACTATACAAACTTATAACCCTTATTAACGTATAACCCTTTTCATTATATTCCTTTTCAAATCTGTCCTTTGTTTTGAGAGAAAAATAAGATAAGTATTAGGAACAGGGGCATAATGTTTATGTGTGTGTATGTGTGTGCGTGTCAGTATATAGAGAAAGAGAGAAGGTTGAGCTGTGTGCTCCAGTATGAAGTAATTGGTGTCATCTCAGGGCCTAGCTGCACGAGCGGGTGACGAGAAGTGAATGACTAGGGGGTGTGTGTGTGTGAGAGAGAGAGAGAGAGAGAGAGAGAATGACAGTGAGACAGAAGAAGAGAACTGGGTGGATGTTTTGAGAGTTTAAGAGGGTGCTGAAGGGGGGTGGTTTGATCCAGCCAAACAGAAAGAAGAGTGCAATGAAAATGCTATGAATGTCACATTTCCACTGAGAATTGAGGGCAAAAGAATTCTGAAGTAAAAAATGATTCTTCAGAAAGAAAGTAATGATTCTTACTTATTCTCTTTATCTCATTTAGACTCTACAGAGCAAGAATTATGAGCCATTTTGGATTTATGGGTCCAACTGAGTATTTCAACATGAAATCAAAATTGGCTACTTACCTTCTTAAGCCAGGTTCACACTGTACAATTTTGTCCGTCAGACACAAATTTTGCGAATCCTAAAAGATTACTCGGATCCTAGGCCAAAATTTTGACAAATCAAAAACCAATAGGAGCAAAGAACCTGATGACGCAATTAGTGAGACAACAACAAACCACCACTTGCTTCACACAGATTGTCTTCATTTTTTTCCAATTTTCTTTTCAAGAGAGGACATGATCAAAATTAATGCTAGAGATTTTTGTTTTCAATCCCACATGTAAATGCAGCTCACATCACTGATGATGTAAAACTCTTGTCTTCTTGTCTGTGTCCTCTTTTTAACTTTTAGACTGCCGTACAGTCTGACATTAATGTCAACTGAGATGTGACATGGATTACAGCAAGGATCATGTTCATACAGTATCACAAGCAACAGTCGTAAAGGACTATTCATAATCAAACTGTGTACCCAGCTTTATTTCATGTTGCTGATTGCACTGCGACTGATTCATTGAGTGCAGGTTATTTTAAAGAAAAAAAAGTTTATCCCTTTATCACTGATGTCACTCGGGTTGTACAGACTAATGTTAACCAAACAGCCGAATAGCTTTTTAGACACTAAACACCATCGAACAGCCACTTTTCATAATCTAATTAATACCACATGTATAAAATGTATCTCATCTTACATTTTTCCTCATTGAATATCCTGTTTCACTCTGAAATTACGAAAGTAATTTCCACGCTGACTTTAAACAGCTTACATAAATTATTCATTAACATGATATATGTTGTATTATACTGCTAACATCTTAGTCAGCCACAGATTGCAATGAAGCTAGTTAATTAGCAGGCAACATTATGATCAGATTTTCTGCACTTGGTTGCCTGGGTTCCGGCCTCTCTGGCTTCTAACTCATTCTAATTCAATTACATTAAATTGAACCCAGTTCAGTTGAGTCACGGCACTACAGGCTGCTTTAAAGACAGCTGTACTCAAGGGGTCTTTCCATAAGAAACAAGCTGATTAATTGCCAAATCCTGTGCACAAATATAAATCCCTTTCCTAAAGGTCAACTTGGCTGTTTAGCTATATAATATTACATATAATTGCATAACTATGGAACTGCTTAAATAACCGCTTTATGACAGCAGGATGAACACAAATTGAAAGAGAAGAAGGGGAAAAAGAGTAGCCAACGCTATCTCACGACCAATTTGTATGTATTTTATGAGGTGGCTAATTCGAGTGAGGTCTTACGAATTCGTACGATTTGTCTAAACCACAGTGGTGGGTAGGTTTACGCAGAGATGGTAGTAACTCGAGTTAGTAACTTGGACTCGAGTTGCATTTTAATAGACTTCAGACTTGACTCAGACTCAACCTGAAATGACTTCAGACTTGACTCGACTCAACAAAAAAGACTTGTGAACAACTCAAGTCTTTTACCCTTAACTACTTATATAATAAATAAAGAATTTGTGTTGTGTTTGAATGGTTTTATAATATCTGCATCACATATATTTCCCTGTGTCATGGTAGATCAGACTCTTGTCACAGAATGTCATAAGAGTCCCATGAAACATGACGGGAGCCACCGTGCCATATGTTCTTTCGTTTGGGTTTATTAACATGTCAGATCGGCTAGATGCACAGAATGTGGGGGGAAAATTAAAGAAATCATCAAATTTTATGAGACATCGCATCCACAAAGGTTGGTCACATTAAAAAAAACAACAACAAGAACAACAACAAAAAAACTAGCCTTTAAACCTAGCACTAGGTTTTATCAGTCTTTTCGTAGTACATGCAGCTTTTTTCTTTCTTAATGTGTGTCCATAAGAGAGAGATAGAAAGAGATGCTAATCCATTTATTACTTAAAGCTCATATTTTAACGTATCGCAATTAGCATCGCAATTAGTTTTCTATTAAACATTCCGAGGTTTGATATTTTCTGATAATGACTGTCTCAATAGCAACGAAGCTGTATAACAAACTGCAGCATAACAAACCGTGACTCACTGGCGCCATCTTGCGTCCGCTTAGCCACTGTATTGAAAATGACTACTCTTGTTGCCAGGATGATTGTTTTGTACATTGTAATGGATAAAGTAACAAGCTGGATGTACATTATCCCTTACATCATAGGACCTAAATTTCAAACAAAACAGATGATAGAAAGATCATATTATTTTGTCTATATAATACAACTAGGATAAAAAATAGGATTTGAGTAAGGTTTTTTTTTTTTTTTAAAGACTTGAGACTCGACTCGGACTCGTGACAAAAGACTCCAGACTTAACTCAGGCTTCGTCCGAAATCGCATACTGTAGAGTAGGTACCACATTTGAATTGAAATTTACTTCACGACCGTTGAAAAAAGTACGTTCTATATAGTACGAATGCGTGTAATATGAATGAATTCGGACGTACTACATCCGCCATGTGGTTACCTACCAGCGTCAGTTACGTCCCTTAAACTCCATTCACAAATCCCCTCCCGTGGCCTCATGGGATAGTTAAGTGTCCGTCGTATGTGCACTTCAGAATCTCGCCGGATTTTCGCCTACTGTTTTTCGAATACTACGAATTTGGACATACTACTCTGTTTGCATACTGTTTTTCGCGTACTATATAGTAGAGTAGTATTCGATTTCGGACGCAGCGTCATACTCCAGCTTAAAGACTTCAGACTTGACTCAGACTCCAGATAAAAGACTTGTGAACATCTCTTGGTTTAGGGGCGGGTTTAGGGGTAGGTCATTCGTACGAATTCATACGAATTTGGCAACTCGTATAATAAGTACGATTTAGCAAAAAACGTATGAATTCGTACGAGTAAGATCGGGTTGGAGCAGCCAAAATTTTCGTGCATTAAACATTTCTACGGATTGGTCTACAACCATCTGATGCACACAAATGCTGCAAAGCTTTGTAGTAGGCTGCTATGAAAAGGAAAAATGTTTAAATCATTAACAGATCAGACTCACTAGACAAAATGCTAGTTTTAGCAATGAAGGGCGGTTAATTGCAATAAAAAGCAATGTTTAAGATCTGTTTTGTTTTGTTTTTCTTTTCTCAAAAGCCCCTTTAGAATTCCATCTTACATTTTCATCAGAATAAATGTGTTGTAATCATCACTAATAAATATCTGAATATCTGAATACTTAAAAATATTCAAATGGTGTGAATGCATGTTTTTGTATGTAAAACCTATATGTGAACATTTTCATCAGTAAGTTCACACTTAAATTCTTTCTAAATTTAAGATTTATAAACAACTCAATTCTGAACTTACTCACACCACATTTACCCCAAACTCACAGACAATCCAGATTCAGCAGCATTAGAACAAGGTAGAAAAAAAAGAAAAAAAAAAGAAAGACTCAAATGTGTGTATGTACCTGATGATGCAAGTTTTTTTTTTGTTTTTGTTTTGTTGCTAATAATACTACATTAACAATGTTATTTATTATTATTAAAATGTTTAAATAATATTAAAATGTTATTAATTTAAGTTATTCAACTATTCAACATTGTTATCATAATATCATGAAATAAATAAATAAATAAATGATTGGTTTTAATTATTTTCTTTTTTACTTTTGTGCACTAAACAATTCTGGTACTGTGCTGGGTCGCCACTACATTTCCAATCTGTGTTGTGAAACAAACCAGTTGAGAACCACTGTCATAGACTACTGTATCAAACTCTTTTTTTCTGCATAAGATTCTCATTTTCCTTCTCTTCCACTTTCTCATGTCATAACTGTGTAGCATTTCTTAGGCAGCACTAACAGCATGTTCCTGCAGAGCCTTTGCCAAGGCTGACAGGAGTGTATTGATTGGTGTGTGTTGGGGAGCTCAACTCGTTGGCAGTCTTGGCAGTTCTAAATGGACTCTTGTTAGCGATTCAGATTACTGATACGGCACTGTCCCGCACTTCCAATGTTGCCACCCCGACTCGTTGCTCACGCTATTTTCAACAGCGTAACATGAGCGCTGCACGGCGACTATTCATCACTTCCTCTTCACTTCAGAGTGGGGGATGGTGATAGATTACCTCAATTAGACCAGACGGACTGGTTCGGAGCAGTAATCTATGAGAAGAGAGGAACGAAAACCTTGGCCGTGGCTATATTTATACAGTGTCATGATAAATGTTAAAGCATTTGCTAATTCCTGTACAGGCAGACTGTGTTCAGGTCATAGAACAACCTCCAGTCAATATTCAATTAATAAGTGACACGATGGGGATTTGTAAAGTGCCTGTGTTTAAAAATGACAAATAATACTCAGAGGATGTTGAAATGATAGCTAATGGCATTAATCATCAGATAATAGCACACAGGAATATTAAATGATGGCAAAACTTTACAAAAGCCAAAAGCTCTAGAACTGAGAACACCACAAAAGACGCGCTGACTGGTTGAAAGTTTTAGGAATGCCAATTGCTCCATTTCGCACTTCTCTTTCCTGTTATCTTTCCATCTCCATCTCTATTTCTATCTCGACTATTAGGTATACCTGTAACCTAGCAACAGTGGAAGACATTGTCCCGCCCTCCACCTTCTCGCACAGTGACAGCTTCGGCTTGTCTGCCAATACGGCACAAAGGACTGCATCTCCCAGGGCGCCCAACAGACCAATCAGAGAGTTTTATAGGACCTGTTGAGATGCATACCTACCTCCCACACAGACACTGTGCCCCACCCTAGGAACAGGAGGAAAAATCAAAGGATGAACGCAAGATCAGCCACTATGTGGCATACAAATATACAACACCCTCACCTGCCAATCAAATGAGAAGCACCATCGTTTGCACTATCGAATGCATCAAATCACATCACCACACCCTTATCAGACTGCCATTTAAATCAGTGACCTGACATGGAAACATGTTATTCTCCACCAATTTCAAGGCATTTAACTCAAAAGGCACAAGCAGTCAGCTCATAGTACAACACAACATTGTGCATATCTCGCCCTGCCGAGGTCTCATAATCACACCAATATTATGGTCAGTCATGTCTCCTCCTGCTGGTTCATTATCGTGCAATCCCTCTGTCTCTCCTTCTTCCTTCCAGGCTCAGTCAAAGCCAAATTAACCCCTGCAGTGCCGGCTTAAGACAAGATATTCCTCTTTAATAGGCTCGCTGATAGCACAGGAAAGCCATTCATACATAAACATGACTAGCATGCTGCACTATAAAACAAGCGTTTGACCTCCTTCCCTGAGACGAAACATTGCAAGTGCTGGACACTACAAAGAATTTTAAAGGAAACATTCACCCAACAATTAAAAACATCACTTGTGTCGTTCCAAATATGTATGCATTTCTTTATTCTGTGGAAAAATGTCTCAGTGTTATGACTATTATATAGACAAAAAAAAAAGTACTTGAAAATATCTTTATTTGTGTTTTGCAGAAGAAAGAAAGAAATACAGGTTGGGAACAATGTAAAAGCGAGTAAATGATGACAGAATTTTAATTTCCTTTTAAGTGAGCATGTGAGTGTTAGTAGGCTTTATTAGAAACAGATATTATGGTCTGTCAAAGTGGGGAAAAAAGATATGTTAATTAACATTGAACTGATTTGCTAAATCAAACCATTAGATGTTACTCTGTTCACATTGTTAATGGTGATTTTGCATGACATTAATGATGGATACTGTACAAGTGTTGGTCCAGAAGGAGGAAAAATGTAAAGAAAACAAAAACAAAAAGGTATGCTGATTGCGATATATAGAGTAGCATCGTCTGTTTAATAATAGCAATGATGTGCACAAAATGAACACTTATTTTACATAACATTTATTCAAAATGGGTACTATGCAATGACAAGACTGGTTGATTTTGAAAAAGGCAGAATGGCCAATTTCTGGGCACAGTTACTGGCAAAAGCTCTAATCCAATTGATTAGTAATCATTACAAAATACATCATTTAAAATAAATTTAAAAAAAATGTATGTAAGTACAGTTGTACATACACTGTTCTGCATTAATGTGCTCTTAAAAGTAAAGGGGGTTTCACAGGAATGCCATAGATAGAACAATCATTTGGGTTACCCAAATAACCTTTCAGTTAACAGTTAAAAGAACAATTTTTTCTTATTATGAAGAACATTTGAAGGTAACACTTTATTTTAGGGTCTTTTAACTAGTTGCTTATTAGCATGCATATTACTAGAATATTGGCTGTTTATTAGTAATTATTAAGCACATATTAATGCCTTATTCTGCATGACCATTTTCTACATTCTTAATCCTACCCAATACCTAAACTTAACAACTAACTTACTAACTATTAATAAGCAATAAATTGGGAGTTTATTGAAGGGAAAGTCATAGTTAATAGTGAATAAATGTTCCCTATACTAAAGTGTTACCCATTTGAATTATCTGTACTGTACAATCTTTTTCCACTATAAAGAACCATTTTGTATATTGGAAAGGTTCCATGGATATTAAAGGTTCTTTATGGAAACAAATGCCAATGAAGAACCTTTATTTTTAACAGAGAACTTCTCTTATACACAATATTAGTAAAATGTGTTCATGACACAGTAAGTGAATAATATACATTGATGACATATTGTTGAAATACTGAAGTGTGCAACCATGGGAGCTGAAGAGCTATCAAGTTTAAAAAAAAAATTAAAAAATAAAATTGGCAGAGAACTATGAGCTAGACAGTTCTTTCAAGTGCTGTATATGGAAGTGGTTCCTCGTCAGTGCCTGATTAGAAATGATAGTAAATATTTTGATACAATGTATTTATTCTAAACTTAAAAATTATATATTTTTAAATTGCACATCATATATCACATTACATTACCAAAGCTAAAATGGTACAATTAAATATTTATCATCTTTGGCAAATGTAAAGGCCCTTTCACACCAAATGTAAAAGTAACAAAGCTGAAGTAAATGCAAATCCATGCCTATACCTTAGAGGACGCAGCTCAAACAAACCTTTCAGCTGTGCTGCCATTCTGGATTGCAGAATAATAGAAAAGATTTAAAAAAACAAAAAAGAAAAGTAAGTTCACTCTTACTTCAGCAATAACAAAAAAATAAAAACAAATGTGATGTTTAACTAAAGTCATTTTTGCGTATCGCTTATTGGTTAAACTGGATCATCAAAGGTCAGCAGCAAAGACATTGGTTATTAAGTGAGATTAAATACATGAAGTGTTATTTAACATATTTAATTATTGCAGGTGTGCATAATATTCTGAGTCTGCATTTCACAGTTTTACTCATTTTTAGGAATACTGAAACAAGTGAGATGAGTAAATGCCTGCTCACATTCAGTCTAGAACTACAATAACCATCATGTTCACACAGCGCACACGCCTCTGCACCTCACCCCTGATTTCTCTCAACATGGGGACAGGAGAGGTGTCAGTCAATACACGGGAAAACAAAATAACTTGCGTTACTTATTTGAAAAAGTAACTATTTTCTTGCTAATTTAAAAGTAATGCATTACTTTAGTTACTTGAAAAAAGTAATCTGATTACATAACTTGCATTACTTGTAATGCATTACCCCAACACTGCATACTATAAAAGCAGTATACTCAGACACAAACATATGTACTCCCACAGAAGCTCTCCTTTCCCTCCTTTTTTTCTCTGAAGTCTTCTAAAATACTATAGAATAGAAGTGAACAGATCAAAAAGAGAAGCACACCCCATATACCTTTGATTGTTAGGAAGATTCTTTTCTTTCTTGCCTCTCAGTTTTCAAAGTTTCTAAAGCAATCAAAGCGATAATATATTAAACGAATAAATTAGCTGGTTGTCAGGCAGAAAAAAAGATGCCACAACTGTTGAAAGGAAAGCTAGGTAATGGATAACATCTACTCTATCTATGCTGATTTAGGTGCTTGCTATTACACCAAAAAGAGCTTGATCCTCTGGTGTCAAATGCTGTCTAGGTTTTAAAATTCCTCTTTTCTACTTGACTCTCACTCAGTTGCTTTAACGGTACTTCAGTAAAACCTACACGCTGCGCAGTGCATCAGATCAGTCTTACCATTTTTTCTCTAGAGCTATAATCTAATGTTGGCATTACTTCTGGAATTAAAAAAAAAATGTAGACAAAAAAGTGTCTACATATATGCCATTCAGACATACATAAAACACAAATTAGTTCAAAAATCATTACAGAGATCATTAAAAAAAAATTCTTTAACAGTTTAGTAGTTATTTAAATCTAAAGTGTAAGGCTTGTCTGGCAGTGCTCGAAGAATGTAATCAGTGAGCAAGGATGCAAAAATTGATCAAGTGACAAAAATCTTCATGTATACTTTTTTGCATTAAAAGTTTACTTGACTCAAATCAAAGATGGATGGATGGATGGATGGATGGATGGACTGTATTCATCTGGCACTAAACGAACACTATAGGTATGTAGTGAGTCAGTGACAACATTTTGGTAGGAGGCTAAATAAGGGGTCTGTAACGAAGATTTGATCTGTAGATGTGGGCCACGAAACAGAAAATCTCTCATTACCCAGCTGAACAAGATACCTTCTGCTTCCCACAGCTCTAATGAGCCAACTCACCATAACACAGGTAGTAAAGGTCAACTTACACAGCATATAGCCAACTACACGGACACATACACACATTCAGCACTGTTAAGAAATACACAGTGCAAGGAGTGACAGTGAATTGTTTTTACCTGTGCATACTGTGCATTTTAACTCCTCATCCTAAATAACATTAAAATGTGTGGTCTAAATGATCGATAAGTATTTATAGTTTTCTCCATTAAAAGATATTAATACTGTCAGATGTATTAAAGTAGTTCCCTTTCGATATGGTTCACTCACAATGTGTCAGTTTTGCTGACGCTTATGGGGAAAACTCCTGTTTTCTCAGAATGCTAAAGCCTGATTGGTTCACATCTATGCAACTACTGCACAGACAAATGGTGTTTTAGGCCACCAGAATGACCACGATAATTCAGCAGCAACCCAGGCCAGCCTCAGAGTCCATCCAGCCCCAGCCGAAAGCAGGAAGTGGATTTGTCAAGCCACACCTCCACTCGGCCAAATGCTACCCATTTCCAAAATGGCAAAGGCCTCGCCCCAAGTTAGAGCTGGACCCCGTGCAGCTGAAGCAGTCCTGATGTCTCAAGACGCAGGAGGAGAGGGTTATGTCACACAGAGGCCGGACCACCCTCAAAATGTGCCTGTCTTCCAGTCCCCTCTTCAGCTCGGGGCTCTGGAGATGATGTGTTTGCTGCCGGTTCTGGGCCTGCCAGTGTGCGCACCTAAACCCCTTATCACTATGATAACTTTTTACATTCTCATTTTCAATTTTTCAATTTTCACAAAAAGAACATGTCTCTTCTTCTCAACACTGTAACAGGTGCCGCTCTCCGCTTCAGCATGAGATGCAGCCTGTAGCACCGTTCACCACTCAACTCTGGGCATGGCAGGCCATCCCCGGGTGGTCGAGCTGGATATTGGGGGTAATAGAACGATGTTACTATGGGCGTGATTCACTCTTCGATCTCAGACAGCAGTTCTCATGTCCTCCGAGCCGAAGTTCAGTCTGTTAGAAAAAGGCGCCGTGGAGAGAGTTCCCACAGAACGGAGTCAGGCTTTTACAGCCGCTACTTCCCCGTGCCCAAGAAAGAGGGCTGCCTCAGGTGCATTCTCGATCTGAGATGTCTGAATCGTGCCCTCGTGATATGGCCATTCAGAATGTACTCCGTATCACTGACGTTGTCAATATCAGTGGATCTGAAAGATCTGGGAGCGGTCTTTAATTCAGCTCAAATGCAGGCTTGGCTCTCTCAAGAGCGCACACTGAAAATCAGGAACATGGCGGCCTCATTCAAGGTGGGGTCTTCAGCTTTGGTTAAAAGGCTGTGTCCCAACTCATGCGTGGCACGTGGGCCAACAAACTCTCAGAGTGACCCACGGCTGCATCAAGGCCTTGGTCCCTTGCAAGTCTTCCCACCTTTATCAGAACAGGATAATGCTGGGCTCTGTTTCCAGAAGGAAAGTGGTTGTGACGGACGCCTCCAAGACGGGTTGGGGCACCCTGTGCAACGGCAGAATAGCCTTCGGCTCATGGGCGACTCCCTTGATGAATTGGCGCATCATCAGTCTATAAATGTTGCCCGTAATCTTGGCCTTCAATTCAGAGGTCATCATATCCTGGTCCACTCGGACAACAGGACAGCGGTTGCCTTCATAAACCGCCAAAGAGTATCAGGTATTGCCCTCTACACAGACTGGCGAAGCGTCTTCTCTTATGGGCACAGAATAACCTCTGCTCATTGAGGGCAGTTCACATGCCAGGCTCCGTTGAATGTAGGAGTGGACATGCTTTCACATGGCGAACCATCGTTTGGATAAGGAGACACCACCCCCAGACAGTGAATGTCCAGAGTTATGGGTGCATGTATGGCCCCTTGATGGGAGCCATCAGACTTCTCCCAAGGGATCATGAGAACGATCTCAAGAGTCGAGGGCCCTCTCCACGAGGTGCCTTAACTCCCAGAAATGGTCTATTTTCTCAAGCTGGTGCTTAGCTCGGAAATTAGACCCCACTAATTGCGAGATTGTGTCTCTTCTCACATTTCTGCAGGAACTGTTGGATGGCAAACTCACCCCCTCCATGCTCAGTGTATGTGGTAGTTATCGCAGTGAATTGTTCCCCAATGTATGGCCAATTGATTGGGAAACACAACCTGGTCGTTACGTTTCTCAGAACGGCTAGAAGGTTGAATCCTCCACACCTTTCCTCTGTCCCATCATGGGACCTCTCCACAATACTCCCTTTGAGCTGCTCGAGTCAGCTGACATTCATTTAGGTGCTAAAAGTTTGTGACAAAGTTTGTGCGCCAAAAGTGCTTTCTACCCCGTTCAAAACGTAGGGGATAGGGCACCTCACCCACTCTGTCCCGTAAGAGCCCTCAGAGTGTATACTGAGTGCTCTGGCCAGTTTCGGCAATCAGAGCAGCTGTTTGTCAGCTACGGAGGCCACACTAAAGGGCTGCCGGTTTCGAAGCAAAGATTTTCCAAATGGGTTGTGGATGCAATAGCGCTGGCTTACAAGTCTACACTTTTCAGATTTTACAACCTGGACATCCCTGCTCTTCAAGCACAGGTGTTGTCAGTCTAAAAATACTTATGTAGTATGTAGCAGGCTCTGAATGCGGTCTGAGCCTCACTTTATTCAGCTGATCGAGGGGCGCTCGGATCGAGCGCATCCAAGCTGTCGGCTTGCAGAGCGACTTCCGTTCTGCACTTGTAGCACAGAGCTGAAGCAATGCGAGTGAACTGTATTGAAAAGGAATGCTATGTTTACCCACGTAACCCTGGTTCCCTGAGATAACGGGAACAAGCATTGCGTAGCTTGCCATGCTACCACGCTGCCCAGCGAGTCATGCTAGGCGCTCCTCAGTCGAAAGATTCTGACTGACAGCGTTTCTGTATGACTTACATTGGCAGTCAACCCCACCCTTTCTGCCGGGCTGAAACGCCATTTGTCTGTGCAGTTGCATAGACATGAACCAATCAGCCTTCAGGATTTGGATAAAACAGAAGTTTCCCCCTAAGCGTCAGTGAAACTGATGCAATGCTCGTTCCCATTATCTCAGGGAACCAGGGTTACGTGAGTAACCATAGCATTTAATGCACTGCATGTCTATACAAAATACTTTTAAAAATATTTTTTCCCTTAAGATGACCTTAAATTCAGGTCAGAGTAGACTAGTCTCAGACGGCACGCCTACAGACCACCCACAGTCCTTTCACTGACCGTCTGATGCACATTTCTCATAAAACTGGAAAACACTTTCTCAATCTGGTGTGTTGTACTCTGATTGGCTGGCTTTACACAACTTTTTGGGAGTTTGTTTGTTTGTTTTGGGCATATTTTCTTGTGTTGCAGAGAACTCTTTACACATATTTTATGCAATTTTTTGCCAATTATGCTAATTATTACCTTTTTTTCCCCAATGCAGTCTATTATTGTGACACAATCTATTTCAGATAAACTCACCCCTAAAAGGCATATAAAAAGAAATCCTCTGTGGTTGGCTGTAGAACTTGTGGTCACTTTACATGTCCACCACAAGTGGTTCTTGTCCAAAACAAGCTGCACTGTGGGTTTAGCTTTTTGCCGTCAAAACTCTGGCTACATGTGGCAGTTATGGTACAGATTTATTAAACAGCATTCAGAGCCAGAGAGAAAACAACAGACAGACAATTAAAGACAATATGGTGAAAAAAAAATTCCATTATAAGGGCACTAAACCTTTAACACCATGCTTGTCATTGGGCTGTCTTTTATTATTGGTACTGAATAATTCAATGATCTATCAATAATGCAGCTTTAATTAGCTGTAGTTACACAGACTGCATTTACTGTAGGAATCTTCAGCAGAATCTGGGCAGCAGGAACACAAAACAAACCAGATATTGCAAATTACACTGGCACAGTTAAAATGCACTGTACTTTTTACATAGTACCTATTTTGTGTTAAAATTAAATGATGAAATGTGTCCAATCTTTAACTGTAAATTCAAAATCACTGATAACAATAGAAATGCAGAGGAAAAAAAGGGTAGTTACATTCATTTAAAGGGTTAGTTCACCCAAAAATGATAATAAGGAAAAAATCATGTCGTTCTACACTCGATAAGACTGATTTCAAAACAGTGCTTCGAAGCTTTACGAATCGAATCAGTGTTTCGGAGCGCCAAAGTCATGTTATTTCAGCAGTTTAGCCGTTTGATAGGAGATCCGAATCACTAATTCGATTTGTAAAGCTTCGAAGCAGTGTTTTGAAATCGGCCATCACGAGATATTGTTGATCGTATATAATCAAAAATATCTTAATTAGTATTCCGAAGATGAACGAAGGTCTTACGGGTGTAGAACGACATGAGGGTGAGTAATAAATTACATTATTTTGGGTGAACTAACCCTTTAACATTGTATTTGAGAGCTATCATTTTAAAATTTAACTGCAAATTATCTGACTGTGTGTGTGTTCTTCTGGATCTACTGTTATTTCTATAATTATAAAATACAAATTCAAAAAATTACCCAAAATCTCCCTAAACATTATCTGTCTGTGGTGGAATATAACAAACACATACATATAACTTGAAAAGCACACAGCATTAGGTTGAATCTAAGGATGTGTGTAACACATATAATTGAGCACTGTGGCCACCTGTCTCTACAACCTCCAGGACCCAACACCTTCAGTCACTGTGATTCTCTCTTTCTCTGTCTGTCTCAGCAGTGAGATTAGATAAGGGGATCAGTTGTACAGAGTTTGACCCTGTCTCTTAAGGCTAGTGTGAAGATGTAGTGTGCAAGCTGTAAATCTGAGCGAGCTCAGATAAGATCAGTTGTGAAAGTAGCTCTTTCAGACTAGGAGAGGGAGACTAGGCATAAAAGAAAATGACATAAGCTTTTCATGTTTTCAAACACCACTCTACACCTTTTGGAATCTTCACAAACATTCAACATCCAGTTTTGAGTAAAAAATAAGAAAAACAGTGTGGTTCTCCTCAAGTGAGAGGCTAAAACCTGAAGAGAGCACTTTAAGGGTGCTTGAAATGGAAATACAGTGAGATATAGCAAAGACATGAACAGGAAAGGGATGGAGAAGTGTGACAAGGCAGCTCATGTTAATGGTCAGAGGAACTCTGCAGATGCTTCATTCGGGATGCACTTGAAAAATTGAGTAACTCTCCCACCGCTAAATAATTCCCAGCTTTAATGCTAAGGGGTTGAGGGGGAAAATGAGCCTTCACTTAGCCTATTTTTTCCTACTTAAAAGGGCAAAAATACACTCAAATTACATAGACTATGCTAGCTAGAAATGTAAACACAGGTAGTCCTGGTTTTCTAAGTTTTGAGAGTGGATGGAAACTTTTCAAATCTTACATAGTATAAATTACACCATCCCATCCCAATTAAAGTATGTTTTCAGTATGTTTTCATCTCTATATGCTAAAAAAAGAAAAAAGTCTGCTTATTCTGGCCAAGAACCACCAACTCATGACAGGAAGAACATCCAAAATATCAATATAATAGACTGCCATGGAAAAAGAATCCTTAAAAATAATTGCACTGTATAGAAAACTTTAGAAGTTCTTTCCGTCCACAACATTTTAGAAGGACTGAACCCTGGCTCCTGTTAGATGGGAAAAGCTGGCTAATCAGAAAGCTCTTCCCATGTTCATGTGCAGCATGCATCAGACGATTATCCCACAGCTGATTATTACTTTTCTGGTGTATGCTATGCACTCTTTCTTGTGTTGTTCGCTTTTGCTAATAAACCTTGTTACTAGTTTGAAACTCTTAACCTGCCTTCATCATCATCTTTGGACTCTAATTGTAACAATATACTGTAAAAGTGCTTGAATATATATGTGTGTGTGTTTGTGTTCAAGCACTTTTACAGTATATATAACATATATAAAGGAGTGAGTCTTCAGCAATCTTTGACTAAAACACATTAGTAGCCTTGTTTAATATCTTATCTTATAACATTTACATCCTGTAGCGTCATTGATGGACGATCTATGTCAAACCATCAACTGAGCTTCACGCTTAATGACCCCTCAGCTAAGCACAGACCTCTCTGATCCTCGCTTAAAGCAAGACAGGCCAAGGTTAGTTCATCACTCAGGCTTGATAATGCTTTCAAATTCAAGCTTAGCTGTAAAACTATTCTCCAGCATGTGAGATATTCTGATTTTGTGTCCTGGCAGCATGTTTAGGTACTCATTTGAGGAGCTGCATGGAAATTCTTCAAAATGTCTTTAAAATCAATTTACAAATAAGGTTTCAATTGTTAACATTAGTTAAATACATTAATTAACATGAACTATCAAAGAAAAAATGCTTTAGAAGTATTTATTATTTATTTCAATATTTGCTAATAAATTATGGAAGGGGTCATGACATGAGGAATTTAAATTTGCCTTGATTTTTGAAATATAAGAGGTCTTTGTACTATTAAAACATCCCACAAGTTTCATAGCTTAAAATGTCCTCCTCATTTTAAACAAAGCATTTATTTAATCAAGACCGAAAAACAGCTGTTTGGATATTGGGTGATCTGTGATGTCACATGGGTAAATACATTTGCATATCCCTGCCTCCTCCAGAGCAAGACATCGACGAATAGTTATATATCTACAAATAGTTATACGTCATCGCACCATAGGCCCTGCCCACTGGCATTTATTCACTTAATGGCTGACATTTGTCTACACTGAATGTGAGCATTGCATTGCGTCAAAAGCAAATAGAACCCATTATAATCACTGACTCTGTCTACACTGGATAAAGTATACAGATGCAATTTCAGTTTCTGACATGCTCCACACACTTTCAAACAACAGGACAAATGGAAGAGTGAAAGAGCGTCCGTGTTGATGCGTCCAGTTTAAACATGCAGCTCGTTTGCGTCTCTGTAAAAACTTCAAAAGGATCCCAGTAGGGCTGGGCGATATGGCCATTAAAATTATCATGATAAAAATTTCCATGTTAGTCGTTATCAATAATTATCACAATAAATATAAAATCTCTCTCTCTCTCAAGTTTAAGGGCAGATTTTTGCTCTTGAATGAAACTAGTCTGTGGTTTTAAAAGACTCTATTGTCAGAACATGACAAAAACTTTGCCAAACAGGTGAACATTTCACAAATCTGATTCACAAATCCAATTTTTGAAGGGGTAAGCAAAAACAAGCCGTTTTGTGTATGTCCCTTTAAATGCCAAGGAGCTGGTGCTCCCGACCCCCTTTCAAGAAGAGGGTGGAGCTTCAAGAGCTCATGCTCTAGCATACTGGCAACAACAAAACAGGACAATCTCATGCACTGAAAATGTCAGAAACTGTCAGTAGCAGTGTTCAGCCTTATATGTTTCAGAATCAACCTTTGTAAAACTCCAACATAGTTTGTGAAACAGTCTGGTGCAAAAAGATTGGCGCAAATGTATAATACTTTATCGCTTTTATTTGGGACATTTCCTTCCAAAATGAATGCAGCGAGGATACAGAAATGCTGTACTCAGGGCTGTGTCTATGCTAATAGGACAGACCATCACCAGCTGTGGGTGGGGCTTCTCCCCCCTGAATCTGAATCGCCTCATTTGAAGAGAGTGCTTTTGATTTATGGGAACTATAAAAAAAAGAGTGAGTGGACTTTTACCATTATAGGCTGGTTGTTCTCACACACTGCACACACAATCAGTGTTCAAACACCTTATAAAAATGAATTTTGCATAACAGGTCCCCTTTAAAGCTACTAAAGTTGTTTAATCAAGAGCAGTGGGTGATTTTCTGTTGTTCTTTTGTTGTTTGGTTCATATTAACAGCATATACAGCAGTAGGTACTGTATATTATGCTGCCGTCACTTTAATACTCAGATCTACTTTCACAGACATAACCTACTGTGTTTGTGAACTTTGTGTCTTTTTAACATAACCTTGTGTATATTCGACAGTTTAAGTGCAATAAGACCATTAAGACGTGTAAGAAAAATCTGTTTATTATTTACGGGACGCGTCGTCTGACAGCCAGTTTTCTGTGCATGTGTTTCGGATGAGTGCGCTCAGAAAACCCATATATCAGAAGTTCAAACTGTTATGGCTTTAAAACACATGCAAATAATAAACTCTCATGAAGACAAAGAACTGTCACATTAGCGTGACTGTGACAGATAATCTAAACCAAACAGATGTTTTGTTCGTTTTTGGCAGCGTATCAGAGTTGTACAGGCTCCACCCTATTCTGGAAAGCAGGGTGGGGAGATGCAGCTCATTTGCATTTAAAAGTAACATGCACGAAAATAGCATATTCACAACAAAAATGGGCATTTACAACATGGTATAATGAATTATCATGTCATGTACAATATAACATGTAAATGTAACAAACGAGTCTGCCAACAGCTGGCAAGTCAAGTCTTGTCAAATATTATTTACAGAACAAATGTGATTTCCATTTGAAAACATTACCAAGTGAGAGGGTCATAATAACTCACAGTTTTCATAATAGTGGAGGGCTGAACTTCTGAACTTAAAGTGTCACTTCAACAATCTAGAATGAAACCAAGCTGCACAGGCAAATTCAAAGCCAAACCAGATAATAATTTTGGCTTGATGATGGGTTTCAGTTCCTTTGTCCATAGCAACCACAAACAAAAACATAATGAACTTACATCATCCTAGAACCTGATTTGTTTTTCAGTCACAGCAGGACTGTGGGAAGATCTTTGTTCCTGAGAGCAGAAACGGAAAAGGGACAGATGGACACAGGACACTTGTCTTTTTCTTTGGTTTGGTTTTGTGCTCCTGTAGATGAACTTGAAGAGCATGATGCTAGTAACACAAATGTCACAGGTTTGATTCTCAGTGTGTGTAGTCCTGGTAAACCTTATTTTGAGGGGACAAAATGGACAGTTTTTGGTCCCCATGAGGGGAAAAGTTTATAAATGAAAATAGAAAAATGTTTTAGTGGATAGAATACAGTTTGTACAGTATAAAAATCATTATGTCTATGGAAAGACCCCATAAACCATGGAAACCCAACCCATGTGTGTGTATATAAATTTGTCACACTTCAAGTCCAGGTATTCATCTTGTCCTCATTTGTCTTTGTCTCATTTCCCACAATTCTTATCCATTTATTCATATTCCTTTTCTGTCTCTCTCCCACTCTTCTCTTTTCCTCCGGCAAATGTGCCTAGAAGCCAAGTCCTTTCTGAGCCAGGCTGACAGATAGACCTAAATATTTAAATGCTGGATGGACACTTCACTGCAGCATACCAGCACACATATGCCCTCAATCTCTCCCTTACAGACACAAACACACTCACACCAAACTGTAAGCATTCCAAACTGTAAACAAACTACAAATACTTATAAGGGTGCTTTTTAATTCTTTTGATATAGACCAATTTGACATCAGATGTCAGTTTGTTTTGTTGATTTGAAAGGTTTCAGAATTCAGGTTTAGACCAAAAAAAAACAAACAAAAAAAATCAAACATGGACACACACACACACACATACACACACGCACACACATCGAGTAATCGGGCGATTATTTTGATGATTAATCGAGTAATCAGAATTTTTTTGTGGCAATAATAATAGATCTAAGCAAACAATAGCCTTTAAAATTACTTAAAATACATAAACAACAGTCATAGTCACAGTCAAATAATAGTCATACAGGTTGGTAACAGGAGATTATTGTATAAACTATTCCTTTAACATACAGCGCACAGCATAAATGAGTACACCCCCTCTGAAAAAATACAAAAGATGTATTTTCTTTATGATCACTAATACACTTCATGGAAAGATGGCAAAAATAAAATGTATTAAACATATACATAATAAAAAAACTGAGAAATGTGTGTCATTAACAGCCATAAAATAAGTAAATTAGCCAAGTTTTTAAAATTAAGGATTGCAGAAATGAGTACACCCTAGATTTAATTCAACAAATGTATAATATTCTAGCACTTAGTCTGCCCTCCATAATTTTGAATATACTGCTCTGACCCTTCTTGGCACGGAGTGTACAAATTCATGACAAATTGTCACATCTGTCATGTTTAACTCCTGGATGATGAGCTCCTTAAATGCCCTGATCATTAATGGGGAGTGTTGCTCAACTCGTCTCTACAGAATCCCCCACAGGCACTCAAGAGTGTTAAGACTGAGTGCAATACATGTCCACAGAAGGGTTTTCACCTTGGGAGAATGCATATCCTCATTGTCATGTTGAAAAAATGCCCAACAATGCGGGCAATGAGGAAAGGGTAACATCATCGGTTTCAAGTTTGTGTGTTAAATTACACAGTGGTGTGGGAATTCATGACAGCATTGTTAAAGCACAACTCCCTCAACACCTTCAGCACTCATACATCCCTATATAAGAGCTTTACTACCACTGAACTTTACTGTGGGAACCAGGCACTTCTCACTGTACTCCTCCTCTAGCAACACCATAACATTTTGGATGCTGTTAGATCCAAAATGATTGATTTGGTCTCATGAGACCAGAGTATTGATTCCCAGAATCTATATTTTGTAAATATGGGCTTTGGAAATGGCTAACTGACTTTATTGTGCTTTGGCTACAGTAGGTAGTTCCAGTGAGAACAACAACCATGCATCATTTCTGCAGGCTGCATCTTACTCTGAGAGATAAACAGTCACTCTTTTCATAGCTTTTGCTGGCTCTGAGACACTTGCTTGGTATTTCTCCTGCTCTTTGTCTAGCAAAAAAATCCCTCATCACTAAATGTAAGCACAAGTCCATTGTTTTTGAATTTCTGTGTTACTTTTGCTATATTTTCACACTTAAAACAATGATTTGGTAATCCTCTTGTACCACTGTCCTGTTTTGTGCTCCTGACAGTTCTCTCCCAAGTGCTTCCATTGTTGTCAGCATAAAGTCTGTGGGCTTTATAACACTTTTAATTTACAAGAAATTACTTCTCTTTAAATGTTTTGGTTTAACATACTTACCTGTTGATTAAACATTGCCTTAAACTTACACCAGAAAATTTTTATTTCGTTTTAATTAGTAACTTTTAGGAGTGTGTACTCATTTTTGCTACACAACATTTTATCACCTTGATAAGAAAATCTTATTTTCCTAAATAATTTTGACATGCTTCTTTGGTAATTGATTAAGCAGACTTGCTGGAACATTATATCTCTAAAGAACCCTAACATGTCTTCTAAGTAACTGAGAAAATTGCTGACTTTAAGAAGTTTCAGAGGGGGTGTACTCATTTATGCTGTGCACTGTACTAACTGAAATCCCTACACATAGTCACCAACCTACTGTAAAGTACACAAAATAATGCATTTGTTTGCTTCATTCCTGCTCACTTTCTTCTTCTTTTCTCTGTTAACTTCCTTTCCCTCTTTTTCACCCTCATTCTTTTAAGTATATTTGATAACTGGCCATTTAATGTGATCTTTGGCTGACAGGAACTCAATGATAGCATCAGAAATGCCACTACAGAGAATTCTCCAGACGCACAGGAGAAAACATAGCCACCCAAAGGGCACACAGAAAGAACAAAACAAGCCGAGCGTTAGCGGTGGAATATAAAACATCATTTTCTGTGATGAGCCTCAATATTGATTAGCTCTCAAATCACCCTCCCTCCCTATGTCTTCCCTTCTTGACCTCTGCTTTTTCCTGA
Organism: Elopichthys bambusa; assembly: GCA_037101425.1. NCBI lineage: Eukaryota > Metazoa > Chordata > Actinopteri > Cypriniformes > Xenocyprididae > Elopichthys > Elopichthys bambusa. Next base: position 15,961,016 of record CM074447.1, on the reverse strand, counting down.
ATAGATCAGTCTGCTGTGGCCATATTCCTTTTATAAACAAGGTTTCCACCAATGCTGTTGCACCGCTTGACGTTTTTTCCCCATTATTCTTTCTTTCTCTCCACTATAGGGTTTGGATGATAGGGTTATTGTGACAGAAATTAGGCACATGAGTCGACATAACATTTAGGTTCAGGTAATAACAACAAGATTTCAAATCACATACACTACTGTGCCAAAAGTCTTAGGCATATCAGTATTCTCACCCCCCAAAAAAATGGTTTTAAGCTGGTTATTTATATCTTTTGCTGTAGGGTGTCAGTAGGAAATATCAGTTCACATTTCTAAACATTCATTTTGCCATTAATTGTAACAATCCAGTGAGATTTTTGTATGCACAAGGAGTCGGACAACAGCCGGTGCTCCACACAGAGATCTGATCTCACCATCTGTCTGTGATGGATATGATGATGGTGATATCAGATCTCAGTGTGGAGCACTGGTTGTTGTCAGACTCCTGTTGTCAAACTTGCTGGATTACAAGCCACCATCTCAAGTTTAAAAATTCCAGCTGCTGTAAGAAAAGGCTACAAATGATGCACCACCAGCATCATCCACATACACGATATAGCCTACTAGCCAGGACTCCTCCTTTCTGTTTACAGACATAACGTAATGACGCAAAGACAAACGTCAGCAAACTTATATTTCCCACAAAATCCTACCAGTACCAGTCAGATTATAAAACATTATTACAAGCTTACCGTTGTGAATCGAGCTAAGGTAAGGAGATAGTTTTGAACAATGATTGGTTATGTACTCGCTCAATAATATTAACCAAAAAACGTTACAGACTGCAGCTTTAAAATAGAAATCTTTGTCAGCATTATAAATGCCTTAACTGTCACTTTTGATCAATTTAATGCTTCCTTGTTGAATAAAATTTCTTTTTAAAAATTTTAAAAAATGACTAACTCAAAACTTTTGAATGGTTTATGCAGAGTTTAATATATATAGGGCAGCTATTGGATTGGATTTATGCCACTTCTAAAAAGTCAATAAGTAATTAAGTCTGTGTAAACAGACCATTTGATAGTATTATATTGTGTGTTATATATTATTTGATTTATAAATGAATTATCTGTTCTAAAATCTCATCATTTGGCAATAGACTTCTGAGGGCAAGAAGAACTGCCATTCTTTTCCCCCCAAATATTTCCTCCTCAAAAGTACCAAAATAATCATCAATTGGGAAGAATCAGAGCAATGTTAAGAAGAATGAGAACTTCAGAATTGGTAAATTGGTACAATTCACATCACTATCCTCCACAGCCCATTAATGCACTATCAAAGCCCAGGCCCCCATCCCACAACCCCCCATTATGCTTTTTAATTACCTGCTGCCTCCTTCAGAGGCCAGACAGAGAGACTGCAGTTTATGAACAATCTCAACACTGATGATTCTGTCTCCATCTGACTGTGGTCTGTTCCTTATCTAATCCATCTCTCGGTTTGGCAATTTTGTGGATGAACATCTATGAAAGTATCTGCTGTATGTCTCTCATTATCCTCCCAAATATTTCAGTCTTATAACCTAGTTTTATTTAATCACCATCCAGTATGTGCTTTAGAAGTCTAAAAATCAATGTATATATATTGACTAATATTATATTGACTTCTAAAGCCTTTTTTAAAATATCTTTTCATATATAACATGCATTTGCCACAATAAACTAATGCAATGTGTTAAAATATATTAATTTTGAGGCTTCATTACAAATATATGTGATTTATTCCAAGTAATTTTATTAATTAATAAGCATGTCATGCAGTTTGACTCAATCCTTTTAACTACAAAAAAAAAAAAAAAAAAAAAAACATAACCAAAAAAAGTATGGAAATATGGGTGAGAAAGAGTTGAAGAGGATCTTATAAAGCATTGGACTCATCCTTTCCAATTGTTTCTCTTCCATGCTGTCTTCTCACACCATTCAACCCCCTCCACCCTGGTTAAAAGCCCAGAACCTCCATCTGCAGCCGGCAGCGAGAATAGCTCACCACCCGATCCATCAAAAGCTCAAGCCTGGCCAAGAGCTCCACCAACACTGTGTGTCTAAGCAAAAGTGAACGAGAAGAGCCACAGTAGCCAAGTGTGCTTCTGCTTGGGTCCTTGTTTGGGCTTTTGATGCCTCATGTTGACATCAATGGCATCAAATGCCTTACTGAATGGAAGAGGGCCACTTCCTAGAGAGATGGGTGTTTTTCATATAAAAGAGCTTAATTGACAAACTGGCAGCAGGCACACAGGGAGCATCGCAATACATAATGTTGCTCTTTAGCCCTGTTGTACTGACACTGCAAACAAAAAAAACATTTGTAAAACGAGATATGTCGGAGAAAATGTTAAAAAAAAATCACTGATTAAGATGGCAGTAAACAAATCTTTTCCAGTGATATAAGAGTATTGTTTATCATTTCAAAGCATTCTCTGAGAGTGTGCGTGATGGCAGTGACTGCAAGGACAGTTCGTCTCAAGTCTGCTGTCTGCATCTCCTCAGATTCCAACAAAACAATGTTGCCCTGGTAACTTAGCATCAACAGGTCATAAGGGCTCTCGCTCACATTACTCAAGAACACATCACTTCTCTTACACTCAAGAGAGGCACTTCTGCTGCTTTCTCAATTTACTTCAATTAAAGCAAGCTAATACAAAAAAAAAAAAAATTGCCAGAGGTTCACATTTACATGTGTAAAACAGAAGTTTAATAGGCTTTATGCCGAACATCACGTGAACAAACAGGATCTCATTGCATCCTCTTGTTGGAGAAAGTGTTAACAGCAATATGAACTGACAGCGATATATATGGACGTTTAGGGTAATCAGCTAACCTAGCTAGTTCCTTTTATTGCTGACATTTTATTTGCTATCTAAATGTTAGAAGGAAAAAAAAAATCTTTAAATATCAATGTGATGGACATCAATTACGCTCATCTTTGCTCATTCCTTTAAAGACATCTTGAGTAAAATGGATCTATATTTAAAGAAGCAATGAATGCCGTGAAAAACACACAAAACACATCTAAAATGGGAAACAGCTGTGCGATTGACAGTACAGATAGATTTGACAAGAAATGAGGTATATTTTTACAGACTACCGAAAGCTACAGAAAAGAGAAGCAAATGGATCACTGCAATTCACAGAAACAAACATGGATTTGCAGGTATCATTTTGTGTCAATATGTTGAATTTCAAGGTAAAATCATACGCTATATATTGTGTTGTTATATTGTATTGACAACTCATTGATTAAATATTTAGCGTTTTATATTCTGCATAATTGGATGAGTACACCCCACTGAAAGTCTCTGGAGCAAAGCTAAATTTTAGAGTACAAATGTCTAATTTAACAAGAATTCAACCACAGGTGAGTCTAATTATTCATTACACAGGTGTCCAGCAGACAGTTGACTATAAAAAGGTGTTAAAACCCCTTCCCATTTCATGCTGTCAGCAATGGCACCACATGGAAGATAAATGTCACAAGACCTGAGAAAGAAAATAATTTCTTTACACCAGAAAGGTGAAGGCTACAAGAAGATCAGCAAAGCTTTACTTATCAGTCAGAATACTGTAGCAAAAGTGGTACAAAAATTTAAAAAAGATGGAACTGCAACCATCTCACAGAGACATCCAGGTCGTCCACGGAAGTTCACCTCGACATGCAGGTTCACTGCAGTTATCTAAAGAAGAAGAAAGCCAAACTGGGGTGATTATTTCCTGTGACACAATATGGCGTACACTGCAGAGGAATGGCATGCATGGGTGCCGTCCACAAAAGAAGCCTCTCCTAAAGCCCAGGCACAAAAAAGCCTGCCTAGAGTTTGCCAGGGCCCATGCTGACAAAGATGAAGACTACTGGGACGCTATACTCTGGAGTGATGAGACCAAGATAAATGTTTTTGGAACTGATGGCTTCAAAACTGTATGGCGTCGCAAAGGTAAGGAATACAAAGAAAAATGCATGGTGCCTAAAGTGAAACATGGTGGTGGCAGTGTCCTTATGTGGGGCTGCATGAGTGCTTTCATTGATGGCATCATGAATTCACAGATGTATTGCTCTATACTGAAAGAGAAGATGCTCTTTCACACTCCGTGCACTTTTCCAACATGACAATGATCCTAAACACACATCTAAGGCCACTGTTGGATTTCTGAAGAAGAACAGGGTGAAAGTGATTCAGTGGCTCCAGATCTGAACCCAATCGAACACCTACGGGGAATTCTGAAGAGACAAGTTGAGCATCACTCTCCATCCAGCATCCAGTCTCTAAAAGAGGTCATTCTTGAAGAATGGAAAAAGATAGATGTTGCAAAATGTCGCCAACTTGTTCATTCAATGCCTGTAAGACTTTGTGCTGTCATGAAAAATCATAGAGGCCACACAAAGTACTAGATGTTGTAGTTTTTGTTGTGGGGTGTACTCATCTTTGCATCATGCTAATTTGAGTAAAAAAATGTGTAATCTAAGTTATATTATTAACCTTACTTTCATGTTATAAGTTAAACAGATGTTATATTAAACTTAGTCTTGGTAACATTTTGTAAATTGTTTTTGTGTTCATTGAGATATTGTTTAAAATGTTACATATTTCAAAGGGGGTGTACTCATTTACGCTGAGCACTGTATATTTATATATATATATATATATATATATATATAATTGATATAAGTGATCCCCCGGATTTAGGCCTACCTATATTGTATTTGCGTCCACAGGCAAATTTGTGTTATGTATTTCCCTGGCGTCGGAATCAGGCACATATCAGGAAACACGATTCCTGGCTGCATGTCAATATCAATGGATCACTGGATCTGACAATCATTTGTTTAACTCACGTTTTCGCAGTTTCCCCTATTAAATCCAGTCATGCAGTAGGCTCTTGTGCCACTCAGTCAGATTGAGAGGGCGTGTTTCGGGCAGGAAAGTGACATCAATGCATACCTTCTGTCAGGTACTTTATATATAAAATATTTTCGGGGTTCACATCATGGGATTATTTTTTGTAGCGTTTTAATTTTTAATTTAAATTAAATTGTATGAATTAAATAGCTCGTAAACATACGTTATCAGTAGAAAAAAAATAAATAACCTATTAAACATGAAAGTATTATGCAATCATTTAAGACACTTCTTCTTATATAGAACCCTTTTGGCATATAATAATCCTAGGGTTCTATTGAAACCCACTTCTTAGAGTGTGTGTTGAAACTGCATATTTTAACACTAACGTACACGTAGTTGACTGCAAAAGATTGGCTGCAAAAGTGTTATTTCGACATGCCTAATTTTATTTTTTGTTACTCAACTCAGTTATTCAGCTCAGTTTCCACTACAAAATGTGTTTAAGTTTACAATAAATGTTACAGAAATCCCATTTTCACTGTGTAAAACCAATAAACACAACTGAAATAAGTTAAACTGTTTTTCTAGCATAATTGATTGCAAACACATCTAACCTATTTTAATCCTAAACATTCAAACTACAATGTCTAAAAGTAGTAAGAGTAAATTCAATTGAAAAGACAATCATGAAGTCACATGCTGGTTTAATGCTGCTCAACCAGCATGGTTTTTTTGGTGACGCTTGTTGACTAAGGAAGCCTTGCCGATTAAGGAATGCCAGCATCACATGATGGTATTTTCCTGCTCATCTTATCTTTTTCAATTCAATCAATTTCTTTTAGTGTCTTTATCTCTCTCAATTGCTCACCATCTCTTTCAGACAGATCTAACATTACAAAAGCCCTCATTACCTCCTATTACTGTGATTGTGCTAGATATCTCCAATGATATTTCCATTCCACCATTTGAATCATACAGAGATCATTGACATTTGGTGGGCTTCTTAATACCCTGGGCTCCGCCACACCCTCCCCAAGCTGCGACGGACTCTTAAAGCAAAGAGAAAACCTCTAGTTAGCCTTTTCATTTTATCTCTCCTTCTGTTATCACTCCACAATTTTAATGAGCAAAAACGACACTCATTTTCCTGTCCTACTCCATCCAGGCAGGTGCCATGCTTTTTCTTTTTTTTTTCCCTTTCTACTTTCATCTAAGAACAGAATTTTATCTCCACACATGCGGGGGGAAAAATACAGGAAACTTGTGAGGATGCCATGGCTTGTCTCACAGGATGTGTGTTTGTGGAACACAGACAGAGCAGAGCTGCGAGTCTCCTTCCAAGCTCCTAAATTCAAGAAGAAAACTGTTCCTGTATCCTTCTCACAGAAAACTTTTATCATTATTATTGGGCCCACACTACTTGCAACATTTATTTGAGGCCTGTAAATTTATAAAGTATGATTATCCAATAGAATGTGCAAATTTATGAAAGCAATAAGATCAAATAAATTACAAAATGTATTTTTATATCATATGAACCCAAGAGAAATTAATCCGAATACATGTGAAAATTATAAAGAAAAAACAAGCAAAAAAAAAAAAAAAAATCACGAACTGTTGCTTTACAACACCTCATATTAAATTTTATGCAAATGCGAGTATAAACTAAAATGCATTTTTATACCTACAAGTCTGTTCAGTGTTTACAATAATACGTTAATGAAAGCAACCAGTGTCAGATGCAGAGTGCCTTTGACTACACAGCACAAACCCGTCTTATTTGCATTCAGTTTCCACCAAGGTCATGTCTGTAAAGTTAAGCCTCAGTTGCTGTAGAGGACTTCAGGAGCATCTCTAACAAACCCACAAACATGCAGGTACACTGGGAAACTGCAGCAAGTAGGCTGTTTGTATAATGACATGTTTGAGCACAGACTTTTCACATTTCACAGTGAAACATGGATGACGGCCCTTATTAGGTCTGTCTGGTGTTCCATGCTAATTTATTCAGACACTGAACAGTAAAATCTCACACTAAATCCAAAACAAAAGCAGCAGATGCCATCAGACAGACAGACAGACAGACAGACAGACAGATAGATAGATAGATAGATGCACATCAGTTGTTTCATCTTTTCATTTTTGTTACCAAAAATGTATATGCCAATATCTTGTCCATAAACACTAATTCTATTCTGCCCAACAGTACCACAGCCAGCTTCACACAGCCTAAATGCACCATGGGAAGTATCCATAACCGCCTGTCAACTGTATGACAAATGGCTCTGGAAATGAATGAGAGGATCAGCATGCCGATACTGCAGGCAGGGAAGAGTAATTAAAAAGCCTCATTACGTCAAATATTTGATTATGTGCAACTCAGCCTCGAGTTTTGTAATGATGCAGGGACCTCAAGGGAGTCTAGCCGAGAACGAACGAAAAAGAGAGAGGACAAAGAGAGAAAATTGAAATGATTTTCTCCTGAACATTCAAAATCAGATAATATCATTATTCATGAACTCGTTAACAGGTTTAAATTTAATTTAGAACTCTGTTGATTCTCAAACACACATATCTGACAAAAATAAAAACCTATGGCTTGATAAATGTGCAGTTTCAGTGTGGTTTGGTGAAGTGAGATCTCTTGATTGGGATGTCTATGCTCTGTTCCGCTGTCCTCGCCCCAGCCTGCCTGCCACGTTGTACATATAAATCCTGACAAGGGTGTCAATATGTCAATGCAAATGGCCTACGTAGCACCTCTCCTGCTGTACTGGGCCGTTCTCCAGCAATAACACGGGAGACAAGAGAGACAACCAGTGTGTGTACAACTGGAAACAGTTTATTTTTCATCTATCCTGCTACAGCTTCTATTAGGTATGTTACCTTTAAAGGTAGTGAAGGTCATATAACCCTATATTAATCTTGATGCAGTACATCAAATCAAATTGGTTAATGATACTACATTATGGTCGAGCTGTGTGTAGAGACGTGGGAACTCTCCTTCCAGTTGGCAAGGCAACGCCTTTAGTCCTCCTTAATATATTCCTTGCTCTGTCTCAGGCTTCATCAAAGATGAAAGGGCAGGGTGGACATGTCACATGACTGCAGTGTCTGTAATACTTCACGCTGAAAACAAAAGCCTTTTGCCCACAGGCTCACAATGTCCAGAACAATTAGCTAACTATGAAGAAATAACAAGGAGGTCTATGGTAAAGACGGTTCTCTAGGTAATGATGGATTGATAAATCATTCTCTGACAGTTATAAATATATATTCAGAGTGTACACCTGTGGCCAGCGTGAAAGACACACGAGACAGTTTACAAAACTGTCAACTCGAAAGTTTATCATCACGTAAGTTTATCATTTGCACAAGCTTTTATTTGCACAGGAAGATGTTAAAGAGTACTCACAAAAAAAAAGTTCTCCTCTGAGTTCTCTTTTGCATTTTTGCATAAATACACACAATTATGTCAAAATGCTTGTCTTGGTGAGTATTCACATAAACAGTCGGTTATGTCTTAAGTGAATGTAAACTGTTAAAAAAGAAATCAGATGTATGTAAACATATAAAATCTGTGCATTAGGTCTTAAAGTGACATCAGCCTAATACGCCGTTGTCTGTGTCCTTAATGTTGATCAAAAGACAAAGAAAAAAATCTCTTACTGCTCTTGACTGAATAACTTTTGTAGATTTAACAAGGATTAATCTTTATTTAATTAATACAGTGAAGAATATGCAGTGTTATTCTACATTTGATTATTCAATTTCTGTACCTGAACACTACTGTTAGACAGTTGTATTTTTTGTTGTATTAGCTTGCTTTAACCTTTTGACCCTGCGTCCATTGGAATGGACATCACATGGATTTTGGTTTAAACCAATAAGATTTAGTGTTTTTATAATATAAGTACTGCCTGGTCACTGATTGGTTCCTGATCTATCAATCACAATGAAAGCATGACCCATAACTTAATCTGATTGACAGAAGACAGGCATGGCTAACCAACAAGACAGGAGAAGGAGGACCTCCTTTTTTATCTTTTATATGAAGATTTACAGTGGGTACGGAAAGTATTCAGACCCCCTTAAATTTTTCAATTTTTTGTTATATTGCAGCCATTTGCTAAAATCATTTAAGTTCATTTTTTTCCCTCATTAATGTACACACAGCACCCCATATTGACAGAAAAACACAGAATTGTTGACATTTTTGCAGATTTATTAAAAAAGAAAAACTGAAATATCACATGGTCATAAGTATTCAGACCCTTTGCTGTGACACTCATATATTTAACTCAGGTGCTGTCCATTTCTTCTAATCATCCTTGAGATGGTTCTATACCTTCATTTGAGTCCAGCTGTGTTTGATTATACTGATTGGACTTGATTAGGAAAGACACACACCTGTCTATATAAGACCTTACAGCTCACAGTGCATGTCAGAGCAAATGAGAATCATGAGGTCAAACTGCCTGAAAGGCACGGCACAGATCTGGCCAAGGTTACAAAAAAAATTTCTGCTGCACTTAAGGTTCCTAAGAGCACAGTGGCCTCCATAATCCTTAAATGGAAGACGTTTGGGATGACCAGAACCCTTCTGAGAGCTGGCTGTCCGGCCAAACTGAGCTATCGGGGGAGAAAAGCCTTGGTGAGAGAGGTAAAGAAGAACCCAAAGATCACTGTGGCTGAGCTCCAGAGATGCAGTCGGGAGATGGGAGAAAGTTGTAGAAAGTTAACCATCACTGCAGCCCTCCACCAGTCGGGGCTTTATGGCAGAGTGGCTCGACGGAAGCCTCTCCTCAGTGCAAGACACATGAAAGCCCGCATGGAGTTTGCTAAAAAACACCTGAAGGATTCCAAGATGGTGAGAAATAAGATTCTCTGGTCTGATGAGACCAAGATAGAACTTTTTGGCCTTAATTCTAAGCGGTATGTGTGGAGAAAACCAGGCACTGCTCATCACCTGTCCAATACAGTCCCAACAGTGAAGCATGGTGGTGGCAGCATCATGCTGTGGGGGTGTTTTTCAGCTGCAGGGACAGGACGACAATGGTTGCAATTGAGGGAAAGATGAATGCGGCCAAGTACAGGGATATCCTGGACGAAAACCTTCTCGAGTGCTCAGGACCTCAGACTGGGCCGAAGGTTTACCTTCCAACAAGACAATGACCCTAAGCACACAGCTAAAATAACGAAGGAGTGGCTTCACAACAACTCCGTGACTGTTCTTGAATGACCCAGCCAGAGCCCTGACTTAAACCCAATTGAGCATCTCTGGAGAGACCTAAAAATGGCTGTCCACCAACGTTTACCATCCAACCTGACAGAACTGGAGAGGATCTGCAAGGAGGAATGGCAGAGGATCCCCAAATCCAGGTGTGAAAAACTTGTTGCATCTTTCCCAAAAAGACTCATGGCTGTATTAGATCAAAAGGGTGCTTCTACTAAATACTGAGCAAAGGGTCTGAATACTTAGGACCATGTGATATTTCAGTTTTTCTTTTTTAATAAATCTGCAAAAATGTCAACAATTCTGTGTTTTTCTGTCAATATGGGGTGCTGTATGTACGTTAATGAGGAAAAAAAATGAACTTAAATGATTTTAGCAAATGGCTGCAATATAACAAAGAGTGAAAAATTTAAGGGGGTCTGAATACTTTCCGTACCCACTGTATGTTCAGGGTAGCACCATCAACTTGCACCTATTATAATCTTAATAATATCAAGTGATAATGTTAAAAGTTAATTTGAAGATCTTTCAGAGCTGAAGAAGTTTTTTTTTTTTTTTTAAATTTTATGTCCATCACAATTTTTTTTTCTTTTTTTTTTCTGATTTTATGTCTTCTATGCTGTGATCATAAACTGTCAGTGAAAAACAGAAACAGCAAATGTGAAATAAGTGCATACACACTTTGTTTCATGTCCATTGTAGTGGACATGAAAAAAATCTAATAAAAAAAAAAGAGTTTGCTCATTTATACATTAAAGAAGAGCAAATATCAAGAGGATTAAAAAAATGTGCTCAGTGGAACATAATTCAGGTCTAAAGTAGTTAATTAAAGTAAAACAATATATGTACACAAAATCACATTTTATTTGTTTTGAAAATGTAAGAGATAGCGTTATGTAATGATAAAGTTATCTCAGAACCAGAATCTGACATTGTTCTTTTTTGTACATAATAAACTTCTAAAATCCAATCAGATTATAAAATCAGATTTACTATTACTGCATGAATATTTTTCAAAAATCCCATTTCACAGCAAAAATACAATTTTAAGGCTAAATTAAATAATGACTGGATTTTCATTTTTGGGCATATTATTCCAGCTTATAACAACCTTTGTACCTTGTCTACTCATAATTATGGTGCAAATAATTCTTTATTGGTAGATAAGGTAACAGGGTTAACCACTAAGATACACCACCCCAACAGATAAAATCAGTATTAATTTATTCGTTATTATTTTATTCAGTGTTCTCTGAGAATAATATACTTAATATATTTTTTGTAATAATGAATAGACAATGCAGAAGGTTTGCAAGAAGGTTTAGGTATGATATAAGTGTGCTGTTGTTGTTGTTTTTTTACTCTCCAGCGTACAGCAGAAAAAGCTGAGTGCAGCACTTTAATCCAATGCCGTTACGAAGAATACAGATGCCACATCAAACAATTAAATGGTAAAGAATAACTGTCATCCTTCCATTCAAGTCATAATTAGGCATAAACATTACAGACTGTTATACACGATAAGCTCTGATTGAAATTAAATGGCTCATTTTCTGAGAACGAGAGGCTGAGATGCTTTCCAGTATTCACTATCGACTGTTCATTGATTAGTCGCATGCTGGCAGTTTATAAGGGAAATGCTGATGCTTGTTGCACTGATTCTGCTCTATATTAATGTTGATGAAGCAAAATCACTGTAATAAATCAACCAGAGTCAACTTACCACTGACTCTAACCTCACAGGATCCCATGGGGCTGATTTCCACCCCCCATACACATGACACTCTTTTTGCACTTGCATTCAGGTCTACCTACCTCATAAACCGTATCCTAACCAGATGTGTTGCAACAAAAGATAAAAGCAATTTTCCATGTAAATCCCACATCTTTTTCAAATTAAGATATTTTTTGATGAAATTCGAGGGTTTCTGAACCACACCTAGGCAGCAACATCATTGCACCTTTCAAGGCCCAGAAAGGTAGTGAAGACATTGTAAAATAGTCCATGTGACTACAGAGGTTAATTTACATTACGTTATGTCTTACGTTATTTCCGTAAGACCTTCGTTCATCTTCAGAACACAAATTAAGATATTTTTGATGAAATCTGAGGGTTTCTGAACCACACATAGGCAGCAACGTCATTGCACCTTTTAAGGCCCAGAAACGTAGTGAAGACATCATAAAATAGTCCATGTGAGTACAGTGGTTCATTTACATCACATTTTTGTGTACAAAAACAAAACAAAACTAACGACTTTAGTCAAAAATGTCTTCTCTAACGACTTTAACAAAACTAATGACTTTAGTCAAAAATTTCTTCTCTTCCCTGTCAGTATCCTACGCCGTTGACATAGTAAACGCAGTGCAGCGCTTCCATGTTCTATGTCAGAACGCCGACTCATTGTTGGCCAGCTTCTGCATCAGCATTATCGCATGCATCATCAATCGCATGCATCGTGCTGCACGTGTACAGCATCGGCCAATACTGAGTCAGCTGCACTGCATTTACTTTTTTTTTTTTTTTTTTCGCACAAAAGCTATTCTCGTAGCTTCATAACATTATGGTTGAACCACTGTAGTCACGTAGACTATTTTAACGATTGGCTGTGAAAGGAGTAATGCCGTTGCTGCCTATGTGTGGTTCAGAAACCCTCAGATTTCATTAAAAATATCTTAATTTGTGTTCCGAAGATGAACAAAGGTCTTACAGGTTTGCGACAACATGAGGGTGAGTACTTAATGACAGAAATTTCATTTTTGGGTGAACTAACCCTTTAACTGACAAACGTACAAAGAAAAGATTTCCAATGACCAACTTAATTGTATTTTGCAGATACATTAAAAAAAAATGGTTTTGATGGCTGCAACACACTCCAAAAAAGTTGGGATAGAGGCATGTTTACCACTGGGTCACATCTCCTTTCCTTTTAATTACACTTTTTAATCATTTGGGAATTGAGGATAGTAATTGTTGCAGTTTTGCCAGTGGAATTGTTACCCAGTCTCGTCTGATACAAGACAGCTGCTCAACACTCCGTGGTCATCGTTGTCTGATTCTCCTTTTCATGATGGGCCACACATTTTCAATAAAAGACAGATCTGGACTGCAGGCAGGCCACTCAAGCAAATCCTCTCTATGGTGTGAAGTGTCTGAGAAACTACTCTGTTGTATCTCGGCGGCATCTCTGCATAGAATTGATGATTCAAAACTGATTCAAGTTGCATTTCTTGACGCAGCGGCAGACTGTGTTAAGTGACAATGTTTTTTCCAAAATATTTACGAGCCGCTGTGGCTATATTTAATACAGTAGCATGATAGTTTCTCATGCAGTGCCATCTGAAGGCTTGAAGGTCACACACATTCAACAGAGGTTTGCCCTACACTGACTGAGATTTCTCTGGATTCCCTGAATCTTTTCACAATATTATGTATTGTAGATGGTGAAAGACCTAAATTCTTTGCAATCTTGCATTGAGAAATGTGATTTTTGAATTGTTTGACAATTTTCTCATGAAATTTGACAGAAAGTGGTGAGCCATGACCCATCTTTGCTGGCAAAGACTGAGATGCTCCATTTATACCCAATCACAATTCCCTCACCTATTTAACTGTTAACAGTTTAACTTGGATATTCCATAATCTTTTCACGTTTATTTTGCCTCTGTCCCAACTTTTTTGGAGAGTGCAGCAGCCATCAAAATCAAAATATGTTTATATTTCCGAAATACAATTATGTTGGACAGTGAAAACATTGGACAACTTTTCTTTGTACTTCTGTCAGTTAAATAAAGGTTTAAGAAATTAACAAATTACAGATTCTTGATTTTATTACACTTTACAAAACTGCCCCAACTTTTCTGGAAATGGGGTTGTAGTTACCACATCTACCAGCAGGGGAAAACAGGGCAGCAGTGCATAACTTGACCCTTTGCTTAGGACACAGCACTTCAGTGCATTGCTACACCATGGCCAACTAGTCAAACCAACATAGCCACCTCATCCCACATCCCACAAGTTTGGCCTGGATGCTGAGAGAAAGAAAATTGCATGTTTACATGTTGAAGGTCCACACATACAGTCCAACACTTAGAATAGAGAATGACCCAAGCTATAAGAGTTTCAAACAGACAGATCTAAATGTTTAAATGTTACAAATTGTCAAAAAAAAAGTTTGTTAGCAATTGAATGTTTACTCCCATGTGAAAGAATAAAAAAATGTATTTAATGTTCTTAATGTTATTCTTCAAAGTATCTGCTTTTGTGTTCAACAAAATAAAGTCTTAGAGATTTGGAATGACATGAAAGCGAGTAAATGATGAGAGAATTTACATTTTAAAACATGAATATTCTGTCATCATTTACTCACCCTCAAATAGTGATAGATGCTATTTACACTAAGTGACAATAGCAGCATTTTCTATGCTATTTACACCATGTAAAAGTATCAGTTCTTTGCAATAAGAGTAAATAGTAGCCTAATTAGATGCTATCTCTACTTTATATTGGCAGATACTATTTGCACCTCAGTATTTTTGTACATTACCAGGATGCAATAATATCAGAGTGTAAATTATTATTTTTATTAAAATTATTAAATGAAAAAAATGTGGATTCGAATCCGCGTTGATCATGTTAAAAGCCAGTTCTGCGAGCCTTACTAGCTACTGCTGCACTACTGAAGACAGTGAATTCTGCGTGTCTTTTTTAAAACCAGACATTGGTGGGAGGAGCTAGTGTAAATAGTGTTTGCCAACAAAGGACACTATTTGCACTTAGTGTAAATAGACACTCCGAAAAGAAAATATTTTGATAAACGTCTGTGTTTTTGTTGTTGTTGTTGTTTTCCATACAATGGAAGTCAATAGGCTCCAAATATGTTTAGTTCTCAATGTTCTTCAAAATTTTGTTCCACAAAAAAACGTCAGTCATACAGATTTAAAATGACATGAGAGTTAGTAAATAATGAGAGAATTTTCATTTTTGGGTGAACTATCCCTTTAAGAGAGCTCTGTAGAGTGGCTCTCTGGTGGTAAAGGTGGGAGACATGTGCACATTTTATTTGCTCTGTCTGGAAATAGCAAAAGTAAGCAAATGAGATATGTTTTAAAGGAAGGAAAGGGAAAAAATACATTTGATGGATCTGACCAGAGTGATTGATGGGATTTCTGTGGCCTATATTGCTAATAACATACAGTGTGATAGAAAGCTAATTGCATCTTGTGGGTGCAAAATAGCACTTCAACTTTTTTAGTAGTCTTATGATAGACACAGAATGTTTTGCACAGACATTTTGCAAATACATACAATATGAGCGAAAAGGAGAGCAGTCAATGTTAACCATATTAAATCATTTTTACCTAGCTCAAAAGTGGATTTCAACTGTAAGCAAATGACATACCATGCTATGCTAAAATACATGTGAGCGATAATAATGGTCATTTCACTAGTAAACCCGTACATTGCTCAGTAATTCAATAGGATTTTCAGATCTCTCAATATTATTTATGTGGCTCCAGCGAAAGGCAGACACAATTTGTGCCCATCTGTGGTTTACCGCTCACTGAAGAGGCCATACTTATGTGATTTATCTTACAAAATAACAGTGTGGTATTACCTCAGACGGAGAAAAAAAGGTAATGGTGTTTTATCTAGAAGAAAATACCAGAGTTCTCCACCGTACCGAATTACCGTGACAAAAGACTCCAGCAGGCGGCCTCAGTTTTTCACAATATGTGAGTCTCGAAATGAAATAATCTCTGTTAGTGTAAAAAAAAAAAACAGAGAAGTGCTTTGATAAAAGGCATGTTATCAATCATTTCTCTAAGGGTGATGGTACTCCAAGTGCCATTTCTCTAAGATAAACACTTTTAGGTCTGATTTCTGCATTTAGTGTGTTGGGTGGGGGTGTTGTTGTTGCATTTAGAGGAATTGTCACTTTGCCCATTATTCCCATAGATATGGACGCCCTGCCTCTTACAGAGCCCCACTGATGGTAATGCGCTGCCTCTGAAACACCGAATTACCGCGATACATCAAAGCTGCAGCTGCGAAGAGGAAAAAGTGTCAAAACAGTGCACACAAGCCTGGTCATTTTTTATAGTTAACCTCCTTAACTAGATTACCCCTCACCACTTCTACCGCAGCCCTCGCACACTCTTCGGATTCAGCCTTCAAAACAGGGTCAAATACACACACAACCTTGATGTTGAGGCTCTGCAGCAGCAGATCCTACAGTCTAAATGTCCCGGAGCACATGGAACGTGCTTTCGGATGCGATACGATGAGTTTGGTTCAATGAAGGTTCAAAAGCAAAGAGGGTTGGCAGCTTGCAATTAATGTATATTGACTTTCTTCTCAACCTCCAGTTTACTGTTTGCACTTATGTCCAACACTCCAATCAGCAGTCCTTGGTATTGGCCATCAAGAGGCTGATGTGGCCAGACCCAGAGGTATTTCTTTAGGGCATCAATTAAGGTAAGGCGCAGTGATGCTCATGTCATTTTAGACTGCCAGGTTTGATTGGAAACTGATGTGAAACCCTGCAGGATGAACCCAACACCTGATGACAAAGTGCTCTGTTACTTTGGACTCGAGCCTGAGAACAGATTGTCAACCAAATAAATGACATCTTAATGTGAGCATCAGTGCTTTTGGCAAATGAAGTCCTCAATGTTTTGAGCTCATCTTGGCTTTTGATGCTGGGGCCTGGATTGTATTCTAAATTCTTAAATCTTTTTGGTGCACTCAAGAGCTGTGTTTTTGCTATAACATAGCGTATATTCACTACTACCGTTTAAAAGGGTCAGTAAGATTTTAGTTTAAGGAAATTAATACTTTTTATGTTTTTTGAGCACCAAATCAGCCTATTAGTGTGATTTCTTGAGGATCATGTGACACCGAAGACTGGAGTTATAATGCTAAAAATTCAGCTTTGTGATCACAAGAATATATAAAATATAGGGGATGGTCACATTAAAACTGCCTTGGACACTTTTTACCATGCTTTTATCATTTACTTTTGCTCCTTTTCAAATGACTTCTGCATAGATTTTATTGTTTTATGCTTGTCCCAGACTTTTAATTTTAAACTATGAAAAACCATCATAATAATCTTAATTATTATATACTTAAAACTATGATAATCTAAACTAACAGTTAAACAAAAGAAGTTTCAATATTTACTGTGAAAATATATATATAGATTTTAACACAAATTATTGTCCTATGTCATCACTTCTACCACAATAATTTTTTCATCAAAACTTTGTTTTATCAGAAATTATCCAAGTAGACAACATTGTTTTATTTGTTCATTGTTTTAAAGCTATCAGGTTATTGGCAACATGCTGTTGTTAAGGCTATCCGTGTTGCTAGGCTTCTTGTCATTCTCAGAAAAATGTTTGTGCTAAGCTTTTGCGATCGTATTGACAATGTGCGTTACTTGTCTATTGTCATTGGCAACTTGCTCGATCACTGCACACGCTGGTCGGGTTGCTTCGTTTGTATAGCAACGTGCTATACATGCTGGTCGACTGTATAATGCTGTACATCGCAGATTCAAGTAGTTTTGCGGCAGAGACAGGAAAACGATCCATGGTGCAAACGGAATATTCTGCTGTGGCACAGCAAATAGTAAACATGCTCGTTCTTAAAGCTATAGTGCCATTGGAAAAACACACGGTCTAAAAGCTATAGTTGCTATTGGGAACATGCTGTTTTTAAAGCTATAATTACTACTGGAAAAACGCTCGATCTTGAAACTATAGTTGCTATTGGGAAGTGGGAACACGCCGTTCTTAAAACTATAGTTGCTATCGTAAAACGCTCGTTCTTAAAGCTATAGTTGCTATTGGAAAAACACTCGTTCTTAAAGCTATAGTTGCTATCGGAAAAAAACGCACGGTCTTAAAAGCTACAGTTGCTATTGGGAAGTGGGAACACGCTGCTCTTAAAGCTATAGTTGCCATTGGAAAAACGCTTGTTCTTAAAACTATAGTTGCTATCGGAAAAATGCACAGTCTTAAAGCTATAGTTGCTATTGGGAAGTGGGAACACGCTGTTCTTAAAGCTATAGTTGCTATTGGAAAAACGCTCGACCTTAAAGCTATAGTTGCCATTGGAAAAACGCTTGTACTTAAAGCTATAATTGCTATCGGAAAAACGAACAGTCTTAAAGCTATAGTTGCTATTAGGAAGTGGGAACACGCTGTTCTTAAAGCTATAGTTGCTAATGGAAAAACACTTGTTCTTAAAGCTATAATTGCTAATGGAAAAACACTCGTTCTTAAAGCTATAGTTGCCATTGGAAAAACGCTCGCTCTTAAAGCTATAGTTGCTATTGGGAACACGCTCGTTCTTAAAGCTATAATTGTTATTGGAAAAACACACGGTTTTAAAGCTATAGTTGCTATTGGGAAGTGGGAACACGCTGTTCTTAAAGCTATAGTTGCTAATGGAAAAATGCTTGTTCTTAAAGCTATAATTGCTACCGGAAAAATGCTGTTCTTAAGCTATAGTTGCCATTGGGAAAAACGCTCGTTCTTAAAGCTATAATTGCTATCGGAAAAACACACTGTCTTAAAGCTGTAGTTGCTTTTGGGAAGTGGGAACACGCTGTTCTTAAAGCTATAGTTGCTAATGGAAAAACGCTCAATCTTAAAGCTATAGTTGCTATTGGAAACATGCTGTTCTTAAGCTTTAGTTGCCATTGGAAAAACGCTCGTTCTTGAAGCTATAGTTGCTATTGGAAACACGTTTATTTGCTATTGGAAACACGTTTGTTTGCTATTGGAAACACGTTTGTTTGCTATTGGAAAAACGCTCGTTCTTGAAGCTATAGTTGCCATTGGAAACATGTTTGTTTGCTATTGGAAACACGTTTGTTTGCTATTGGAAACATGTTTGTTTGCTATTAGAAAAACGCTCATTCTTAAAGCTATAGCTGCTATTGGAAAAACGCTCATTCTTAAAGCTATAGTTGCTATTGGAAAAACGCTCATTCGTAAAGCTATAGTTGCTATTGGAAAAACGCTCCTTCTTAAGCTATAGTTGCTACTGGAAAAACGTTTGTTTGCTACTGAAAAAACGCACGGTCTTAAAGCTATAGTTGCTATTGGAAAAACGCTGTTCTTAAGCTATAATTGCCATTGGAAAAACGCTCGTTCTTAAAGCTATAGTTGCTATTGGAAAAACGCTTGTTCTTAAAGCTATAGTTGCCACTGGAAAAACGTTTGTTTGCTATGGGAAAAATGCACGGTCTTAAAGCTATAGTTGCCATTGGGAAAAACGCTCGTTCTTAAAGCTATAATTGCTATTGGAAACATGCTGTTCTTAAGCTTTAGTTGCCATTGGAAAAACGCTCGTTCTTGAAGCTATAGTTGCTATTGGAAACACGTTTATTTGCTATTGGAAACACGTTTGTTTGCTATTGGAAACACGTTTGTTTGCTATTGGAAAAACGCTCGTTCTTGAAGCTATAGTTGCTATTGGGAAGTGGGAACACGCTGTTCTTAAAGCTATAGTTGCCATTGGAAAAACACTTGTTCTTAAAGCTATAATTGCTAATGGAAAAACACTCGTTCTTAAAGCTATAGTTGCCATTGGAAAAACGCTCCCTCTTAAAGCTATAGTTGCTATTGGGAACACGCTCGTTCTTAAAGCTATAGTTGCTATTGGAAAAACGCTGTTCTTAAGCTATAATTGCCATTGGAAAAACGCTCATTCTTAAAGCTATAGTTGCTATTGGAAAAACGCTTGTTCTTAAAGCTATAGTTGCCACTGGAAAAACGTTTGTTTGCTATGGGAAAAATGCACGGTCTTAAAGCTATAGTTGCTATTGGAAAAACGCTCATTCTTAAAGCTATAGTTGCTATTGGAAACACGCTCGTTCTTAAAGCTATAGTTGCAGTTGGAAAAAAAACGCTCGTTCTTAAGCTATAGTTGCTATTAGGAAGTGGGAACACGCTGTTCTTAAAGCTATAGTTGCCATTGGAAAAACGCTTGTTCTTAAAACTATAGTTGCTATCGGAAAAACGCACGGTCTTAAAGCTATAGTTGCTATTGGAAACACACTGTTCTTAAGCTATAGTTGCCATTGGAAAAACGCTCGTTCTTAAAGCTATAATTGCTATCGAAAAACACACGGTCTTAAAGCTATAGTTGCTATTGGGAAGTGGGAACACACTGTTCTTAAAGCTATAGTTGCTAATGGAAAAACGCTCGATCTTAAAGCTATAGTTGCTATTGGAAACATGTTGTTCTTAAGCTATAGTTGCCATTGGAAAAAAGCTTGTTCTTGAAGCTATAGTTGCTATTGGAAACGTGTTTGTTTGCTATTGGAAACACGTTTGTTTGCTATTGAAAAAACGCTCATTCTTAAGCTATAGTTGCCATTGGAAAAACGTTTGTTTGCTATTGAAAAAACGCACGTTCTTAAAGCTATAGTTGCTATTGGAAACACGCTCATTCTTAAAGCTATAGGTGCTATTAGAAACATGCTGCTCTTAAGCTATAGTTGCAATTGGAATAAAACGCTCGTTCTTAAGCTATAGTTGCTATTGGGAGGTGGGAACATGCTGTTCTTAAAGCTATAGTTGCCACTGGAAAAACGCTTGTTCTTAAAACTATAGTTGCTATCGGAAAAACGCAAGGTCTTAAAGCTATAGTTGCTATTGGGAACAAGCTATTCTTAAAGCTATAGTTGCTATTGGGAAGTGGGAACACGCTGTTCTTAAAGCTATAGTTGCTATTGGGAACACGCTGTTCTTAAAGCTATAGTTACTATTGGAAAAACGCTCTGTCTTAAAGCTATAGTTGCTATTGGAAAAACGCTCGTTCTTAACCTATAGTTGCTATTTGAAAAATGCACGTTCTTAAGTTATAGTTGCTATTGGGAAGTGGGAACACACTGTTCTTAAAGCTATAGTTGCTATTGAGAACACGCTGTTCTTAAAGCTATAGTTACTATTGGAAAAACGCTCTGTCTTAAAGCTATAGTTGCTATTGGAAAAACGCTCTGTCTTAAAGCTATAGTTGCTATTGGAAAAACGCTCGTTCTTAACCTATAGTTGCTATTTGAAAAATGCACGTTCTTAAGTTATAGTTGCTATTGGGAAGTGGGAACACACTGTTCTTAAAGCTATAGTTGCTATTGAGAACACGCTGTTCTTAAAGCTATAGTTACTTTTGGAAAAACGCTCTGTCTTAAAGCTATAGTTGCAATAGAAGTCAAAAAACACAGCATGGATACACTTGTTCTCAAAGTTATGGTTGCTATTGGAAACATGCTTGTTCTAAAGACTATCTAGTTGCCATGAAAGGCAAATGTAAAAAAAAAAAAAAAAAAAAAAGCTCATTTCCAATGCTTCTAGTGTCATTGCTGTGGTAAGTTTATTCAGGTACATGCTATCTTAAGACTTTATGCTTTATGCTCCTTATGCTATCCAAGCATATTGCATACTATTTTATGTATTAGGCAACGGGTGTATGCTTCCCTGACCAGATTGCCACTAGTTTAATACTAGTCTGTGATTTTCAACATGCTTGTTGTATCAGAATAAGCTATAAGCTATAGTTGCTATCGGAAAAACGCACGTCTTAAAGCTATAGTTGCTATTGGGAAGTGGGAACACGCTGTTCTTAAAGCTACAGTTGCTATTGGGAAGTGGGAACACGCTGTTCTTAAAGCTATAGTTGCCACTGGAAAAAGGCTCGTTCTTAAAGCTACAGTTGCTATTGGAAAAACGCTCTGTCTTAAAGCTATAGTTGCTGTTAGAAACCTGCTGCTCTTAAGCTATAGTTGCAACTGGAAAAACGCTCATTCTTAAGCTATAGTTGCTATTGGGAAGTGGAAACACACTGTTCTTAAAGCTATAGTTGCTATTGAGAACACGCTGTTCTTAAAGCTATAGTTACTATTGGAAAAACGCTCTGTCTTAAAGCTATAGTTGTTATTGAGAACGCGCTGTTCTTAAAGCTATAGTTACTATTGGAAAAACACTCTGTCTTAAAGCTATAGTTGCTATAGAAATCAAAAAATACAGCATGGATACACTTGTTCTTAAAGTTATGGTTGCTATTGGAAACACGCTTGTTCTAAAGACTATCTAGATGCTATGAAAGGCAAATGTAAAAAAAAAAAATAAAAAAAAAACGCTAGTCTGTGATTTTCAACATGCTTGTTGTATCAGATTTGCTGCCGTTAGGGGTGTAAGCTTCCCCATTAGAGAAGAAAAAGCCCATCCGAATTAGGTTTGCAACATGCTTGTTGCAATAAAGGCTCATCCGGGCTCAGTAACATGCTTGTTACTATTGCTGATTCGTGTTTTGGCAACATGCTTGCTGCCAAGGTGCACGATACTCAACGCTTGTTGCTATGCGATTAGCAATATGCTTGTTGCAAGAATCATACCACCTCCAGCTGGATCATTTAGGATGCTATGCGTAATTCGCAGCCGTTCATATTAATCACGCTCGCTTAAGGCTGCTCATTTATCATTTATTACGGTTGGGGGATGGTTTGTTTTGGGGGAAATGTATCGCTGCACTCCCTGCTCTGTCCAGGCATGGCTGCTTGAATGAGCGGGGAGTTTTGCCCAGAACAGTTCCATACCGCCAACCTTAAATTGCTATTGCTTATTACCTATTGTTTTATTGCTAACATTTTTTGTTATCATTAATAATCTTTGACGATAGTGGTCTAACAGAAGTATACTGTATACTGAATATATTGCCTATAGCTTGGGGTTGCAGTTGAGGTTTAAAATACATCTTAAAGGGGTGGTTGATTATGATTTCACTTTTTTAACTTTAGTTAGTGTGTAATGTTGCGTAGAGCATAAAGAACATCTGCAAAGTTACGATGCTCAAAGTTCAAAGCAAAGTGAGATATTTTCTTTTAAAGAATTCTCTGTTTAAGGACTACAACAAACGGCTGGTAAGGACTACAACAAGCTACTTCCCGGGTTGGTGACATCACTAACCCTAAAATTGACATAAACCCTGCCCCAGAGAACACGCAACAAAGGGGTGAGGCCATGTTTTAATACAGTACGTAACACAAATGCAATAGCATGTCATAAAAGCAAGATGACGACATGACAACCGTAATTAAACTATACCTGTTCTATCTTCATGCAGCATATATTCTCTGGCTCTGTAGGCATCTTACAACAGTTCCCACATGAGCGATTAATAGATTATCATGACAGAATATGCTAATCGATGACTTTAAGATAGTTAACTCCACATCAGCTACATAAATTCATCAACTAACCATTCAGTAATGTCATGTTGCATTCAACATGTCTCTCTCCATCATTGTCCGACTCCGATTTGAACATAAAAGGCTGAAAAGTTTCTGACATTTGAGTTGCTAACAAACACGGATTCTTGAAACTCCACCCTCTTCTTGGGAGCAGCAGCTCATTTGCATTTAAAGGGACACACACAAAAACAGAGCGTTTTTGCTCAACCTCAAAAAGTGACAAATTTAACATGCTATAAAAATTATCTGTAGGGTATTTTGAGCTAAAACTTCACATAGAGACGTATTTTACATCTTGTAAAAGTGGCATTATATGACCCCTTTAATATTCAGTAATATTATTGATTTAACCACACTGACACTATCAGATGAGAAAACAAAATTGAACTGACTTGAGCTGAATAATGACATGATTGTACACGAGAACAGCTAAACTGAATTTGTTACATAACTGATTAATTTTACAACATTAACCCCCAGTTTCACAGACTTAAGCTTGTCCTGGACTAAAATGCATGTTTGAGCTGTTTTAACTAAAAGCAACTTGTACTAACATATCTCAAAATATATCAGAGTCATTGTTTCGTCTCAAGATGCATACCAGTAATGTTTTTTTCTAGTGTACGTTTATAAAAGCTACTTAAATATCCTAATTGAACTAAAGCCTAGTCCTGGCTTAGCCTAAGCCCTGTCTGTGAAACCAGGCCTAACACTATTATTTTCCTGATTATTAACATCAACCTGTTTTGAAATGATTTGTATTGTATAACATGCTATATAAATAAAGGTGACTTAACTGAAGGAAAAGAAAAATTAAGTATCATATAGAATATTTTTTTTATTTAGATTATTTCCAATAAAGCTGAAATTTATTATTTATATATACATATATATATATATATATATATATATATATTGCGTGTGGGTGCGTGTGGGTGTGTGTGTGTGTCTCCACAGGGTCAAAAGTGCCCATAGTTCAAGAAAAACCCATAATAACTAGTCTCCTGTAATTTCCCACACAAGAAGGTAACATTCCAGCAGCAACAGCTTGTGACTCAGCTGGATTTTTGACCTCTTTGCTGATGCACTGCGTTCCAAGTTTCTTGGATCATTCCCATTCCAGCATGGTGAGTTCCAAAAACAGCCTGAAATCCACAAAAATTCACAGTCTAAATGGCATTCCCACGACAAGACATCTGAGCATGTTTTAAAACAGCTCAAATGAATGCTGGCCAAGCAAAACAGATAACCCACAACTCACAGGTGCCCTGGCTCAAAGGTTAAGTGCTTTATTTGGAGGATGAGGAATAATTCTTGCAATCCTCCTTATAGAATTCAGCTTTATGTGGAGGAGCTTTGATCTTATTACGTTTATTAGGACAGTAGTGCTGTAAATCTATCTGTTAAATGCCGCTTACAAGCTGTGCATATGCTATCCGCCTCACCCCAGGCACAAATTACACAGCGACTATATGAATCCAACACCTCCTCACCCTATCAAATTCTTTTAAAACAGACTGTGCTGTAACAATTTACTAAACTTTTTTTCCTGGTAAATACGTGGTTCTTCCAATTGGTAGCACATTAGAGCCTCAGATGGCCAGAGAAACTCAGTGAGTCTTAAGGCGGGGATGGATAGATGCGATCACAGAATGACTTGAGATGGCATCAGTCATCTGATGTTACAGCCTACAGCCCCCAAGCAGGGAGGAGGTGGGGTTACCAGAGGGGAGAGTGAACAAGAAACAGGCAGAAAATATAATATTGAGGAAAGGAAGTGCTTTTCCTTGGGAATCGAGGTGAATGCAGGCAACGTGCTATCACACACGAGGAAAAAGACAATCAGAAAGGCCATGTCACATCCCATTTCTATCAAAAACTCAAGCCTAGGTCTCCAAGACAGACCACAGATCGGTAACAAAGTAGCGTGTCCTTACAGCACCTGTATGATATTTGCTTACATAAAACAGGCCAAAATCATGCTTTGAGTCCTTACACTTGGGACAGTCAACCCAAAATTTAAAATAGTCATTTAGTGTTCTATGGAACATAAAATAACAGTAAAATCACATGAAGGTGAGTAGATCATAGATTTTTTTTTTTCTCAGTCTCTCACTTGTGTGTTTACTTTTTTCGCAAATTTTCTTGAAATTTTCTTGTCAACTCAATACTAATCCTCATTCTCACATGTAAATATGCATTTATTTACATTTCCATGTCATTTTTATTGTTAATGAACACACCTGAACAAAATAGCACACTTATGCGTACTTGCAGTGTTGCGATTCCCATATTCTGTTGCCTTTGGCTTGCTTTGTTGGGGTTTAAATCAACACTTAATATTCAGTAACATTATCAATTTGACCTACATTATCGGATGAGAACAAAATTTGAACTGGCTTGGGCTGAAATAATGACGTTTTTAGAGCTGCTTTACCGATATCTGAATTAGTCTAGTCTAATTTTTTATTAAATTTGCGTCATTGATTGTTATTTTCCTGTTTATTACTTTGAAGCTGCTTTAAAACAATCTGTATTGTATAAAGTGCCATATAAATAAAGGCGACTTGACTTGAAAGTTGACTTTTGCGAGTATCTTTGAAGGTTTTAAGATTCAGAAGGGTGCTCATGAGCTCCCCCTATGTGCCCACTACAGCTGACTACTACTCGACAACCTATGTGGCATTTCTGCAAAGTGTGGAGTCGGAGGCATGAACTGGAAAGATATTTGGGAAGCCCAATCATCACTGTGCCCTTGAACAAGGCACTTAACCTCGAATTGCTCCTGGGTGGCTGAGCCTGTGTTGTATCGTCTTGCTTTTTATTCTATAACCTGCTTCTATCTTAAGAAGCAAATAAAACATAGGGGTGAAGTAGATGTGAGAGTGATATTCAGGCAATGAATAACTGGATTACAGACAAGTAAAGCCATCTTTTTAGCAGAGAGATTGTGAAAAAATAGCACAGGAACATGAGAGGCAACAGATCTCACCACAGCAGGATCCCATGGAGTGAGATTCTTCACTAGCATTGGAAGAGGAACATAAAGCATCAAGCATGATGATTAGCACATAACCAGAGCAAAATGACATGGAAGATAAACACAGTCTTAAACAGTCATTTTTTAATGTGGAGAGGTTTTGTTTTTATTGAAGAAAATCCAGTAACCCTGCTGAAACCTCCAGCATATGTTGTGTTTTGCATGCTGGTCCCTAGCAGACTTTTAACTAGTTTATTCAACAAAAACAATGAGCTTCTCTGTAAAATCCAGACCACTAAATTTTGCTATTAAATAGCATGTAAATGCTATTTGTATTACCACTGTCTAGCTACTGTAGTTAATATTTAGCCCCTGCTAGTAGATGTTGTAACTACACCACCTAGATGCAATAAGCATCTTTCTCGATTGGTGGCCATTCATGTTATACATCACAGCTCAGTTGTTTTTATTTTTTTATTTTTTTATGGATGGGAATGCTAATTGATATATTTATCTAGGCATTAAAGACCTCCTTGAGCTAAACCAACATCAAAACAGCACTAATCATCATAAGCTAGCTTGGACAACCATGCAAATTCAAGCTAGTCTAAGGTAGTTTTGCAGCAAGGAAGTGCATTCATTACACTAGAATTCAATTCATGGCTTTGAAACACTTTTGGAGCTTGGAGACTCATGGGAGGATCTGAACTGGAAATGAACTATGGCAAAAGAAATTGCTTGAGTAAGATTAAACCAATCTCTAATGCGTCTGTAAACAATTTGATGCACAGCATGTTACAGGAATTATGACTTAAAATATTTTATATATTTTTATATTTTTGGGACAATGATCTGCTGCAGTCAATTTCATTACAGAAAATGAACATACAAATTCTACATACAGTATTTGGGATATATAATATGCTGTGTTTCTGTATCTCTGTATTCAACACAATTTGGCAGTTAAAAGTTAATATTTATTGTATGATGTGAAAATGAAAATGCACTTTTACTTTCAATGATTACAAATATTAATCGATTATCATTACTATAATATTGAGTAAACAAGATAGACAGATCGACAGACAGACAAACAGGTAGGCCGACAGACAGAGGAGCTGATTTTACTGTGCAATAATAAGAGAGTCAAGTGTAAATCTAATGCTTCAATCATAATCTACACCAGAACAACATCAATAACAAAAACAAATTAAACACCTCAGCATCTGGAAGCCTGAAAGTGTGAATACGTACAAAACAGTGTGATATCGTCCTGTTTTGCTGCTCATAGAACTGCACCAACCCTACCTCCCCACAGATAAATGAAGGGAAGGAGATGGAGAGAGACAGAGTGGGAGACTCTCAGTGAGGCTCCTGGTGTACAGGCTGCTAAATGTTCTGTGCTGAGCATCAAGGCCCATGGATATTGGGTGAGACACAATGGTCGACTATTCTAAACCAAAACATCTAAATCAGGTCAAACGCCTCAAAACGTGGGTTTTGATAGCTTTGTTTTTTTAGCTTTTGTCAGTTACATTGTGTTTCTGACACCCATTTGACACCATTTTTGTGACTTTCCAACTTGTTAATCCCCAGTTTGTGAGAAAAAAGGAAGCTTTAATTAGGTAAACTAGCACACTCTCAATAACAACAACCATTTGCAACTTCATGACAATTGTACTGTTGGAACAACAGCACCCTTGCCTGTGTAATGTTGAATATAATTATAGAATATAATTATTGAATATATAAGAATATTATATAAAGAATATAAAACTCACAATACACAGTAGACTCTAAAGCAGAAGTTGGATAATTCAAGAACTGGTAAACTTTAATACCCAGTGCTGTGAAAGATCACTTTGTGTTTTTCTTATAATTATCTTTCTTGTCATTCTAACAATTTCAGTTCTATGTCTGTACTCTTTGATAAAGAATTTGTAACAAATACATTTTACATACACTTAAAAAAAAAAAAAAAAAAAAAAAAAAAGAACCTATTGAAGAACTAATATCTGTTTTGTACCTTTGTAATACACTGACAACACAGTGGTAATGAGAGTCACATGATGAATCAAAGCTCATCACAAGCAGCTTTTCCACAAGCTGAGAAGGACAATAATAATATATAGAAGGTGCACACAGTGTCATTCACACAAACACTGAGCACCATCATGGTAACACATGAAATTGTAAAAATGCAATAAACATTAATTTAACATTATTAGATGTAACATAAAACTCTAATGTACATAACTGATTAGAAAAAACTAAGAAAAACTTTTGAGTTGAATTGTACTTTACTGTAAAATTACATTAAATGAACCATTAGATCTATTACAGTTATTCAGCCGTATACAGTACGAAAACTTTCTGTAAACCGCCGTAGCATTTTCACATCTTTTACTGTTAAAATTACAATCATTTTTTACAGTGTAGTAGTAACTGAATTTTAACCAAAGTGACTTACATTACAAAATGACATTAATTTTTTATGACCTTGCTGTTGTTAGCGCCAATGTTACAGACATACAGATGATGATGCTACAGATCTATATATCTTCTGCTATTAAAATTTCACCTACAGTACATAATGTCTTTGCTCATGTGGAATTTCCTCATCCAAAGGGAAATCCCTTGTCTTTTTTATGTGTTCAGTGCATAAACTGTGAAATGGCTGCTGAATTGCAGTCAGTAGGAATTGGTAATTATAGGTTATGAGAAACATTCCTCCCCTCGCGCTGAGCCGCTGACTGGCTGATAAAAGCCTCTGATTGAGTAATTGTGCGTTTGAGAGCCACATTGCAGGGCGGAGTCTGTAATCATAGCGTAATCTCTTGTTCGTTCATGCCCAGCACCAGCCGATTCACACAAATTCAAACAAAAGGGGTCAATAACAGCTGCTCAGCAGAAAATTGATATAATGATTATACTCAGAAATAAATGGCACTTGAACTCCACTAGCTCAGCGCACCATCACGATTATATCCATGGTGATGCTAGTGCTTTTTGATCAAGAAATGAAGTCTCTCGGCTTAGTGTTTTCAGACTAAACCACCTGTGTCATTACCAGATCATCAACTCCTAAAATGACCAAATGACTCTGCTGAGTTGTTAAAAATGTTATTTGATGACACAGGGGCACTTACGGTACTTGAAATGGTTTACACCTGGAGCAGACCCCCCTTAAACTACAGGAATGAGATTAGATGGGTGAGATCAAGTAATGCTTAAGAACTTCGAGCTAACTGCAAGTAAAAGTGTAGCAAGTGAAACAGATGTTCCAAAACATGTAAGGCGAATGGAGTGCTAATGTTCCTCATGGGACTCTATTCATCACCTCATCAAAATTAGACATGCTACCGTACTTGTGTTTGAAAGTGCTAGGGAAATAATTAGCTCTTCCAACAGGTAGCAATTTGGATGGATGGATGAATAGATGGATAGATAGCCTTTTGGTGCTGAAGCTGCTGTCGACTATCGCCAGCAATGCACACTATATGATGATGGACAAAGGGTCTGATTGATGGTATGAGTGCGTTGCTGGATGCAGATTCGCCCCAAGCGAAGAGACGAGAAGAGAAGAGGCAAGAGTATAATTGCGTCGGGCAGTGAAGTGTGTGAAAGGATTAGGCCTTGGCCACTCTTCAGCACACACATATAAAAGACCGTCTCCCCCAGGGAGAAGTGCGCTGGCCTGCTTGTGTACTGAAACCAATGTGCCGACAGCACCATTCGTCTTCAATACGGCTCTCCTCACCTGCCTGTTTGCTATATCAGCCTTGGCCTTGTCTTTTACCAACCATGGCATGTCCTCTCGAACCTGCTCAGCTGCTCAACACTGTCTCTGTCTTCATTAGTCTGGCAATATTACGAACGAAAGCTTCCCTCAGGATGTGTGATGGTGCCTTTCACCTGTCTGTTTCCACTTTTTTGAACACGTCCAATGAAAGTTTATCTGTTTGTTTAGTTGTGGTTAAAAGATGCCAACTGGCTCACCACCAAGACTATGAACAAAAAAATAGAAAGGAGTGAATATCAAAGGAACAGTTCTGCCAGAAATGAAATTTCTGTCATCATTTACTCATCCTCATGTTGTTATAAACCTGTATGTATTTATTTCTTCTGTAAAATAAACAATTTAGTCTTCAAACAATTCAAAGTGACCACAGCCAGTAAGCTTCAAAAATACCCAAAAAGAGCTATAAAATAGTCAGTATAACTTGTGTGCTACAGACTATTTTATGTCTTTTGAAGTCATAAGACTGTGACTGGGATCGCAAAAGCCTAATTAGTGAAGAAATCCGTACAGTTTGCAAACTAATCATTTAGCCTCATTTGGCAACCAGATCAAACAGTTCATTATAAAATGACTGGCTTAAAAGGATGATTCCTTCACCGATTCAGTTCTTGAGTTTAACTCACTCAATTCACTATCAATGAATAAAGGTGCAGCCACAATACAATATTTCAGCGAAATACACTGCTCACACAGAAGTCACTGACAAACCAAGCAGCTTTCTGTTAGTGGTCAGTATGGCGAATTCGTGTGACCAACTTGAACATGAGCAAAATCTGTGTGGGGAACTTTTTCTCCCTTATGCGAACAAACATGTTCTTATTGAAATGACTAGATTTTGCCTGCAAAACAGTATTTCTGAGCAACAATAAATACGACCGCACCTTAAAAACTAACATTTCAGTCTGTTGCTCACCTTTATCGTATGACTTGGAATATACTGCAATAGTCTTTACTATGAACTATGAACTGTTGTTGTATGGACAATAATTATTCATAATTTCTCCTTATGTGGAACTACTTGAGAGTCAGTAAACAATGACAGAAGTTTCATTTTTTGGTGAACTTTAATATATATATTATTCCTTTTGCCATGCTTCAGGTTTTTTGTGCGAATGTCTCCTTCAGACAAGAAGTGGATGACGTATTTCACAGGTGCCCTTTTATACTCACGGTCACACCAGTAGTGATGTCATAGGCTGCAACCTGCCAGTGTCAAGTTCATTGTCGTGTTTACACCCATGCTTCAGACACCGGTCACGGTTCCCCCATATCACCCTCTCTGGGATGCAGTGTCTCATTCCCCCCTTCTCAGGGAACCATATATATATATATATATATATATATATATATAGTCACTTTTATTATAGCTATAGCTATTAGAAAATAGCATGCCATCGTCTAGTGAGTGGACAGGCTTAATTTTTCTAACTTGTAAAAACAATAAAAGACTACTCTCTTGAGTCTCTGTAAGTGCTAGCGTAACCTGCAATAAAAACCACACAATAAAACAGATGTATGCACAGTCAACATTTTGCTATTATTAAAGGATATCTTGGCCTCAGTCATTTTATTACAAAACCGAACAAACACAAAATCGGCCTCTCATCTCATAGGAGTCTGGGTCATGACTAATCTAAAACTAAGCCCTAAAACTCTATTTTATATCACCAATCAAATTGTAGTACACATGTCCACTCTCAGAAACAGACAACTGTGTTGAAAACTTTAAAATACCATTAGCAATTAAAACTATAACCTCCCAAAAGACACGTCTTCACATACACTGTATATTGTGTTGATAAACACCTATTGATAAACCATATCAACCGTAAAGAGTTCTCAGTTCTGCATTACTAAAATGGACCCTCTGATTACCACATCTTACCTCTAACACTGGTATACCACATACCTCTGATTTGCAAAAAAAATACTGTTTTGGAGAAATAGCACATAATTGGATTTCTCTACAGTCTGCGTAACCTTTTGCTCGATGAGCAGATGTTTTGATTTTTCTGCAGTTCCAGTTATTCAGAAGGAATGGAACAATGAGTTTCTATGAGATTCTTGAACAACAAGTGGTTACTGCTACAATATCTACCTACTTTCATCTGGCTGTTTTTCCTTTCTGGTCTCATTAAAAAACATGGTTACACATCACCTTAAAATGAAGTAGTTACATTGTACTTAAATAAGTACTGAGTAATATTAATTAACTACATGAACTTACGGTTAGGGTTAGTTACTTGTAATTATGCATAATTTACTGTTATTACTATAGTAAGTACATGTACAAACATGTAACTAAGTTAAAAAATATATTTTAATGACGATATTTTATATTTTTAAAATATTTTAAATATGAGGGAAGAACAAAACACTAAACTTGGTTAAAGTATCTTTCTGACAAAATTATTTTAAAATTATTTTATTTTAATAAAGGGGGAAAAAAAGCATAGAAAAGTTTTTGCATGTGTTCATAATTTCTCTGTATGACTGCCTGGTCAAAACGTATGTTTGTAGAATTTGTAGAATTTATGCCCAAAAGATCCTCCAAAAGAGGATCGGTCACTCTGAATATCCTGACTGTGAGCTATTCAAAATACACTTAATGCCATGGCCACTATTCATTCTGCAACATAATCACGTACAAACAAACCTGGGTCTGAAATACAAGAGCCGTGAAGCTAAGGTTGCATTTATTCTCTCTGTTGAGGAGTATCACCCTCAGAGGTAATGGAGTTACTGGGGCTGTTCTATATGCAAGATGCCCACGGCTGTTGCCCTGGATGACCCTGAGTGTTTGAAGCTGAAGGACAGCATGGAGACTGTTTAATCCTGTGGGTACCATGCCCACTGGAGCATGCATTCACATACATACACACACACACACACACACACACAAACTGACACAGGTGTGGACATACCTGTGCACAAGCACACAAACACACAGAGTATTCCTGTAAGCATGATTTCATATGGGGCATTCATACAGGTTATGATATATAACGAGCACATGGAGTGCTAAAAACAAGCTACTACACACACAATCATACAAATGAAACAAAAGCAACATACACAATGACTGGTATACTACATTCTTTAAAGTTTTTAAGGTACTTTATATATATTTTCTGATCTAACTCAAACTACTTTGCTTCATCAAAAGCGTTTATTTTTTTGTCCACCTCCCTTGCAGAGCAAGTGTACTTAAGTGTACTTTTTAAGAACAAGAGTTATGAATATAATACACTTACATACTTCATAGTTCATACTTCAGTGTATATTGAACTTATTTCAATTTCACTGTTTTTAAGAGCAATTTAACTTTTAATGCACTTGAAATGCATTTAAAATTCACTGTTGGATATATTTAAGTAAAACTGTTAGTTATATTGCATTTAAAATGCACTTCAATACAACTAACTATCAAACAATCTGATGCATATTTATGATAATCCTGAATACTTAAGTCTACATAGTTTGACATTACCTTTCAATGTCTAATTAATACATCAATTTAATTAGAGTACATGTTTGTTGTCTCTAAACAAAGTATTTAAGCATGGTCAATAAGCATCAATACATTTTTGAGTGCACTAAAGTATGTTGTAAAATAATGCATTACTAAGTAATTAATTACTGCAATTACTTTTCCCTTGAAAAAGTAAAGTAAGGAATTACTCTTCATTTTTCTGTAATTTACACCCTGAGGGTTTGATTAACACATTTTCATCCTGTAAATTTACACCCTGAGTGTTTAATTACAGTTACTTCTGATGTAATTGCATTAAATACTATATAGACTATAGAACAATTCAATATAAAACAAAATTAAATAAAAAAAAATTACATTTTAATAAATACAATTTTAAATGTACGTTTTTAATGTAACCTCTCCCTATAAACACTTTGGTCAGTTCAAGGATAATTTTTGCAATAATATATATATATAAGAGCAGTTTCATGTGTATCCTTGTATTGTTTAACTGGCCGAGGTTGATATCAAATTTAGAAAGTAATTTATAATAATAAGTAAGGAAATATGTTAGGGAGAGTAATTAGTACATAAATCTAATTACATTGTTGAAGATGTAATTAGTAGCTAGTAGTTAACTTATTTTTCAGAGTAACTAACCCAACACTGGAAATAATGTCCTAGAAGAATATTTCTTAAAAGGATTCTAAAAATATATTTTTAAATGTCATTTCTAATAACGCACTACAGATACAAAAAAAAGTACAATAAAAATTGAATGTACTTTAAAGGGGTCCTTGATTATGTTTTCACTTTTTTTAACTTTAGTGTGTAATCTTGTTGTTAGAGCATAAACAACATCTGCAAAGTTACGATTCTCACAGCTCAATGCAAAGGGAGATATTTTCTTTTACAACAATCACTTTTTAAGGACTACAACAAATGGCTGGTAGGGACTACAATGAGCTTCTTCCAGGGTTGGTGACATCACGAACCCTAAAGTTCAGTAGCCCCGCCCACTGATTCAACCACGACAAGTAGTATTAGGTAAATAATAGATGTGACGCTAACACTTGATCGAGCAACTAAGCGATAAACATGCCTTTGAAGAGTGCAAAATGTTGTGCAACACCAGGTCGTGGATTGGATTTGCAGAGAGCCTGAAATTAAAAAACGATGCTGTGCCTTCTATACTGGATCTGACAGGAACAGCGCAACACACTTATTTCAGTAAAAAAAAAAAGTACTGTGTCACAGATCGTTTGATATGTATGGATTATGTGTACATGTCTAACCAAAATCACCAGTAGCCAGGGATTGCTGATATGTAATGATTCATGTAGGCATACAGTCAGTTTTTGTCTCAAAATCATTTATTGTCAGTAAATCAAACAGTGACTAAACTTCACATCGTTTCTCTTAGTAGAATGAAAATCTGTTATTTAAACTGTGATTAAATTATATATAGAAAGCGATCAAAGAACGCTCCCTTTACAATCGCTGGAACTGTCAATCAAACAGCTTGTACTTTGGACTTTCGCCAAAACTCCCATTAGAATCAACAAATCTCTTATTTACATTGTGTTTGCACTGTTAGTTATGATGAAAGCATACGTTAGTGTGCAGAAATCGAGTTACAATGACGAGATCACTGCTTTCATGCACTCAACATGTCTGATCAGCTACATGCTCATCACTGCAACCTTTCATGCCATGATCTAAATATAAAGCTATAATTGACACTTTTCATGATTAGTAAACCTTAAGAACTGTAATAGTAAAAACATGCTAAAAGTTTGAGAGAATTCCATATGTAACACTTAGCTATTTCCATATGCAAAATGTTAGCCAATCACAGCAGTGGTTGTTTACACTGAAGTATCACAGCAGACACACTCCTTAAAACAGAGTGTTGAAATCAGAGGGCTAATATCAGGTAGGAAAAATTTATTTCCTACTTTTATTTCTAAATTATGACAATTTTTGATGTAAAAATCATACTAACATTATAAGTGCACCCCAGGAAACATAAAATAATAAAATAATGCAGTTCATGACCCCTTTAAATATAAAATTATATTGACAAATAAGCACTTTTAAAGTGTGCTTACGTATATGTAATGAAAGTCTACAGTATTCTCTTACAGTATTAGTCATGTTTTAAGTACTTTTTAATTTGTGTCAATTATATTAACTTAAAAAAATTAAGTATACAAGTATACAATCAATAAACTTAAGTGCAATCAATAAACTAAAATGGCTATAATGCTTCTACAAGAACACTGAGACCAACAGATCCGACAGCACAGCCCTGCACTGGAACTCTGTAGTTAATGTCTACATAATTTATTTAACCTCCGTTTAATCTGCATATAAAGTTTATTCATTCTGTTTATTTTGTGCCTCTATTTCTCGCTGTATAAAGATATCAGCCACAGGGGGCGTATGGATCTCATGATCTCAGACAGACTCTCTGAGCTTCTCATCTGGGCCCGTTTAGAATTATAGTTTTATTTGAGTAAAGAAAAACACCTCCAGTAATTAACAAGAGACCTCTGCTCCAATCCTCACATCTGTCAGTGCCATAAACACAGATCTCACTGCACACAAATCACACTCAACTATTTATTTGCCTTTCAGCTTGTATTAGAAATATCCCAGGATACTCGCAAAATCCGTGACTACTGCATGTACTAAAACAACTTTTCAATATTTAGTTTAAGGCACAGATAGTTTTAGGTAGTACTGTCACTTAAAAACACATGGCCTGGGACAAAACATTTAGGCTACACCATAAAGGACCTTAATGAGACCATCTCCCTATAGGTTCACATCCACATTCCTGGTTGTCTCCCCTTAACGGCATAGTTCGACCCAAAAATTGTACTCACCCTCAAGTTGTTCCAAACCTGTATGAGTTTCTTTCTACTGCTGAACACAAAAGAAGATATTTTGAAGAATGTAGGTAAACACAGTTTACGTTAGCCACTGACTTCCATGGTATTGTTTTTTTTTCCTACTATGGAAGTCAATGGCTACCATCTGTCTGATTACCAACAATCTTCAAAATATTTTCTTAGTATCATATTTTGTGTTCAGAAAGAAACTCATACAGGTTTGGAACAACATGAGGTTGAGTAAATGATGACAAAATTGTCATTTTTGGGTGAACTATATCTTCAATGCACGTCCTGATTAGACATGTTCCTAGGTCATTATATTTTGTCGATCCTGGCCCAAAAATTTTGTCATAACCATATTCCTACCCCTAAAACTACCCCTACCCATAAGTTATCTCTAAAATCAGAGGGAAATGATAGGTAAAAAACACAGATGTAGAAGCTTAAACTTGACATAAACTGTAAACTTGTCCCTCAAATCTGACTGGTTGGTTGGAATGTTGTTTCAGGATCAACAAAGATGTTGATCCAGGAATATATGTTGCACTTGGTGAAATCATGTTATGCCCCCTTAATGTCACCCCTGGTATTTGGATACAACTCGAGAACATCTGAAATGAAAAAACCTACAAATATACAGTATGTATGTAATAAAAACACCTAATTTCCATGTTGATTGAATATAGGAAAGACAACCTGCTCATTTTTCATTAAAGTTTCTTTTCAATGATTGCAATTTTTATCGAACAGATTAGCTTCATGAAGGGATTGTGTAAAGTAAACGGACATACTGGACACCACACACAAATGAAGGCCAATGTGGCCACTTACCAGGCCGTCGCAGTTACTAATAGCTACTGAGGCTCCCTGTATGTCCGTAATGTCACCCACATACATGCAGTCACTCTTCAAAGGCTCCGAGTGCATGCCGCCAGATTCCTGCCACTCCATCTTGGCTCCGGGAGCCACCAGGCGTGTGTTGCGGTGCAGACGCAGGTGAAACTCCCGGCCGAAGACAGTGACGTTGTAGTAGAGCTGCTTGAACATGTCTCCTTTGAACTCATGGTGGGCGTGGTCGGCTGATGCCGCCTCTCTTCTCCAGCGCCTACGGAACTGCCCACCTGCTGGACCAACCGATACCGCATGGGACAGGAAGCGGCCCTCTGCATCAGTAAGAACGGGTTTCACCAGTCCATAGTCCCCCAGAACATGCTGCAGGGAATCTGCATTACACACAAAGATAGTCAGTCAGACAGCACACATTAGCCGTAGTGCATCTATAATGAATGTCACTATGCCAGCGACTTTCATGTGATGGTTTGCAAAAACAATGCTTCTTCTCACAAAGCGAATTAAATTTAGATGTGTTTATGTTGACACTTGAAATGCATATTATTCCCATGCAGCGAGTTAATGCACATGAGAAGCAATGGGTCAGAAGGGTCCGGGTGAAGAAACACATTAACACTTGTTTGACACCATCATTTTCAGATTTAACAAAGCCTGTTTGTGCACAGACTGTATGAACAGTGTGTTTTGGTATTCTGTGCTTGTAATTACATATCTGCCTCACATCACAAAATACCAAGTATAATTCTCAATATGCCTTATTGTTTTCAATGACAGCTAGATGCCTGATAGATGTATTTACAATTCTGAAATATATCAAGAAGAAATACAACAACAGACTCACATAAGGGGAAAAAAGACCACTCATCCTAAATGAGTTTCACAAAACCTAGTGAGCACCCTATCAAGTCAGCATTTTGGGATCACAGGCGCATTTCGTGTCAGCTCAGTTCACATTCAGCTCAGCTGATTCCAAACAAGCCTATAATACCCAAAAAAGCTGCATGTGCCTATGATGCCCAAAAATGTTTAATGCACCTAAGATGCCCATTAATGCTGCATGCACCTTTAATTTCCAAAAATGCTCCACTCAACTATAATTCTCAAAAATGCTGCACACATACCCAAAAGTGCCACTTGCACTGAAAATATTAATATTTATTGCACCTAAATCTATGATACCCAAATGTGCCACAAGCACCTATGATACCCAATAATGCTTAAACACCTGATGCACATAAATGTTGTACACGCCTATGATGCACAAAATGATGCCCACACCTATTATACCTAAGAAAAAAATAAGCTCAAAAATGCTTACCTATGACATTCAAAATGTTGCACACACCTATAATACCCAATAATACTTAATGTAACTGATGCACAAAAATGCTGCACACACCTATCATACGCAAAAGTGCCACATGCACCTGTAATACCAATATTTTATGCACAAAAATGCTCCAGTCACTTATGATTTCCAAAAATGCTGCACATACCAATGATGCCCAGTAATGATAACCACACCTATGATGCCTAATAAAATGCTCAAATGTGCAATGTGCTCACAAATACTTTAATTAACCTATGTTGCACACATCTATGATGCCCAAAAATGCTATCTAGGTAGAGAACTCAATAGGTTTTGAGAGACAGGCGATATGTCAGTTCAAAGTGATGCTGAGTTCTGCATGTGCATCTTCTAAAGAGACCACTTACTCTAGCATATTTATTACAATCTGTGATTTACCAATAACCATTACAAGTTACCAACAAACAGAAAGATGCCGCATAAAAACATTCTAGTATTTCTCTTCCAAAACCAAAAGTTCTATTTCAAAGCTTTGGGGTATTTTTTTAAGTTTCTATACGCAAAAACGTATATTGTTTAAATGCTATCACAGAAGGAGAACAGAACTGGCACATTTTTTATTATTATTTGAAATCAATATCCTGCAATACTTCCGCTCTCAGGCAGATCAATATCGCCAGAGCGTCCGTCAAAAAAAAAAAATCGCAAACGCGAGAAAAAAAAAAGGAAAAAAAACCAAAACATTTCCACTACACCGCCAGAACTGCGCTGAGAATTAATTTCAGCAGTATGTGAAACAAACACAAAACAAACAGTAATGACACAGCACACGAGAATGCCGCGGCTGTTTATATTTCTTAAAGCTCCAGAGAATAATTAAAAAGATCAGAAATAGCCCGTGCCACAAGTTTCTCACACACCGGGATGGGGACAGTGCGCAAACATCCAGGTCTGATGCGCACTGGGGTGGTACCGGGCAGGACATCTTGCGATGGGATGGAACTGGAAGTGTAAATAGGTAAAAGCAGCCGCACGTACCTATGCTACTGGAGATATAAAGGCCGTTCGTCTGCAGAAAGATCGGCAGTGTGATTAGGATAGTAAATCCGGCCGAGAAATCCATGGCAGCTCCGAACTGCGCAGGTGAGGGAGACGGACTTTGGGATCCAGCGTGTTAAAGTTCCCTGCGCGACCAGCAACCGCCACGCCAGCAACAGCCACCCGCAACTTACTGCAAAGTGCACTAGGAGAGAGCGCGTGCCTCCCTCTCTCTCTCTCTCTCTCTCTCTCTCTCTCTCTCTCTCTCTCTCTCATACACACACACCCTCTTCCTCCTCGCCGACTCTTACTAGGTTTCTCTGTCAACACCTGAACGCGCGCTCACGAGCTCTCTACAGTGTGGAGCGACAGAGGGATGCGGAATTATTTCAGACAGCGCGGCAATATAAATATTGATATTTCGCATTCTTCCGCATGTAAAATAAAAATTTAAGGACTTCAAACTACACGTGTGAGTCACTGCTGAATTTTTAAAATGTTGCTGCTCAAGTCTGAAACTTTTACAGATGAAATGCTACTTGTGTGAGGTTGTGTTGTTCATGACCTGCTCAAACTTTTTGGAGCGCCTCATCACATTCAAGCACAGCATCATCAGCTAGAGCAATAGCGCCCCCTTGAACACACACACAGATTGTCACTTGTTCAACAACAATCACAGGTAGGCTCAAGTACCACTTAATCAACACCAAACCATGCGTTATTCATATTACATTTAGCATTATCATTAACAAAAATATTCACACAAATTATTATAGTTGATTATGAGCCTCTATCAAATGGTTGAGATAATGACCAAACAATTCTCTTTTAATAAAATAGGTGATGGGATCATTTGCCTGGGAGGAATTGCTCACCTATGATATCTGTGGCACATCTGCATAATGGTGCAAATGCATTATAATAATAATAATAATAATAGCCTAATAATAACTGAAAAGAAAAAATATGTTTGTATATGTAAAAGACAAACATGAAAATACATTTAATTTCAGTGTATCAAAATGCTTGAGAGGCCCAATATACATACACAGGGCAAATTCCAATAGGAAGTGAGCATCCCTATGCCAAACTCACTCTGAAAGGGCAGGGCACTTGTGTGTCATAATGAAGCCGTTTGAAACACACTTGACGAAGGGAGCAAAGAAAAACCACGTAATTTCCTCATTAGCTTCACATGGAATGTTACCACGACAACACTAGGCAGCGACAAGTAGAATATCTTATTGCAGTTAATATGATATAAAATATGCTTTATATGTGCGTGTTGCCGATTAGCTTTTAACTTTAAGCATTAAACATAAAACACATTTCTTACCTATGAAACTCTTTTAAAATTAATATGAAACGCATGACAAAATGTAATATATCACAACAAAACAAAACAACTTTAATTATTTTTGTTTATACATTAACTCAAACTCTCCCGCCATATACATTTAAAATGAATGGCGAGGACTTGTCACCCTGGGTCACGTGGCCATAAACGCTTCCTTGAAGTGATTATTGCATGTTCCCATCAATAACAGAATTGTGGAAGAGCCCTTTGTGAAGGGATTTAGTTGTTCACTTTCATTTGGAACGACCCTACAAATGGCGTCCCCTTCCCGAAGTGTCCTTCAGCCCCAGGTTGAAATTTTTTACGCAAATGAGAATACTTTCTAACCTCTTCGCACAATTTCTCGTCTATGTAGGCCTCTATCTTCTCTATAGCTTGCATGGGTCAGAGATCCTATTATTATTGGGAGATAAGAGGGTCTGTATATCTT
Organism: Elopichthys bambusa; assembly: GCA_037101425.1. Lineage (NCBI taxonomy): Eukaryota > Metazoa > Chordata > Actinopteri > Cypriniformes > Xenocyprididae > Elopichthys > Elopichthys bambusa. The sequence continues at coordinate 15,919,484 of CM074447.1, read as the reverse complement.
ACCATTGGAGAAAGCATAATAACTAACTTAATCACGTGCGGCACCTCTCAGCCTATCATGTCACCTTCAAAACTCCTCCCAGCCTACTGCCCAAGTGGCCAGTTAGCATTAGCCGTTACGCTTTTTTGGTTAAAGTTTGCAGGCTTGCCTTCCAGAGGCTTTGCGTGCGTTCCGGTCTGTTCTGTTTATGCAGTTTTTCTTTGACTGTATGAATCAACGTACCCAGGGCATAGTTGCCACCTTGTGGATAAACTAATTACTGCAAAAAAAATTAAATGCGCATGTGCGACCTGCACATACAAAGTATGCTTGGTTACAAAAATCCGGTGCCCGTACTCATCTGATGACGAAATTCGCGCCAAGCGCACTCTACGTTGACTGTCGCATACGCATAAAAAGTGAAGTATACTTGGGGCTTTCAAGGGTGCAAAAACACCGTTTGGAATTCAGCCACAGACTCACTGGCCACGTCATTAGGTACACCTGTTCAATTACTCATTAAAGCAAATATCTAATCAGTCAATCACATGGCAGCAACTCAATGCATTTAGGCATGTAGACATGGTCAAGATGATCAGAATGGGGAAGAAAGATGATTTAAGTAATTTTAAATGTGGCATGGTTGTTGGTGCCAGACGGCTGGTCTGAGTATTTCAGTAACTGCTGATCTGCTGGGATTTTCACACACAACCATCTCTAGGGTTTACAGAGAAAGGTTGTGTGTGAGAATTCTCTTCTGCATAAGAGAATTCAGTGTAATTTCAGTAAGAATTCTTACTGTAATTTCCTTTGAGTTTATATCAGGAGTAGAATTGTTTTGAAAAGGTAGGTGAGCAGATAGCCTTTCTGAAATGCGGACAGAGAATGTCCTTGGTAGGGTCAAACACATGGCATCCATTCGTTTGCATGTATTAACATACCTAATGAGTGATGGGACGGATTTTAATTTTGCTCTTGAAAGGTTAGACTCCTGAGCATCAGGTTTAGAGAGTGTCAGAATTAATCTGACATACTCATTAAAAAGCTGCCAGACCCTATGAAAGCATGATACAGTATTGATAAAAATGCTTGGAAACATCCATATCTTCAGATCTTATATTTATTTACATATATCTTTACCTTGAGCAACATGCATGGATAAAATCAGGGTTAAAGCATTCATTATATTGGTGTGATGCATACACTGCCCTAGTCTGGTTTGCAATAACAAGATTTGTTCCTATTATCATGTAAACCACTTGTCATATTAATAGCTCAATTAAAAACAAATGGCCTCCACATTGCAATTTTTGTCATCTAAAAAAAAAAATAACAAGCAAGATAAGTGTTACATTCTTGTGTTAACAAGGTCTGGGGGCTAAATGAGAAATAATGGTATTTTCTGACCCTGAGCATAGTTAGTCAAAAGGATCTCACACTCACTGCTAAGACAAATAGTGAAATATGTATTGAGTACCTGAAACATAAGTTACCAGGCCAATTCCAAATCATTTTATTGTCACTAATATATTTATTGTCTCATTTCAGTCAAGAATGAGAACAAATATGCAAAGGCAACTGATTCTAATGGCAATGCTGATATGAAAACCCTGTTCATTCCGCAGATATACAGAGAGGTCAGAGCACAGTGTAATTATCAAGCATTTTGTTGCAGAGAAATTCCCTTAATACTGCACATTTTGTGTGTGTTTGTGTGTGTGTGTGTGTGTGGGGGGGGGGGGGGGGGTGTCTTGGTAAACCTTACATTGTGGGGACATTTTGTCAAAGTTTTCTGGTATTTGTCCCCTCAACAGAAGGTTTACCAGGACCACATACCACACATTTTTTGGTCCCCATGAAGAAAAGCTTATAATTCACACTAGGTGATGTTTTCTGAAAATGTAAAAATGCAGAACATATTCTATGAGGGTTGTGTTCAGGGTTAGAGTAAGGGGATAGAATATTCAGTTTGTACAGTATAAAAATGATGTTTATATGGAAGGTGCCCATAAGACATGGAAACCCAACGTGTGTGTTCACTTTGTGGCAGGGATGTGGGGGAATTCTATCAGTGTGTATCATGTTTCCCCATAAAGAGACGTCTGATGGTTTGATGGTCAATACGTTTGATCTTTTCCTTCTCACTTTTCCTCCTTATCCCTCGCAATCATCTAAACATCACAAAAAAAATTCTTACATAAACACCACTCTGTGAGCATGTTAGTAAAAAGCAGGAATTAATGTATAATTGATATTGCAAATGATCCACCTCTTTCATTGTCTAATTTTTACACAAAATACAAAATTTTGTGAATCTGCGCACATATATTATTGTCAAATAATTGCATTAAATAGACAATTAAATTAAAATGGAGTTGTGTGTTCAAGAACATCTCTGCAATCTGATACCATGCATGCAAATAACCATATTAAATCAGTAATATCTCTAAATGGGAACCTTGAGGAATACCAGAATTAAGCCATGTACATTTAAAAAATTTCTAATCTAACTGTTAAGGTTATTTAAGCTTGGGAATGATTTTTTCAGACAGAGATAGGACAACGTTTTGAATATTGCACTGAGATCCGTCAGGACAATAATGAGTCATTGACTATAACTAGTGCTGTCTCAGGACTATGATTAGGTATAAATCCTGTCTGGAAGAAGCCACCTTTGTCGTTCCTGTGAAATAGGTGCAGTTGCTGAGCAACAACCTTCTACAATACCTTGGAGATAAAAAATAAGTTTCGTATTGGGCAATAATGTGACAGATCACATGCAAGACTGTTTCTAAATTAAGGTTTAGTCTTTAAGGAAACTTTTACCTGATTCCAGTCAGATATCAATCAGTCTTTAATAATAGAAGTAGAAAAGTAGATGCAAATGTACAGTAATTAGTTCACTTCAATACACCTGGTTAATTGGACTAAAGGGGAAGAAAAATCTAAATGGTCAATGGTTTTATGACATTTTTGATGTTTTGAAAATATCGAAAATTACAATTCTTTATATAAATGAATGAAATTAGGTCACAGTTTTGAAGACTTTGAAGACATTGAATACCTTGACCTAAGTTAATCTACGGAGCATATACAAGAGAAGATAGTGGAAAGGTGTGTGTGTTGTATTTGCAAGTATATATTTATCTATTTGTACCAGCTGACAATAAAATCATACTTTCTTCTCAGAGTTACCATATTCACTTCAACAGAAGAGCAAAATTTCACAAAAAAAAAAAAAAAACAGAAAACCAGCAGTCAGTCCCATGGAATGTCAACCATCGACACTGGAATGTTAATAATAGCCTTTTGAAATAGTTAACATATAGTGTCTGTTCCATCTTTACACATGCCTTGGTTAATCCAAGAACAATCCTGAAGTAATTGCATACCTCATGCCATTAGTATTTTTAGACCTGAACATTTCAATAACGGTTACATTTCTGCCACATGGGAACGATCCCGACTGCTGCATCCCTGTGAAGGAGCAGCATCAGACTTTAATTAGTGAGCTCACCATTCCTTAGAATAGCACAGTCAAGCCATGCCGAAGACCTTGACTGCATCTGCTGGCTTTGAACAACACCGAAGATGATCTGATCTTATTTAGTCAAAATAATAGGCTCTCAGTAGAGATCATCTCTTACATATGTTAAGTGACAGCGTATAAATGTGTCACTTAAAAGCAAAGTAAAAGAATCAGGTTGATGGAAATTAGGTCAAATCTAAAATAAGATTAATTTTGTAATTAAAAGTTCTGGTGTATTAAAGGATTAGTTCACTTCAGAATAAAATTTCCTGATAATTTACTCACCTCCATGTCATCCATGATGTTTATTACTTTCTTTCTTCAGTCAAAAAGAAATTAAGGTTTTTGAGGAAAACATTTTAGGATTTTTCTCCATATAGTGGTCTTCAGTGGGGTACAACGGGTTGAAGGTCCAAATTCAATATGAGGATACAAATGTGTATAATAAACTTGGATATTACAATGTAAACATGGTTTACAAGGACACTTCCTGGCTTAAAAAACATACAAAACTGTTTGTTTTTTGTTTGTTTGTTTGTTTTTTAATTTAAAAAAAATGCAGACAGTTTTCTGTGATGGGTATGTTTAGTTTGATTTGTTGTTTGATTAACATTAAAAACACAGACAGCAGGAATAGGCTTCTTTCCCTCTAAGACATAATGCACGATCCGGTAGGGGGAGACCGGGGTCAATTGTAACAAATTTTGGTCATATCATCATTACTCAAAAACCTTTAGAAATATTTGGATACAATTTTTATGTAAGTAACTTGTATCTGTGTTCTACTTGTTAACAGTCACCAAATGTTTTTACAAGCAATGTTAGAGTCACAATATTGAGACCCGCCCCCTTTAGTTACTGTTGCTATGTCCGACAAGCCATGCCACTCTCAGACCACATGTTCTCACGCAGTGAAAAATACATCGCGGAGCAAAGAGGACACTGACAACGCGTCGACAGGCAAGACAGAGCAGGTTACTTTTTATATGAAATTTCAAATTTTGTCATTTTTAAGGAAATTTAAACAATAAATACCATTTTGTGGCTCTTTAATGTGTCGTGTATGATTGCTGTAGTGCCTCAGTTCAAGCTGCTCGTGAACCAATCATCTCTACCTACTAGTTAATTTATAGCATCAAATAAACATGAATGAACATAATAAGAAATGTTTCAACCACGGAAAGATTTCGACACCATTTTTGTACACACAAGTCCACCTACGTTATTCTACTAACTCCCCTGACTGCTTTGTCGGACAAAATGGCGGATTCGGTGTTATGATTGGTTAGATCGACTGTCAATCAAACTCCTGGCGAAGGGCCAATTGTAATGCAGTGTTACAATTGCCCCCGACTGTATCACCCTATGATAAGCTACCCTTCTAGCTAGAAACAACAAAGCTAATGTTTGACAAAGATATCCAATGTTAGACAACAGAATGGTCATCAAAACAAGACAGATTTAAATTAATAGACATTAATGGTTAAGACAGTATGATAAAAATACTGTTGATGAAAAAACTTTTTGCTTTTGAACGTTTAATGCAAGGCTTTAATGAGTTTAGTTTTAACACACATAGCAACTTGCGCTGTTCAGGTCTCACCTGCCCGTGCGCCATCAGCAACCAGGTGATGACGGCGTAAATGGCTGGTCATATCCGAGTATAGGGCACTTGCAGTGAACCAAGTTTACAAAGAGTGACAGTTTTGTCCACGCTTTTTGATCATCGCTGTTGTAACGTTTTGGGAACCTGGAATGCTTATTCATCGACTTAAACATACATTATCCGAACTCTGTCTGTGTTTTACACGTTGCTATTTTCAATAAACCATACTAGCCTATAGATTCGAGATGAATCGCGGTGCAAGCGCGTGCCGAACCGTTAGTGAAGAACGGTACGGTTCGATTTTTTTTTTTACCGAGAACAGTTGCACCCCTGATAGATAGATATATAGATAGATAGACAGACAGACAGCCCACTGTCCATGCCACCATTTGAAATTTGGGGAAGAGCTCTGATGTCAATGAAAGCCTTCAAAAACCTTATAGGTCTATTACATAATATTACAAAAAAGCATTTATGAATACTTAATGATTGACTAAAAATAATCACCTGAAGTCTTTTACTGAGTGGGAAGCCACCCACTGAATTCTCGCTATGCAATAATGATCTATGGACATTTCAGAGTCTCTGATAACCACAGCTCTGCTCCACAGAACTGGAGTGCTTTTGCACCACCACATTTTAATTTTATTCTAATCTTCTCTGTTCCACAGGGAGCATAACATGTAATTAAACTTTATGGAATTGCCTTGCATCTTATGCAAGATAACATTATGTTATACAAAAGCCCCCTCAAAGACTGGCACAATCAAAAACACCCACCAACAAAGTCCTATACATGCACATACCACATGTACTGTACCTCACACATGTGTATGGTATATATATTGTAATTTTATCATTTTAAATAGTTGTGTAATTTGTAACTCATTCATAAATATGTGATTCAAAACATCGTCATCATGAAGTCTGTGCTATGCAATTCACATTCAATATTTCCATGTGTAATATTCAATCTTTAATACATGTACGTAATTATTGTATTAGAGTTTTAAATATTATTATTATTATATTAAACAATATTTTGACATTGTTCTAGTCACAAAGGCACAGCACTATGCAAGAACATACAGGCTATTCAACATCGCCAATATAGCTGACAAAGAATAAACCCTGAATCTCTCTTTCAGGTTGACCATTTCAAACCATCTCCACATGTTGCCTCTTCACAGCAGGTTCAAGCCAACAGACGTCTATCAATACTCTCCTGTGCATTCTGGAGCTGAGGCAGTCCTTTGAGACCACTCCTCTGTCTATCCTTCCTTCTGACCTATTTTTCCTTGATTGATTTTCTTTATTCCTTCCTTCCTGTTGTTTTGCTTGTGAGTGAGTCTCCATCACTTTATGATGTCGGAGGGGACAGCAGCTATTTGACTAAATATTTGGCAAAACTTGTTTGTTTTGGGTTGATTTGTCAACTTGGAGATTTGTAAACGAGCTGAGAGCTGAATCATGCAGGATTGTGGAAAAGCTTAAGTCTTCACCAGTATAGCTGGTAAATGCAAGGCCATAACCATGTATTTGTGATTTAGGAGAACAAAATGTAACAATATAAGCACCAATCTAAATTGCTTAATAACAAATAGGCCTACAGCAGTGGTTTTCAACCTGTGGGCCGCGACCCACTAGGGGTCCTCAGTGATCCTCCAGGGGGGCCGCGAGATATATTAATATATTTAAATTAATTTTAAGTTAATTAATTAATTTAATTATTAATATGTTACATTAAAAAAAATTAAATTAATAAAAAAATACATTTAAAACAAGGCACCACCTCTCTCGTACTTATTCTGTGATTGTTTCGGTTCAGCCCAGGCCGTTTCTCATCGTACTGCTGTGAAATACAGATTGAACGGTGGTTTAAAACGCAAACTGTCTCATTTGGAAAAAGAAAACCAGTGTCGCTAAAAAGGTTTTGATGGATGGCGATTGTAATGAAGGTCAAGATGATTACAGTGACATACAGCAGTCGTTCATAAGGCATGTGCGAGTCCGTTATTATGCGCAAACAAACCGCACGTGCGCTCTCGACTCACTGATCGATATAACATCGTATTTCTGCATGAACACAGTTCAATATATTCAAGTAGTTGTCAAAATTAATGTACTGTGAGTGTTTTATAATGGACGCTCGCCGAACACGCATGTTTTGGAGAAGTTTGAGAGGATCAGTGGTGTTATGTGTGTTTAATAATTTTGAATGAATCTGCAAAGTATTTCAATTCAGTCCTTTGGTATCTCCCTTTGGTCTTGTTCGGCATGGCACGTTGACTTGTGCTTATTTGTTTAAGTTACTATATAACTGAGCAGAGTAAGTACTTTTAAGTGTGTAAAGAACACACACACACAATAATACAGAAAAATGTAGTTTAACATTTATATGAATGTATAAGGTAAGCATATATTTTTAGATGCTATGATTACCTTTTCTCTTAAATTTTTTAATTGTTTTTAATCACCATTTTACTTTCACCTAAATGGTCCAGTGGTATGACAACTGAATTTTATCATAAAAAACAAAATAAAATAAAAAATCATGCATTTTATAAATAATTGTCTAACTTGTTCAGAATAGTATAGCATTATATAGCATGCACACAAAAGTAAAAAGTATGGTAACACTTTATTTCCATAGCTCACTATAGACGTATAGACATTCTAACTACAAGTAACTTCATCTACATATCAACTACATATATACATATCAAGAAAAAAAAAATCCATATTTAACAAGTTATGAAGTAAAATATCTAACTTCCACCAGATCGCCTTCCGTATTCAAGTTACGAAAAAAAATGGAACTGGCGTAGTGTCAGTTAAGCTTTTTAGGTATGGCGTAGGACGTAGCGTAAGCTTTTTGAACTGCGAGAGGCATTGCGCTTTCTTCCTAAGCTGAATACGTAAGGCGGTCTGGCAGAAGCTAGATATTTTACTTCATAACTTGCTAAATATGGATTTTTTTATTTTTACACAAAGCATCACTTTACTTCAGAAGGCTTTTATTAACTCCCCGGAGCCATGTGGAGTATGTTTATGATGGATGGATGTGCATGTAAGCACTTCAGCTCATACTCGTTGGTATCGCTCACTGCCATCATAAAGCTCAGATGCATCAGGATATTTATTAATATATCTCCTATTGTGTTCATCAGAAAGAAGAAAGTCATATACACATAGGATGGATTGAAGGTGAGTAAAGCTTGGGGTCATTTTCATTTGAAAGTGAACTAATCCTTTAATATTTGCTCACACTTAATTTTGATGCTCACGTGTCAAGTTTTTTTCTAAGGCATGTTTTAAAAAGCTACTTAAATGCCCTAAAGGCCTAATCCTGGCTTAACCTAAGCCCTGTATGTGAAACTGGGCCTGAGAGTTAGTTGAAATTAGTTACTTATGAGCATATTAATACTATACTATTATATAGACATTCTATATAGTTGTTACATCTCCACTCTGTTTTGGACTTGTGTTGTTCCATTTCCTGCCACTAGTTTATCTCCATGGTTACTGATCACCCCAATCATCACATTCAGCTGTGTTCATTCACCCTCCTTGTATCCCTGTGTATATAAACCCTGTTCAGTATTGTCTGGTATCGTTTGGATGTTAGTGTGTGTATCTCCTGTGTTCCTGTATGCTCCTTTGGATTCTCTAGTAAAGTTTGACTCTTGTTATTATATTCCTCTTCGTGCGTGTTTCTACACACCTATACTGTAACAATAGTAGACTGTCTAAAGTGAACAATTGAAATAAAATGTAACCAAAAGCATTTTATGTCGACTTCGGTATGCAAAAATATTGCTGTTGTTTAATTTCCATAAATTTCTACAGCATGCATGGCTACGCAGTTGTGCTGTGGGACTGAAGATGTGTTAATCCTTTTTTTTTTTTTATAACTTTTTCCCACATTTTGCAAACGCAGTCCATCTGTGTCCCTTACTCTCCCTTTGCCACCCATGCTTGTTTTGCCAGAACTCTTCATACTCTCATATCCCTGTACACACATTCACACACATACATCCTCCCACACTCTCTTGAACAGACTCACTTTCACAACAATTCCTATTTGTGCTGGTCTCAAATGTAAACATGGAAAAGTTCCCAGATATTCACTTATGATGACCTTGTGTGACCCCATTAATAAAATCATCTGTTCACAGCACTACAAACATCATAAAAATTGCATGATCGAGGATTAGCATGCAGACAATATAGAGGTCAACAATCACATGAGGATGCAGATACTGCAAACACATATTTAGCTTTTGAAATGAATGTCCAACCTCTGTCAGCAACCGGAGGAGACAGCATACTGTAAGTGGATTTGTGTCTTCTCTCATTTGTTTTGTAGCGCAGTTGTCGCTGCTAGGAAACATTGTTTTGTTTATTGTGCTCATGTATTTACGTCACGTTGCTGAATTTGCGTTTGTTAGCCGTGGCCAAAGCAGCTAACTCCAAGAGAGTGTAACAAGTATGTTTGGCAAAGAATATCACAAATATACTACTACAACATATAATCCAAATATAGCAAATATGCAAACAATAAAATAATACAAACAATGCAAAAAAACCCCATACTATATATAAAAAATAAAAATAAAAATTCTTCATTTATACCATCAGGGAATAAAGACTTAAGTTCAAAAATCCAAAAGGCCTCCATTTGTAACAATTTCTTGTTTCGGTGTCCACCTCTTCTATAAGGTAAAATCCACTTAATGCCCAGGAACTTCATGTCCGACAAAGAATGTTTAGCAAATTTGAAGTGACGATAAATTGGAGATGTATCATCCTGTCGCCTAATAGCACTTGTATGTTCAATGGTTCCGGTGCGTAATGCATGTATGGTCTTACCGACATATAACAATGAGCATGGACACATGATGATATAAATCACATATACTCTTGTAAGTAATCAGCTGTCTGACCTTGTATGTTTTCAATGTACGATGATGTGTGAATGATTTACATTTGGCATGTTTAGTACAAGAAATACAATTGCAACATGGGAAGTTACCCTGGGCATCAACAAGAGTGGTCGGAGAGGAGATGTAAGTATCCACAAGGACATGTTTATCCCTCAACCTAGAGCTCCTGGAAAAAACACAAAGTGGTTGATCACTAAATACATTCAGTAACTGAGGATCACTTTGAATAATGTGCCAATAACTCATAATAATCCTCCTAATGTCATTACTCAATGGATTATAAGTGGATTTAAAGACACACAAGAAACTCTTATTCCTTTTATTCATAATAGAGTTGCTAGCCTCCTGTTCATATAGAGTGTGAACTTTCACAACTGCAGTATCAAGCCATCCCCATATCCCTGGGATATCCCTGTGACTGTGTTATCCAAAAAGTTGACATTAGTGGTACCCACATGATAAGTGAATTTGATCAAAGGTCTTAAACAATTCATATATAAAGCAAATGCTGCAAAGCCCCTTTCAGAGCCTTTGTAAATAAAGCAATCATCAATATATCTCTTAAAAAGAATAATGTTATCAAAAAAGGAAAACCTCTGTTTTCAAATAAAAAATATTTTTTGGTAAGTACCATTTCAGCCATTTCAGTGATGAATTTAGTTTGAATGCAGTCATCATCAACACGTTAATTAAGAAAATGTTTTAAAACTAATAGACCTTCACAATGTGGAATATTTGCATACAGAGGGGTCATGTCCATAGTTGCTAATAAAACATCCTGCTGAACATCTTGTATTGTAGATAGGCATTGCAGAAAATCTGAGGAGAGTACTCCTCTCGTAGTTCTTGGAGACTTCAACATCCACCTAGAAAAACCTCAGGCTGCTGACTTCCATATTTCGCTTGCCTCGTCTGACCTCAAGCGAGTGTCTACTGCGGCTAGTCACAAATCAGGTAACCAACTGGACCTTATATACATGCGCTGCTGCTCCACTGACCATATGCTGGTCACTCCACTGCACACCTCAGATCACTTCCTCCTCACTCTTAACCTCAACCTGGCTCAGGACACAACACACACTCCTACACAGGTCACCTTTCAGCGTAACCTATGCTCAGTCTCACCCTCCCGCCTATCCTCTTTGGTCTCGTCCACACTTCCTCCCCCTAATAAGCTTTCATAGATACTAACAGTGCAACTGATACTCTTCTCTTCACTCTAACATCTTGCTCAGACAACTTCTGCCCCCTTTCATCTGGGTCAGCCCATGCCACCCCCACTGCCCCCTGACTATCTGATGTTCTCTGTGAGCATCGTTCTAAACTCAGGGCTGCAGAAAGGAAGTGGCGAAAAATCAAAGATCCCACTGAACTTGGTTTGTTTCTATCCCTTCTCTGCTAATGTCTCTACTGCTAAAATGACTTACTACCACAGCAAAATTAACAATTCTTTTGACTCTTGAATGCTTTTCAAAACCTTCTCCTCTCTTCTTAACCCTTCTTCTCCCCCTCCATCAACCCTAACAGCTGACGACTTTGCCACATTCTTCATAAATAAAACCATCAGCAGCCAATTTTCCACACCACAAATCGACATGCACATCTTAACAGATAATACAGACGTTCTCCTCTCCTTCTCTCCGCTCTCGGAGGCAGAAGTCTCCAAATTCATCCTCTCCAATCACCTTACTACCTGTCCGCTTGATCCTTTCCCCACTCATCTCCTTTAAGCCATTTCTTCTTCAGTTGTACCCAAACTCACTCATATCATCAACACCTCACTTCACACTGGTACCATACAGCATTTAAGCAGGCTCAGGTAACCCCACTGCTTAAGAAACCCACTCTGAATCCAGTACATCTAGAAAATTACAGACCAGTCTCCCTTCTTCACCAAACACTTGAACAAGTCTTTTTCAACCAAGTCTCTACCTTTCTTACACAGAACAACCTCCTGGACAACAACCAGTCTGGTTTCAAAAGTGGCCACTTAACTGAGACTGCCCTGCTCTCGGTTATTGAAGACTGGCAAGAGCAGCTTCCAAATCCTCAGTGCTCATCTTGCTGGATCTGTCTGCTGCTTTTGACACAACCACCAGATCCTCCTGTCAACCCTCAAGACAAAGGGCATCTCAGGAACCACACTCCAATGATTCAAGTCTTACCTCTCAGGTAGGTCCTTCAGGCTGTCGTGGAGGGGTGAGGTGTCTAAGTCGCAACAACTAGCTACTGGGGTACCTCAGGGCTCAGTGCTTAGACCACTTCTCTTCTCTATCTGCATGTCATCACTAGGATTTGTCATTCAGAACCATGGGTTTCCTATCACTGCTATGCTGATGACACACAACTCTACCTCTTACTCCAACCAGATAATCCAACAGTATCTGCTTGCATCTTAGCCTGCCTGACAGACATTTCTTGCTGAGTGGTCTTTAACAAGCTTAAGAGAGCACACATCACACCTCTCCTCAAAAAATTGCACTGGTTGCCAATTGCCACTCCCATCAAATTCAAGGCTCTGACGTTTGCCTGCAGAACAACCACTGGCTCTGCACCACTATACCTAAACTTACTACTTCAAACCTATATGCCATCCAGAAGCTTACAATGTGCAAGTGGTGGTGCCGCCATCTTAAAGAGGCACAAAATCCCTTTCACCTTTTACCTTTACCCTGACTGTTCCAAGCAGGTGAAATTACTAGCCCATCTCAACCCGAGCTGGTGAGTCTTTAGCCGTTTTCAAGAAACTGCTGAAGACGTATCTTTTTTTGGCAACACTTGACCCACTAATACTAACACTGACTATTCTACATTTTTTATTAATAATAATAATAATAATACAAACTTGCTACATGTACTGTGCTAGTCTAACTCGGACTGGTCACGGCACTTGCATATGTTCAACAAATAAAAAATAGAGATAGTAATGATAAACAAATGATAAAGCTTGGGTTGTTAAATATTAGATCCCTTTCATCAAAATCACTTATTGTAAATGATATTATCACAGACAATAATCTAGATATGCTGTGTTTGACAGAAACTTGGCTAAAACCGGACGATTACATTACTTTAAATGAGTCTAGCCCTCAAGGTTATGATTATCGACACAATCCTCGTCAGAAAGGCAAAGGAGGAGGTGTTGCTGTAATTTATAGTAATATTTATAGTATTAGTCAAAAGTCTCTCAAATATAATTCCTTCGAAGTGATGGTACTTTACGTAACATTATGTAAGTTGACATTTGTGTTGGCTACTGTATACAGGCCACCAGGACACCATACAGACTTTATCAAAGAATTTGCTGATTTTCTATCGGAGTTAGTACTAGCAGCAGATAAAGTACTTGTTGTTGGTGACTTTAATATCCATGTAGATAATGAAAAAGACTCATTGGGATTGGCATTTGCAGATATACTAAACTCTATTGGTGTTAGACAACACGTGTCAGGACCCACTCATTGTCGTAACCATACCTTAGATCTAATATTGTCATATGGAATTGATATTGATGCCGTTGAAATTCTGCAGCAGAGTGACGACATCTCAGATCATTACCTAGTCTCGTGTATACTACATTTAGTCAAAACAGCTAAACTGCCTCCCTGCCATAAATTTGGTAGAACCATCACTTCTACCACTAAAGAACGCTTTATAAATAATCTTCCTGATCAGTTTCATCGCCTTAGCATGCCAGACAGCTTAGAAGACCTCGATGTTGCAACGGAAACTATTGCCTCTGTCTTTTCAAGCACATTAGACTCAGTTGCTCCTTTGCGTTTAAAAAAGATTAAGGAAATTAATCCAACGCCATGGTACAACGAGCACACTCAGGCCCTAAAGGTAGCAGCCAGAAAAATGGAACGCAGCTGGAAGAAAACAAAACTAGAAGTATTTCGCATTTTGTGGAGGGAGAGAATGGTTGAGTACAGAAAGGCCTTAAAATCTGCTAGATCTGCCTATTTTTCTAAACTTTTAGAAGAAAATAAACAAAACCCTAGGTATTTATTTGATACAGTGGCTAAATTAACAAGAAATAAAACTTCAACTTCTGATGTTTCCAAAGAGCACAGCAGTGATGACTTCATGAACTTCTTTACTTGCAAGATTGATAATATTAGAAAAAAAATTATAACCACGCAACCGTCTACTACAGTATTGCGTCAGACGGTGCATTGTAGTATCCCTGAGGAAAAATTCAATTCATTTACTCCTTTAAGAGAGGAAGAACTGTCTAAACTTGTTAAATCGTCAAAATCGACAACATGTATGTTAGACCCTATACCAACTAAGCTATTGAAAGAGATGCTTCCAGAGGTCATAGATCCTCTTCTTAATATCGTTAATTCATCTTTATCACTAGGATACGTACCAAAAACTTTTAAGTTGGCTATTATTAAACCTCTTATTAAAAAACCACAACTTGATCCTAGAGAATTAGTCAATTACAGGCCAATCTCAAATCTCACTTTTCTGTCAAAAATACTAGAAAAGGCAGTATCATCACAACTATGTTCCTTTTTAGAAAGAACTAGTATCTATGAGGATTTCCAGTCAGGATTTAGACCATACCATAGTACTGAAACTGCTCTCATTAGAGTTACTAATGATTTGCTCTTATCATCAGATCGTGGTTGTATCTCTCTATTAGTGTTACTGGATCTTAGTGCTGCATTTGACACTATTGATCATAATATTCTTTTAAATAGACTCGAAAATTATGTTGGCATTAGTGGAATTGCATTGTCATGGTTCAAATCATACTTATCTGACCGTTATCAGTTTGTAGAAGTAAATGAAGAGAGGTCATATCGATCACAAGTTGAATATGGAGTACCGCAAGGCTCGGTACTAGGACCATTGCTTTTCAATCTGTACATGCTACCCTTAGGAGATATCATCAGGAAGCATGGTGTTAGTTTTCACTGTTACGCTGATGATACTCAGCTCTATATTTCTTCGCGCCCTGACGAAACTTACCAATTCACAAAATTAACGGAATGCATAGCTGATATAAAAAATTGGATGACCAGTAATTTCCTACTACTAAATTCAGAAAAAACAGATATTCTAATTTTTGGACCAAAAACTTCCTCACGTAATAACCTAGAATACTGTCTAACACTTGATGGCTGCTCTGTTAAGTCTTCGTCGTCAGTTAGGAACCTGGGTGTGCTCTTTGATACCAATCTTTCATTTGAAGGCCATGTTTCTAGCATCTGTAAAACCGCATTCTTCCATCTTAAAAATATATCTAAATTACGACATATGCTCTCGATGACAAATGCAGAACAGTTAGTTCATGCATTCATGACCTCAAGGCTAGATTACTGTAACGCTCTACTAGGTGGTTGTTCTGCTCGCCTGATAAATAAACTACAGCTCGTACAAAATGCAGCAGCTAGAGTTCTTACTAGAACTAGGAAATATGACCATATCAGCCCGGTTCTGTCAACACTGCATTGGCTTCCTGTTAAACATCGTATAGATTTTAAAATCTTGCTAATTACCTACAAAGCACTAAATGGTTTAGCTCCCCAGTACCTGAGCGAGCTCTTAATGCATTATAGTCCTTCGCGTCTATTACGATCTCAGAATTCAGGCCAGCTAATAATACCTAGAATATCAAAATCAACTGCAGGTGGTAGATCCTTCTCCTATTTGGCACCTAAACTCTGGAACAATCTTCCTAGCATTGTTCGGGAAGCAGACACACTCTGTCAGTTTAAATCTAAACTAAAAACACATCTCTTTAACCTGGCATACACATAACACATTATCAATTTATTTTTTCAAATCCGTTAAAGGATTATTAGGCTGCATAAATTAGGTCAGCCGGAACCGGGAACACTTCCAATAACACCAGATGTACTCGTTACATCAGAAGAAGAATGGCATCTACGCTAATATTAGTCTTTCTGTTTATCCCGAGGTTTACCGTAGTCAGCCGGATCCGGGCCGTATCCGGGTGAGATCGAGGACCTGCACCATGACACAACCACAACACAGCCCTGAAGTATCTGCAGAGATTGAGTCAACTAGATCATCCACTATGAAGGCCTCATCAACATGACAACCAGTGGCACATCTCCTCAACAACCATCCATACCGGTGTGATGAATACGATCCTCAACTTGATGGAACTGAATTAAACACTTTGAATGTTGCGATCATATCTGACTTATGATAGCAGCCTGAGTCGTAACAAAGCACTGTTCGCCAGAGGAGAACTGGCCCCCCGACTAAGCCTGGTTTCTCCCAAGGTTTTTTCTCCATTTTAACACCTGTTTGCCACCTGATGTCACCTGTTGGAGTTTGGGTTCCTTGCCGCTGTCGCCTTTGGCTTGCTTAGTTGGGGACACTTGACAATTGACATTTGATATTCAACAGTGCTTTGATCTGCCTGCATTGACACTATTCCTTACGAGCTGCTGTGCAGCCAAAATAATGTACCAGTTATCACTGTAAAGCTGCTTTGACACAATCTACATTGTAAAAAGCGCTATATAAATAATGGTGACTTGACTTGACTTGACTTGACTTGACTTGACTTGTTGCCCTATCGTTGGTTTGATTGCTTCGATTGCTCTCCTCATTTGTAAGTCGCTTTGGATAAAAGCGTCTGCTAAATGATTAAATGTACATGTAAATGTTTTAAGACCTCAAATGAGTGAAAATTGTGGGGAGCAGATATGAAAAGAACATGTCAAGAACATGTCATATCCTGAAAATGTCAAAAAAAAAAAAAAAAAACATGTTTTGTTTTTATCCGTAAATATTTTAAAACCTCTTTCTACATGCTCGGTCAATTCGGTCAATGACGCCATGCTGTGTAAAAAAAAAAATTCAGTCAAAAAACTGAGATCATTTTATACGGTTAGCAGGGCCTGTCAGGTTTACTTCTCATCATGATGTAACATACAGTAGAAAACAGGTTATGCAATCAACAAATTACTTGTTGTGCATCTAAAACTATTTCTTTTTCATCTAATGTGACAGATCCTTTCTGGTACATAATGGCCACTTTTCATTTCCTGATGTACAATCTCAAGTCCTGTCTTACTTTTTTCATTCAATATCCTTAGTTAGATCACGGAAAGAAAACTTTCAACTTGTTTTGATTAACATTGGGTACACCAATTCTTAACCAGCAGGCTATACCATTTAAAAACAATCTAAGCAAACCTTTAAAAACAAATGTATTTGCTGTTTTCAGCTTACTTTAAAGTCTAAATAAAAGACTAGGTATTCACGGAACCATTTTTATATACTTCAACAGCATCTTTTTCTTATGTTTTTGCTTTAGTTTGTACACCTGTTTCTAACCAAATTTCTATTGGCAGAAAATATGATGATTATAATACTGTAAATCACTCAATCCCTTTCTATTTTCTTAACAACAATTGTTTTAATTTAATTTAATTTCTTTGCCCTAGCTCCAAAACAAAGCACTGAATTGCTGAGCCAAGACACTCTCATTGCTGGCAAACAATGCTGGCAATAAATGAAAACATCAACAAGACAGTTTATATTGTTATGCACAGAAATGCATTCTTTTTCTTCCCTTTAAAATGTAAGTTTAAATAGATATTTTAAACAATACCCTGTTGCCACTGTTGGCACAGCACACACTCACAAAGACAGCTGATCCATTTAAAAGGATTTCTATATTGTGGAAACTAGAATGAATGTTGACAGTGAATTGCCACTGACAAACTGCCACTGACAAGACCAACAGAATACACAAACTTAATCTGACTGAATAGTTCACCAATGAGTGATTACATGTATGCACATGAACGCTTGCTTCCTCATATGTGAGAGAAGGATAAACTCTTTGTGTCTTAGGTGACCAACATCAATATTTTGAATGTCGTGCAACTGGTAGTGTAGCAACAGTATATTTTCAAATGAAGTCAGAGGAAATTGAATGCATTTTTCTGTCGGAAGTCACTTTTTAGTGGCATCACTATTATTATTATTCATGCTTTTTCTTCCTGTTCTACCACAAAAAAAAGTGCACAATTTGTGTTACGCACATGAAAACTCAAATCATATAGTTTGGTGAGTTTTTTTCCGACTTGGACCAGGCAAACACCCTAGCAACAACGTAGGAAGTACATGGCAACGTATAGCAAGAAAAATGGTAGTGGATTCATTTCAAACTGTCAAATTATAACATTCCTTTACTTCTCATAGTTTCTTCAGAAAATCTCATTAGAATGTACATATCAAGTGGAAGAAACTGCGAACAAGGAAGCAAACAATGCAGTCTAAGTCATCCAAGTAATCTATTCTACAAATGAGGCTCTATAATATTGTTCTGACTCTTGAACAAAAAAGTGTCGCATACCTGTATTCACCTCTTGACTACTGATCCACCTCGTTCCTGGAAACCTGTGGGAAAATTCAATTTGCTCTCATAAAGCTGTGAATCCAATGCTAATTGTAAAAAATTACATACTGTGTTACTTATTCTTTTATCTGTTTTCCAAAAGACAACAAACTGCAAGGTGCAAGTGCCTTACTCTCCCACTCATCCTGGAGATGATCTCAGTGTTTCTCTCCAAATCTGAATATCACAGCCCACACAATGTCTAGCACAAGACAAGCTGACAATATGAATAAGTCAAAGGCTAAAGTGACCAAAAATCATTAAAAAAAACAAAACAAAAAAACAAAAAAAAACAAAGAAACCAATCAGAGAAAATTCTATGTAGAATAATTAGAAATCGTTTGAAAAATGGGGAGATGCATAGAATGTTGTAGGATGTAGACATTGTATAAAAAGCAGCAGCACTGTAGTAGCAGTTTTGCTGTTGTTTTTATCATTATTATAAATCCAACATCCACCTTGCACACACAGACAGACTAAATTTGACATCCGTATACTGCAACATGTGAGACTTCATTTTTTTCCCCTAAGGCTGTTGGATTGTGGTCTCATAACACCTGAACCAAAACATGATCTGAATTCTGGCGGGTAAAATGTGTGATTGAATAAAATGTCCTGACACTAGTCTCACTGACTGCCAGACTGGATTCTCCATCCCTATGAAGTGTGGTTTATAGCCTCAAGCCAAAAGCAGGTGATTATTCTAGCCAGAGAGGAGCAAAACCCAAAGGCTTCCAATGTCATAGAAAGTTCAGACATTTGGCAATGAAGTCTGTGAATTTTAATTGCTAAACAGAAAGAGTTCTGCCCTTAGTTGACAGGAAAACAGAAAAGAGAGTGCACTATTCAAGACAGGTGTATGCGAAGAGTAGTATTTAAAATATTTTGCAAATATTTTATTATCATAATGATAATACATAGAAAATATATTAAAATAATAAATTTTAATATATTATATGATAAATATATACTATATGTGTCACGGACAGGCTCCACCTTCACACTATCTCAACGTTCACCGTCTCCTGAATATTAATCACTGCCACGTTATTCATCACAGCACTCATTTTCACCCACATATAAGCCTGCACTCGACACACAGTCAATGTCTGGTCTCAACTAGGACTATCCAAAGTTTCTGATGCTTGACTTACCAGAAGCTTTTACCTCCAGCGTCGTTCACCACATTGTTTTCCCTGTTGATCCTCCTTCTCGCTCCAGTCTCTAAATTTGCTCCTTCCAACCTGTAAGACAAAGAGGCATTATACTTGTGAAGTATCAGCAACCTATTGGTGTGTGCGTGTGTGTGTGTGTGTGGTGCTAGCTCACCTTTGAAGGACTAATCATCTGCTCACTATCCCTGCTTCTGTCACTTCTGTTGTTGTGCATTGAAGTTTACTCACCATTTGATCACTACATCATTCTGTGTTGTTGTTACTTATCATCTGTGAAGTCTGTGTTTCCTATATACAGGTGCTGGTCATATAATTAGAATATCATCAAAAAGTTGATTTATTTCACTAATTCCATTCAAAAAGTGAAACTTGTATATTATATTCATTCATTACACACAGATTGATATATTTCTTTTAATTTTGATGATTGTGATTATAACTGACAACTAAGGAAAATCCCAAATTCAGTATCTCAGAAAATTAGAATATAGTGAAAAGTTTCAATATTGAAGACACCTGGTGCCACACTCTAATCAGCTAATTAACTCAAAACACCTGCAAAGGCCTTTAAATGGCCTCTCAGTCTAGTTCTGTAGGCTACACAATCATGGGGAAGACTGCTGACTTGACAGTTGTCCAAAAGATGACCATTGACACCTTGCACAGGGAGGGCAAGACACAAAAGGTCATTGAAAAAGAGGCTGGCTGTTCACAGAGCTGTCCAAGCACATTAATAGAGAGGCGAAGGGAAGGAAAAGATGTGGTAGAAAAAAGTGTACAAGCGATAGGGATAACCACACCCTGGAGAGGATTGTGAAACAAAACCCATTCAAAAATGTGGGGGAGATTTACAAAGAGTGGACTGCAGCTGGAGTCAGTGCTTCAAGAACCACTACGCACAGACGTATGCAAGACATGGGTTTCAGCTGTCGCATTCCTTCTGTCAAGCCACTCTTGAACAACAGACAGCATCTCACCTGGGCTAAAGACAAAAAGGACTGGACTGCTGCTGAGTGGTCCAAAGTTATGTTCTCTGATGAAAGTAAATTTTGCATTTCCTTTGGAAATCAGGGTCCCAGAGTCTGGAGGAAGAGAGGAGAGGCACACAATCCACGTTGCTTGAGGTCCAGTGTAAAGTTTCCACAGTCAGTGATGGTTTGGGGTGCCATGTCATCTGCTGGTGTTGGTCCACTGTGTTTTCTGAGGTCCAAGGTCAACGCAGCCGTATACCAGGAAGTTTTAGAGCACTTCATGCTTCCTGCTGCTGACCAACTTTATCGAGATGCAGATTTCATTTTCCAACGGGACTTGGCACCTGCACACAGTGCCAAAGCTACCAGTACCTGGTTTAGGACCATGGTATCCCTGTTCTTGGCCAGCAAACTCGCCTGACCTTAACCCCATAGAAAATCTATGGGGTATTATGAAGAGGAAGATGCGATATGCCAGACCCAACAATGCAGAAAAGCTGAAGGCCACTATCAGAGCAACCTGGGCTCTTATAACACCTGCGCAGTGCCACAGACTGATCGACTCCATGCCACGCCGCATTGCTGCAGTAATTCAGGCAAAAGGAGCCCCAACTAAGTACTGAGTGTTGTACATGTTCATACTTTTCATGTTCATACTTTTCAGTTGGCCAAGATTTCTAAAAATCCTTTTTTTGTATTGGTCTTAAGTAATATTCTAATTTTCTGAGATACTGAATTTGGGATTTTCCTTAGTTGTCAGTTATAATCATCAAAATTAAAAGAAATAAACATTTGAAATATATCAGTCTGTGTGTAATGAATGAATATTATATCCATTCACTTTTTTAATGGAATTAGTGAAATAAATCAACTTTTTGATGATATTCTAATTATATGACCAGCACCTGTATATATAATATAATATGGTATATGCAGTATTTAATAATATTTACACAATATTGGAAAATAAAAAGATATAAAGGAGGTGGGCTCTAGGCCGGTTTCACAGACAGGGCTTAGTTTAAGCCAGGATTAGGCCTTAGTTCAATTACGGCATTTAAGTAGCTTTTATAAACATGCCTTAGAAAAAAAAAAACATTATTGGTGTGCATCTTGAGACAAAACAATGGTTCTGACATATTTTAAGATATATCAGTGCAAGTTGCTTTCAGTTAAAACAGCTCAAACATGCATTTAAGCCTGGCTTGGCTTAAACTGGGGGCTCTATATATAAACATTAGATGAAAAAAAAAATGATACTAACAAAACTTAGAATTGTTGCCTTCTAACTGAATTAAGCTGAAGTATTAAAATTACTAAAACTGAAATAAAGTTTAAAAAAGTAAAGCTTTATAGAAATATTAAAATAATAACTAATAAAATCAAATCAAATAATTACTGAATATTAAACTAAAATTAAAATTGAAAATGATAAAAAAAAAGAAAAAAACAATAATAAATAAATAAAAGCTACTTCAAAATATTAATAAATGCCATAATAGTAAATAGTATTTATACTTTAACCAACCAGGGGCCATGCGGTATAAACTTAGCCACTACGTTAAGACTGTCTTAAAGGATTAGTTCACTTTTAAATGAAAATTCACTGTATTCACTCTCAAGCCATCCTAGGTGTATATGACTTTTTTCTTTCTGATGATCACAATCTGAGAAATATTAATAAATATCCTGACACATCTGAGCTTTATAATGGCAGTGAACAAAGGTCACAAGTATGAACTGCCTCCATCCACATCCATCCATCATAAACATACTTCACACGGCTCCGGGGAGTTAATAAAGGTACTAAATAAAGGTAATAAATAGAACCAGCCTTGAAGAAAAAAAATAGATGACTAACTTTTAAGAACAGTCTAAGCAGTTTATGCAACTGGCCACTGAACACCCTAGCAACCACCTAGCAACACCTTAGCAACTGCAACTAAACATTGAGGAAACAAGTTTTCTGGACATGACTTGAAAGTTTGAGAACAAATAGAGCAAAATGCTACAAAAAAACAAAAGATTTTATTATTATTATTCATCCAATTCTGTTCTCAGATATTTTGTCTGTCTCATAATGTGCTTAGCTCTAGCCATCACATTTATCCATCACAGTCCACAGTTGCCCAGGCATCCACCTGTTAGATAACAGTCCAGGTATGTGAGACAAACAATACGGTGTAAGGACCAAGATGCTCCATTTGTGGCCTTATCAAAGATCAACAAAGTTTAAAAGGTTGTTTATGCTATATTCTCATTCTCTCTGGTTCTGACACTTGGCATTTCACTGATCTTCTGCTCTAATTAAAAGAAGAGGAGAGGGAGAAGGAGAGAAAAAAAGTGTGAGCAGAAAAAAAAAACAAGGGAAACAGTTGCCAAGGAATCCATCAGTCTATGAAAGACTGCAGTCACAGGAATGAACATTCCCTTCCAGACTATTGAGATATACATTTAGGAACACTAGATACACTGTGACACCAAGTAATTAAATGTTTTTCAGTTCTGTCTTTAATTAAGGCATCAACAAGTGAGGACAGAGAGGTAAACATTGTGTCATGTGCTTCAGCAATTCCTTCAGCAAGGGTGGATGAAACAAAATAGACCTAAATAAAATGACATGTAGCAACTTGACTGTAGAGCTTTAACATAATACCAAAGAAACACAAAGCTCTTTTTATTAAAGGGATGGGGTTAATTCTTTTATAATTTACTCATCCTCATGCCATTCCAAACCCGCATGGACTTACTTTCTTCTGTGCAACAGAAACAGATATTTTTTAAAAATGTTGTCCATACAATGAAAGTCAATGGGGAACAATGTTGTTTTGGACCCCAATGACTTTTATTATACGAACAAAAAAACATTAAAAGCTGATAATAGAACCAATTTATGTGTATGGGCTTTGAAATCAGAAAGAAATGTGCAAATCTGGCATACAGGAGAACTACCTCTCGCCCGCATAAACTTCTTTTGTATGTCCAGACATTCACGGTGGTCCTGTTCCTCCATATTACTGAGCGGTATGTGTACCAGATTGGGCAGCTGCTGATCTTGGATTGCCAGATGCCAGCTGGTGCTCATTCTCCCATTTGAACGTATACATCCTTTCTCTGTGGACCCTTTGCCTGGCCTGTTCACCCTCCCGGTTCACTGTGCTCTGGGTGTACACAACACTGACCATCTGTGGACGGCTCCATCTCAAGCTGCTCTTGGAATGACATGATCTGAACTCAGTGCTGGATGTCCAGTACTGGGAATTAACAGGAGTTATTAAAGTCACCATGAAATCAAAATTGACAAATATTGCTTTGGAATATTGCAGTATTTATAATAAATGATTTATTCAATTCAGTTCAATTAACATTTATTTGTATAGCGCTTTTCACAATACATATAATTTCAAAGCAGCTTTACAGAACATGCGTGTGTCTACATTGCAATTTAGAGTGATCTGTTTTCAGAGGTGACTGTGTCCAAGTACTACACTTCATAAACGTACATATACAAGTCACGCAGTTAGCTAACGTACCCCCAGTTTCACAGACAAGGCTTAAGCTAGTCCTAGACTAAAATGCATGTTTGAGCTTTTTTAACTAAAAGCAACTTGTACTGACATATCTTAAAATATGCCACTGCCATTGTTTTGTCTCAAGATGAACACAAGTGATGTTTTTTTTTTTTCTAGGGTATGTTTATAAATGCTACTTTAATATCCTAATTGAAATAAGGCTTAATCCTGGCTTAGCCTACGCCCTGTCTGTGAAACCGGCCCATAATGTATTAATTTTAGGCAGTAACAAGGAGCTCGTTGAAGTAATTATTACACGTTGTGAACATAATGTATACAATATATAGTTAGCATTGATGCAGGTTGATTCAGAGTTTGCATCATCTAAAGTATTGTGTGAATGCTTGGCTAAAGAGGTGTGTCTTTAATCTAGATTTAAACTGGGAGAGTGTGTCTGAGCATCGAACATCATCAGGAAGGCTATTCCAGAGTTAGGGAGTCAAATGTGAAAATGCTCTTCCTCCTTTAGTGGACTTCCTCCTTAGATATCCTAGGTACAAGGTACGGAGCTAAACCATTTCGGGCTTTATATCAGTAGCAATACATAGTAATCAATATGGAACTGAATAGGTAACCAGTGTAGAGATGATAAAATTGGTGTTATATGATCATATTTTCTTGACCTGGTAACATTTTATTATCCTTGTTTATTGACGATGCAGGACAACCACCTAGTAATATATTACAGTAATCCAGTTTAGAGGTCATGAATGCATAAACTAATATTTCTGCATCAGAAACAGATAGCATGTTCCGTAGTTTAGTGATGTGAGGTGGAAGACGGCTGTTTTTGTAAATATGATTATCGAAAGACAAGTTGCTGTCAAATATAACACCCAGGTCTTTTACTGTAGAGGATGAAGTAACAGTACATCCTTCTAAATGCAGATTGTAGTCTAAGAGATTCTGTGTACAGGTTTTTGGTCCAATAAGTAATACCTCAGTCTTACATGAATTTAATAGAATAAAATGACAGGTTATCCAATATTTTATATCTTTAACACACTCTGTCAACTTGGATAGTTTAGAGAATTCATCTGGTCGTTATGAAATATATAACTGAGTATCATCGGCATAACAGTGGAAACTAATTCCATGTTTTCTTATAATATTACCAAGTGGCAGCATATATACTGAAAATAACAGAGGGCCTAACACCGATCCTTGTGGCACTCCAGAATTTATGACGTTCAGGGATGATTCTAAGGGCCCACACACTTTTGGGCCCCCCAGAGATCGGTTTTATTAGTAGTAACAGTAGTAGTAATGTAGTAGAGATTATAAATATAGTAAATTTATATATATTTATACATTTATTTATATAGTAAATATATATATATATATAATACTTTTTGCACACAAAAAGTATTCTCGTCACTTCATAACATTAAGGTTGAACCACTGTAGTCACATTGACTATTTTAACGATGTTTTTACTACTTTTCTGGACATTAAATGTGGTAATTTTGTTGCTTTCAATGGAGGATAAAAAAAAAAATCTTCGGAAGTCGGATTTAATCAAAATATCTTAACTTGTGTTCTGAAGATGAACGATGGTCTTACGGGTGTGGAACGACATGAGAGTGAGTAATTAATGACAGAAATTTCATTTTTGGGTGAAATAACCCTTTAAACAGGTTGTTTTTTAAAGTTGGTGCTTGAAGTAAAGCTGCTCTTAGGGAATATTATAGACTGTTAATAATGGTTCTTATTATCAAAGCTGAAAACTGTTTTTGCTTCTTAATATTTTTGTGGAAACTGTGATACTTTTATTTGTCAGGATTCTTTGATGAATAGAAAGTTTTAAAGAACAGAAATCTGAAATATAAATAATTTGTAATAATTAAATGTCTTTACTGTCACTTAAATCAATTTATTGTGTCCTTGTTGAATAAAAGTATTAATTTCTATTTAATTAATCTTACCCCTAACTTCTGAATGGCAATATGTCACGTTTTCCACAAAAATATGAAGCAGCACTACTGTTTTCAACATTTATAATAATCAGAAAAGGTTATTTAGCAGCAAATCAGCATATTAGAATGATTTCTGAAGGATTATGTGACACTGAAGACTGGAGCAATGATCAGCTTTGATCACAGGAATAAATTACATTGTACAATATATTCACATAGAAAACTGTATTAATGTTTACTGTATTTTTCACCGCCATATGAATTTTTAATCTCTTTTCCACAGTTGGAGATCTATTCCATAAAATAACAGGAGATGTCAAGCTTCTGAAAGGACAAATAGGCTACTATAATCACTAGAAATGCACCATAAAAACTGTTTTTTTTCTGCACCACATTCCAAGTCTTCTAGACCACACCAGAGCATTGTGTCATATGGACTGATTGTATGGCAAGTGTTGACTTTGGCAATTTGTTACAGGCTACAAACCACTGATTCGAAACAAAAGGTTAGTAAAGCTTCGAAGCTTCATGAAGCAGTGTTGTGAAATCACCCATCACTAGATACTGTTGAATAAAGTCATAATAAGTTGTTTTTAGGCGCACAACAAGTTGTCACAGACACGCCAGGTTCCATCATCCAATCACAGCACACTCCTTCACCAGAATACTGATCAAGAACACCTGCACCTCATCAGTATTACAATCACCAGCACCATAAAAGACACTCACACACTCACCCTCATTGTCCGGTCTCGTTTTTGACAAAGGTACCTACCTCTGGCTTATCAAAAGGACTCCCTGAACTACTTACCTTGCTCCTGTGTCTTCGATCATCCTCCTGTGTCTCCTAGTCCATGTGTGAGTGTCGTCTGCCTTCCTCATTGTCGTCTCGCTCCAGCCATACCAACCTGCAAACCAGAAACAACTTCACAACCTGTTCACCATTTCATCGGCACTTCTATTACTTCACCGAACTCACCTGTATCCACCTACAGCTCTACTTGTGTAAATAAAACCATCATCACAACATCTTTGGTTTCCGACCTGTTCATATTGTAACAGAAGACCGGACCTAACTACTTACACAAGTATGAGCCATCCCGATCCCTTCCAGAACCTGGTAGATGCTTTGCGTCGCAATTTTCTGGTAAATCCATCTTCACCGCCACCAGCCATCACATCCGGGAACATCGTCACCTCTTCCTCACCGCCAGTCTACGCCAGTCCCATGGCCAGACCGGCGCCCTTCTCTGGTTCGGCGGAGGATTGCAACAGATTCCTCCTGCAGTGCTCGCTGTTCCTGGCGATGCAACCGCACTTGTTTCCCACCGGGCTCTCCAAAGTTGCCTTTTTAATCTCCCAGCTAAAAATGGTAATGGTACCAAATGGTAAGGCGCTCCAATGGGCAGACTCTATTTGGTCTCAGAATAACCCTGTCATCCAGTCATTTTCCAGTTTCGTCGAACACTTCAGAGAAGTTTTTGGAGAACCGCTTACGATTCATCCATTGGTGAGAAATTATATAATCTCAAGCAAAAGAATATGACAGTGAATGAATATGCCCTACAATTTCGTACACTAGCAGCTAAGAGTGGATGGAATGAGCAAGCCTTACTCACCACCTATCGGCAGGGTTTGGATCCTCGAGTGCGGTTGCATCTCACTGCATTCGACCTTGAACGGTTCATCCAGCTCTCCATCCGCTTCGCCACTCGTATGCAGTTGTGTCTCGAAGAACACCAGGGACAGCCTCAGCTCAACACCATCCTCTGCCGACCAGAATTTGTCAGCCCTCCAGAACCAGCCAACGAACCTATGCAACTGGAATCTACCCGTTTGTCTCCAGCTGAGCGGCAGAGGAGGCTGACCCAGAATCTCTGTTTATATTGTGGTTCTCCTGGGCATGTCATCTCTGCATGCCCAACTCGCCCTCCCCGTCCATTGGTGAGTGCCATCATTCCAATTTCCAACTCCATGAAACCACTCACTACTATGATAAAACTTACTGCTGCCGAAACTTCCATTACAGTTACTGCGCTCCTCGATTGTGGGTCAGCTGGAAACTTAATCTCCGGAACCCTCTGCCGCCAACTCCAGCTCAAGACCCAGACAACACCGTCAACCTACCAGATCCAGTCAATAATTGGAAAACCAGTCGGAAGAAGACTCGTTAGTCGTTTAACACAACCCATTCAACTCCAAGTAGGACTCCTTCATACGGAGAACATCCAGTTGCTGGTTCTGGAGGGATCAACCTCTGACATAATTTTAGGGCGTCCGAGAATGGTGCAGCACAATCCCACCATTTCCTGGAAAACCGGCGAAGTCCTGAAGTGGGGCGACACGTGTTTTCCAGACTGTTTTTTTTCCCTGCCTGTTCCTCGCTCTACATGTTCCAGATATCCTCCAGACTAACCACCTCCATCGAGAGTCCCCTCGAGAAACGCACTGAAGACATTCCTCCGTGTTACGCCCCCTTCAGTGACATATTCTGCCCGAAAAGAGCTTCCAAGCTGCCTCCACACCGGCCATGGGACTGCTCCCGGGTGAGTCAGTGCCCAGGGGAAAAATCTATCCCCTGTCCATCCCGGAGGAGAAAGCCATGGAGGAGTATATCAAGGAGGCTCTGGCTCAGGGCTACATCCGTCCATCGACTTTCCCTGCTGCTTCCAGCTTCTTCTTTGTGGCGAAAAAGGACGGAGGGCTTGCGGCCCTGTATCGACTACCGTGCACTTAATGCCATCACAGTCAAGTTTAGATATATCCTTCCTCTTGTCCCAGCAGCTCTTGAACATCTCCGCGGTGCCACTGTGTTCACCAAGTTGGACCTGCGCAGCGCGTATAACCTCATTTGGATACGCGAGGGGGACCAGTGGAATACTGCCTTCGTCACGCCTACAGGTCACTATGAATCTCTCGTTATGCCGTATGGCCTGGTCAACGCCCCCTCTGTATTCCAGGATTTCATTCATGAGGTGCTCCGGGAGTTCCTCCACAGGTTCGTTCTCGTCTACATAGATGATATCCTGATATACTCCTGGAGCATGGCCGAACATCGCCATCACGTTGCGGAGGTCCTGAAACGTCTAAGGGAGTTCCAGCTATTCCTTAAATCAGAAAAATGTTCCTTCCATCAGTCATCAGTGAAATTTCTTGGTTACATCATCGATAGCAGTTGCATCCGGATGGACAAGGGGAAGGTGGAAGCCATCAAAAACTGGCCCACACCCAAAACCGTCAAAGAACTCCAACGTTTCCTCGGCTTTGCAAATTTCTACAGACGGTTCATCCAAGACTACAGCTCCATCTCCAGTCCACTCACCAACCTACTCCGTTGTAAGCCCAAGTCTCTGTCCTGGACTCCAGCTGCCACCGAAGCCTTTGAGTCCCTCAAAGAAGCCTTCAACACCGCTCCTCTCCTGGTCCATCCTGACCCCAACAAGCCCTTCATCGTGGAGGTGGACGCCTCCACCACCGGAGTAGGAGCGGTCCTCTCCCAGCAGCAGGGGAACCCAAGCCACCTCCATGCATGCGCTTTCTTCTCCCGCAAGCTCAACCCGGCGGAGGTAAATTATGACATCGGCAACCGGAAACTCCTAGCTGTCAAGCTGGCTCTCGAAGAGTGGAGGCATTGGTTGGAGGGAGCCAGACATCCACTTCTGGTACTTACAGATCATAAAAACCTGGAATATCTCCGAGTTGCCAAAAGACTCAACCCCAGACAAGCCCGTTGGGCTTTATTCTTCACCCATTTTAATTTCACCATCTCTTACCGACCCGGATCAAGAAACCACAAAGTTGACGCTCTCTCTCGACTCCATACTCCAGAAGAAACCACCGAAGAACCTGAATCCATCTTACCAGAAAATATCTTCGTGAACCAAATCACATGGTCACCTGACACCTTGCCCTCCTCCAATGCCATCAACGGTTGTCCACCGGGTCACCATTACATCACTCGAGCACGGCGCACTCCTCTGATTCACTCTGCCCACACTTCACTAGGCACTGGCCACCCGGGGGTCAATGAAACCCTCTTGCTGTTGAAAGACCGCTTCTGGTGGCCCAATATGGCTGCTGATGTCAGAAGGTACGTGCAGGGATGCAGGGAATGTGCCATGTCAAAGAGTCCACGCCATCTACCATCCGGCAAGCTCCTTCCTCTGCCCGTTCCCAACCGTCCATGGTCACACCTAGGAGTGGACTTTGTTACAGACCTTCCAGCCTCCAATAATCTCACCTGCATCCTGGTAATAGTCGCCAGATTCTCCAAATCCTGTCGCTTAATTTCCCTAAGAGGACTTCCCACGGCCATGGAAACAGCAGAACTCCTGTTCAATCATGTCTTTCGCTATTTCGGCATCCCCGAGGACACGTCCCTGATAGAGGTCCCCAATTCATCTCGAGAGTTTGGAAAGCGTTCTTTTCCCTCCTAGGTGTGACCGTCAGTCTATCCTCAGGCTACCATCCTCAATCCAACGGGCAGACGGAACGGAAGATTCAGGAAATAGGCCGCTTCCTCCGTACCTTCTGCCATGGCCACCAGGACTCTTGGAGCCAGTATCTGGGTTGGGCCGAGTACGCACAAAACTCCCTTCGTCAACCTTCTACTGGACTTACACCTTTCCAATGCGTACTCGGTTACCAACCCCCACTGTTCCCCTGGACTGGGGAACCATCGGACGTACCATCTGTTGATTACTGGTTCCAAGAGAGCGAGAGGGTCTGGGACTCAGCACACCATCAATTACAATGTGCCCTCAGGAGGCGCAGGATGACCGCAGACCTTCACCGTTCCGAAGCTCCCGCATACCAACCTGGACAGAAGGTCTGGCCCTCCACCAGGGACATCCGACTGTGTCTCCCAAGTCGTAAGCTGAGTCCCAGGTTCATTGGCCCGTTTACTATCACAGAGCAGACCCTGTCACCTATAAACTTCAACTCCCTCCTGAATACCGCATTCACCCCACATTCCATGTCTCTCTCCTCAAGCCTCACCACCCTTCTGTTTCCCTGTCCACAGAGCCTGGTGTGACCGCAGCTAAACCCCCCCTTCCTCTTCTACTAGACGATGGAGCTGCCTACGAGGTGCAAGAGATCCTGGACTCCTGGCGCCGTGGTGGTCGGCTCAAATACCTAGTGGACTGGGAGGGTTACGGTCCCGAAGAGCGCTCTTGGATTCTCGACCCTAACCTGCTGAACACCTTCCACGCCGCCCACCCCGACAGACCTGACCCGCGTGGAAGAGGAAGACCACCACAACGTCGGGGTCCTCGGCCCTCAGGAGTGGGCTGTGGAGGGAGGGGTACTGTCACAGACACGCCAGGTTCCATCATCCAATCACAGCGCACTCCTTCACCAGAATACTGATCACGAACACCTGCACCTCATCAGTATTACAATCACCAGCACCATAAAAGACACTCACACACTCACCCTCATTTTGACAAAGGTACCTACCTCTGACTTATCGAAAGGACTCCCTGAACTACTTACCTTGCTACTTTGTCTTCGATCATCCTCCTGTGTCTCCTAGTCCATGTGTGAGTGTTGTCTGCCTTCCTTGTTGTCATCTCGCTCCAGCCATACCAACCTGCAAACCAGAAACAACTTCACAACCTGTTCACCATTTCATCGGCACTTCTATTACTTCACCGAACTCACCTGTATCCACCTACAGCTCTACTTGTGTAAATAAAACCATCATCGCAACATCTTTGGTTTCCGACCCGTTCATATTGTAACACAAGTATTCTCGTAGCTTCATAACATTAAGGTTGATTAGCCTTCTGGGCATCTGAAAGTGTTAATTATCTTGCTGGCAATGCAGGCCTCTCTGAGCCATCAGACTTTATCAAAAATATCTTAATTTGTGTTCCGAAGATGAACAAAGGTCTTACGGGTGTGGAACGACATGAGGGTGTGTAATTAATGACAGAATTTTCATTTTTGTGTGAACTAACCCTTTAATAACTGCCAGCTTGAAAGGTCTTGGGACATGACCTAGAGATAGAGTCGAGTTAATAATATTGAGAAGAGGCTCTTCTGCTATAGGTAACAACTCTTTCAGTAGTTTAGTTGGTATTGGATCTAATAAATGTTAGTAGTTTAGATGCAATGATAAGTTTGTTTATTTAGCTCTAATTTTTCTTTTCCTAGCTGAAAGTATATGGCGAGGCGCCTTACACTCACGTGCTTTAGCGTGTGGCGGAAAAGCAGAGGCTGACAATCAAACGAGCCAAAACGTGCAGAAAAATTTGCATGCTATGAAGGTGCGAATTACGGGGTGTTGTAGCCTATTTCTATAGCTCTGGTTTTAAAGTGTTATTTGGCCCGCATACTAAAATGGGTCATATGATGAGCAGTTCAAAGTGATTCAAGAACGTGCATTTATTGCATGGACAGAGCAAGAATATAATGCAAGTGTTTAAAATGCATATGCATTGCTCATTTGAAACCTTGCTCTCTTTGGCTTGCTGTTAATGCTGTTAATGCTGTTAAACTGAATGTATGAGGCAACACTGAAGTAAGAATGCGCTGTTTATCTTTGGACCAGTCACACAGAACGCGTTTTTGCAGTTAAAATCGCAGGTCAGTGCAGGTGTCTTTTTTTTTTTTTCTTTTTTTTTTAACAAGTTGAACTTATTTTAGCTTAAGCATTTTTAGAACACTGCATCATGCAAGAGACGCTGCAAAATTATGGATGCGAGACGCAAGCGCAACGGTCAAAGTCCGTCTCGCGCGTGCTTACATTGAAAAACAATGAAAAAGTAGCTCAATGGAATGGAAAAACGTGTTCTGTGTGAACGGCCCCATTCTGCGTAATTAAAGTTGCGTTCATTACTAAAATAGTATAGGCTTCCGTCGCATTTACTTTCCAAATTGTCACTGGACAGTAGTGAAAATGGTAGCATTTTATTTGAAGTGTAAGATAAAAACTCCCATATCATGGAGAAAACAAATAGCAAAAATCTAACCTTTCACTGAAGGAAAAGAATTGAAAAGTAGGGGGAAAATCACATTATGAGATAAATGTTTTTCTCCAAAACACGTTGGGCACAATAATTTGCCCCCTTTTATTAAATACTTCTTGCAACCTCCTTTTGCCAAGATAACAGTCTTCACCTATAATGCCTGATGAGTTTGGAGAACACCTGACAAGATATCAGAGACCATTCAGAATCTCTCCAGATCCTTCAGATTCCCAGCTCCATGTTGGTGCTTGTTCTCTTCAGTTCACTCCACTCATTTTCTTTAGGGTTCAGGTCAGGGGACCGGGATGGCAATGGCAGAAGCTTCATTTTGTGCTCAGTGACCAAGAACATTTGAAAAGTAAGTGACACTACTGAAACCTAAAATGGGACGGGTTCTATGGTCAGATAAAACAAACAAACAAAAACATAGCTTTTTGGCAGCAAACACTTAAGATGGGTTTGGTGCACACGGATAAAAAGTACCCTATGTGTAAAATGAAATATACTGCTGGATCTTGATCTTTAATGTTGTGGGCCTATTTTTCTGCTGGAGGTCCTGGACATCTTGTTCCGATACATAGTATCATGGATTCTATCAAATACCAACAGATAAAAAATCCGCTTCTGCTAGAGATCCTATAATGGGCCGTGGTTGGATCTTTCATCAGGACAATGATCCAAAACAAACAGCAAAACCAACACAAAAATGTGTCACTAAGCACAAAATTAAGCTTCTGCCATGGCCTTCCTCGTCCCCTGACCTGAACCCTAAAGAAAATGAGTGGAGTTAACTGAAGAGAAGGTAATAATAATAATTCACACTCTCTGAACAATGGTAGGTTATTTAATGTATAAATAAGATATATGTCCAAAAAAAAGGGTAAAGAAATGCTACACACTTTGTTATCGTGGCGTAAAAATCTGTTTGATTGTAAAATGTAGGCTATTGGCTGTATGAATTGAAATCAAATTAAATCGATACCTGTGGAATTGTTCACAGACAGCATACGCAGTTCAGCTATAAAGATCTTCATCGCTGGCAAACAATAGGATGCATGATTTGCTTTTAATTGTCTGTAGGTCCACTGCCACTTTATCCAACGATCCGAGTGAGAAACCGCTTCAGACGATTCAGTGCATGCAACTGAACAAATCATTCAAACTGATTTGCGAACCAATTTAGACAGTTTTGCCAACTTGTTTGACCAAGTCTTTGAACAGAATCGACTCAAAAGAGGGATTCATTTGTGAATGGGGCATCCTTAATGAAAAAAGAGACTTGCGTACTTGGAATAGCTAATCTACGCATTTCTTAACATGTACAGTATTGCATTAAAATAAATTAACGAAAGGAACGTTGCCTATAGTGTAGCGAAGTAAAAATACAGATTTTTCAATAGAAATGTACTCAAGTTAAAGTACCCACATTTAAATCTACTCTAAAAAGTACCAATTTTCCACAAAAAAATACTCAAGTAAATGTAACGAAGAAATGTACTTCGTTACTACCCACATCTGCATATGGTTGAGGCTAAATCATGAAACGCTGTAAAAGTTTCTGCATTTACAGTTGTATTTCTGATGCTTTTGATTTTCTAGGTGGAGAAATTCATAGTCATCATTACTACTAAACTGTAATGGAATATTCAGTTCAGGTGATGTCTGACATACTATATAGTAGGCCTAGGGAAGTATTCGATTTCGGACACAGCGTACGTTTCTGCAAGCTTGGAGGTGTTTGCTGCAGATTAGAAATCAAAGATATCAAGGTCTTGTGGTCCAGTGTTGTCAAAAACAAAATCATTTGTTAATGAACCTTTTTAAACATATTGTGATATGCTATACAGAGCATTTTTTACACAAAAGCCTCTATTATATTGTCATAAAGCACTACATACTGAACTAAATCAATGCTTTTATACTTGCTTTTCCACAGGCCTTTTGTTGCAAGACATTTTAAGAGGCATGCAATTCAAAAGAGAGCATTAATGTAACTGTTCAAGCACATATAAATAGAAATGACCTTTGGAATTAAAGTGAGTATCTGCAGTACCTTTGCCAGAAATAAATTACAACAGGTATTAAAGAATCAAGTACTAAAGAAAGCTTGCCAAGCAGTGATTTTAAGATTATGGGTATAAAAATGTGCCTAGATAAAAAGCATAAACTGCCCCTAAAAGGTTTTGGACAAGTAACTCACACTTAAAAATATATTAAATGTCTTTAGATTCTCAGTTGAAAACACATAATATGTGAGGCTTTTATACTTGCTTAACCAGCAAGACTTCAAGATTTTGTTAGCTGACAAGTACCAACCAGCATGGATAAACATAGAAATTTTGTTCTGAGCAGATCTTGTCAGCAGGGCGGAAAGACATCAACAAAAAAGCTTTTAAACAATATGTCACATAAAGTTGCATTTACTTTGAAAAGCCATTCAATGACCATAAACTCGACAGTTAGCTAGAAAAATAAAGAGGAGAGAGAGGAGCACTTTGCAAAAATATGCACTATATTATATAGCCTATTCATTATACTTTTACTCTCATTAGTTATAAATGTTAGGTAACTGTCACAGACACGCCAGGCTCCAGCACCCACCATTCAGAGATGCAACCGCACTTGTTCTCAACTGAACAATCCAAGGTAGCCTTTTTAATCTCCCAGTTACAAGGTAAAGCACTTCAATGGGCCGATTCCATCTGGTCACAAAATAATCCGGTTATTCACTCCCACGCCAGCTTTGTCGATCACTTTAAGGAAGTGTTTGGAGATCCTGCATTTGATTCATCAATCGGAGAAAAGCTCTATAACCTCAAACAGAATAACATGTCCGTTAACGAATATGCTCTATTATTCAGAACCCTTGCTGCAAAAAGTGGTTGGAATGAACAGGCTCTCATCACCACATACCGACAAAGCTTGGACCCTCGAGTGTGGTTGCATCTCGCTGCATACGAGGACACCATCGGCTTAGAAAGATTCATTCAACTCTCCATCCGCTTCGCCACCCGTATGCAGTCGTGTCTTGAAGAACACCAGGAACAGTCCCAACGCACCACCTACCTCAGCCGACCAGAGAACGTCAGCCCTCCAGAACCAGTCAACGAACCCATGCAAATTGAATCCACCCGTTTAACTTTCGCTGAGCCGCAGAGGAGACTAACCCTGAATCTGTGTCTGTATTGTGGTTCACCAGGACACATAATCTCAGCATGTCCAACTCGTCCACCCCGCTCCATGGTGAGTGCCATCATTTCTGCCACAAATGCCATGAAACCACTCACTACCATAGTGAAACTTACTGCTGCCGGTGTCTCTGTTCCAGTTTCCGCACTCCTCGACTCCGGTTCCGCGGGGAATTTCATCTCAGGTGCCCTCTGCCGCCAGCTCAACCTCAGAACCAAGACAACGCCGTCATCCTACCAGATCCACTCAGTAACCGGTCAACCCATCAGCCGTAGATTAGTCAATCACACAGTGGGACCCATTCATTTACGAATTGGAATATTACACACCGAGAGTATCCAGTTGCTGGTTCTGGAGGGATCCACCGCTGACGTAATTCTAGGGCGCCCGTGGTTGGTACAACACAATCCCATCATCTCCTGGAAGACTGGCGAAGTCCTGAAGTGGGGCGATTCCTGTTTCCCAGAATGTTTTCACAACCTACCTATTCCTCGCTCTCCCAGCTCCAACCGTCTATCTGTGTGCACTACCTCCATAGAGAGTCCACCTGAGAAACGTACCACAAACATTCCTTCCTGTTACGCCCCCCTTCAGAGACGTTTTCTGCCAAAAGAGAGCTTCCAAGCTGCCTCCACATCGGCCATGGGACTGTGCCATAGATCTGCTGGTGAGCCAGTGCCCAGGGGTAAAATTTACCCCTTATCCATCCCGGAGGAGAAGGCCATGGAGGAATACATCAAGGAGGCGCTTGAACAAGGCTACATCCGTCCATCTACTTCCCCTGCTGCTTCCAGCTTCTTTTTCGTGGCCAAGAAGGACGGAGGCTTGCAGCCTTGTATTAACTATCGGGCACTTAATTCCATCACCGTCAAATTCAGGTATCCCCTTCCTCTCGTCCCTGCAGCCCTAGAACATCTCCGTGGTGCCACTGTCTTCACCAAACTCGACCTCCGCAGCGCGTACAACCTCATCCGGATACGTGAGGGGGACGAGTGGAAGACCGCCTTTGTAACACCCACAGGACACTATGAATATCTTGTTATGCCTTATGGCCTGGTCAATGCCCCCTCCGTATTCCAGGACTTCATTCACGAGGTGCTCCGGGAGTTTCTCCACAAGTTTGTCCTGGTCTACATCGACGACATTCTGATTTACTCCCGGAGTATGGCCGAACATCGCCAACACGTTGCGGAGGTCCTGAAACGCCTGAGTGAGTTCCAACTCTTCCTCAAAGCCGAAAAGTGCCTATTCCATCAACCCTCAGTGCAATTCCTGGGATACAACATCAGCAGCAGTGGCATCCGGATGGACGAGGGGAAGGTGGAGGCAGTCAAAAACTGGCCCATTCCAAAGACCCTGAAGGAGCTCCAACGTTTTCTTGGTTTTGCCAACTTCTACAGACGCTTCATCCAAGGTTACAGCTCAATCACCACTCCACTCACCAACCTACTCCGCAACAAGCCCAAGTCTCTGTCCTGGACCCCAGCTGCCACCGAGGCCTTTAATTCTTTAAAGACTGCCTTCATCTCGGCTCCTCTCCTGGTACACCCCGATCCCAACAAACCCTTTGTTGTGGAAGTAGACGCTTCGACTACCGGAGTAGGAGCAGTCTTATCTCAGCAGCAGGGGAATCCAAGCCGCCTCCATCCATGTGCCTTCTTCTCCCGCAAGCTCAACCCGGCGGAGATGAATTATGACATCAGCAACCGAGAACTTCTTGCTGTCAAGTTGGCCCTCGAGGAGTGGAGGCATTGGTTGGAGGGAGCTAGACACCCTTTCCAAGTCCTAACTGATCACAAGAATCTAGAATATCTCCGTACTGCCAAAAGACTCAATCCCAGACAAGCCCGCTGGTCTCTATTCTTCACACGGTTTAACTTCACCATAACCTACCGACCCGGACCCAAGAATATAAAA
Organism: Elopichthys bambusa; assembly: GCA_037101425.1. Lineage (NCBI taxonomy): Eukaryota > Metazoa > Chordata > Actinopteri > Cypriniformes > Xenocyprididae > Elopichthys > Elopichthys bambusa. Next base: position 15,881,315 of record CM074447.1, on the reverse strand, counting down.
GCTGACGCACTATCAAGACTATACCATCCCGAACGGTTGTCTGAGGAACCTGAACCCATTCTCCCCGAAGGCATCATCGTCAGTCCCATCACCTGGTCTGCTGAGACTCTACCCTCCTCCAATGCCTCCACCAACACTCCGCCGGGTTGCCCACCGGGCTTACAATACATCACTCGGACACGGCGCACTTCACTTATCCACTCCGCACATTCCTCACTTGGCACTGGTCACCCGGGGGTCAATGAGACCCTCTCGCTGCTAAAAGATCGCTTCTGGTGGCCTAGTATGGCTTCAGACGTGAGAAGGTACGTGCAAGGATGTAAGGAATGCGCCATGTCCAAGAGCCCACGCCATCTACCATCTGGCAAACTTCTCCCTCTGCCCGTTCCCAACCGTCCATGGTCACACCTAGGGGTGGACTTCATCACAGATCTCCCAGCTTCCAACAACGCTACCTGCATCCTAGTGGTGGTTGACAGGTTCTCGAAATCCTGCCGCCTTATTCCCCTGAAGGGACTCCCTACAGCTATGGAGACAGCGGAGCTAATGTTCAACCACATCTTCCGGTACTTTGGCATTCCTGAGGACATCGTGTCAGACAGAGGACCTCAATTTATCTCTAGAGTGTGGAAAGCATTCTTCTCCCTCCTAGGTGTGACCGTGAGCCTTACATCTGGTTATCATCCCCAATCGAACGGGCAGACTGAAAGGAAGATTCAAGAAATTGGCCGATTCCTACGTACCTTCTGCCATGGCCACCAGGACTCTTGGAGCCAGTACCTGGGTTGGGCCGAGTACGCACAGAACTCCCTTCGCCAACCATCCACTGGACTCCTTTCCAGTGCGTACTCGGATACCAACCCCCACTATTTCCTTGGTCAGGAGAACCTTCAGATGTACCATTGGTGGATTACTGGTTCCGAGAGAGCGAGAGGGTCTGGGACTCAGCACATCACCAGCTGCAACGTGCCCTCAGGAGACGCAGAATTACAGCCGATCTTCGTCGTTCAGAAGCCCCAGCCTACCAACCCGGACAGAAGGTCTGGCTTTCCACCAGGGACATCAGACTGTGTCTCCCATGCCGTAAGCTGAGTCCCAGGTTCATTGGCCCATTCACCATCTTAGAGCAGATCAACCCGGTCACTTACAAACTCCAACTCCCACCTGAATACCGCATTCATCCCACCTTCCATGTCTCCCTCTTAAAGCCTCACCACCCTTCTGTTCATCTCTCCACAGAGCCTGGTGTGACCTCAACCGATCCCCCCCTTCCACTGCTTCTAGATGACGGAGCTGCATACAAGGTGCTAGAAATCTTGGACTCCCGACGTCGTGGCGGGCAACTTGAGTACCTGGTGGACTGGGAGGGTTACGGTCCCGAGGAACGCTCTTGGGTACCACGTCATGACATCCTCGATCCTAGCCTGCTGGACACTTTTCACGCTACCCATCCCAACAGACCTGCTCCTCGCGGAAGAGGTAGACCACCACGACGTCGGTGTCCCCGGCCCTCAGGAGCGGGCCGTGGAGGAGGGGGTACTGTCACAGACACGCCAGGCTCCAGCACCCACCAATCACAACGTACTCCTTCCCCTGAGTACTAATCATGCGCACCTGCACCTCATCTGCTCACTCATCAGCACCAACATAAAAGACACTCACACACTCACCTTCATTGTCCGGTCTCGTTCATGTCTAGAACTTACCTCAGACTTGCCCGAAGGACTCCTCAACCTCTTACCTGTTACCAGCGATCCCGACCTCCCTCCAGTGTTCCTCCGTTCGTGTGTGAGTGTCTTCCATCCTCCTTGTCTTCTCCTACGCCTGCCATCGTCTCTCCAGCACCAAGTTCTCCAAGATCCACTTCATCACCATCACTTCACCACTGCCGCTCTGTTTGTGTTCAATAAACAACCCTTTGACATTCCATCTGTCTCCGGTCCATGTGTTATGTAACAGTAACACTTTATTTTACAGTGTCATTGTTACATGTGTTACATGTAGTTATTGTAATAACTATAAATTATGCATAATTACATGCCACTAACCCTAAACCTAACCCCATAGTAAGTATATGTAGTTACTTAATATTACTTAGTACTTAAATGTAAATGTAAAAAAAAAAAATGCATTATGTGCAATTGTATACAAGTCAGTTTTACATTTTTAACTTTAATATTATAGTACCAGCTAACAGGGTTCCTTGTATAATTTACAGCAGTAGTTAAATTTAATTAATGAACATGTACTGTACCTGATATATATCCCAATGAATCGATATTGAATGGAATTCAATCTAGATTGGAATCATGAAATTTATGTCAACCCTTAGCCCTAATAAAACCCATGCATTAGATAAAGTACCAGTCATTGTACTATGTTAACATTGTAACATGTGGTCAGTAAACTAATGAAATTCTGTTCAGGTACCAAATGTTTTGACAGTCACAATACACTTCTTATGATCTCAATAATTCTCACTCCAAGCTGAACAATATGTTTATGATAAAGTTGACATCAACAGAAGAAGAAAAAACAATAGTTTGCCTACAGAACATCCACTGGCTCTGCACCACTATACCTAAACTCACTACTTCAGACTTATGCGTCCTCCAGAAGCTTGCGTTCTGCAAGTGAACGGCGTCTTGTGGTGTCATCCCAAAGGGGCACAAAATCACTCTCACGGACCTTTTCCTGGGCTGTTCCTGGTTGGTGGAATGACCTGCCACGCTCTATCCAAGCAGCTGAGTCTTTAGCCATTTTCAAAAAACTGCTAAAGACATATCTTTTTCGTCAACACTTGACCCAGTAATATAGCACTTTTTATTTATATTTTACTCTTTCTTTTTTCAATTTTCTATTTTTTCTCCATCTATTTGCGTATATATATAAAAAAAAAAAAAACTTGCTACGAGCACTTTACTGATGAAACTGTGACTTGACACGGCACTTACTGTTGTACTCATGTTGATTTGACTGTTTCTACTATTCTCATTTGTAAGTCGCTTTGGAGAAAAGCGTCAGCTAAATGACTAAATGTAAATGTAAACATGTTATGCTGAACTAATTTAAACAATGCCTGCATCATGATGTGATTATAATACACAAAAGTTTGGAAACGGTAAGATTTTTAATGTTTCTGAAAGAAGTTTCGTCTGCTAACCAAGGCTGCGTTTATTTCTTTAAAAATATAGTAAAAAGAATAATATTGTGAAACATTATTACAATTTAAAATAACTGTTTTCTGTTTGAATATATTTTATAAAGTAATTTATTTCTGTGTTGGCAAAGCTGAATTTTCAGCATCATTACTCCAGTCTTCAGTGTCACATCACCCTTACAGAAATCATTCTAATATGCTGATCTTCTGCTCATTTATTGTGTACAATTGTATATATATCTATATATATATATATATATATATATATTTTTTTTTTTTTTTTTTTTTTTTTTCAGGATTCTTTGATGAATAGAAAGTTCAAAAGAACAGAATGTTTCTTGAGCAGCAAATCAGCATATTAGAATGATTTCTGAAGGATCATGTGACACTGAAGACTGGAGTAATGATGCTGAAAATTCAGCTTTGCCATCACAGAAATAAATTACTTTATAAAGTATATTCAGAAAACAGTTATTTTAAATTGTAATAATATTTCACAATATTACTGTTTTTACTGTATTTTTAATTAAATAAATGCAGCCTTGGTGAGCGGACAAAACTTCTTTTAAAAACATTACAAATCTTACTGTTTCCAAACTTTTGACTAGTAGTGTATATCACCATAACACATTAAGTATCCATTGCTGCGCAGTTATTAGATATTAGTTTTCCATTAGCATTCGGAGGATACTAGCAGAAGTGTGAAGTATTTGAGTAAATGTAATTAGTTACTGTACTTAAGTATCTTTTTGTAATTGTACTGAGTATCAAAGATATTGGCAACTTTTACTCTTTACTTGACTACATTTTTGAACAAGTAAATGTACTTTTTAACTCCAATACATTTGTGATCAGTAATGCAATTACACATTACATTTTTCATGGCACCTAACTTTTTCTGCAGCAGTTTGTTTCTGATATAAAAAAAGCAATATCGCCATCTAAGGGCATTGAAGGTACTATATCTAGTGCGTTTTGCCTTTACTCACTCAAACTTGTCAACAAGGCTACTCTACGTGAATGTGAGTGCATTAGCAGGTAGTTGCTGATCGCAGGTGTTTGATTTATTAGATGAGGAAATGACTGCAGCCGGAGCTCCAGCACATCCAGTGCAAGTAGACTTTGACTATTTAATTTTACTTAACATTATTTTATTGATCCACTATACTGACAAGACCTTTTTGAAGAATATTGGTTTACTTATGACCTTTTTGTGCACTTGAGCTCAACTGAGTTTGTAGACGTTTAAGAGGCTGTTGTGTCGACCTTGATTAATTGCAATTTTGAGGTGTTCGGTTTTATTTTGATTTTAGAAAATAAACTTGATTTCTCATCTTACAAATCAATTGTTTCTTATTTTCACCGGCATGTCTCCTAGGTGTTGAGGACTAGTGCATCTCTGAGCCTACATTCAGCATGAGTAAAATACTTAAGTACTGTTAAAATCAGATACCTTAAGACTTTTACTCAAGTCGTATTGGAATTGGTTACTTGTAACTTGTAGTGGAGTCATTTTCGATGTAAGGTATCTGTACTTTTACTCAAGTATGGTTTTCAGGTACTCTTTACACCTCTGGGTACTGGCATGTGGGGGACGCTATCTAAAATCTCACCTATATAGGGCAACAACAGAGCCCAGGCCGATGCATCCCATATGGATTCAATTAAACTTTTTACATAGCTTTGATTGCTATACAGTACGTTATTTTTCTCTCCTGCATCTATCTAAATTTAAACACGGACATCATATGCCATGTTATGTCTGAAAATACTCTCTTCATGTGCGGTTCTATCACAAGAATCTTGAAAATGGAGCAAATGGTCCAGCTGCAACAACATGAATCTCTTCTGACACTCAATGATTTTTAGCTGAAAACACAAATCAACAGTGAATTTCCAAGAATCTTGCCCCAAGGTGAGTTGCTTCTTAGTTTTGTCTGTCTGTAGACTAAAATTAAGATAATACAGTCACAGTCCTCTATGCAGTCAAGTGACTAAAAGCTGGAGAATCTCAAGAATGTTGTGTGCAATGACAAAGATTTTGACTGAAATGAAAAAGCGGATGTGTGACACTTTCATGTCTCACAAATCCACTTGTGTATCTGGTACTGATGTTTTTATTAGTTCTTTAAACCCAGTCCAAATGGAAGAAATAAATAAAACGGACAGATACGTGGAAAAACGGAGGCTGTAGGGTAGATGGGCCTTGCATGTAACACACAGTATGGTTTAGTGATAGAAACAGGCTCGCTTCCTCACTGCCAACCAATGATGGCACATAATGACATGAAAACATGTATGTTTACAGTCTTGCAGCTTCTCACTGATCAGACAATCGTTCTCTTTTCGGGTAACCAGTGTAACCCTTTGTCGCTCTGTGTCTGGGTGTACATAATAGACCTGTAAAAAGAAAAAGTACATGAAGGGATAGAAATGAAGCAGGAGCGTGAACATTAGAAATGGTAAAGACACCCCCACAGACTCCGCTTTCCCCTATTTAAAAGATCTGCGATTATGAAAGATTCTATATTTGCAAACCTTTCACGATATCATTATCCACAAAAAGAGTGAAGATCAACTTTGAGACGGAGACTTTGGCATTGTGTAGGCTTAATGAATCTGTTACTTACATCATCTTTGTTTGGGTGCTCATTAAATGGACCGCTAAAGCTTTGAATGGACCTGCAGTGTGATGTACCCACAGATGGTCCATGTCTGACAGGGTAGCTGCTTGAAGTGGGTTCAATAGTTAATGTTTATGGTCGATAAAAGGGTTGAATCATTCCAATTATAACATAGAGTGAATGTTAAATCTTTAGCACATGGATAAATCGACTGATGTTGGTAAAAACGGTCTCAAATTGAAGCATCTCATGGAAGATGCTTATGGCTGGAATCTATCAAAGACATGAAGTATAGGAAAGATGCTCCTAGTTAGTGAGACACACGGTCAGGTGACTCAATAAAACTTGACTTATCATTTTAAAATCAGTTGCCTCTTGGAAAACTGAATGTTGACCTCACATGTTGGTTAAATGGATCAAAAACTGATGGTTGTACTCTCATGCGAGATGTTCATGGCTGGGCCCACAAAAGTTAACACAAAAATGCTGATGTGCCTCAGCAAAACCAAAGAGGCCTGCATGCAAAAGTTATTTTAGGTGATTGTCCAGATGTACACGTTGGATGTAATAAAAGATCCCATAAGAAAAATACCTCAGGATTTAAGACAGAGGACAAATGTGCAGCTTTTGCATTTTTTGTAGGACTCCACACAGTGTGACCTGGTTTAAAAGGAGAAAACAGGCTCATTTTTATGAATTAGACATCCATCAATGTTTATTATATCAGTGGTTCTCAACAGGTTTTGCTTCAGGACAAAGATTTTAAATTGGTCATGAAGTGGAAACCCAACAAAGTACCACAATTATTTATATTCCTTGAAATGAAAGATTAAAAAATATTGTTAACACTTTGCAATATGGTCTCATTAGTTAACGTTAGTTAATGCATTATCTAACATTAACTAAAAATGAGCAATACATTTGTTACAGTATTTATTAATTTATTGTTAACGTCTCTGTTACTGATGTAACCCTCATTCCCTGAAGGAGGGAACGAAGACGTTACTTCGATACTGACATATTGGGGTCTCGCCTGGGAGCCCAATTACTTTGAAGTGGTAACTAAACGAGCCAATAGATATTGGCCAGTGAGATTTGCATGCTGAGCCACTCCTACCCAGACATACAGGAATATAAGGCTCACTCACTCATTCATTCATATTTTTCTGAGGAGCCGAGAAAGGGATCCTGGCCATTCAGTGGGGATTCAGGGTTGTGGCAGGAGGGACTTAAAATCTCCGTTCCCTCCTTCAGGGAACGAGGGTAACATCAGTAACAAAGACATTCCCATTCAGTCAGTCACGTTCAAAGTTACGTCGATACTGATGTATTGGGGTCGCTATGGAGAGCACCACAGCCACTGAACTGTGTTACAAGTGTCAGAGTCGCAGATGCTGACAAACTGTAATGTGCCATTTTGGCAACTGCCCTTACACAGTCATAACTTATCCAGCGCCCCACGTAAGCCCAAGGAAAATTAGGCCTCCATACCAACGGGATGGAAGGGACAGGGCTCATCCTGGAGACTGTCATAGCTGCTGTTCCTATTATCGTGACATTTCATGGGGAAGAGTGCTTCAGATCTCAATTTCCATATTTTTCAGCCATTACCAGTGTGTTAACGCTGGGGAAGCGTGCCTAGTCCAAGGGAGAGGAACGTTACGGAGGCCACACCCTGCCGAAGGGAAGTAACGTGTAGTGGATACGCATATGGATTGACCTGTGGGGCAGTGCTACATATGGAAGATCTCTGCAGTAGGTCCTGCCTAGCCAGGGATGGAACTACTACCTGATGCAGAGACAGGGCAGAGCAGAAACTGCCCAAGGGAAAGACATGGGTTTACAGACAGGAAAACCATACCATGGAAAGTACACATATGGGATTACCAAGAAGGAAATCACAGCATATGGGCACCTAGCCCAGTACAAGGGCTGACCAACCGGGCATGCACACGAGTACTGGGTGTACGTCTGACTGCTGAAGGAGGCTTGTACCCAACACACGGGAAGAAGCTGGCTCCACCCGGAGATTGTAAGATCTCGCAAGATCTCGATATTTGTTGTCGCCCCGTCCGCAGCTTTGCACATGTCTGCCAGAGAGGTGCTGCATGCCAACGCCCAGGAGGAGGCAACACCCTGAGTGGAGTGAGCTCTCACTCCGAGGGGGTACGGCTCGCCTTGGGATTGGTACACCAAGACAATGACATCCACTATCCAGTGGGCCAAGCTTTCCCTTCTGCTGACCTCCAAAGCAGACGAGCTGCTCAGAGCTACTGAACCTCTTCCTGCCGGGAAGAACACCACTCAGTGAACAGACTCCACTTCAAAGCATAAGTGCACCTGGTAGAGGGGGCTAGTAGTAGGCCACTTAAGTCCTCCACGTCCCATCCGGAAACCACATGTGGAGGATCCAGAGGTCTGGACACAGGTGCCATTTGGTGCCCTTTCCCTGAGAAAGCAGGTTCTTCCTCAGGGGAATCCTCCAGGGAGGTGCTGTCGTCAGGAGCATCAGGTCCAAAAACCAGGTCCGGGTATGCCAATAAGGTGCAATTATCAAGGCCAGCTCCTCCCAGACCTTACACAGTGTCTGTGCAAGCATGCTTATGTACACAACAGTCGCAGTGCTGTTCGTGCGGACCAACATGTGCTTGCCCTGAAGCAACGGTCAAAACTGGTGCAAGGCGAACAGCACTGCCAGCAACTCCAGGCAATTGGATGTGCGTCATATTGACCGAGTCCCATGTTCTGCGCAGAGGAACCAGTCATCCAACCGCAAGTGTTCAGGACAAGGTGGTGGGTTCCACTCGAGTCCGATGCCCATGGTAGCCCGACCAAGCATGGCTGTCAACTCTGAATCCGATTTAGCATGGGCAACCCTGCCAGAGGGGGAAGCATAGCTTCATCTTCCTCTTCAGAGGACAATAGCCCACTCTCTGAAGCAGCTATCGACATCATCTTTCGAAGCATTGAATGACACACTGGGTTGCCCACACCATCATCTTGGCAGCTTGGCGGCACATGGCACGCTAGTGGAATGGGAGGTACATGGGGACTGGCCTGGCAAAAGAGCTCCCACTGTAACCCTCAGGTCTCCCAAAGTGTTAACCAGACCCATGGCTCTGCTATGAGGAAGCAGCGGTGGGCTGGGTAACAGCATAAGCAACTCGTACCTTCATGAAGGAGAGTTGTGACCGCAATGCCAACATGGTCATGCTGTTGCAGTGAAAGCATGCACCGTCCACAAACACTTTCTCTGCATACTTTTTGCCAGACATGTGAGGCAGCGATCGTGGCCATCAGATGAAGCCAGGAAATGACCGCATCCAGAAACACATGGATGGAAAGACATCTTTAAAAAGACACTCGCCGCCTATGCTTGCTCTTTTAGGAAAATCTATGCTGAGGGGTGAAACACTGCTCTTATGCAAAGTATAAATGAGTGAGTTCCAGCTGGCCTTATATACCTCCCTATATTGGGCTCCCAGGCGAGACCCCAATACGTCAGTAACGACATAATGTTGAATGTTGTAACACTCAGCCCTACTGGCAGATGAAACACAATTAAAACGAGAATTGATTAAAATATTGTACGTTGGGTTTAAATATGAAGACAAGAAAACTATATTTTAAAAAAAAACCAGATATATAAAACAACACAAGATATATAGGCCCGGTTTCATAGACAGGGCTTAGCCTAAGCCAGGATTAAGTCTTAATTTAATTAGGATATTTAATTAGCTTTTATAAACATACACTAGGGGGGAAAAAAAAACATTACTGGTGTGCATCTTGAGACAAAACATTGGCAGTGACATATTTTAAGAGAAGTTTCTTTCAGTTAAAACAGCTCAAGCATGCACTTTAGTCTAGGACTAGCTTAAGCCTGGTCTGTGAAACCAGGGGAAAGAGTCCTTAGACTGGTAAAAGCATAGAGTCCATCAATTCCATACCATAAAATAGTCCATAGGAAACTCTGTGTGTTGATAGTCCAATGTGTCCACCCATGTATATACAATCCAATGTGCAAAAATCCAAAGTGCAAGTGCAGTTGAGAACAGCTGGTATTGATTAAGATTATTCTTTTCAAAACTTATTAAATTATATATATATGTATTATATATAATATATATGTTTAAGTAATTTTTTTAATACCTTGAATACATCAACGTTCTAAGTAATATTGTATTGTCCCTACATGTACAAAGTCAAACTTAAACTTGCATTGCTTGTATAAACACTACTTCACAACAGTGCATGCAACCATGTCATGTCAAATAGCAGTCCAGGTCCAGTTAATCCAGCCCCAGCCTCAGTGCTGTATAATTTTGGATCACACCATTAATACTGCACTATCCATGGCTCTTCAATGTGTTAACAGGATTTTAGCACCATCTTTCACAAATACATGTATGCAAAGCCAACAATCTCTATAGAGCCTACCTATTATTTGAACACGTATATAGCACTGAAATCCTTGCCAAGAGTCTAGGTTTTACTATGTATTTAAAAGGCATTCCAGCTGGGTGACAAGGGTCTCCTGCACACGTAAGAGTTAAGCACACATATGGCTTGACTTTAAGAAGCGTCATTCAAATAGAAACCCTAAGAGACTGTAGGTGTTGTTAAAAAAGTGCACTTTTATATTTCCTGCTGTATGGAGAGGCTATGATCTTGTGGCTGGAAGGGTTGAGGAACTGGGAGCTTCAAGGCCCTTAAGAATGCTGTTTTAGCTTGTTTGGAGCATGTGATCACATTCTTATGTCTGGCAAAGAATTTTCATATCAGCCTTAAGAGTGAAGCCACACGAAAACAGGCACCACAAAAGAAAAAAATAAAACAAAAGAACGCAATACAATTCGCAGCATGGTATTGTTGAGCAGTTTGGTGGCGTGCATATGTGAAGAATCTGTGATCCAGCGAGGTTTGTGCAATGAAAACATGGACGTGAATGCAGTTTCCCTTTATAGGTCAAGAAGCATTATGTCCAGCGAAACACAATCTACAACCACACATGCTGTTGATTTTATCTGAAAAACAAATAATGCAATTTTTAAAAATATTTTTTATTTATATTTTATTTAAAAATGTATTTATTTATATAAAATTCAGAAGCATTCAAAAACTAAACTAAACAATTATTAAATAGTACATTATATTATCTTAATATTGTGATATCAAACCTGATACTGAAAAGATAATGTAAAAGTGACACGTCATGTCTGACTTTATGTCTAGAGGTCTTTTAATCAATGACTGCATTGCTTTAATTGAAAATATACGAGAATATGAAATGGCATGTAGAGGAAAAAGCAATCTCCTCATCCCTCTCTCTTTCCTAATCCAATAATCCTTCTATTTTATTCGTCCAGGGACTGAGGTAAACCTTACACAGACAGCCCTCAGCATATGTTTGCCATATCCGGTAAGCCATGCAGGGAATGGATAGGAACGGCTAGAGTATTTAGGGCTGAATTATTCTGAATGAGGATAAAAGCATTCGTTCGTTATTGAGAGACTATTATTTACAGATTGTTTTGGTGGAAAGCCTCATGTTGACATAATATCTTGTGAATTAATAACCAAGCACATAGGCTGTAATTCAAATAATAAAAATAAAAAAAGTATTGGGAGGGAGCCAGACCATTCAACCAAAAGTATATATGGCAAAAGTATCAAAACTTCAAATGTAGATTGTCACAAAATCATATCCATCCGTTTGTAATGTCTGAAGATTACTTGATACATGATGTACTTGATCATTTATTCCTGTGTTTCCGTTCCCTTAAGTCTCTTTTAGAAATCCATTTACCCGCACGTACACACAGAATCAAAACAAGAATCAAATCAGAAATTTACACCTGGCACTGAACATCATCTGAACACAGAGATCATATTTTACTGTGATTAAAAGTTATTTGATATTCTGAAAACATCTGACTGGCTTTAAATCTGGAAGCTATTAAAACTCAAAAACGCATCTTGGATGCTGTTCTTGGACAAATCATGCTTTGTACAAAAGCTCTCAAGAGTATAATAAATTAAACTATTAAGTAAATTAATTAGGAAATAACTACAATTAAATAATTCCTAAACTTTTTAAATTTTACTAACATAAATATGCTTCTTCTTAACATAAATAACTTCTTCTTAAAGGCATATTAATAAATACACCATTTAGTAGTTTAATTCTGAGCCTCACACCACTAAACTGGAAGTTTGAGAGTCAAACAGACTTTTCAGACATACTGTCTTTCCCAAAATGCTAATTGAATGTTTTTAGTGGCTTCAGCTGCGCTGTGGCCTGGTTTGAACTCATACAAAAGCAAAATTCTTAGATATTTTGAGCATATCGTCATAAAAATGTTTCTGAAGAAAATACTATGCAGTTAAAAAAAAAAACAATAACATCTTCAATAACAAATAGCACACTGTCAAATTACTCAAATCCAACCTTAAAGACCATTTGCTCACCAAGTAACCAAGTTTAATATGAAAAAACCGTATAGCTTGCTATAAAGAACAAATACATTTAAAAGAAAGTAGTTGGAGACCTAATAAGGTCAAGGTCCACATTCTCACAGCTAGACTCCTGCACAGCATGTACACAATATTGAAATCTAGATTTGTCTTAAAAATGGGGATCGTGTCATTGATCTACACTTAGGTGAAAACTTGCTCATGCAACCTTACACCCATAAGTGAACAATTCCAGAATGGTCTCTTAACAGTTCTCTCCAGAACAGTGGAATGAAGACCTGACCGATACATATACATTATTGTTGTTGCTGTTATAAACAGTATTGGGGGTAACGCATTACAAGTTATGCGAGTTTCGTAATCAGATTACTTTCTAAAGTAACTAGTAAAGCATTATTTTTAAATTTACAACAAAATATCTAAGTTACTTTTTCAAATAAGTAACGCAAGTTATTTTGTTTTCCCATTTATTGACTGACAACTCTCCTGTCTCTATGCCGAGAGAAATCATGAATAACTGCAGATGCATGTGTGCGCTGTGTAAACAGGATGTTTATTCTAGACTAGTTCTAGAATAAATGTGAGAAAACATTTACCCATTTACTTTTTCTCCTGCATCCATTCTTTATTCCTGAATGGCAGCACAGCTGAAAGGCTTGTTTGTTTGAACTGCGCCCTCTACTGTACAGGCTTGAATTTGCATTTCCTTCAGACTGAGGCTTATTCATTTCACATTTAGGCCCTATCATACACCCGGCGCAATGCGACGCCAGGTGCAACTCAAGTGTTTTTTGCTGGTTTCAGTCCGACGCAGTTATCATTTTCACGTCCAGCTTCCACGTTTGTTTAAATAGCAAATGAATGCACTCACGCCCATCTGTTCACCCATGGGTGTGCTGGTCTGAAAACGAGGTGTGTTTGGGCACATTGTTGGCATGTTGCTATTTTGAGGCAACTGAAAAAGACTGCTCCATTGACCAAAAGAAACCTGGTCTAATGTCAATGGCGCATGTTTTTTGTTGTTGTTGTTGTTGTTATTTAAAGGACACAAAAATTCCAAATATTAAAAATAAAAGGTTGCAATGCCTACATGTTAATGGAGATTGCATGTATCAGAATTACCTATTTCCAGTAATGATGAATGAAATTGGCTAATTATTTGACCAATCGTGGCAATACACACATGTATTTAAAATGACTCATCAGGTTGAGGGTGTCCATATTCCGCCATGTAAATAGCAATCTGCCATGGTGCAAGCACACCTGGCTTTCAAAGTGAATGGGAGATGACACTCTGATTTGTTTATTGCACGTTACGCCCAAAACACACCCATGACTCATTGAGAGACTAGGGTACAACCCTTTTGGACCAACAGCAACCATTTTTTCCATCGTTAAACTAGCAAAAGTGGATTCAGACATGCCCTAAGTGCACTTGCACCATGTACTTCAGACCATGCTCTTAGATCGTTAAAATAGGGCCCTTAGTGTGAAAGGGCCTTTACATTTGTTATAGTTGTTATAAAAACAAATAAACAGCCCAGACCAAATGAGAAAAAGTAAAGCAAAAGTAATGTAACGCATTACTTTCCATAAAAAGTAACGGAATTAGTTACTTTTTTAGGGAGTAACACAATATTGTAATGCATTACTATTAAAAGTAACTTTCCCCAAGACTGGTTATAAATTAGCATTACAAGGTGGAAATGTGCAAAGAAAGAAATACTATGAAAATACAACACTATACTTTACAAAAGCTTCACAAGCTATAAAAAAAACTCTCTCAAGTTACTTAGCTAGTATATGCAAATGAGTAAATTTCTTTGTAGTAACACTTTCAGATGTTAGCTATCAGCATGATTTCTATTATCTTAGAACTGTACATTTCTGCCATATGGGTATTACTTTGACACAGTCACCCCTGATAAAAGATCTTAACTAAGTTTCAGTTGTGAAGGCAGTCTATGGAAGGAAATCTGACAACATTCTGTCTGTCAAAAGATCTTCATTTGTGTTCTGAAGATTAACGAAAGTCTTACATGTTTGTAACGACATGAAGGTGAGTAATTAATTAATGACAGAATTTTCATTTGGGGGTGAACTAACCCTTTAAGGCCAATAGAAAAGCTTTGTAACGTCTCTATTGCTGTTATGAGGGTCATGAAGAGTGCAGAGTTCTGGGTCAGGGATCTGTACTCAGGGCTAATAAAGGCCTTGATTCCCTCTTCACGAATCGCTATCCTGTCGCACCACCCCCTATCCACCCTCCCTCCAACCAGTGTGCTGTTGCTGAGCAACGTGTGGTCTAGTGTTGGCGAGCATGACTGTTTGTTCCCGCCGAGCTGTGCTGAGAAAAAGGGAAGACACAAATTGGTAAACGGCAGCCACAGACCCAGGAGGCTGTGGATCAATGTCTGTACAAACAAACTCTGGTGCACTCTCTCTCTCTTTCTCTCTCTCTCTCTCTTCCTTTCTTTCTTTCTCTTTTACCTTTTCTCTCCCCTTTATTTCATCAACTCTATGTTAATGGTGTTGTTAGCCTGTTTTAATAATTCAGTTCAGGCAAATGAAGTTCTCACCTCAATCAAAATGATTTCTTCCTGACATAATCTAAAACAAACAAATATTAAATAAAAAACAAGGGTGTCTTTAGCTTTACATTGGGATTTTAGTTTGTATATGAACTCCAAATATACTGATCAAACAGATGCAATAAACTGAAGCTGTTTGCTTCGAGATATGGCTAGTATTCTAGACTGTGAACATGATTGATTGATCTAGCTGAAATAACTCTTGACCTTTGACCTTAAGTCCACATCATAGTTCAGTCCACAAGAAGACAAACGCTAAGTAGGCGAAAAGTCCCCGAATGACCTACTACTTCTCCCAAGATTCTGAACTGTGCATTCGATGGACACTTTACTAACCCATGAGGTGATGGGAGTGGATTTATGAATGGAGGTGATGATGATAGGTCACATGACAGTAACAACATGGCAGATGTAGTATGTCTGAATTTCATTTATACTACCCATTAGGGGTGCAACGGTTCAGGTTACTCACGGCTCGGTTTGTATCATGGTTTTAGGCTCACGGTTTCGGTACGGTTCGGTATGTGCTATGTTCAGGTAAAAAAATACTACTGTCAAATAAAAATAAAGAAAATAAGAACAAATAATCAAATAGCACAAATAAATACAGTAAAGCAATGAAACAAATAAAGCTTTTCAGGTTTTTTCATCCAGTTTTCAGGTACAGAAATTGAATAAAGTAGCTAATAAAATGTAAAACAACATTGCATGTAATTTCACTGTACAAATAAAATAAAGATCAATCATTAATAATTATTAAGTTACTATTCAGTATGCATTGAGCAATTTCCAATGAGCAATGAGCGATTTCCTTGTCTTTTGTTATTTGATTAACATTAAAAACACATTCAGACAGCAGGAATGCAAGGTCTCGCCTGCGCTCGCGCGCTATTAACACCCGGGTGATGACGGCATAAATAACTGCTCCTATAGAGCATACAGCACTCGCGTTGAACAAAGTTTAGGGGAAGCCAGAATGCGTATCCATCGACAGAAACATACATTAGCTTAACTCTGTCTGTCTGTTTTATTTATTTTCTACAAACCATATTAAAGATGCGTATGCGTCGTCAGATATGAGTTTAACCGCGGTGCAAGTGCATGCCGAACCGAGTGTGCAGAATGGTACGGTTCGATTTTTTTACCGAGAACCGTTTCACCCCTACTACCCATATTCATACTATATAGTGCATACTTTTTTAACAGATGCAAAGTTAATTCATATTCAAATGTAGTACCCACTCAAGACAGTATGTGATTTCAGATGCAGCGAATATGTACAACAGTGTCGGTCAAAATTCCAAACGTGCTTCCTTTCTGTTCACGAGCTGAAATGGTTACACTCCACAGGAAGTAGAATTGGAATAACTCAAAGTGAAATTGACTAAATTGCAAGTCTACTTAGTCTAACACAAGTTTCTCAATTCAGTTTTCAATGGCACACAACCATGATGTACAACATAAAATAATTTAACAATAATTTTTAATAATATAAATACAACAATAATTATAAAATATTTAATTTAAATAATATTTTAATAAAAATTAATTAATTAATTGCAAATGAGTTCTGAGGCCCAGTGGCTGTCCACTCTCCCTGTTTTTTGTCACTGTGATTGTTCTTATTCCTTTATTGTGGACTTCTGGTCATTGCTTGAATGTTCAAAATGATTTTACAGACAAACCAGAGTATAATGAAAGCAGCTTTCTGAAATAGAATATATATAAAACTTGCCACAACCTCAGCCCTAAAACTGACAGCAGGGCCATGGTCAAACTGAAATAGCATAAGCATAAATGGCTTAAGAATAAAAAAAAAACTGTACCGTTCAGAAATGTTGTTCTGTGTCTGTTTAGTATCCCTTGTTTTTGTTTACTCACTGTCCACCTAAAGAGCTCCTCAGTACAAAAAATGCATCATTGACCAAATTCCAGTTCCAGTTTTTAACCCCTTAAGGGCACTCAGGGAAACAAACACTATTCGCATAATTCAAAATGAAAATGAGCTATGGAATCCATTCATGAAGGTCCAAAACAACACCACCACAAATGCAATACCAGTTTCTTTTGTCACAACAATCGCTATAAACAAGAATGTTTCTGCCACATTATTAAGGTAACAGTCTTATAACAGAGTTATCCAGATCAGGCTGGATATTATTCTAGTCAGCTAGACATTTTTCTGTTTTACCACTGATCCAAATGGCTTCACGATCAGTTCCCAAGTGATGAATCTACTTGGATGTGTGCTGAAACATCTTGAGCAACAGAAAAACATGCCCAGTTGACTAACTACTTTAACAAGGTAACAGCCTTTGGCCACTAGATTTGTATTGACTGTACCAAACGGCCACATATGGCATGGTAATGCTCTACAGCCTCACTTCAAGTACACAGATGCTTAATGACTATCTCATCAGTTTACCAAACGTTATCGAAAGTTTACAGTTTTATTGCATGAATTTATTTACTAAAAATATATATACTGTAAAAAACAAAACAAAAAAAACTTACATATCACAGAAATACATTAGTGTTGTGAAATCACAACTCCTCTGACAATCCTAGGCTCTAAAAACAAAAGAAAAAAGTCATGGAGGGGGCCACAATCAGACATTTAGCTGAAATGGAACTAGTAATATAAAATATTATAGTCCCTATGTAAGCAATAACAATACTATTGGTGTTGCAGAAAGAAATGAATACTTTTATTCAGCAAGAATGCATTAAATCAAAAGAGAAATTAAAAGACTTTTTTTTACGTTGTTACAAAAGAAATTATATTTCATATTAATGCTGTTTTTCAACTTTCTGTCCATCAAAAAACCCGGTTTCCACAAAATATTAAGCAGCACAGCTTTTAAATTTGGTAATAAGAGTAAGTGTTTCTTGAGCAGCAAATCAGCATATTAGAACGATTTCTGAAGGATTATGTGACACTGAAGACTGCTGAATATTTAGCTTTGTCATCACAGGAATAAATTACATTTAAAAATATATATGAAAATAGAAAACAGTTATTTTAAATTGTAATCATGTTTCACAATATTACTGTTTTTATATTTTTGATCAAATACAACCCGAATTCCATAAATGTTGGGAGGTTTTTTAAATTTGAATAAAATGAAAACAAAGACTTTCAAATCACGAGCCAATATTTTATTCACAATAGAACATAGATAACATAACAAATGTTTAAACTGAGAAATTTGACAATTTTATGCACAAAATGAGCTCATTTCAAATTTGATGCCTGCTACAGGTCTCAAAATCGTTGGGATGGGGGGAATGTTTACCATGGTGTAGCATCTCCTGTTCTTTTCAAAACAGTTTGAAGACGTCTGGGCATCAAGGTTATGAGTTTCTGGAGTTTTGGTGTTGGAATTTGGTCCCATTCCTGCCTGATATAAGTTTCCAGCTGCTGAAGAGTTCATGGTTGTCTTTGATGTATTTTTCGTTTAATAATGCACCAAATGTTCTCTATAGGTGAAAGATCTGGACTGCAGGCAGGCCAATTCAGCACCCCGACTCTTCTACTTCTGTTGTAATAGCTGCAATATGTGGTTTTGCATTGTCCTGCTGAAATACACAAGGTCTTCCCTGAAATAGATGTCGTCTGGAGGGGAACATATGTTGCTCTAAAACCTTTATATACCTTTCAGCATTCATAGCGCCTTCCAAAACATGCAAGCTGTCCATACCGTATGCACTTATGCACCCCCATACCATCAGAGATTTTGAACTGAACACTGATAACACACTGGAAGGTCTCTCTCCTCTTTAGCACGGAGGACACAGCGTCCGGGATTTCCAACAAGAATGTCAAATTTGGACTCGTCTAACCATAGAACATTTTTCCACTTTGATACAGTCCATTGTAACCATGGACCATGTTCACATATGGCTTCCTTTTTGCATGATAGAGCTTTAGTTGGCATCTGCAGATGGCACGGCGGATTGTTTACCGACTGTGGTTTCTGGAAGTATTCCTGGGCCCATTTAGTAGTATCATTGACACAATCATGCCGATGAGTGATGCAGTGTCGTCTGAGGGCTCAAAGACCACAGGCATTCAATAAAGGTCTTTGGCTTTGTCCCTTACGCACAGAGATTTCTCCAGTTTCTCTGAATCTTTTGATGATGTTATGCACTGTAGATGATGAGATTTGCAAAGCCTTTGCAATTTGACATTGAGGAACATTGTTTTTAAAGTATTCCACAATCTTTTTACACACTCTTTCACAGCTCTGCCCATTTTCACTTCTGAGAGACTCTGCCTCACTAAGACATCCCTTTTATAGCTAATCATGTTACAGACCTGATATCAATCAACTTAATTAGTTACTAGATGTTCTCCCAGCTGAATGTTACACTGGGCACGGGGCCATTTTTTGCCCCCGTGCCAACTTTTTTGAGACCTGTAGCAGGCATCAAATTTGAAATGAGCTCATTTAGTGAATAAAAGTGTAACATTTCTCCCTTTAAACATTTGTTATGTTATCTATGTTCTATTGTGAATAAAATATTGGCTCATGTGATTTGAAAGTATTTTAGTTTTCATTTTATTCAAAATTAAAAAACGTCCCAACATTTCAGGAATTCGGGCTGTAAATGCAGCACTGGAGAGCATAAGAGACTTTTAAAAAAAACAACACCAACAAAAAATCTGTTACTTTAGCACAACTGGGACACTGAATTGACCAATCAGCATCCAGGACCAGAACTATACTTTTTATAAATGTAAACTAATAAATCAAACAAATAAATTAACAAATAATGTTCAAACAAGTAATGAATGTTTTGTACCTTGTTTTTCAAAAACTTGTACCAATACCAGATGGTTTTGCAAAAAAACACTTTATTTATATCAAACTCCCCCACCCTTACCATTATCAATCTGTCTCCATGAGTTGAAAACCTCATAATTATTTTCTTTTCTGTCCATATTAGTCAACTTTCCGTGTCTGACTTCTCCCATCTCCAGTAACATGTTGTGATCATAAGTTAGGCCAAACTGCCTGGATCCCATATGTGCTGTATCATTGCCTGAGTACTTCCATGTGCGCAGGACTGTGCCAGAGCTGGGTCCCAGATAAACACAGAGAGTGAGTAAAAGGGAAACAGCACCATGCCTCTGTCTTGCTGGCTGGGTCTGTTGATAGAGGCAGACGTGCAACAGCAGCTGTAAACATCTGCGGAACGCTGAAGGCCACAGGCTCTAGATGTTCCTCAAAGCAACACAGCATGCCATAAATTACAGCTTCAACACTTCACAGCAATTTGCCTCGAATCGTTGAAACATTCAAACTGGAATTTATTATATTTATATGGAAAAACAACGATTTAACGTGCTAATAAAGAGAAAAACGAATGTCACCTAATGGTAATATGTACTGACACTGACACATTTCCAAAACAATAAATTGATAAACATCTCTGCAAAAGCACATACACTAAGTTTGGGGTCAATATGTATATTGTTTATTTTACTTTCATTCAGTATTCAGCAAGGATACATTAAACTGATCAAAGGTGAAAGTAAAGCCATGTACAGTGTTACAATGGGGGGGGGGGGTTCAGGAACATTCCATCAAAAAATTTAGTTACAACCCAAATCCGGAAATGATTTATTAAATTTTAATAAAATGAAAACTAAAAGATTTTCAAATTACATGAGCCAATATTTTATTCACAATAGAACAGATAACAAATGTTTAAAAGGGAGAAATTATACACTTTTATCCACTAACTGAGCTCATTTCAAATTTGACGTTATCTATGTTTTATTGTGAATAAAATAGTGGCTCATGTGATTTGAAAGTCTTTTAGTTTTCATTTTATTCAAATTTAAAAAACATTCCAACATTTTTGGAATTCAGGTTGTATTTCTCACAAATTACCTATTATATAAGTGATACAAATTGATAGTTCTAGGCCTCTAATTATCAATACAATTTTCCAATCATGTTTAAATCCATTGTAAAGTAACAGCCATGTCAAACACCCATTTATCATATCACTGCGCGGCACCCATAACAGATCATAATTTTTGTGTAGTAGCAACACAGTCTGATCTAATATAGGGACTATTTATCAGATTATTTATTTGCTTAACAAAAGGGGATGCAGGCTAAAAAAAAAAAAGTCTAAAAGGGTTGCAACTCCCTTTATTAATGATAACGTTCACAAAAGGTATGACATCTCATGCCTTACTGTTTAAAAATAAAACAGATTGCTTAGTCACTCATAGTTAACACTGTGTCAAAGCAGAAAAGTTTACATTAGCAAGTGTGAAATTGCTTTTAAATCTTGAATATAAAATCCATTACAAAGTCACATGGTACAGTCAAATCTGCTTGTTTATGATAGCAATGCACTAATGAATTTAACATACCATCTGATCAGTTAAAAGTGTATTTAAACAACGAAATTGACACGGCTGTTCTTACATAGGAGTTTTAATAATGTTCTCCCATAAAAAGAAATACGGAGGAGGTGTTAGCAGAATCATCGCCTGGTCTTAGCCCTGATGTTGACACATTAGCTGACTAGGTTACCATACATAACCCCATTTCATCTTTCCCTCCTGTCATTTCAAGCTCAATAAATTCTCAAGATGTGTATGTGTGTGGCTGAATATAGTTTATGAGCAAAAGAAACACAGAACCAGAGAGCTGGAAGGTGGGACTCAGAATCCAGCCAGAACCCAGCTGACATTTTGATAATGAACTCGTCTCATCAGTCACAGAGACACCGAACATTGGAGATGAGGCCCAGCGTGTGCACCGCACACACACTAGTACGCTTTTAATAAGTGATGTCTCCTAAAGATCACGATCAAAATGGGGGATAGCATCTGTACAAAAAGGCAAGGAAAAGAAGGTCAAAAGAAGGGCCAGAAAATCCACTCTCAGCATCCCAGCAAGGGCTAACTGGCTCTTGCTAACAGCCAAACCATGACCCCTTGACATGCTTGCACTGCTCATCTGCATTTAGTCTACATGTCAGTAGCACACTGTACAGAATACAAAAAAGTCCTTACAAGGGTCCTATTATAATTTTTTTCCTTTTCAAAATTCTTTAACGTGTAATGTTGAGCATGAAAAATGTCTGCAAAGTTACAAAGCATTCCAGGGGGTAAAATCTGCTTTTTGGCGGAGTTCCCCTGGTAAATTTTGCATTCCAGGGGCTCAATATCATGTTATTTGGGGTCGTTTCAACCCACGGACATGAGAAACAACCAGCGGCAACAGTGTAAAAGTAGCCCAGTTCTGTGCTAACTTTAGTTTATGCACAAATGCTATGAACATACATTAATTATAGTTATGATCCAGTATGTATATTCTTCTTAATCATTACTTGCATAATAAAAACATCTTAAAGGGGTGGTTGATTATGATTTCACTTTTTTAACTTTAGTTAGTGTGTAATGTTGCTGTTAGAGCATAAACAACATCTGCAAAGTTATGATGCTCAAAGTTCAAAGCAACGGGAGATATTTTATTTTAAAGAAATGGCTTTTTAAGGACTACAAACAGCAACTACAACGAGCTTCTTCCGGGTTGGTGACATCACTAACCCTAAAATTTACATAAACCCTGCCCCCAGGAACACGCAACAAAGAGGGCTTGTTATTGCAATACAGTACGTAACACAAATGCAATAGTATGTCATAAAAGCAAGATGACAACATAAGTTATAACCGTAATTAAAATAAACTATACCTGTTCTATCTTCATGCAGCATATATTCTCTGGCTCTGTAGGATCTTACAACAGTTCCCACACGAGCGATTTATAGATTATCATGACAGAATATGCTAATCAATGACTTTAAGATAGTTAACTCTACATCAGCTACATAAATTCATCAACTAACCATTCAAAAACGCCATGTTGCGTTTTAAATGTTGTCACTTCTTATATATATATAGGAGCATCAAAGGATGCAAAAGATGCTCATATTAGGAGCATCCTTTGTTATCATATTAAGAGCCTCATTTGTTACATTTGTAATATCTACCTTCATTATATTACAGTTTTATTGTGTGGATTTACTTTGATTTACTGCTACCATTTTCTTTGTCAACAAAACCAAAATATCCTTACTACCTGACTGAATATCACTGAGACAGATGTCTTGTGAAATCACAGCTGTCTTTGTGACATTACTAGGCTCTAAAAACAGAAAATCAAAAAAAACAGTCTCTGTGAATGATTTAGCACATTTGGTGTCCTGTCTTTAGAGGGTTTTGGAGAAAGGCTATGTGTTATCAAAAATGAAGTCATTTAAAGTACCGGTAAACAAATATTAAAGGTGCAGTAGGTGTTCTGGGAAAATGCTAACTTTATCCTGCTAGCACTGAAAGCTTACGTACTACCCTCTGTTCAAATCGCCGTCCAAAGCCAGGCATCCTCCAAAACAAACGTACGCACACAGACCAGAATCGAGACAACCAGAGACAATGTTACTGGATTACATCATGTGTCATTAACCGGTGAGAAAACTTTACAGTACAGTGAATAACAGTGCTACAATAACGAACATAAACAACTTTTTAAAAAACGAATTAGATGCAGCAAATGGATTTTCTTTATAACCTGAAAAGTTAAAGTATACCGTAATATACATCATATAAATAATTCACCTGCTATATTGCTAAATGTACAACTCAATTTTTCATATCAACAGAAAAGAAATACTGGGATTGGCTGCTCTAGACCCCCCTGCATAGTTAATGATATGCTAAAGCCCGCCCTGCACATTCACAGAATTGGTTACAACCAGAGCTGGTTACACCATATTTGTGACGTAGAGAGGCAGTTTCAAACTGCGTTTTTGAGACTGTCTTTGGTTCACTGCAGTTTTAACGAGAAAATACTCAGCAATGGTCTTGAATGATGAATTTGCGCATTTGTCTTTAAAGCATATTAAAAAACGCCACATAGACATATAAACAACATTAAAAACTTGATTTTCACCACAGGGGGACTTTAAAAGAAGTTAATGCTTTTATTCAGAAAGCTGGCATTAAATTAAAGGTGTTTATAATGTTACAAAAGATTTCCATATCAAATAAATGCTGTTGAACTTTCTATTCATCAAAGAATCCTGAAAAAATCCTGAAACAAATATTAAGCAACTGTTTTCATTTGATTATAATAATAATTTTTAAAAAAAAAATCTTGAGCACTTAATCAGCATATTAGAATGGTTTCTGATGTGTCATTATATTTTGACTGTTGCAATTATAAGTGCATTAATGCAGTTACACTACTGTTCAAAAGTATATATTAAAATAGATTTTTTTTAAATAATATTGTGAAATATTATTTTTTTTAAAAATCTATTTTAATAGATTTTAAAATGCAATTTATTCCTGTGATGGCTGAATTTTCAGCATCATTACTTCAGTCTCCAGTGTCACATGATCCCTCAGAAATCACTCTATGCTGATTTGCTGGTCAATGAACATTTATTATTATTATCAATGTTGAAAACCATTGTGCTGCATATTTTTGTTTTGAAAAATCAAAAGGACAGCATTTATGTGAAACAATTTTTTGTAACACTATAAGTGTTTTTACGGTCTTTACTTTAGATTAATTTAATGAATACCAGCTGAAGAAAATGTTTTACTTCTTCAGAGAAAAAAATATTACTGACCCCAAACTCTTTAGCAGTATAGTGCATACATCCCATAAAACACATTTTATTATATTCATTTGTTTACCCAAGAGCTATTACAAAAAAAAACTATAATGCTGGAATTTTAGGACCATAAAATAAAATTTGTGTTTTAATTAGGTGTTTAAAACCAACAAATCACTGCTAGGTAAAACATACATTTATGAAAATGGACTTTTGAGACAAAGCTACAGTACCAGTCTCTTCAAGTGAAGTCTGCATAGAACACTAGAGTGGTGGTTCTGAGTAGAAATTAATGCATTAATTATTTACAACAACAACAAATTGAAATACGTGAGATGAAATGAAGATCATGTCTTATAAATTCCTTGATTGACTATTGTTGTACGATCAAACTGACCTTGGCGATGAATACTTGGCTTTGTGAGTGCATATGAGTGCTTGTGTACACAAAGGTGACCTAATGTTCCAGTTTACAAACATACTTGTCCTTGAATCTTCTTTTCTTTCCTCAGGCGTTTCCATAGAAACAAGTGGGGTAAGCCTCCTAAGTGTGTTATAACAGCAGGTAAGAAAGCTTTGGCACCTTACTGAATATTTAAATCCTGCTCAGCCACTCATCTCAGATCTGATTTTCTCAAGTTTCAAAGACAGGCACAGATTCATCAAGAATTGATGACACTGAAACAATCATTACACACTGCAGGATCACACACACCAACAGAAAGTACAATTAATGTCTAATGTATGATTACACACGTGCTGCATATTGTGTCATTGGAATTCTAACACTGATTAAGTGCTGTGAAGTATTGCATTTGTCGTGATCTTTTTGTAAGGTTATCACTGAGTGCTTTCAAAGTTTTGAGATCAAAAAATGTCAAGGATAATATCACTTGACTTTAGTATGAAGTATCACATTACTCTGAAATAGTTATAAAAGATTTGTCTTTTTAATGTCTATTTGAAAGAATACAGCAAACGCAAGATCATTTTCTCTACACGGGATCCAAACCTTTCAAAAAGAGATACTAGCCTCTGGGGTACTAGCATTCATGTTTCATGAGTGTTTCATCAGTGTTTGCTTTAATTGGACCACTACTCTTCACACCCTTTCGAGTTTCTTTTGTACCTGTCTATACTCTGGAATACAGATATAAAATACAAATTTGTACTTCACTGGTTCAGACATTTAAAAAAAAAAAAAGAGCGATTTTTTAAAAGGGGGGAAATCTGAATAGTTTGTGTTTGTTTCTTCAACCTCAGGGGGGGAACATTTAGCCCTTTCATGCATTGAGGTCACTACAGTGGACAGCTATTCAAAAAGCCATTTGAGTATGCACTACAGAGGACATTAGTGCATCCTCCTATACACTGCCACCAAGTGGCAAGCATTTGTATGTGGAATTTTTTCTCTCCAAAGTACCAAGATGGCTGATGGCCAATCAAAAATGCCAAGTTACCCCGGAATATCCATCCAGTCATTCTATCATAAGAAACTGTTGCAGGTTAAAAAAAAAAAATATATATATATTAACATCAAGTAACATCTAAGGAGTCACATCATTACATTTTCCAAGTATTGATTTTAGATTGGGAAGAAATTCTGATTAATCATCTGTCCACTAAACTGGACATCTATCACTAGCTATATTTCAGCTACAATTCATACTATTACTGTGACTGTTGTTCTTGAAAATACTTCATCTACAGCAACTTTTTGGGTTGTAAATAAATGTATTTGTGTTATTAGAATGAATTTGCAAAAAAAAAAAGTAATCTGATTACATAATGCACGTTACTTGTAATGCGTTGCTTGTTACATCAAAAAGTAATGTGATTACATAATGCATGTTACTTGTAATGTGTTACTTTACTTGTTACATCAAAAAGTATTGTGATTACATAATGCATGTTACATGTAATGTGTTACTTTACTCATTACATCAAAAGTAAACCGATTACATGATGTATGTTACTCGTAATCCATTACTTTACTCGTTACATCAAAAGTAAACTGATTACATGATGTATGTTACTCGTAATCCGTTACTTTACTCCTTACATCAAAAAGTAATCTGATTACGTAATGCATGTTACATGTAATCCGTTACTTTACTCGTTACATCAAAAAGTAATCTGATTACATAATGCATGTTACATGTAATGTGTTACTTTACTCATTACATCAAAAAGTAATCTGATTACATAATGCATGTTACTCGTAATCAGTTACTTTACTCGTTACATCAAAAAGTAATCTGATTACATAATGCATGTTACTTGTACTGCGTTACTTGTTACATCAAAAAGTAATCTGATTATGTAATGCATGTTACTTGTAATGTGTTACTTTTCTCATTACATCAAAAGTAAACCGATTACATAACGTACGTTACTCGTAATCCGTTACTTTACTCGTTACATCAAAAAGTAATCTGATTACGTAATGCATGTTACTTGTAATGTGTTAGCCCCAACACTGCTTATTTCAGATTAGACTGAAAACACCTGATCACTAGTTGTTTTTTTTCCACAGTCTGAAAAACATCAATAGATCAATGATTTCAGCCTGAGGTTTTCCCAGAGAGGAGAGCAAAGGTAGGAATCTGTCCATTTTGAACATAATCAGAAATATCAGCTAATAAGGCTATATCAACATACTCTGGTAGACTGGAGGGAACATGAGCGTTTTCTACATAGTCTGAGTTGGGTTTCCACAGAGTTGTACTCTCCACCTTATCTGTGATGGAATCACGTCCTCATGTTCTGATATCAAAGACATGTAACGTTCAACTTGTACGAAGTTCTTCCCTGTCTGCTGGTCAGACAGGAACAAACTCAAATGCATTTGCAATAACTGAACCTGTATTATATGTTAAAGTATATAGTTTTCACATGATTTTATATAATTTTATTCATTGATTTCTTAAATACACACAGTGTTACTGTGTTATTACTGTATTATGTTTAATACAGTATCTCTTCAGTTAAAACCAAAAACGCATAGTGTCCACTCAAGTGGACATCTGAAAATCTTTTTGAAAAACGTTTGTAAGAAAAAAAGTTCTCAGAGAATAAAATCCTGACTGAGGTTGTCAGAATTCATGCATGAAAGCGTTAAGATAGCTACTCAAAAACTCTAGCCCTGGTTTCACAGACAAGGCTTAAGCTAGTCCTAGACTAAAATGCATGTTTGAGCTGTTTTAACTGAAAGCAACTTGCATATCTTAAAATATGTCAGTGCCATTGTTTCGTCTCAAGATGCACACCAGTGATGTTTTTTTCTAGGGTACGTTTATAAAAGCTACTTAAATATCCTAATTGAACTAAGGCCTAATCTTGGCTTAGGCTAAGCCCTGTCTGTGAAACTGGGCCTATGATACATGAAAATTAAACATCTGTCATCATACTTACCCTAATGTCATTTCATTTCAAACATATTTAGCTCATTTATTTCTATACAGTTACCAAAGACTGACAAGCTCCATAAAAAGTATAAAAAAAATTATAAAAGCAAACTAGATGGATGATGAACTATAAATTATATAGCATAGTCAATAATAATAATAATTATTATTATTATTCACAATCCATATGGACTACTTTGTATTGCTTTAACAGAGCTTTCACTTTCATTGTATGAAAAAAAAAAAAAAAAAAAAGAAGAGTATACAACCTGCTCCTTTAACATGAAAACAATTTTCAACTGAAATAACATTTAAAATGTATATGTATATATATATATATATAATATATATATATATAATATATATATATATATATATATATATATATATATATATATATATATATATATATATATATATATATATATATAATTAAAAAAGAGCTTTTAAGAATTAAGACAACAAACAAGGAACCTTCTACTTATATTACACCAAAGTCGAAAAAAGTGGGGAATTCAGACCATGTTATGGCTCCATATTTTTCAGGGACATAATGACAGACATGGACACATGAAGATGTGATTACAATGTTCACTGACATTTTGTGCACCAGCTCCAATCTCGTCAGCTCTCAGAAAACTGAAACATGAGTTCAAGCTACAGGACCGACACTGTTGCTCAACTTAATTGAAAATACCCCTTTAAGTGACCTCAAGTTGGGTTGTTGTTGTTCTGAGAATTTTGCTCAGGAATCAGTTCAAAGACTTCAGCATTACACAACAGACATTTTTAGCTATCTCTTTCATCATGTTGTTGGCTATCAACAGGTGAGGTGGTTATCTGTACCATCATACACACAAATACACAAAAAGATAGCAAAAAGATGATAAAGGAAAATACACTGGTCAAAAGTATGGACACATCTAGTAATGCTTTATTATTACTTTTTTCCCCACATTTTACAATATTAGTAAAGTCATTACAGTAAATTATAGAGTGGCCATAAAAAAGTTCAGCTTTCTAACCTTTCATATTCTATCCAGTATTCATAAATTATTATTATTATTATTATCATTACTAATATTGGTAGTAGCAGTATTAATATTGTTATTTATAATATACACTATATTGTTTGGGACACCTGCCTTTACGCAATCTCCACTCTAATTCATCCCAAAGGTGTTCTGTCAGGTTGAGGTCAGGACTCTGTGCAGGCCAGTCAAGTTCCTCCACACCAAAATCGCTCATCCATGTCTTTATGGACCTTGCTTTGTGCACTGGTGTGCAGTCATGTTGGAAAAGGAAGGGGCCATCCCCAAACTTTTCCCACAAAGTTGGGAGCATGAAATTGTCCAAAATGTCTTGGTATGCTGAAACATTAAGAGTTCCTTTCACTGGAACTAAGGGGCCAAGCCCAACCCCTGAAAAACAACCCCACACCATAATCCCCCCTCCACCAAACTTTACATTTGGCACAATACAGTCAGGCAAGTACCATTCTCCTGGCAACCGCCAAACCCAGACTCGTCCATCGGATTGCCAGACAGAGAAGCGTGATTCATCACTCCAGAGAACACGTCTCCACTGCTCTAGAGTCCAATGGTGGCATGCTTTACACCACTGCATCCAACGTTTCACGAATGGACTTATTGCACAGGTGGCAACCTATCACGGTACCAGGCTTGAATTCACTGAGCTCCTGAGAGTGACCCATTCTTTCACAAATGTTTGTAGAAGCAGTCTGCATGCCTAGGTGCTTGATTTTATAAACCTGTGACCATGGATGTATGTGTGTGTGTGTGTGTGTATGTATATGTATATATATTTTTAAATAGTTTTAAATACTCATTTTTGCAAATGTGTGAGGGAAAATAACATACTCTTCCATGGCAGGGTTAAAAGGGCTGGTCTTAGAACTGAATAACAAATAAACCTTTCTGCACAATGTTTCAGCGATCAGCAAAGACCCAAAACAATGACATCTGTCTCATATTAAAGCTCACAAAAACAGTGACAGGCTCAAAGAAAAGCCAGCTCCATGCCGAACACAGACAACAGTCTGAGACGCGCAGCCAGAGCTGTAACTGAAACATGGTGGACAAATGTTTTGAAAACACAGCTGACCCTGAAACGGGAAATCAGTGGAGAGTGTCAGGGGTATGTGGCTGCTTGCCTCTGAGTGAATGCTAAACAGTCGTCTATATAGGAACAAGCAAACCTGCTTTCAGATATTTTCTCTGTATTTAGATTTATATTCACAGAAATATTGCATGATATCTGTGAATGAAAATCTCAATCACTATTTATAGTTGGTGTTGAAATCTGTATCCAATTTTCACATAACTACTATGCAAAACTATGTCACATCCCTACTATGCAAAACCCACTTTCCAAGTTTAGTCTTGCACTGGATCCAAATGATCCAAGAACTCAAAATTTCCTCCAGACTGTCGTGACTAGGGTAATCTGGCAGACATGTTAGACTTTGGCATGCAAGTTTCCTCACTTAATCACCCATGAATACTTACAGAGAACCTTCATTTGAAAAGCTTTAATCAGGGCCTTTTCAGTGTTTTTATAGAAAATGTCAATTAAATTTATATTAAAAACAGCTCAAGAAGAGTTAACCAGCTAGCCAAGACAATCCAGTTTGCCCATGTTTGGCTCTTTTAGCTAAAGTAGGTCAATCCCTAACTTGTCACATCCTTTATTACCAGTACCACAGCAGGCCACAGAATGCAGTTTGTGAAGAACTTGCCATTGATCTGAATATGATGTGACCAGTTTCATCATAGTGATCAAATTCCAGTCTTTACATTTACAAAGGCACATTTGCAAAACATAATGGTCAAGCACTTGTTTGGTTACAAAGAACTTAACCAATCAAATTCCAGTGCAATGTCCTAAAAGGACCCTCATTAGGTAACCATAGAAACAACATGAAATCCTCCAACAAACTCCATTTGTGTGCTATTCGCTGCCAAATCTGGTGATCAATATCATAGGCATAGTTTTGGGTGGGTGGGTGTTCACCTTGATGTTAATGTGTAGTATAAAGCTATAACCATTTGAGAAGACACAAACAGTGTGTTCCCACCAAAGATCAAATGAAACCTACTCCACTGATCAATATAAATGAGAACAAAATGTACTACATTAAATTCAATAATGGATATTTAATAAATTCTGTAATCGTTACATATGTCGGTCCAAAGCTGTATGACTTTCTAGAGAACTGTGACTAGAAACAAAGAGAAAACAGATTCAAGAATCGCATGGGCCTAATGGCCAAAGAAAAAAAAATGACAGCGATCAGTATATAAAAAAAGACGAATTAATAGATTAAGGGTAGGTGAGCTTGAAGACCACTGGGAAGGGGGCTCATGGTGAAGGTGAGACA
The DNA here is from genome assembly GCA_037101425.1 of Elopichthys bambusa. Taxonomy (NCBI): domain Eukaryota; kingdom Metazoa; phylum Chordata; class Actinopteri; order Cypriniformes; family Xenocyprididae; genus Elopichthys; species Elopichthys bambusa. The sequence continues at coordinate 15,850,005 of CM074447.1, read as the reverse complement.
TTTAAGCATGCTGAAGAAAGGCGTCGCACCACTGGAAGCCCCTTAAAGCCTCAGCTGTTGTTTGTGGTCGTCAAGGCTACCCAAACCCTCGTATTTCACATCTAATTTCACGGTTGCCGTAGAGAGCAAGTCTGCCTGGCTCACCCTTGACAACGGCTAATCCCTGAAAGTTCAGGTGGCCCTCCTTACCAAGACAACGGACATACCAGAGCCATCATGAGAAAGGCAGCGTCCTCAACACTGATAATTAAAAAGACCTTTTCATCTGCCTAACATTTATTAGCATCACTGACAAAAGCCATTTGTGACTCTAGAGATACTCATTACAATATTTCAAAATTGCAGTTATAGTTCATCTCAGGCAGTAGTATTTTCAGTTACTCTCAATAAATCCACCGTGAACATTTTTCTTCAAGTATTTAAAGGGTTAGTTCACCCAAAAATGAAAATTACACGCAAACCCATACCGACTTTCGTTCATCTTCAGAACACAAATCTTTTTAATAAAATCTGAGAGTTCTAGTGCTTTGTTTAAGCAAAAAAACAAAACTATTTAAGGGAGAGCGGGACACAACCTAACACTTTTGGACTTTAACAGTTAGAGTAAATCTGCTTCGGGTTCAGAGAATTTCTCTTTTTTTCCACACATTCTTTTTAATTTCACACGTATCTGCTATAAATATGTGGTTTTGTTTCATTAATACAGTGTATACTTTTTTCTTTATTTACCCCAAAAGAATGGAAGTGAAATATGACAACATGCCCCATAGGCAGGGCACACTGTAACACGACCATATGACAGTTTAAAATGTTATCTGATCAAATAAAAAACAATATACTTCACAAACTAAAATATTTTGTTAATAAAAGACAATTTTATATATATATATATATATATATATATATATATATATATATAAAAAATAATTGCATTTTTAGGAATTCAAAATTAAATAATTTTTGAATTTGACAATGAACACACTGCATAACCCAGCATTGGTCAAAACAATAAAGCAAATAGATGAAGAAACACATTCAGAAAAACACAGAGCTGAACCTACCTCCCTCCTACCTACCTACCTCCACTCACAGCTCTCACAGAACAGAAGATATATAGACGAATCAGTACAAATGCTGTAAATTTATTGAAATAACATTTTCTAAATGTTCAGGTTCTTCCTCTCAGTCTTTATTTACCTTTTCTCCATAGTTTCTCAACAGAAATTCATAAAAGTTAATTATGCCAATTATATCAGTAACTGGCATCAGTAAATGGCATAGTTCTAATAGCGAGGCACGTTGTAACGTAATTTAAACCTAGTTAGTAACTTCAGCTAGTTAGTGAAGCATTACAGAACTATCTAAAATGCTGAATAACAGATTGGAGACTAAAATAATATCAGATTTGTCTAAAATATAGATGAAACATTTTTTTCTCTATATATTGTCGATATGGCAATTATTAAATGCATTAAAAGTTTTATCATTGTAGCATATTCATTTACAAAATAATCTCTAACGCGCATGAGGGCACCACAGCGCATTCTTGCTGTGATGCAAGAGCAGACGTTTTGTGAACGTGCGTTGGAGATTAATATTTTTTGTAAATAAAGCGGTGATTTTTTTTTTCCTTTTGCACAAAGCACTCATGCGCTTCATAAAACTGAGGTTAAACCACTGGAGTCACGTGGAGTAATGATGTCATTACTACCTTTCTGGGGATTGAAATTGGTAGTTGCATAGCTGTCAATGGAGGGAAAGAAAGCTCTCAGATTTCATTAAAAAGATCTTAAATTGTGTTCCGAAGATGAATGAAAGTCTTACGGGTTTGGAACGACATGAGGGTGAGTAATTAATAACCCTTTAAATATTGTTTGGAGAAAAAAACCTAGATGTTTGCAAACATTATAATGCCCTGCTCCCTGCACATAGAAAAAACTGTGTCAAAGATTTTCCAATAATAATAATAATAATAACAACAATAAGTCACAATATATATAGAATACATCAAATAAAAAATAAATAAATAAATAAATATGGTAAGCAATTTAAAAACATATTTGATCCTTGCATAAAGGACTGCATAAACGACAAACAAATAAGATGTTTTAAAAGTGTGATCAGTAAGATTTTTTTAAAATGTTTTTTGAAAATCTAAAACTCATCAAGGCTGCATTTATTTGATCAAAAATACTGATATTAATATTGAACATTAAAAAACATTAATATTGTGAAATATTATTACAATTTAAAATAACAGTTCTACTGTAATATATTTAACAATTTATTCCTGTGATGGTACAGCTGAATTTTCAGCAGACATTACTCCAGTCTTTAATTGTCTTTACTGTAATTTTTGATCAATTTATTGCATCCTTGCTGAATAAAGTATGAATTTATTTAAAAAAAAAAAAAAAAAACACTCAGAAACTCCAAACTTTTGAACAGTACCATAAACTAGCTGTTAGTTTCTAAGATACATCAAAGCTAACGTAGCTTTGGCTTCTCATTCTTCTTGGCTTCGATTGCTTTACGTCTGAAGCAGTACTTTGAGACCAGTAAACCACTTATAAAGAGCGTCAGTCATGTTTTCCACAGGCCTTTGCATGAACTGTGGTCAGGTGCAATGGCGTTGTCGTAATCTTAGGAAAGAGAAAGGATGCTAAAAAGCGTGGCACATCTGCTAACACTTAAAAAGATTTTGAACTCGGCCACGTCAGTGCAATAACAGACAGGCCCAAACACCGGACTCTCCAACCATCAATGTAGGTCTACTGCTGCGAGATGAAACGGCAGTACAGCACAGCCAAAACAGAAGACATACAAGTCTGCAAGAAAAAAACAAAAGCAACTATCACATGCCTTTACTTCATCATTTATAAAGAGAGTGGGTTTAGGTTGGCTCCAACAATCATGAACATTACAACAGTACTAAGCTTCATTTGTAGAGTTTAATTTCAGTCAATTTAAAGTTTAACAAGTAATTTCCATGATTTTCTGTTTAACCTTCATTGATTATTAAGCAGCTGTAAGGGCAGTTTAACTGTAATTCTGGGTTAGTTTATTCTCCTCAGGCACTAGTGGTCCTGACTCACGTTGCCACATGTCAGATATAAGGTATGAGGAAAGCCAGGGGGTGCATTTGATTTTGTGATTTAACTAACTTGACATGTACTGGTTTTAAGCGGGTAAAGAGGCGTTTTTTGTTTTTGTTTTTTTCCCCATCAGCAGACTATTCACCCTATGCAGACAGATTGCAACCGAAGACGAAGCAAAGCAGCATACACTGTTTAAAAAAAAAATTTCTTCAAGTGACACTTATAGCAATTACAGAGTGAAAATTGTTTCAAATTAAAAGCACTGCCACCCAAAACCATATTAAAAGGTTAGTTCACCCAAAAATGAAAATAATATAATTTATTACTCATGTCATTCTACACCCGTAAGACCTTTGGAACACAAATTAAGATATTTTTGATGAAATCCGATGGCTCGGTGAGGCCTTTATTGCCAGCAATGTCACCGAACCTCTCAAGATCCAGAAAGGTACTAAAAACATTTAAACATTTAAAACAGTTCATGTGAGTACAGTGGTTCTACCGTAATATTATAAAAGCGATGAGAATACATTTTGTGTGCCAAAATAAACCCAAAATAGTGACTTTATTCAACAATATCTAGTGATGGGCGATTTCAAAACCCTGCTTCGAAGCCTTACGAATCTTTTGCCTTATAAATTAGTGGTTTGGAGTGCCAAAGTCATGTGATTTCAGTAAACAAGGCTTTGTTTATGCGATCCAAACCACTGATTTTAAGCAAAAGATTCGTAAAGCTCTGAAGCAGTGTTTTTAAATCGCCCATCACTAGATATTGTTGAAAAGTCGTTATTTTGTTTTTTTTTTGGTGCACAAAAAATAATCTTGTCACTTTATAACATTAAGGTTGAACCACTGTACTCACATGAATTTTTAAATATTTCTTTAGTACCTTACTGGACCTTGAGAGGTTCAGTGACATTGCTGGCAATGCAGGCCTCACTGAGCCATCGGATTTCATCAAAAATATCTTAATGTGTGTTCTGAAGATGAACCAAGGTCTTACGGGTGTAGAACAACATGAGGGTGAGTAATAAATTACATTATTTTCATTTTTGGGTGAACTAACATGTTAATAAAAAAAAATTATATTTCTGTAAAAGTAAAATGGACAATCAATATGAAATGGAATACTGACTACATTAAAAAAAAAAACATCACAAGATAACTACAAAAATGCTATAAAAATAAACACTGCACAAGATTATTGTAAAAAAAAAAAAAAAAAAAAAATTTCTCCACTGTTCAGACTTCAGTGTTATTCTGTGCAAAAGTAATGTTTACAAGAATAAGCAATTTGTAACTCTTGGATGTGTGGTTGTGGCCTGTTTTAGTCCCTCTGTTCACATGGCACCACCTTGTGGATAATACCTCATTAAGCCTCTTTAAGAGAAGAAGCCAAAAAGTCACTAATAAAAGTGCCTTGGACACAAAGCTAAAATACTGAATATTGTATTCCCATTATCACATTTTGCACATTCCACAAAGGTACAAAGTCTGCAGATTAAGAGACAGTACAATAGGTCATGAAGCAGAAAGAATTTATTATCAACCATAGATAGGAAAATACATTACTGTAAAGGAACTTCTATGTACAGATCTCTAGAACGAAGAATACAGAGAACGGACAGAAAATAGTTGCTTACCATTCTTTTCCAGAGATTTTTTTTTAAGAGCTGCCTTTTTTGGATTTTATTAGAGACTGAACATTCATTGAATATCGTGAAAGCTTTTCTTTTAAATTACGGGTGTGTATCTCTGCTGGCATTATCTTGAATGGTAAACAAGAGTTGATCCCATGTACTACATAATGGCTCATGACAGTATGTACAGTGTTAGTCAAAGAGCAACTACTACAAAAGGTCATTGGCCTCTGTGAAATGCAAGTGTTCTGAGGTAAAAATCAAAATGGCCCAGCTAATCTATCAATTTTATTGCAGCAGGTTTTTAGTATCAAAACAAAGGCTGGAAAAGTTCTGTTATATTATAAAGGGTAAAGCAGGAAGAAAGCAAGTGGTAAAGAAAAATAAAAAAGATTTGATTATTAATTGCACATTTTTTACTAGTTTAAGCGTAGATGTTGGATGTGTACTACTGAAATTAAAAAAAACTTTGACATTTAAGGTCTTTGTTTGGGGAAAGATGAATTAAAAATAAATCAATTTAACCACAAAGGTCTCTCTCTATTACCTATACTATTACTTCTATCACTTTAAGCAGCAATGTCAGGTACAACCACTTATCACTGATTGAAATGCACCAATATCAAGTCAAATACTTTAACATTCAGTTTAGTGCAAGCGCGACACCATCTTCGATAACACCTGGTGTCAACCTGCTCTCAATCATGACAGTAAACTGCATGAAAACTAGTCTACTAACAAAGCATGATGCCCTACAGATTTAACATCATCCATCTTTGGGCACCTACTTCAGTCGGAGGAGCAAATTTGTTATAGGACCAATAAGCATGTTAATAATTGTGAAACAGATCATTAAAAAGAGACACCAGTAATACAGGAGAATTCATCTCTCTCTCACACACACACACACACACTTCATCTGTTTTGTACAAAGAAAATATTCAATACCCATTTTATTCACATTTTACAAAAAGCTAAATCTCATTTCTACTATAATACCATTAACAATTCATGGTCAATTAAGACAAAACAAAATGCTAGAGAATATTGTGAAGAGGCCCCGAATAACAAAAGACTGCTCTGGTTCTTACTGCTAAAATAAAGCAAGACGTAAAAGTGATACTACTGCATAGTTGAAAGAAACTGATTTGAGACATGTTGAATGTGTGATGGTCATGCTGACATCAGTTTAGTGATCCAAAATATATTTTGCTAAATATATAAGTGCTAAACACCTACCCACAAATAGACCACTGCCAGACATCATTTACAAGTCTTAGAAATGATAATTTGGTCCAAAGGCTCAGAACTAAAGGTTATGGAGATATAAAAATCCCACTTGAAGAAGTAAAATTACAATTGGCTTCAGAAGAATGCATCAAGCTGGCAATATACAGGAAAGATTATGGCCATATAAAACCGATTATAGACAGACATAAATATGAAAATGTATAGACAGTCTTGACTTTAAAATGTTTGGTGGTGTGTTGCAAAAATAATGTCCTATACCTGATTTCTTGAGACTCTTGGAGATGTACTAATAGCATAATGCAATCCGAAAATAAACTACATAAAATGTGTACAACAACAGTAAAGGTTTTTTTTTCCAAGACAGGTGGTCTAGGTGCTCACCAAAGAGTGTGCAAAACAGACACACAGTTGCACTATAAATAAAGGAATGGCAGAAATGTTATTGACTTGACTTCACATAGACAGATGGCATGTTACGGAGCTTCGCGATTCCCCTCCCTTTACATCTACAGCAACGAGACACTGAAAAAATAGCTTGAGATGAATGATTGGATGGACAAGAAAAGCATGTACTCTGAAAGTTACAAAAGAAAATAAATTACCATAGTAAAAAAGTGCAAAATGAGCAATGAGTGCAAAAGTATGGCAGCGAGAACCAGGAACAACCTCTTTGTCTTTTATACAAGCTGGTAAGTTTTTTTTTTTTTTTTTTTTTTTTGATCAATTTTGATAAAAATGTAGCTTACAATACAATCTTATTTTTCTGAATTTGGATCATAATTTATTACAAAAGAACAAAGAAAAAAAAAAAAAGTATTCTTGCATGTGGCTCATATACAATCAAGTCAAGCCTAAATTTGTCTTAATACATTTGATTACACTTTGTACAAAGACCTGGGAGGACCCCTCTGATACAATGTAAGGGGTAATTACGGCTAGGTCAGAACATTACTAGCCTCAAGAACAATGCTACAGATCTTTCGAAGATGTGTGTAATGAGAGGATAAAAAGGTATGGGAAATCCTTTTCAACCTAATACAGTGACAAATCGCTGGTTAAAAGACTCCCTGGTTAGTCTTCTTATATATAAAACCTCCCTTTCTAATAAAAACCTCCCGTTTATAACCACAGTGAGATCAAGCGCAGTTTATATTATTCACATAGCCTGTCATACAAAGAAACAAAGAGAGCCTGCCTCCATAGAACGGGTTAAAACAATAGTGTGCAAAAAGCAGTGATGCTGAATTGAGACATCTAAAATAATTTGGTTTACATATTAAGCTCAAACCATTCCAACTCCCACCTGAGGGAGAGAGAAAGACAAATAAGTGCTTTTACGCTACCTACGCGTGTAAAAACATTCCGTAACAGTGCCCTCGCTTAGAACGTCTAGAGCGTTCGGAATATTGCACCATTGATGGGAGATTAAAACATCAGGAGATGAAGCACCGATGTAGAGCGAGTTTCAGCACCGCACAAGTGGAAAAGCTCTTCGGGTTCCCCTCTCTTTCCCGGTTGGGGACAAATTTTACTTACTGAGTCCACAAAACACATTGGTCACTCATCCAAAGGCAAGTTATGTAGGTGTGTCTGAAATTAAATTCAACTGCAAGCAATATCTGTTCAGTGGAACATCAGCTTAAAAAAAACGTTTGAGGCTGAATTCATAAAAAAAAATGGTTAATGCTTATTTGCAGAATTACAGTAACGACTGGATTTTAATATTTAGGTCTGATCATAAAAGGAACTAAAACAGTCTGCAATCCCTTTGAGTGTGTGACCAAGTGTGTTACCCTCATCTTACGGTTTGGATACACTGCATGCACACAAGCTATGCCCAACAATTTAAAAACATTATGATAATATATCAGCCTATGGGAGGGATTGATTAAAAATAAAATAAAAAAAGATCTATAGCTTAACAAAAAAAAACAAAAACTCCCTGACAAATTGGAACATGTTGGACCCTAAAAATGAATAAAGGTACAAGAGAAAAAAAAGATACATATATACACACACACATATATATATATATATATATATATATATATATATATATAAAAAAGAAACTGCTTAGAGGTTTTATCGTTTTCAAAAAACATAAGAGTTGGGACTCTGCAGCGCCACTAGTGGCCAGGAGGGCTCACTACCTGTGTCCAGGTAAGTGGACCCCATTGAGAGGGGGAGGATAAGGCAGGACCAACTCCAGTTGTGCAAACAGGGAGAAGTGATCTGAGGGGATGTGAGGGTGTGGGCAACCACTGATATTGTTCTCCAGGAGCCAGTTTGTGTCCAAAGGCCCGAGGACGCCCAGCACGCTCAGTTGTGGCCTGGAGTAGAAGATGTAGTCAATGACACCCTAAATTGGGTTTAAAAAAGGGAGTTGTGAGCAAACAGTTGAAGCACACATCAAGAGCCGTGTTTATTCTTTCTGCTGTTCATCTGTCATGTTACCGCACATGGCAGAGCAAGAAATAGCACGACATGCATGCAGTGTCAAGTTAAAGTGAAACGCTATAGTCAATATCATGACATCCATCCCTGTTTGGAGAGCAAGATTTTTGACCTAGAGTTTGAGATACAGAAACTGGTACTAATAACAGTTTATAAAAAAAATAAAAAGTTGTATCACTACATTATTTTATTGTAAAATCTTGGTATTGATACTTTTGACATCACTAATTGTAAACTCTGAACAATGGCGGTCACTTTGTACTTACCTTGAAGTCAAAAGTGTAATTGGTGTAAGGCATGAGCCCGTCCTCGTAGGCACTCTTCAACTTGAAACCATGCGTGATCCTTCCGTTAGATGTGCTGATCTTGCCATTGCAGTTGAAGTTGGTCAGACTGTCGCTGTAGCGCAGCTCCTTGAAGTCTTTGTGTGTGCAGTCCACCCCACCTGTGCTCAGGTACTCCACAACACCTACAAATCGGAATCAAAACTCATTAAACATGTCTGACCCATTCGCATACCTGTATCTATTGCAACTGAAATGTAACTATTAAATAGATGGTTTAAGGACAAAATAAAGTCAAAATCAACCTGATTGACTTTCATTATAAATGTCATTGGTCTTATTTTGCATAATTCATCAGTGCTTGTACTTCTAAAAGAAGGTTGTTTTTATAATCTTTCATTAAAGTCCACTGCCTCTGAAACTACTTTTCTGCAAGAGCATGTCATAAAGAGCAAGAAAAAAGTTAAAGCATTTGTACATAACTTTGTCAAGCTCACATCAGTCAATCCTCTATTTTAGGACTCAAAACACACTTTTAACAACACAAATGAGAAAATAAGACATAAATGTCTGTGGCTTTAAGATGGCTTACCCGAGTCAGGAAGTGAGTTGAGATCGGCACACAGCACTAAAGGGATGCTGTTGGTTTCTCCAGACACAGAGGAGAGCTTCAGACTGCGGGAGGCCTTGTCTATGATATTCTTCACCTCTGACAGGAACATCATGGTCTGCACCAGCTTCACGTCAGAGTATTCTGGGTCCCAGTGCATGTGAGCATTAGCCACTAGTAGGAGCTGTTTCTCCATTGCATGGATAGACTTACCTGATGCAGGAAGGAAAACAGGCTGTTTTATAAGACATATGGTTTTCAATTAAAATCTGATTGAATGAGCATAATGTAGCCTTCATTTTGGGGTAATAAAATAATATTACTATAAATTATATTACAATAAACTACAGACATGTTTGGAAATGAATGGAATTTTTTTAATGTAATTTATTCCTATGATGGCCAAGCTAAATTTTCAGCATCATTACTCCAGTCTTCAGTGTCACTGAAGATCTGAATGATCTTTCAGAAATTATTCTAATATGCTGATTTGGTGCACAAGAGACATTTCTTATTATTATCTATGATGAAAACAGTTGTGCTTACCAATATTTTTGTGGAAAGCAGATTCTTTCAGGTCCCTGTTTACATCTGGTACTGATCGATCGGAATCCAAGTGGATGAGGGAGACATACCCGTTTACACCTGGTGTTTTAATCTGTCTCTTTTGTCCACTTTCAACCACTTCTGTCTTGATTTCTTTGAGGCGAGGGTCTATGGGTGGGTAAATGTATGGGTTTTTCAGATCTTTCAATCTAATGGATAAAATGCTCACACAATTTACATATGAACGCACCCGGAGATGATGGACAAACACGGAGAGCATCAGCTTTCATTTCTGCTCTGACAGCCACAAGACCAAGGCGAACACGGTGAATGCATGTTAGAAATCAGGAATGGTGAGAGAACATTGTGCTTGGCACATTTTTCGTCTTTAAACCAAACTTAGGTCTTTAGCTGACAAAGTTTAAATCCTGTCTGGCTAGCACGCTTCCCATAATGTTTACGCATTAGGTCAATAGGGGGAGAGTAGGTGAGTCTTATGCGGCTGTTCGTTTACACTACGAAAGAAAACCGGTCAAATGCAATTTTGACTACCTCTTGAAATGTTCAAAAGTGGACAAGCTCAAAACGTTTTACACCCAGTTTACACCTGTATTTAGCGTCATCCACTTGTGATCCGATCGCCCAAAATGCATCTTAATACCAGGTGGAAACAGGGCTAGGATTCTTAGATTTTTTTTTTTTTTTTTTTTTCCTTTTTGCAACAAATTAAAAATCTTTAAATGTTATTTTTAATCAACTTAAGGTGTAACAGTATTAATTTCTCTACAAAAAAAACTGACCCCAAACTTTTAAACAGTATTGCAAATTATTGCATAATCTTTTTTTACTGTATTACAGTATAAGGCATTACGTTTTTTTTTTATTTCATTAATGTGAATTACATTTTTTGCATCACAGTAAAGAGACAGGGGAGAAAGAGGTTGCTTAATTGTCATGAAAATAATTGCACAATCACATTTTTTTTTTTCCATTGTTACGATACTCACATGACACCTCCATTAACTCATTCTTTAGCTCCAGTAACACCGCCACCCCAATGTTGTCCTTGGTCATGACCCGATTCAACATAGCCTCCGAGCCCTCTGAATTGGCCATAGCCAGCTGGTTAAACTCTACTGTGTGTTTCTGCACCATGCTGAACCTAAAAGTAAAAAAAAAAAAAAAACCTGGTTCCATGTTTTGATTCAAAGCAACACTGAAACAAAGCTGTCAAGAGTCTGACACCACACCTCTTAACCACTGAGTGTTACTTTACTCACTTTTCAGTTTTGTAGAATACTGCACATCCATCTACATGTTTCCTGTCTGATTCAGACATGGTTCTGGCCCGGGATTTGGGGCTGAAGAATCCATCATATCCCTGTTTACTCAGCTCCACAAGGAAGTAGTTATAATACTGTTCTGTCTCCACTTCCTGTGAATGAAACATCACACTAAGTGACTCTGACAAACAGCGCTGTAGGGGTAAACATGACTGTTCAGAGCTACCTGTTGTGCATCACTGAACTAAAAAAGAAAGAAAAAAAGAGTGACCTTTAAAGAAACAAAACACAAGGAGAGCACTTCATCTACAAGGACAGGCATACTCAAATACCAGAAGGTTATCAGTGACACAAATGAAAGTATTTAAAATACATTAAATTAATTAGAGTTATATCAATTTTAAGACTTTTTTAATACTGACAAGCAATTTTGTCAAGTCTAACGCCCATTTCACACCGCAAGCTTAAGTGGCACGTGAGCGTAACTACATCGTCACTGCAGCTGCAGACACACGTAGATTATTCACACTGGAAACGTTTGTACAGCATCACAGCAGCGGCTCGAAGCTACATATAAAGTGAGCATTTTTCTTTACAAGGACAGTTATAGATTTGTTTTTATAAGTTGGTCATTTATAAACTTGATAGTCTTGAAAGTTTGTTAACATGGGGAGGTGTATAACATTCGCATATAAACGTAAATAAATAAATAAAAACAAATAAATAAAAGCCTTGTGTCATCCATTGCTGCACATGAATGAGGTAGCCTAAGTTTTGTGTTTTACATCATCTGCCGCGTGCACATGTTTACAAGACGGCAAACTCTGCGAAAAAAGTCAGCAAACTCGGGTTTGATTTGGGAATGCTGCAGCCTATATATCTCTCTGTGTAATAACTAAAATAATGTTTATATATCTCATTTTCTGGCTAGTTTACTTTAGTTTTTTATAATACACCATAATTTAACCCAAAGTGAATAATTAAAAACAACTTTAAATGGGTAAATCTTCTATAAATATTTTTGATTCTTAATCAGTTTAAGAGTTTAAGAACTCAAATTATATTAATTTTGTCCATCAAAACGCTCACGCTTGCAGTGTGAAACCGCCGTAAGACGTTGCTGTAATTGGTTCCTGCACATTTTGCTCTAAAACTAAACAAAAGCAACCACAAGCTACTTAATTTGAGTACCACTAGGCTTAAAAATTGTTGTTGTTTTTTTTACCTGCAAGCTGATAATATCTGCATTGCAGCTGAGGATCTCCTGCATAATGGACTTTTTCCTGTAGCTCCAATTAAGGGCCCAGGACGGGCAGTAGCCGTAGAGTTGGCGTGTGGCGTACTTATCACACAGCACGTTGTAGCACATTACAGTTAACAAGGCTGGTGAAGCAAATGGGGGAGCAAAATATCAGACAAAGTGTCCTCAGGTTTTAAATTATGTTCCACGGTTTTCAAAAAACATCTACCTGTTGGTCTCGTCCTTTCAGGCTCCTGCAGCACAATCCAGGATCTGGATGGAGGTTGCTCTGTTGGGACTGTGAAGGCAAAGCATACGCATTTTTAGGACAATACTTTGAATCACCATCTGTGCAGGTCAAACACAAATCACAGCTGCACAATTCTTAAGTGTTTTTCAATAAAACATTTTAAGAAAAATGCCACATCAGCACTGATTCACAATTTATAATCAACTGTGAATCAGAATATAAAGAGGCTCAAAACAAAATAACCCATGTGTAAAATTAAAACATTTAACAGAAGTTGAATAAGAAATTATTTGTTAAATCATCAGCCTAAAGGCTCTCGTACTCATAGATACACTAGTTCAAAGGTTTGGAGGCAGTAGGATTTATTTAAAAAAAATTAATACTTTTATTCAGCAAGGACCAGTATTGTCAAAAGTATTGATTTCGATACCAAGTCTGTACTGAAATTATAAAAATGGGATGCTTTGAGCACTGTTGAGCGGATTAGTAAACACCTCTGATTGGCCTTGGTGTTCAAGCGCTCATCAGATATGTCTGTGATTGGCTTCAATGATTAACACATGGGAGCGTTTGAAAGCACACAGACATGTTTGAAGGCAATGGTCCGCTGATAGACGCCTGCTTTCAAACACTCAGTGAAGAGCGTCATTGATGTCTATTTACAACATGTTTTTGAAGCACTGATCATTGTAGCCAATCACAGACATATCTGATGAGCGTGCGACACAATGGCCAATCAGAGGTGTTCACAACTCCGCTCAACAGCGCTCAAAGGTTCACATTTTTAAAATTTCGACTTGGTACTGAAGTCGGTACTTTTGACAACACTAGCAAGGACACATTAAAGCAATCAAAAGACTTATATAAAAGATAATAATATTACAATTAATAAATGCTGTTCTTTTAAACTTTCTGTTAATCAAAGAATCCCATTTTCAGCATTGATAAGAGGAAATGCTTCTTGAGCACCAAATCAGCATATTCAAATTATTTCTGAAGGATCATGTGACACTGAAGTAATGATGCTGAAAATTAAGCTTTGCATCACAGGAATAAATTACATTTTAAAAATATATTAAAATAGAAAACAGTTATTTTACACTGTAATAATATTTTTATATTTACACTTTTTTTTTTTCAAAAACATTAAAAATATTTTTAAACAGTAGTGTATCTCAGTCACAAGACAAAATCCAATGGGAAATTGTGTATTTAAATCACCAGCAAGAGCTTCATGAAGATATTGTGAATATTTGATATAATCGCACAGCACTAACAGTGAATATTGTTAAACATGGACAACAACAATCCATGATACTACAGCAATTTTAGAGAGGAAATGGAGAATAAAAAAAATAAAAAAAGATCTTAGACTGTTAATTTGCTTGAGACACCTACTGCGCTTGATAGCACCAGCTAGATTGTCCAAAAGGTAGTTCAGCAGTCGCCGGGTGCCATCTGGCTCCTGGTAGAGACTCATAATTTCTTGAGTGAGTGGATTGCCTGTAAAGACACACATACAAACAGTCGGTAGAAAACATTCTCTACAAAGTGATGATCTCAAGATGTTGCAATCACCAGAACAATGAAATACTCACCTTTCAACCCCAGTGTTTGTAACTTAAACAATTTCCCCAATTCAAAAGGCAGAACCCGCAACTGGTTGTTGTTTAAAAGCAGTTCCCTGTGGAAAACACAAAATGAATGTTAATTACCAATAAACTAATCAGCTGTGTGCTTGATGCTAGACTAAAAACACAATAACAAAACGATAAAACGTCTGAACAAAACCTTCTGACCAATGTATTACCATGATGTTCATGTCATGTGATAACTAAGATTTTTTTTTTTAATTATTGATAACACTTTACAATAAATTCAAATTTTTTTTTAACATTAGCTAACATGAACTAATTTTGAAAAATATTTTACAGCATTTGTTAGTCAGTTAATAAAAAAAACATTCTTTTGCCATGCCATGAATTAACACAAATATTTGATTTTAAAAATGTATTTGTAAATGCTGAAATTAACATTAAAATTAATAAATGCTGTAAAATTATTGTCATTGTTAGTATATTATCTAATGTTAACAAATTAAACCTTACTATAAAGTGCTACCAAATTGTTTTATAGAGACTTCACTTTCTAGCCAATAATAGTTATTAAAATAAGTAGATATATAGACACACAGTAAAACCTCCAGTGTTAAATGAACACTGTTAGTGTTAAATTAACATTGCCAGTGTTTATAATCCACACCGGATTATATAAACACCGGGTGACACTGGAAGTGTTAATTTAACACTGGATGTTTTAAATATTAAAAAGAACTGAAACTCAAAATTGACATTTATAACCTTAAGATAAGGCTCGGAAATCACAACTTAATCTTTCCTGGCATTTCCATGACTTTGGAAGCCTTGTTAGGAGTGATCTAGTTTCATCAAGTGCAGTCATAAGAAAGTTTTTTTTTTTTCTTCTGTATTGCAAACACATTAAATGGAACAAATGATCCATGGAGAGAATAGCACAGCTTTTGCTCCAAGTAGCTCACCTGAGAGACACCATGTTGCCAAGCTCTGCTGGCAGGCTCCTGATCTTATTGGACGACAGGTCCAAGAACACAAGGTTGTGCAGCTTGGCAATTTCAGGTGGGACACGTGACAGGGAGTTGTCACTGAGGTGCAAAGCAGTGAGGTGCGTGAGCGACCAAAGGCCCGAGCTGAGACTTCGAACGTTACCTGAGCGGACATAACGGACGTAAATATTAATAAAAAGATCTCTTTCTTTAATACGTTTCACTTCCACTGCAGAAGTGATCTGAAGTTAGCTGATCTGAATAGATATCTATCAGAGGGTTTAATTCAAGACACGTACCAGTTATTTCAAGCCCATCCCAAATGGATTTTTTCCCACTGTTTGCCTCCTCACTGGACATTATAGTGTACATCCGCCTGGAATCAGGCGGGTCATATTTCTCCTTTGGCATCCCTAGACCACTGTGTGGGACAAATAAATAATCAGATTTATATAACAAGACAAAAAATATAGCATGACATACATATATACATATATATATATATATATATATATATATATATATATATATATATATATATATATATATGTATGTATGTATGTATGTATGTATGTATGTGTGTGTGTGTGTGTGTGTGTGTGTGTGTATACGTAAAGACCTAATTCAACCAAAAATCTCAAACTAGCTATATTAAGAAAGTCATTTTGTTTGTCTCAAAACCTCACAAGCTGCCTAGCTCACAAGGTTAAGCACAGTCTTATGTTTTCCAAAATGTTACGTCTTACTTTGTTTAGGTAATAAGCCTATAATTAAAAAAGTAAATAAACAGGCAGCTAACATTAAATGACCTCGCTAACTGTCAAAACAAATGCAACTTGTCAACAACTATACTTGTCAACTACATCTCCTTAGAAGAACAAAACACACCTGTTACACACGCTACAATGCTAATTTGTTTAGAAACATGTCTAATAATATTTAATTATCATATTTAGACAAATTGGTGCATGTCAAATAAAACAGAATGAGGAAATCAAACAAAGCACGCAAGCTAACAAACAACTAGCTCTGTGCTATGTTAATGACCCAATTACGTTCAACAATATTCTAAAACGCAGCCTCCACAAAGTGACATAACTTGAAACATCATGTTAGTCACACAGTTAAAATTATTAATAAGCATCTAATGCCTCTCTTTAAAAAAGGAGTAATATTTTACCACAGCTAACCTTGTTGCTATCAGCATTAGCCACAAGGCTGCTGAAGGTGCAGCCCTCTAAAAAAGATTTATATCTCTAACATGTGTTAAATAAACTTATATTTAGGAAATAATTACTGTGCACATTTGTTTTTAAATAACGACACTTTTATCAAATGATATACCCTTAATATGAACCAAGTAGCTAACTGGTGTAGCTATAGCTAACTTGGAAACAAACCCACACCGGGACTCGGAGCAACAAATCTTTACAAAAAAACCTTTCAGAATTACCTCCAATAGCATACCAGCTCCTGAAGTCAGTTGTGTGTCTCACTGAAGCTTTAATTCATTCGTTCGTTCGTTCGTGTTGGCTGTATAGCTACGTGAAGCAGCGCAACATCATGGCGGAGGATTTTGTGCAGCTGTTGTGCTGCTCTCCAAAACAAGGGTCCATGTGCCCATATCACGCTGTTCATGTCTCAACCCCTAATGAGCTGCCTACCTAGGCTAGGACGCAACTGTTGTGGTCAGAAATGCTGTTTAGGTATACAGCTCAATAGCATTTGAGACAACCATTCTACCATTTCATTTGGAAACGTTTTGAACCAAACCGAACTTAGCATGAGATATTCCTATTTCATAAAACATTTTCATGTAGGAGATCATATAGTGAATGTGCAGAAAATTACTGTTCTGGCATTACTGGGCTGTGAAACAGTTTTGAGCAATTATTTTGCCATTAAAATAATAATTCACCCAAACATTTACTTGCTGGTAAGAGAGAATAAATCATCTGGATAGCCAGAATCTCCAAACCATATAAAGTTATTATTTTATGTCTGCTATTGAAAAGTAAAATAATAATAATACATTTTTTATTACTATTACTCCTGTTTGGTATGTGTAGTTACCAAACACACAGATTGTATCAAAATAAATGTATTTAAAAACTGTCAAAACAGGTTATTATAAAAGGTTTAATGACTTGAAGTAACAGGATTTACTTTACTATCCCACAGTTGAGTAAGTAAATCTTTATTTATATAGCACCTTTTAAAAAGTGCTTTACAAAGTGCTTTACAGAATAGAAATACACAGAGAAGAAAAAAAAACATATATACACATCTAGAAATAAGATAATACATTGAATAGATTTAAGATAATAAAACGAAATACAAACCAAAAATAAAATCACATAAAAGAAATAAGATAATAAAATACATCAATAAAATGAATCAAGGAAAGGCCCTAGTGAACAAATGTGTTTTGAGAAAGTGCACAGTGTGTTGATGGCTCATTGTCAGGAAGAGAGGACTGAAATGACTAAAGGCTGACTTGCCCATTTTTAGCCGTGTCTTAGGCACAACCAACAAATTACTATTTGGTGTTCAGAGCGATCTAAGAGGTTCTTGAATTCAATTCTGAATAATACAGGCAGCCAGTGAAGGGATCTGAGTGTTGGAGTAATGTAATTTTTATTTTTAGAGCGAGCATTCGTGTAGTTGCATTCTGAACTCTTTGTAAGTGTTTAATAGAGCTCTTTGGTAACCCAACAAAAACGCTATTACAGTAGTCTAGACAAAACAAATGCATGAACAAGTTTCTCATTGTCAGAACGGGAGAAGATTTTATGTACTTTGGAGATGTTTCTGATGTGATAATATGCTGATTTAGTAACAATGCTAATATGTTTTTTAAAACTGAGGTCAATGTCAAACATGATTCCTATAGTTGTATAGATGTGGAGCAATAGATGTTCTCCGAGTGTCACAGATTACAAGTAGCCTACCTCTGTCTTATCTTTGTTTAGCTGTAGAAAGTTCTAGGACATCCACAATTTTATGCTTTCTATGCAGTCCAGTAGTGTGGAAACTGAATTCTGGTGCAAGTGAAAGATAGAGTTGCGTGTCATATGCATACTGGTGAAATGAAATATTGTACTGGTTAATTACACCAGCTAAAGGAAGCATGTATAGGTTAAATAACAGGGGACCCAAAATTGATCCTTGAGGAACACCACAAGAAATTACATAACGTCTAGAGGTGTAGGTACCCAGTGTAACATAGTATTCCCTGGCCTGTTATTTAAGTAGGATCTGAACCAGTCTAAAACAGGATCTGATAGACTGACCCATGTCTAAAGTCGGTCAAGTAGGATGTCATGATCAACGGTGTCAAAAGCAGCACTCAGATCTAAAAGAACAAGAATTGCCAAGTCTCCTGAGTCACAAATAACTTGCAGATCATTTAATCAAGGCTGTTTCCGTGCTGTGGTTTCCCCAGAAGCCAGACTGAAATGTTTTATTAAGTGTATTGGCATTGAAAAAGTTGATTTTAGATTAGAGATTGATCTGTAGTTACTGAACACAGAAGAATCAAGATTATTTTTCCTCAGCAGGGGCCTAACAATTGCAGTTTTAAAATGTAGTGGACAAACTCCTTGCTGTAGGGACTGATTAATTATAGATATCTGGTAATAAGCAGTTAATAACCGTTTTTTAGAAATTTAGTGGGTAATGAGTATAGAGCGCAGCTAGAGGAATTTGTATGTGATATGACCAGTGTAAGTTTGCTGGGGTTGACAGCTGAAAAGGAGGACAGATTACATTGCAAAGGACTAGCTGGGGAGTTGGAGACCTTACAAGTAGGGCTAGTGCTGGCAATGTTTTGTCTTATGGGAGTAATTTTGTCATTAAAAAATTCTGCAGACTCATTGCACTTTGCACTTGTCAGTCCCTCCAGGATTCCATGATTCTGCTATCACTGAATTACCACAAAATCAAGCAAACTACGCAAAATTTGGAAGGGCTTGCAATTCTTCTAAATTTCCGCAGATTTTGGGCCTAAACACGTTGTGTGACATCATCACAACGTACATTCAGCCAAAGGAAAGCTCGCTTTCGAAGTAGGCTACGTTCATTCAACTTGAATTGATCGATAAACAACTGTTTGCCACGTTGCTTCAGCAATGCATCTGTCAGTCAGTCAACCACCGCAACAACACAGCTAAGCTCGCATCTCTCTCTCTCTCTCTCTCTCTCTCTCTCTCTCTCTCAATTCAATTCAATTCAGTTCAATTCAACTGAGCTTTATTGGCATGACTGTGGGATGGCACAATGTTTCCAAAGTAATAAACATTATACAGGTATAGATAAATAAATAAATGAATAAAAGGAGGGGGAAAAAACATATACATGGCTATATTGTAAATATGTTATCACATAACTTAACAAGTGGTAAAAATACAGGGTAAATAAATACAGAGCAGTAATGAGATTAAAAACAAAACAAAAAAAAATGAAAGAAGAAGGTTCAGTCTTTGTCCCTCATAATATGGCAGGAGGACACATACTGCGCTGCCAGGTGGATACACTTCTCTTTCTCTCCCAAAATATAACAGAGTTTGTCTGTGTGGCTTGCTTGCTGGAATTCGGGTAGAATTTGAGCAATTTGGGTGAAATAAGTTTCTAATGTTGTTATATTTGCCGCACGGTGTGAGGAAGTGCAGTTCATGCTCTACGACTCCATCACTGCAGTGTGAACACAGTCTGAGCTCTCTGGCTCTCCAGCTCTGCCTGTGTTGGCCAGTCTCTATACACAGGCTGTGGTCGCTCAAACGATACTTTGTAAGGAGCTTTCTCTGACGATAGTCTTTCATTTTGATCAAGTAAGGTGCCAATTGATAATCTGTCTTTATTTTGTGAAAGTACTTCAATTTGTTTATTTGTGCTACTTTGATCTGCCAATCATGGGTGTATTCTTCCTGGGTTTTTTGACCAATTTCTTTCATTTTTGAGAGTTTTAATTGAATTATTGAATTTAGTTGGTGTGTTTCCACTAAATAGTGCAAGGGGTCATTCTCTGGGTGTCCTGCCCTGTATGTATAGAGCGCAGTGATGGTAGGCATCTGCCTGTGAGTCTGACAGATGGAACCAGAACTTCGCTGCTCTCTTCCCCATATTTCACAGCCGTACAAAAGAATGGGCTTGATGATGCTATTGAAAATTTTCATCCAAAGTTTAATAGGTGGGTTGAATTTGAACAGTGATTTTCTTATACTGTAATAAGCCCGGTGTGCCTTAGCGGTCAGATCTTTTATTGCCATCTTAAATTGTAGCAGTAGCGACTGCTCCAGTCGCTACTGTACTGCTCTAGAATTGAGAGGCTTTCATGCAGTCCCTCTTCATTAGGTGACAGCAGCAGAAGGTCGTCAGCATACAGGAGGCATTTGATTTTTCTGCCCTCGAGGGTCAGACCAGGACAGGAGGACTTCTCAAGTGCTGATGCCAACTCATTCATATATATATTAAAGAGAGTCGGGCTGAGGCTGCAGCCTTGACGGACTCCTTTATTTTGACTGAAAGAATCAGTCCGTCTGTCGTTGATCTTGACACAGCACTTGTTCCCATTGTGTATGTCCTTTATGATATCATATGTCCTTCCTCCTATTCCACTTTGGATAAGTTTTAGAAAAAAGCTCATTATGCCATAAAGAATCAAAGGCTTTTTTAAAATCAATGAAGAAGCCGAATATTTTTCCTTTTTTTATTATTATTATTTTTATGAACATATTTTTGTATTAGTGTGTGAAGTGTGTAAATTTGATTTGATGTTCTCTGATTGGGCATAAATCCAATTTGACAATTCTTTAAAATTTTGTGTTCTTGAATGAACTGAACTAATCTGTCATTAATAATGGAACAGAATAGTTTTCCAAGGTTACTGCTCACTGTGATGCCTCTGTAATTATTTGGGTCATACTTCTCACCTTGTTAAAAAATTGGAGTTATCAAATTTTCTTTCCATATTTCAGGAAATTGTCCTGATTTTAGAATAGCATCTTTCAGTTTGGGGCTACTGTGTTTGTTTTTTAGGGATTTCATCTTGTCTGTCAGTTCATTTAATGCTATGGGCTGGTCTAAATGATTTAGCTGGTCTTTTATAGTGCGTTCCAGCTTATGTAGTTGAGAGGTCAGATGTTTTTGGGCGAGGGTTGGTTCGTTTGGTGAATACAGATTTCCAAAATATTCGGTCCAGATTTTTGGGTCATAGATGGGAAGGTGTTTGGCTTTTTTGGATTTGTCTAAATTGTTCCATAATTCCCAAAATGAATTTTGATCCACTGCCTCCTCAATCTTGTTTAGTTTTATTTTCATGTGATCAGCTTTTTTCTGTATTAATAGTGACTTTATAATAGTGGGTTTGTTGATATGTAGCTCGTATTTGTTGGTTTGCTGGGTCTCTGTGTTTTTTGTTTGATAATGACCGTAATTCTTTTCTTGCTTTTTGGTATTCTGTATCAATCCAACCTGCATTAGCCATTTCTTTTTTGCTTCTATCATTTTTTCTTTTTCTCAGAGCTTTTCTGACCACTGTAGAGAAGATTTTTGTTAACTGTTCAGTTGCTAAATTGGTCGTTTTTTCTCTTCGCTAAATGAAGTCAATAGAAATGAGTCTATCATGTTCTGAACATGAGTGCTTTGGAGCACAGCTTCATACTGGGCAGGACTGTCTTTACTCCATATAAATTTGGGGGGAGTGGAGACAGTTTAACCTTCTGATCTGAAGATGGCAGAAGATTCACTGACTTGTTCAGACTGAGGACTGTGTGACTGTGGTCTGATAACAGTAGCTGTGGCATCACTGTGAAATAATTTATTTTATTTTGGTCTATATCTGTGATGGCGTAATGTACTGTGCTGCTGCCTAAATGTGAACAGTAGGTAAATCGACCCAGAGAATCACCCTTTGTTCTGCCATTAACTATATAAAGAACCAGGCTTTTGCAGAGCTGCAGGACTTGTTTTCCATGTCTGTTAATTGTGTTGTCATAATTCTGATGTGTTTTAGTACATCGTTTTTGTTGATGATTAAGTGAACCGTTTATATATTTGTCACCATCAGAGCTGATGTAGTACACTTCCTTCCCCGTTCTAGCATTCAGATCCCCCATTAACAGAACTGATCCTAGAGACTGAAAGTAAATGATCTCTGACTGTAGGGTTGAGAAGATGTCATCATTATAATAAGGCAGCTCATATGGAGGGATATATGTGGCACACAGGTACAGGTCCTCATCTAAACACAAAAGCTCTTTTTTAAGTTTTATCCAAATATGTGTTTTCCCTTTTTTCACAGGTTGAATATAATGCCATAGATGGTCTTTGAACCAAACTATGATTCCTCCTGAATCTCTTTCATTTTTAACATTAGGCTTTTTGATAGAGGGTATTCGTAGCTCTCTGTAGTTTAAAGGAGTGCGGGTTTTGGAGTCTAAATGACTCCATGTCTCAAGTAAAATAATTATATCTGAACTATATACAGTATTGACAAAATCAGGGTTAGTCATTTTCTCTCCAAAAGCTAAAGAGAACATCCCTTGAATTGTATAACATGTTATTTTAAACAATGACATTGAGAAATGTTGTATTTACCAGAACAATGTATGAATTCATGGCCAAATCATGTTTTAAAATATAGATTAATCAATTAAAAAAGTAATATAGAGGATATATAGAAATATAGTGAGTGAAATATAGTAATTTTACAAATGTTAAATTTAAAAATAAATAAATAAAAATAAATCATTAAGAAATAATGATCATACTTGACTACAGACACACTGTGATTACTTAAGCTAACAGGTTGTCACATATCATTTTCAGCATGTGATTTATCTGGATCAGGTCACTGGTGTCTGTTCTACCTCGTCCTGCCACTACAGCGACGTAGCTGTCTGTCTGACTGAGCCTCTCCTCGCGGTCAGGATGTGTTTTCTGGGGGCTTTTCAGGGCTGACTCCTTGATGGTTTTTGCAAACAGTCTCATGCCCTCTTGATGAATGTGGATGTGGTCATACAGATGCTCATGGATGATGCGCTGATGGTCGGCTATATGGACATTCGGCATTGGAGCGCAGACTCTAGCTATCTCCGCATTGATTGTGCTGATGATCCTGTGTGGCACATCTCTGCAAGGTAGAAGGGTTGAGATGATGACCTTGTCTCTGAGGTAGATCCTGCTTGCTGTTTTCACCACGTAGGACAGGGCTTTAGTGACGTCCACCCTTCTTTGTTCCGGTGTGAAGAATGATGTGTGGCGGTACACCCGGTACACCCTCTCGCAGCAGTCTCAAAGCAGTGTGAGTGTGAGGTGGGACACCAGAACTTCTTCACAGATCTTCACAGTCGTCTGTGGTCAAGATGGTGGCCACTGGAGTCACAAAGGATGACGATGTTGTCTTTACTCTTTTGTTCTCTGCTGGTGCTCATGGGTGATGTTATTGTAGGTGGTGGGTGACTCTGTGATGCTGCTGTTCTCTTTCCTCTTGAGGCTCTGAGGGGCTTGAGGAAACTGACAGGTTGCAGGAGTGAAGGAGCTCTGAGGTTGTGTGCTGATACTCTTCTGATGCTGAGTTGAGTTTGGGATGCGTTCAGGAGAGGAGGTGCTGTGTGTTTGTGTGCTGACACAATGCTGATGTTGTTTTGTGTGTAGCTGGTTCCTGGTCTCCTCCAGCAGTCTCTCCAGAGTGTGGTCATGTTGTTCTCTTATAACCAGTTCCTCTCTCACCCTCCTCAGCTCCTGGCGCAGCTCTTGATTGTCCTCCTCCAGCTGTCTGACAGCGGAGCAGAGCTGTTGAAGTTGATGAATGCTGTGATGGCTGGTCAGGTTCAGGAGCTGGTGGAGGTTGTTGGTAGTTTCCTCTTTAAACAGGAAGAAGTCCTGCTCCAGCTCAGCGATGTTGTCTTTCAAGGCCTTTATCTTGGGAGATGCAGGAGTGCTGATGTGTCTAGGAGTTCTTGAACTGGGGTTCATGTTGGTGCCTATTATGTTGCAGAGTCCGTCCTCTGTGTTTCTCTTCACTTCAGGATATTTCATATCCCTTTATCTTCTGAACCTCCAGTTTAAGGTTTTTAAAGTTCCTCTGGAATTCATTAAGGCTGGTTTCTGGTCCCTGTACCATGACTGTACCATTATGATAAAGGTTCACAGTCAGCTTTGTGTCATTGTCTCCTTCTAGAGTGAGTTGTCTGCCTTTGCTGATGCCTCCTTTTCTTCTGCATGTCATGGCAGAGCAGAGGATGGTGTGCCAGATTGATGGTTGCTCAGTAAAGAAGAGCAAGTTACACTGGACTCTGTTGTCTTCTTGTCCACTGTAGTCAGACAGCAGTATCTCTGGGTTCTCTTCCAGGATAATTTCTTTAATCTTTTTCTTATCTTTGGTAATTACAGAGCCCAGTGGTTCTTGAGCTCAGAAAAGTAATAAAAATGTTAGAAGAATATTGACACTGGTGTATTTTCACTGAAAAACTACACAAGAAATGTCGCAAATATTGCCGCAAATTTTGAGAAAAGCCACTGCAAAAACCATTTTAGGCCGCAGAAATCAGAAAAAAGTCCCGTGAAATCCTGGAGGGACTGACTTGTGAGAAGTTCTGATGATATTTGAGCTGAGGGGTTAAGTAGCCTATCAATAGTGGAGAATAAGAATCTAGAGTTGTCTATGTTGCAGTCAGTTAAACTTGAAAAATAAGCTTTTCAACAAAGTTGATACATTTGGAGAGCCTGAGACTAAAATCCTCAACATAAGTGTCTACAGAGGGGGAAGTGAGAGGAGGGAGAGATGACGTGAGCTCCACAAAGTTCGCACCAGAATCAGTGAGAAAAGCAGTGAGAAAGCACTTATTGACAGTTCTCTTATCACTCACAGTTTTGGTACATACTGAAATCTCAAAAAAGACTGGTCAGATATGGCAACATGTACAGTCTGTGAGTGGCTGACAGTTAAGCCACACGAGATCACCAGATCAATGTTTGTGTGTGGGGCCAGTTACATGCTGCATAAGGCCAAATGAGTTTAGTAACTGTGAAATTAACAGTTGATGGATCAGAAATTACAACCATATGGATATTAAAATCACTAGTGATAAAGTCAGTTAAAATCCTAGAAAGCAGTTCTCCAAGATCATCAAGAAAGCCTTTTTTGAGTCTAGGAGGATGATAGAGAACTAATAAAAAAAACAGACTGTTCACTCTAGCACAAAGTATTGCAGAACAGGCTGGCAACTCCACCACCTCCGTGAAGTTGGCACCCCATAAAGCTAAATAATCCCCAAAACTATGTCATTTGTTTGTGCTGATTTGTGCCGCAAAAACGAACGTTTGTGCTGGTTTGTGCCGTTAAAACAAACACTGTAACTGTTTTCCTTTCACAGATATAATAAATATAATTCGGGTGCTGTGACGTCACTATCCACCCCGCTTCGTCTAAATCGCACGAAACTGGTATCGTTCGTTTGTGCTGGATTTGTGCCGGTTTGTGCCGTTAAAATGAACACTGTGTCTATTTTCCCTCTTTAGTAATAAATATATTTCGGGAGCTGTGACGTCACTCTCCACCCCACTGCAGGTTTGTGCCATTAAAAGAATTCCTAATACATTTCCATCCCATGTCTTCTTAATTTGTTTAAAAATTGTGCTGTTCGTTTGTGCTTAATTTGTGCTGTTTAAAAAAGAAACAATGACATCTGAAATATAGAGTAGGCCCACCCTTTTTTTTACATTCAAATTGCTTAAAACTGGTGCCCTTTTCTGCTTGATTTAAAAATAGTTACATCAGTCCTCTATATGGTCTAAAACCTTACCGGCGCTGTTCCTTTGTTTGTGGCCTTAAAATTTCAATAGGCTATCTGGTCCCTAGACATAACAAGTCTCTATGACAGCAGGCAAGGCAAGCCATTAAAGTAGGCCTAATAAATACGCGAAATATGTTTGACTTAAATAATCTAAAGATTAACAAAACGAAAGAAAAAAACTGTGGGACAAGTCTGTGCTGCTGAGTTTATTTTTGTTGTGAGGAGTGGCTATACACAAGTCAGGAAACCAAGATGAGAAAGCGCATCCTGTAATTTTATTCACATTCTGTTATCATTGTGAGTGCACACAAATAACAGTAAACACTTTGTGGCTGTACATCTGTGTGATCAAAAATAATGGAATAGGCTATTAACACTGTTCGATCGCGCCGGCGCCACACACACACACACACACATCATATTTTAGCATTGCAAACTTGATTTTGTAGCCTGATTGATTTTGTAGCCAGATTAACATCTAAACATCAAGTAATCTAATGGCCTAATTAACTGGAAGGAAAAAAAACAAGGAATAAAAAAACAATCTATATGAATGAATTTATAAACAAAATAGTTGTATCCGTTAACTTGTTCTATTTAATGTAACAATTGCTATTCACTTTGTACAGTGCATTTATGTTTTATTCGTCATTATTATTATTGTTATTTTATTTAAAGAAAATAGTCTTTGCCTATAGGCTACTTTACATGGACAGTGATTAAAGTCTGTGTTTGTTTTAAAGGTGTATTGTTATGCATTTTGCATTTAGATGATGAAATAATCTGAGCATAAACAATTCCACAAGATTCCACAAGGCCTGTTAGTTGCAGCATTTCATCTTTCTCTGCGGAAGATGTGAAGTGATGTGTTAAAATGTTACACGCGCTCCTGTGAGTTTCTTGATTGCACAATAATTCATAAAAAAATTCACTTCTCTGACGTGTCTAACACATTTTAAATTAACCTGTAAATTGCCCTGCACACATGATTTTTTATTTAGTCTCAGAGCACATATCTTTTCCGTATAGGCAGACTTTCCTATGCATTGTTTAACGTTTTTGAAGGGTGCAAAAACACGTTAAACTTCAAATAGCTAGCTGTTTAATGTCTATTTGAAAATTTACCATGCAATTATATAGTATTTTATTATTATTATTTAATCAAATATCTGTCCCAGTACTATAGCACAGCGTAGGACACTATAGTATACTTACATAAGTAGGTAGGTAACATGGTGGTTGTGGTGGCTGTGACAATATATGGCACAAATTTATAAGTCCATTTAAGAAGGGGCCGTAGTTACTTTTTAACGGCACAAACGAACAGCACCATTTCGGAACGATTTAAGACTACATGGTGTGGAGTTTTTTTTTCTCCATTATTTTTTATTAGGCCTATTATTATTATTATTATTATTATTAAAGTCATTCATTTTATTAAAACCAGCACAAACGAACAATACCAGTTTGGAGCAATTTGGACGGCATGGGGTGGAGAATGACGTCACACGACCAAAAAAATAATGCTCAGTATCTCGAACACCAAACCAGCACAAACGTATGACATAGTTTTGGGGATTATTTAGCTTTATGGGGTGCCAACTTCACGGAGGTAACTCACCTGGTTGAGATGTTTCATTTACAACAAAATTATGATTACTGTCAAGCCATGATTCTGCCAGGAAGATGATGTCCAAATTAAAGTTTTCGACAGTTTGGCTAATTACAAAATACTTATTTGTTAATGACCATACATTTAGAATAGCATATTTAAGAGGTTGTGCAGTTGAGGTAGTAAAGCCTGCATTTCCACGAGGACAGCATTACATAGCATAAATCCTAGTTTTTGCCTAAAATTGTCAACAGAATGCTTATAATCTTTATATAATTGCCGGTCGTGGCTATATTATTATTATTAGAACAAACACACAAAATGTATAATAAAATAAATTTATTTAAAAAAATTAAAAAAAAAAAAAGTCAAACAAAGCAATTAAAAGGTTTAATGACTTGAAGTAACACTGGACATGTCAGTTATGTGTTCTTGTAGTTGGCATAGTAATTCCTGTATTTCCATGGGGAGAGCTTGACCGATGTCATCCGCTGCTCGTATCAGGAAGGCATCTGCTGCATCTTGCACTGCTGAGCTTTTCACATGATCATCCCGTGTCCAAATCGGAGCATGCATCCTATCAAAGCGCTTTGTGATGGGACAGTGTAGATAACCTGGGGAACAAAAGTTTAAAGTAGGGCAAAAAGAAAATCTATTATGATAACCTTGTTTTATTACTTAAAAATTTCTTGCAAATGCTTAAAATTATATTTTATATTTGCCTTAAAGGTGTAGTGTGTACATTTTAGTGGCATCTAGTGTTGAAGTTGCGAATTGCTCAGTCCACTGCTCACCCCTCCCTTAAGCACATAGAGAAGCTAGACCGAGACAGCAGAGAGTAGCCAGTCAAGCTATGAGGCTTCTTCTTACTTCTAACAAAGAACGGTTTCTGCTTCTAATTAACCAGACAACTACTACTACTATTACTTCTTCTTTGTGCATATTCAATGTGATGACGATGCAAGCTGCCTCTAAAAACACCAACGAAGAAGAAGAATAACATAGTGACGAAACACGCTCTGTAGAGCAGTATGTCCGTTTAGGGCTACTGTAGAAATATGTAGGCGCAAAATGGCTAGTTAACATGTAAGGGGACCTGCGGTGTATGTAGATAGAAATGGCTCATTCTGAGGTAATAAAAACACAATGGTTCATTATGTAAGGTCTTTATACACCACCGGAAACATAGTTATGTATATTATATTGCATTTCTGTCAATAGATCCTCCTAAATATTACACACTGGACCTTTAACATTATGTATTAGCTGAAAAGAGCTATGCTAGCACTAGTTTGTCACCTGTCACCACTTCTTCATAACTGAGCATCAGCATCCACAGAAGCTGAAGAAGTTCATCCCATTTCCTCCACTTCTCTGCTCCGTCCTGACACACCATGCAGGAAGATCATATCAGTTCAGCTGCTATGCAGAATAATTCAAAATGTTAATCTGGAATAAAACACTGTAATGAACTTTACTGAGGGTTCGGAGGCCAATGTGGAGCTCTTAAGGTAGTGTAGCAGCAAGCTTAGAGACATGGGCAAGCGTGTCTTCTGAGAACAAGCCTCATCCAGCAGCAGCTTCAACAACTTGCATCTCAGCAGCTTGCTCTCCAGAGTACTCAACAATAAGAGTCTAAAATGAAAACTCAACATTCAATAAAGCTCTTAGTCATTCAATATGTAAAATAGAGCAACTTCTAATGGTAATATTGATTCTTTTTTATTTTTTGTTCACCTTATCTTCCTGCAAGAACACATTCTGTTAAGACAACTGAAGAGCTCTTCTGAAAGTTTGTCTGAATTGTAGGTGGGGTCCTTGTCCACCTCTACAGCCAATGTTAACATCCTCTGAAGAGATATTACAATCCTGTAACAAAAAAGTAAACGTTTCTCTTTTGCAAAGAAAGAAGGAAAGTACAATTCAAACTGTTTTTCATAGACTGTTGTTGCATGTTGTGGCAAAATATAGTTCCATTAGAATTTGTTATTTTATAATACTGTTCAAAGTTTAGGGTCTGTATGATTTTCTGTATGCTCATCAAGGCTGATCTGTATGCTGATCAAAAATACAGGATTAGTGTGTACTATTATTACAATTTAAAATAACTGTTTTCTTTTTTTAAATAATTTATTTAAAGCTGAATTTTCAGCATCATTTCAGCTTCAGTCTTCAGTGTCACATGATCCTTCAGAAATCATTCTAATACGCTGATTTGGTGCTCAAGAACCATTTCTTATTATTATCAATGTTTTAAACAGTTGTGCTGCATTGTATGTGTTAATGTGATACATTTTTACTAAATATAAATCTTTTGTAACATTATAAGTGTCTTTAGTGTCACTTTTGATTAATTTAATGCATCCCTGTTGAATAGAAGTATTAATTTTTTTCAACAAAAAAAAAAATGTTATTTGAACATTAGTGTATAATGATAACAAAATTAGCACTTCATATACTTAAGACAGTTGTCCTCTTTCTTTAGATGTTCCACATCTTTTGAGTTATTCACCGATTCATTAGCAGCATCAATCATCCAATTTATTAGATCCCTAAGAACAAGAATCACATAATTGCACACATAATATGATTATTCATTAATTATTACTGTATACAAAGTCAAGAAAAGCCGATTGCAAAAATTGGGGCTTAAACTCACCTGACTTGCCCAAACGTTTCAGGGCCACATGAAAGCATCTTCTTTGCAACAGAGTGTTGAAGACATTGAGTCCTGAGTTTAAAATGAAAGTCATCCTCTAAAACCTGCAACACATATTGCAGAAGCATGTACCGGATCTCCGTCCGCAACTTCCTAGTGTCATCCTTAAAACAAGAAGAATTAAGTGTGAAACATTTAAAAGTATTACTTATAAACATAAATGCTACATAAATGTGCTAAAAAGTGCCTACCTGATCATTCATAACCGACTTCATCAGTTCCCAATCCCATGGGACTGTAGAAGCGTCCACAGGGTGGTATCTTAACATACAAAACAAACTGAAATTATTTAATAAACATGAATAGTAGATTTAACAACTGAATTTTTTGTGGGGAGTTGGAGGTGGGTGGGTATTTCTTTTTTTTTTTTTTTGAACAGGAATGGAAGGTGGGATCACATGTTGAAGCACATACACTACCTAACCAGTATACATCTGACTTACTCATGACTTTTTCATGAAAACATAAAAACTGTTTTAAATGAAAAAAAAAAAAAAAAAAAAACCTGAAAAAACTCTAAGTAATTGTAGATGTGATCCCACTTACCTCTGAGTCTTCATCAAAAGGTTATACGCCTCTAAGGCTAGGACATCAGTGATCTGTGGATCCAAGAAGATCCCCCTGAGCAGATGTTTTGTAATATCCACTGGTGGGTAATACCGTGGCTGAATGAAGTCAGAGAGCAGCTGAAGAGTGCCCTCGGGGTAATTCTCCTCAATAGTGCTGTTAACCAAACTAAGGCTCTGTCGGCACAGGGGCTCAGCAGGACCATAGTGTTCACCTTCCTCCTCATCGTCATGCTGTTAAAAACAAAAATTGACTGAGTGAAATGTATTTCGCTATGAATACTGATTTTCACAAATTTTGGGCATGTTCAGGAGACAAGGCTGTGGTCACATTTACCATTGCTTGGCAACATTTTGCAGGCAAAAGAGAAAGATATCAAATTTGCTATCACTCCCTTAGCCTTACTCACACAGCAGCATTAACTAGTTTTCTGAATTTTAATGACAAGGTAATATAATGCACAACATGGTCTTATAAACGTATATT
The DNA here is from genome assembly GCA_037101425.1 of Elopichthys bambusa. Classification (NCBI taxonomy): domain Eukaryota; kingdom Metazoa; phylum Chordata; class Actinopteri; order Cypriniformes; family Xenocyprididae; genus Elopichthys; species Elopichthys bambusa. The sequence continues at coordinate 15,818,588 of CM074447.1, read as the reverse complement.
AATTAATTAAATGTTTATTAATGTATTTTTAAAAAATAAATAAATAAATTTTTTTTGCTATTTTCTCCTACGCAAAAACAGCTCATGTTCAAGTTGGTCATGGAAATTCGTCGCGTTCACCAACAGAAAGCTGCTTGGTTTGAAAATTATTTCTGTGTGAGTTGTGCTTCATATATCGCTACGCTATTGATGATGGACATTATACCTTTTTTGCCTGCAAAATATTGCCAAAATTTTGCCAATGTGACCATACCTTAAGGGCTGAAGTAAACACAGAGGTTACGGTATGATTTGTGTTATAATGTGGCTAGGCCTGTCACAATTATGAATTTTGTGCTGACGATTAATTGTCATACAAATAATTGCAATTAAATATTTAATTCTGTTCTGTTCATTACACTTACAATGTAAGCCTAATACATTTTTTTTACTTAGAATCATATATAATAATAAAAGTTTTTAGAAAATTGGTCCATATGATATACTTCAACGCTGTGATTAATATAATATAATATAATATAATTACTGATTAAACCCACAAACCTTCATTTCATATGAAGGAAGTCCTTTGACTATCGTTGCGTACTAAATAACAGTGTTTTTTATCTTCTTTGGCAAAATGCGACTATTTTAAACTGCACAATTATTGCAGTTATCTCAAATAATTGTGATTAGATCGAAACAGGCCTAAATGTGATTTAAGATTAGGATTTACAGTATACACAGAGTAACAAATAAGAAGACAATAATATTATCATTATTTTGTCTATTGAATCTACCTATTAAAGTGCATAATAAAACATCTTACCATCTGTGGAACCATTCCACCCATGCACTGACTTAATTTTCTGTACTGAGCCAGACAAATATGTTGTCTATCTTGCGAGTTGTTTTCAGAAAGACCTGAGACAGCATTATCCAGCATATTTTCATTGTTGTCATCACTGCTTGTCTTACAAAGCCTGAAGGAAGGGCTTTCTGGGGATCCTGTATCTAAATAATTTCCCCTTAGCTCTGTTCTCTCTGAAAAGTTTGGCGGGGAGGGCTGCGAGAGGAGGAGGCTGAATGAACTACTTGGTGAGCTCAGCAAAGATAGATCAGGGGAAAGTGCCGCTGTGTCGCTGGCAAGAATCTCAGTGGAAGTGGGACTGCTAGGTCTACTCTGTCGAGATATAAGTTCAGGGCTCCAGTGGGGCGAGGCCCTAGATGAGGTAGGTATACAGGGGGAAGAAGGTTCGGTTAGAACCTGAGTATGTAGGTCCTCATTTTTGGAGATATTCATCGTTTCACCATCATCATTTAAAGAAAGTGCATTGGACACTGATGCAGTATGAGTATCAGAAGGAAGCTCAAATGTTTGAGGTGACGGTTGACTGTTATATGTTATAAACGGGTGATCCTTATCTTCAGATTTATTGGATGAGTCAGAAAATACATAAGCATCTACCTCACTCGGACAGTAATATGGACTGTCAAGACTGTAAGGAGAGTGAACACTGCCTTCCCATTTCTGGTCAAGATTGTCTTCTTGGTTGTTTCCTTGGTCTGTGCTGCAGACAGCTGGTGTACTCAGCTGAGAGTCTTTAGTGTTCTGCGATATATCTGCAATAGAATTTCTACTCACATCATTGGAGCTGCAACGTTCCAAACACTTGTCCCAGCTCAAATGCTCAAACGACAAGCTTAAACTACAATTTGTGTTCTGATGCAAATGCTTTTCTGTTCTTTGGAGCACGTCTGTGAGAGCGTTCTCCTGAGTGAGTGACTTAGAGGCGACAGACTGCACACTGTTCCCTACAAAACACCCTGAATTAGCTACATCTTTTCCACCACTTGTTTGAGATTGTGATTCTTGAGGTTTTCCAAAAGATGCCGGTGTTACATGCACTTTCTTGTTTTTCCTTTCTACTGATGGCAGAGTCAGTGATGGATTCTGAAGCTGGACATTGCCATAATCAGCAGGATCATCTTCACTTAAATCTATAACTTCTAAGGAGGAGCAAGTATCACTTCTTGAGCATCTTCGCCTTGGAGGGGTGAAGTTATGGCCTGTGATATCAATGAGGACCTGGGACAAATAAACAATGAAGAAAGTATTATAAATCAAGAGAAATATAGTAGTATATGGAATTTTCAATGGCTTATACCATTATTGGCAAGCTCAGAACAGATGGCAAATGGCTGATTAATAAAATAGCATATAGACAGTCAATTATCATAACAAAGTCTCCCTGAAGTTGTTTATTTTTCAACGATGACCGACTGCTGTACATTAAATCCCTTTCACACCAAGAACAATGACTATAAAGATACTATAACCATAACTATATTAGGGTCCACACACCAACGCACAATATCCTTCTGTTTATTATAAGCGCGCGCTGCAGTTATGTCGTCTGCCGGTTTAAATGCTAAATGGCTGTTAATGTTTTTATTAGCTGGGCCGTTATCGTTATATTTGTGCAGTTCTTTTACATTTCGAGCTAGACTTTTAAAACATCTTTATCGTTATCCTTGTAAACAGGCCTTTATCCGATTTATTACACTGCTATTTAACTAAAAAAAATTAAAAATAAACAAATTAAATACATGGATATTAATATTTATTAAAGTTGAAATAATTTTATTAGCTTACTTGCACATAAGGTGGAGAGACAGAACACCAACACAGGCTATGAAACGGGTTTCCCGGGCCGGATGAGCTCTCAATTGAGACACCTTTGACCAATCAGAATCACTTATTCTAAAGAGCCGCGTAATACCTTTAACACAATACTCGAAATTTACTAAAAATATTCACCAAAAATACTAGTGTTTATTTCCAACACAAGTGAAAGCTCGTTAATGTTAATCCTTCAAATGTGCAATGCCAAATATCAGCCGAATTATCGATTTATTATCGAAATAATGAAAATGAAATCTAAAAAAAAATTAAATACAATGAATAAAATAAAATAATGTATTTCTGTTTACATAATGTAAATTATATTTACATTAAAACTCTATAAAAAAAATATATATAAAAAACTTTTAAATGTATGGATGTAACGGCACTTGCGCGCGTACCTGCATCCAATGTCCGCGCGCTATGTGTAAAAAGTGAAAAGCACGTGCGGTTGGATAGAAGTGTGAGTATACGCACACCCTAAACAAATTGCATTTTCGCATAATATGTAAATCACATGAAAGCTGCTGTTCTGCAAGCAAGACATTGAGACTCTTATTAAGACAAACTGCTTGCAAATTGTACACTTACAGGTGTGACTTGGAGCCATTCTGCTCGGATGAACGGAACTGCATCTTCTTTGTCTTCGTTGTAACTACTTATAACTTCTAAATCAGAGTCGTCGTCGCTGCCCGAGCTGACACAAATAATATCCTCCATAATTCTGCCTCACCCTGTCCCAGTAGTCATGTTTGTGCTGACAGATGTCTTGAACAACAAAAAATAGTTGGTCCAGGATAGAGCATGAATAGTGCACTTGTTGTCAAACAAATCTCCAAGAAAACAAAGAAGTCATGCAGGTAAATGTCAATACTAGTGTCACGTAACGTTAAGTATAAATGTTTTGGTTTCACTATTGTAGGATTTGACGAAGGATGAACTTCCGCAATTGTAACGTGAACGTCGGTTATGCGGAAGTGTGTTTGGATTAGTGGATTTACTGACCAGAGCGACTTATTTAATACTTGTCTGTATCCGTATGCTTTTAGTTATGCTGTACACAACCATAGATACCTGTTTGTCAACATTTGTTGACTGTATATAAACTTCCAATTTCAAGGTATATTGTGTTATTATGCACGACTGGAAGGACATGTAGCCTCAATCTTGCTGCTTAAAAAGGTGGGGATGTAGCTCAGTGGTAGAGCGCATGCTTTGCATGTATGAGGCCCCGGGTTCAATCCCCGGCATCTCCACTTTTCCTCACTGTAATTTAAAAATCGCGTAATTTTAAATAACGTTTTTTAAAGCTGCTGTCAGTAACTTTTTGGGCTAAAAAAAGATCCAAAATCAATTTTTGAGCATGTACATAACCAGCCAGTGTTCAAAATGATCTCCTTACCTTAGCCCGATTCACAACGGTAAGCTTGCAATAATGTTTTATAATGCGGGTGGTACTGGTGGGTTTCCGCGGGAAATTCGAGCTTGTCTCTGCGTCATTGCGTCACGTCTGTATACAAAAAGAATGAGTCCCAGCTAGTACACTACATCGCAGGTGAGGAGGATCATTTATAGCCTTTTCTCACAGCAGATGCAATAATTAAACTTATCATTTTGGTGGCTGATTGTATAGTATGACAAATTAATGTTAGAGATTAGATCTATAGGTAACACTAATACACACTAAATACTAGGGATGCACCAATACCATTTTAAAGGACCTAGTACAAGTACCAATATTTTTTTCGGTAAAAATATTTTACTCGCCGATACCGATGCCTATACATTTATTAATTTCTTTTTTTTTTTCTTTTTTTTTTTTTTTTTTTGATGTCACAGTTTACCAAGCACAACACAGTGAGACTAATCAATGTAGGACAGCTTCTTTATTATTACTCTAATGAAAAAAGTAATGATTTTTATGTGCTTGTCACAGACTTAAAGAACAAAAATTTCACAGTGTCCAACCTTCAAAGGGCATAATTACCAATATATATAATTGTTGTACTAAATACCCTATACATAGTCACACAATGCTGATGTTGTTAACATTAACAGTTTGAGAAAGTGTAACAATAATAATTTGGTCAGTTTGACATGATCCGAGCTAAATGATCGTTAGATTTAATCACCATTGGCATTTTTTTCCCCCCCTCAGTCGGTCAGAACAAAAGTGGCAGACATGTTACTTACTTGTTCAGATGACATTTTCCGTTGAAAATTCTTATGTTGGTCAAACTTAAAGACTACAATCTGTGATTCAGAAGTACAGTATCCACACCAATGTGATGATTGACAGCAAATATTAGATTCATCCGCGCCGAGGAGCCGTGCCAAGGCACAATGCACAACTGCAATTGCAGGTTTCAAACAGAGATGGCAACAAAGAGGCAAAACTACCGACTGCAGCTTTAAAACGCACTTTAAAATAACGGATTCTGTTTTAATATAGGCTTATCTTAAAATATCATTTATTCTGTGATTGCAAAGCTGAATTTTCAGCAGTCATTACTCCAGTCTTTATAGTCACATAAACCTCTTTCATTCTAATATGTTGATTTGAATCTCAAGATGCATCTCTTATTATCATCATGGATGAAATCCTTTTCCTACTAAATATTTTTGTGGACACCAAGATAAAAGTTTGGGGTAAGTAAGATTAGAAAGAAAGAAAGAAAGAAAGAAAGAAAGAAATACTTTTATTCAACAAGGATGCATTAGAATCCTTAAAAATGTATTCTGATTTCCACATAAAAACTAAAGTTGTTTTCAACATTGATAATAATAAGAACCATCACTGTAAAAAATAATTGTTGGTTTAACTTAAAAAAAAGTAATTTACCTGATTGCCTTAAAATTTTGAGTTCATTGAAATACATTTTTTTAGTTAGTACAATGAAGGCGATTGGTTTAATTAACAGAAACTCAAAATATTATGTTACCTGAACCACATTAATTATTGAAGTTTATTTGACAAAAGAAAAAAAATTGTGATACCAAATCACGAAAATAATTTTTTACAGTGCACCAATAATAATTGAACCAAATCAGCATATTAAAATGATTTCTGAAGACTGGGGTAACGGCTGCTGAAAATTCAGCCTTGCCATCACAGGAATACATTTAAAAGATATGAATTTATAAATATATTAAAATAGAAAACAGTACATGTTTTTACTGTATTTACACCAAATAAATGCAGCATTGGTTCCGCATAATATACTTATTTCAAAAACATTACAAAAATCTTATTACAAACTTTTGAACAGTAGTGTATATTTATATCAAACAATACTTTTTGCCTAAACAGGAGGATGAGTGACTCACTGGGAGTCTGTATGTTGTGGTATTAGTCAGAGGTGACCATAGTAAAGAAATTCCAGTGCCGCCCCTTGTGAGAGCACTGTTGAGGCCCATGTCCTGGGTGCACAATGAATATCTGTACTGTCAAGTTCCTCTAAAGGGATCACAGTTGTCCTGGAGACAAGGAAGTTCACTTGGCCTTTTGTGGCTCTTGATCACTCTCTTTCTGAACACACACATCCATTCACACACAAACTTCCTGCCTTGTGCATCTTTCTAAAAATACAGTGAACACATCTGCCCCTCTGACCCACACACTTTGACCTGTGGGTCAAAATCATTATAGGACAACAAGGCATTAATCCACACTTTGCTTATTCAGCTCACTCTCTCTCTCTCTCTCTCTCTCTGAAAAGTTGTTTGAATAAATAACTAAAATTACCAGTATATGCAATTTTAAAGCTATTAAAAGCTGTAATATCTCAAGAAGATCGAGCACAAAGGTGATAACGTTTCTGACCCTTTTGACAGTTTATACTCTGAAGTTAACAGATCAGGAGGTCAAATTACACTATATACATTCAGCACACACCTCTGTTGCCCATGTTAGTATGCTTTTCAAATCCGGCTATTCCCCTGGAACTCACACACTACTATCCAGCAAAAAGACAGATAGCCCATCTGGAAATGTGCTTTTGTTCTTGTATTCTGCCATGATACATGAAATACAAATTAACCCCTGCACAGAAACCCCAGTTTAATTTTTTTTTCTTTTTTTTTTTCTTTCTGTATTTATATTTATATTATGTGCGCCAACAATTAAAAAAAAATGTTTTGTCACAAAAAAAGTTGTGTATCTCAGTCTGGAATGTTGTAAGAGACCAAACAGCAACAATGCATTTAGCTAGATCTGCTCAAATCTTCATTTTTAATTTTTTTTTTTTAATCCTTTCGTTAAGAGGATTTAATCCAAACATATCCACAACTACACAGAAGCCCAAAGATAAAGTGAAACCCTAATCCGGCAGTTGACTTACATCTCACTGGATCCATAACTATGTAAATGTTATGTGTTGAGAATCACATTAGTGTTTTATCCATTAATTAATTGCATGTGATGAAATCTATGAGACATTTGAGCTTTGAATATAAAGTATAGGAAATTTGGCAGAGAGTGGACAGACGTGTGGAGCTAAGCATGTCTCTAAATCTCCTCACTGGATATAAAGAGGCTTTTTCACACTGGTATCTTCCAAACACACAGAGAGAGGGAGTGTGAGCAAATGCCTGATGCACTTAGCAAGGGAGGGTGGGTACGTTATTGAGGGGGGTATTAGGAGTCCATTGTGCGAGTGCAGAGGCAGAAGGAAAGAGAGAGGGGTTGGGGTGGGGGGGTGAGAAGATGAGAGGAACACATCTGTTCAGGAACAGAGAAGGAGGGCAAACACGACAGAACACACAAGTGCGAAGGAAGAAAGAGACAGACAGAAGTTGTTTGGAAGGTAAGCATGTCCCAATTTTTAATGAGATCATTCATCATCTTTGCATAATACTGTAACTTTTCTTTGTTGTCTTCTGAATATTTTGAGCTTTTTAAATTACATTACAATGATTCAGGATTCTTTGATATGTCTTATAAATTGCCTTGAAGTATGATTTTCTTTATTGCGGAGTAAATTATGGCTTTAAGTGAATTCAAGCTCTTAAGAAATGCAAACCATTAAGGATTACTTGATCTCTTGTCTGAGGATGTTACCACAACATTACCACACCTTGTCAACAGATTTCAGAACAGACTGTGGTAGAGCATGTATAACTGTAACATTTTTCTTTCATGTTTTCAGAAAGTTGTTAGCTTTGAATCCACACACCCAGGAAACACTTGTAATATACAAATTGGCACAGGACTTCATATTTTTAGCCTGTAAAGCTTTAATATTTACCCTCAAACATCTTTGAAATGTTAGCCATCATTACTTGTGTCTATTCATTTTAAGTCAGAAACAGTTAAACTGGAAGTACACAAAGGTTGAGGTTTCTTTCCTATTATTTAGTCTGCATTACTGTAATGGCATCATGTGATAATTGTAACAGTAAATGATAAAGCTTTATAATGTGCAGATATATCATTTATTTCTACATACTGTTTAAAACATATTCTAAAGCAGTTCGTTCCTGTCCTTGATTCTGATTGGTCAATAGCTGTGTTTTTATTCACGATAAAACATGGCTATGACCGCTTCACTCAACAGTTCTGTGTATCACTACATAAACAACACCCTTAGCAACATAAACTGTTTGTTCTCAGTTGTTGATATTGTTCATTGAAGCTTACTCTGTTATGTAGAAGAGTTTTGTGAGAAAGAGATTGAGTAAGCGAGTTTATTACCTGCATTTACTTTTGGCATTTTCCTTCAGGTCAGTCCTATGATCATAATAAAAATCTGTTTAAATGTCCGCTGCAATATCTTGTCCTTTTAACAGTTAAGGGGTTTTCCCGTGACTGACAGCGCTAGTCAAAGCATTTGTCAGTTGCATCTTGTTCCGTGTTCACAACAATTCACTCTTTTCAACATAAAAGTCTTCACTACTGACTGACACACTCATAAAGACAGTCTTTGCCACCATCTAATGGCGTGACCAGTTATATATACAGTGTGTGTATAATATATATATATATATAGTTTAATGTAGTACTGACACTAAACTTGAATTTTTTCTCACACAGTAATTTTCATTTTGGGTGAACTATACACAATACATACTGTCACTATCTACAATACAATATTGTTGCATTTTTGTATTGCGATATACTGTGACACCATATATTGTTACAAAAAAATTATATATATATATATATATATATATATATATATATATATGTGTGTGTGTGTGTATATAATGTACCTCTACATACATACATACACACATCTGGAACTGTCATTATTTTGTGACAAGGTTGAGAGATTGAATTGCAGATTGTAAATGACACGTGCGGGTGCATTGTGCATTACGTTATTGTATTTATTGAGCGTTTCATTTATGCAGGTTTTCCCATACTGTCTTTCTGTGACTGGGTCAATGTCTCATCACTCAGACACTCATGATTTCATACACATTTACATGCATACTTGTGTCTCTGCCCCTTTTTCCCGTTAATCTCCCTCCCTCTTTTACACTGTCCTCTGTCCTTGTCCCCTGAGACTGGCAGTGTTTTCCTTTAATTCCATTATTCCATAACTCTTCTTTTCCATGCCCCAGTCCCCCATTCCCCTGTCCCTCCTACTCTTACAACCTGCCATCTCCTACATTGTCTCATTTCTTTAATGAAATGACACCTGCTTATTTAATTAAAGCCTCACATCCGCTATGCTTGTCCTTTTTTCCTTTAAAATGAAACACATAAAACCTATGCAGCCTTTTCATCCTTCTCTCTTTGATACTAGCCATCTGCAATTCAATCATGCAGCTTTACAACCAAAGCAGTCAGCAGTGTAGTACAGTATAAATTATTTTGTGCCTGAAAGAGGTCCTAAGTTAAGAAATCCCTTGTAATGAGATTGCACCACTGATTTAATTTATATTGTTTTAGCAGATTGTTGTTGTCATTGTTTAGAATACTATAAGCTTGAACACAATCTTGGATAATCATTACTAAATTATATCCAAACTGAATTTACAGTGCTGGCATCAATCCTTTAAGTCCTCAACACAAGAGAGGCCACAATCTCAGTTTCAGCAAAAATGGCGGCGTGAGGAGGAGGATTGACATTTGGTAACATTGGTATTATGGCAATGTTTTGGACAGCAGTTGTTTTCTACATGTGTGGACGTATAGTGGAAGTTCATGGAACGGCTGATAAAGATGCACTGCCAACCAGTTTGGCAAGAACAGTTACATCTACTGCTTTACCCACTGTCATACCCACAGAAGATGAGAGCATTAAACTTGTGGTGAGAATGTGTCTTCAACTTATTAAACAATTCAGTTGGAAAAGATTTTTCTTTGTTGAAGTGTTCCATTAAAAGTCAACATGAAAATGACCCTATTTCCTTACCCATTCCCTTTTCTTATCCTTTATGTACCTTTTTAGACTTAAACTCAATGAATCATGTACCATATTTGCATAATATTTATAAGCAAAATGAAACAATTTAAACAAATTAAACGATTTTGCTTTTAAGGTGACATCACAAACTCCTCACCATTAATTTGTTATTAAATATCTTGTTTTAATTTTAATTATGTTATAAAAGTAAACTGGGTTGCAATTGCATTTTATATTGCTTTTTTAATTATTCAAATAGAATATAAACCCAATGTATTTATATATGAAAAAGTAATAAATATTATGTTATACACATTCTTATTTATATATATTCTTTTATACAAATTTTAAGAATGCTTTTTTTAAAAAAATATATATATATATAAATCATTAACAATGCATAATTTGCAATTATAACATTAACCAAGTTTGGGGTCATTAATTTTTTTAAATGTTTTTTTTAGTCTCTTATGCTCACCAAGGCTGCATATATTTGATCAAAAATACAATAAAAACAGTAATATTGTAAAATATTATTACAATTTAAAATAACAGTTTTTTATTCGAATATATTTAAAATGTAATTTATTCTTGTGATGCAAAGCTGAATTTTCAGTATCATTACTTCAGTGCTTCAGTGTCACATGATCCTTCACAAATCATTCTAATATGTTGATTTGCTGCTCAAGAAACATTTATTATTATCAATGTTGAACAGTTTGGCCACTTAATATTTTTATGGAAACTGTCATGTATTTTTTCAGGATTCATTTTATCAGCATTATTGTAAATAGTATTATTTTAAATAGAAATCTCTTGTAACAGTGTAAAAGTGTTTACTGATCAATTAAAAGCATCCTTGTGGAATAAAAGTAATAATTTCTTTCAAAAATGTTGTTCTGCTTGGTAGGATTGGCTCACAAAGTATGGATACCTCCCACCCCCTGATCCCTCCACAGGTCAGTTACAGGCCTGGACAGCTGTCACTCAAGCAGTTAAGAAAATGCAGAGGTTTGCTGGTTTGGATGAGACAGGAGTCTTAGGTATGAACAACAATTTTTTCCCCTACTCTTTTTAAATCTCAGTCTTATTTAATGCCTTCCTTATTTCCCTCACCTTCCTGTCACAGATGAAGAAACGATTCAATTGATGCAGACACCCCGTTGTTCACTTCCGGATGATGATGATCAAACCATCCAGCTATCAGCATTACATGGTGATATGGAAAATCAAAGGATGAAAAGAGCAGTTTCTACCTGGACAAGAAGAAATATCAACTGGAGGTTAGACTGATTATTTTACCAGTTGTGTTTTTCTTCCTGCTTTTTCTTTCCTGTCTGCCTTAACTTACTTAATAGTTACTTTACAGTGTAAAAATCTTAGAAAAATATTAAAAACACATACAAAAGAGTAAACAAAATTTTTGTTATTAGTCCAACTCTCTTATTCTTCATTTTTCTCAGGCTGCGCTCTTACCCAGTATCTTCTAAACTGTCCCGTGAAATGATTCGCTCCCTTGTGTACTATGCACTCCGAGTGTGGGCCGATCCAACATTGCTGGAGTTCCATGAGGTTATGGCTACTTTTTAAAACTCATAAATTATCTCAGTGTTACTGACCTTAATATGTGTTCATGTTTTTGTGTGTTCATGGAAATTCACAGACTATATGTTGAACTATTTTGAATAGGTGCGAGGACCAGAGGGGGCGGATCTCCAAATAGATTTCTTGCATGGTCCCCATGGAGATGGATATCCCTTTGATGGAGCGGGTGGATCTGTTGGCCATGCCTTCTTTCCATCAGACCCAGACAGGGCGGGTGGAGTTCACCTGGATGCAGAGGAGGAATGGGCCTTCAGACAACCAGGTAATTCTGCAAAACACTTGTAGATAAGAAATAATGTACAAAGCAAAAGTAAAAACCAACAGGGTAGATCAGTACATTATTCACTGATAATAAAATATTGGCAAATAGTTATGTTATGTTAATTATGTTATGTAATGTTATGGCCAAAAATAAAATTGATTGTTTTTCTACAAGCGAATTTAGGCTTCACAACATTATAATGTGCAATATGAAAGACTTTTTTTTTATTATTATTTATTAAATTTAACAGCTATTAAATAATTTGTTAATAAAATAATTTTAAAGATTTAGCCTCCCCAACTGAAGCCCTAGGTATACGCACACAGTTGAACGAACAGCCATACAAAGTATACCTCATTTTACTTGTACGTGTACACAGGCATTTGACGCATGCATAGTTTTGAGCAATCTCTTGCCACGAGTTACAACCCATGTAAATATCTTTGTATTTTTTCATGCTAGAGTTGTACAAATTAAGGTACTTTCTAACCTCTTTGCACAATCTCTCTAATCAGATCTCTATGTCGCTGTAGCTTACATGCGTTCCGGTCTGTTCTGTAGGGATGGGCAGGTCGATATTAAGTATCGATACTGACGTTGAGTATTGAAAGTATCGATACTCAAATTAAAATATCGATACTAAGGTGTGTGTTTTTTTTACCAGTTATTTTGTTTATTTAACAATAAATGTAATGCATACAATATGCATTGGATTGGACAAACAACCTATGTTAGCGAATAATTTATAGTAGAAGTATTTTCCTGCCCATCCGAACACTTAAGTCAAAACCAATCAATCACAGAGCACGTTCACTCACTGACGACACTACATTCAAACAGGGCTGCGTTTAGTATTGTAAGAAACCATTGATGTTTTGGGGAAACGCAGCCCAGAACAATGCTTAACAGAAGATATTATTATTATTAGTTATTTCACAATAAACAAAATTAAATGGTAGCCTACATAGTTTGTGCAATAACATTTATTTAAATTGAATCTGCAGCGGTCAGGTGGTACAGCGGTCATGTGGTACAAGTCGGAGCTCTCTGAAAACTCCCAGTTTACAAGTTGTAATTACAAAATTCTACGAGGACATGAATGCTATTTACCAGCCGTAATTTCATAAGTACAGTAATTACAACATGGTGGAATGCACCCTTAATCTAAATGTAAAAATAAGAGGAAATAAGCACAATTAAGTATCCAATATCAGCTGATTTATATCCATTATTAATAATAACTTAATAAGGGGCCATATTATGCCCTTTTACAAAGTCTTGATTTTATCTTTGAGGTCTATTAGAATAGGCTTTAATTCTTGAATAATTATTTTTTCACATATTTTACATTGTTGCAGCACCTCTCTTCCCAGTCTGGCAGTAATGCTCTGATTAGATCTGGTCTCTATGAAGCCCCTCCTTCCAAAAAGCACAGTGTTCTCTGATTGGTTGGTTGGATCAATGTGTTGTGATTGGTCAACCGCTTTGAGCATGTTTCAGAAATGTCACGCCCTTTATCATAACTGCAAGTTTCAACACACTACTAACGCAGCTCAACCAGGCCTTACTCCTTTTTTTTTTTTTGGCGAATGCCTTAGGCAGGATTTTCTTAAAATGAGGAATATTGTAAAGTGTGAAGACTACAATGGAGGCATTTCAGGGAGTTCAGAAACAGTGCTTACTGATACAGAGAATAACTGTCCCTTTGGAAAATGGACATTGTGCTTTCTAACTTTGCAAACCTTTATGCTCAAACAGAAAATTAAAAATGTAAAAAAGCATTTTTAGCTCTTAATGTTTACACACAGCAACTGAGGGCACAGATCTGTTCACGGTGCTGGTGCATGAACTTGGCCATGCCCTCGGACTGACGCATTCATCAGCACGGCAATCTGTAATGCGTCCATACTACCAGGGGCCCCTGGGAGACCCACTACACTTCAGCCTGGGACATCACGACCTTCAACACATCACAGCCCTTTATGGTAACTGTCATTAAATTATGTTTTATTAACAATGTTCGGGAGGAGCAAGTTCAGATAATTAACCTAATTAGCACAGGTGGAGAGCATTCAGTTAATCAACTCAACCAGTGTCAAGAGGTATAAATTCAGCAGACTTACCTCTGTTCATCTGAGAGTTTATCAGCATCCCTCCACCACCCCATCTCCTCACTTCTAGTTCTATCTACTTTTACCACACCGGGGGGAGTACTCTGGGTACGGGCCAAAATTCCGAGCTCAGAGCCCTCTCCCCAGACAGCACGCCAAATACGCATAACTTTACTCTATTTAATTATATGGATACGTGAACTTGTGAAACTCCTCATTTGGAATCTCTGTTCGGCAATTATAGCTCATGGTATTCATGTGAAATCTCAATATTATGTACGCGAGACTTAAATGATCTTTTCTGCGTGTGTGTGTGTCTGTTTATGAATTCAGGTGAGAGGGGTAACCATATTCCAACTGATGGACCTCTTGTTGTGACAGAAGCTCAATTGCGCCATCGACATGGAGGAATACACAGACTCACACACATGTACAGACATGCACACAGTCATTTGGACAGGTAAGAGATGATTGATTAAACTTTTGTATTCAACATCAAAGTTGTAAATAAAACAAAGATTATTGGAGTACTTTTTACAAAATAATTTAATTTAGATTACCAGATACCAGACTTACAAGTAGTTTGAAAACCGCAAACTAAGGAGATGCCTAACGGATAAAATCAATATGTGTTCTGAAATAGTCTCAAAATATCAAACATGTCTGACATCCTCCAACTAGATGGAATCATAGTTTGAAGCTAGAAAAGTCTTTGGCCATCATACACTAGCGATTTTCTGTGAAATCTGTCAACTAATATTGCCCAAAATAAAAAAATATTTTGAAATGTCTCACTTTGTCTCAATCAAGTTCCGTGGATCGCTGTAACACCAGTTTTGATGCAGTTGCCAAGATTCGAGGAGAGATTTTCTTCTTCAAAGGTAGATATTTGAAATAAAATAAACTCCCTACACTTCCAGTGTTTTCATTTTTCATCATCTTGTTCTACAGTCTTTATCCATCCATCCATCCATCATCTCCATACACAGTACAAATAATTTATTCTTATTTCTCCCTTTTTTAAAATATCTCTTACCCTTCCTCACACATTTTGCAGGGCAGAACATGTGGAGAGTGAGCAGAGGTGGTCTCGTGTCAGTCAGGGCTGTTCCTGTACAGAGACTTTGGTCGGCTCTTCCGTCTTCACTGCTTCCACTGCAAGCCGTTCTGGAGAGACACACAGATCATGCCATCATCTTTATCAGTGGTCAGTTTCCCAGCACAATTACGTCACAAACCCACATTTTTGTGCTGATTTCAATCTGTATACCCCACTTTTTGGGAGTTCATTAATGTAATTTAAAGATTAAAGATTTATTTTACTTGGCCTCAGTGCAAAGAACAAAAAGTGCAAATGTGATATTATAATCGTAAATGGATGCTGCCTTATTAGGACCTTACTTTTCCCTATCCCTAAAGCACACGTCTACACCCATTTCCACTTTTCAAATATTCTTTTTATTTTTTTTAAATAAATGCCTCTCCGAACTGATATGTGATGGGAAAAGGAAGAAGAATGGCATCGGAAAAAGGTGGATTTGGTTGTGTCAAAAACTAAATCCTCTATCCTTACTTTCCATGCCACTGTTTCTGTTACAAGATGGATTTCTTTTGTAATTTGGCCTGGCTCAATCAGACAGTGGTGGGCGGAGCTAGTGTAAATAGCTTTTGCCAACAAAATAGGCTATTTGCACGAGTGTCTATTTGTAAATTGACAAATATACCTTATATATCCACATAAAAAAAAATGAAAACACACTTTTCAGATTGTTCCTACACCCCTGCTACTTTTATGTGTGTTAAGTTTTCATTAGTTACACCAATTTACCAACACCAGTTTAGTAAATTACTAAATACACATGTTTAGGTTCCCAGGTTTGGCTATTCAAGGATCTGTCACTCCAAGAGGGTTTCCCTCAGCCTCTGTCTACTCTGGCTCCGGAGGACTCAGAGGGACGGTGGCAAGGATTGCACTGGGACCCTACGCAAGGTGTGGTGTGGGGGTCTGTGAAAGAGGACGGAGAGAAAGGAGAAAGCCCAGAGGAAAGCGACATCTGGAGAGAGCTTATTGAAGGAGGAGTGAATGGAATCATCACTGAGAATGATGACGAAAGAGAAAGGGCTAGAGACTTTAAGGGTGTGTTGCTTTTAGAATATACAGAGTGCTTTGCAAAAGTATTCATACCCATTCATTTTTTTCACATTTTGTTATGTTGCTGCCTTATGTTCAACAAATAAATTGTCACATCAATCTACACTCCATACACCATAATGTTAAAGCAAAAAAACAGACTTTGCAAATTTATTAAAAATAAAAAACTGAAATAATTACATTGCATAAGTATTCTTACCCTTTTCTGGGACACTTGAAATTTGGCTGAGGAGCATTCCAATTACGCTTGTAGATGTTACTACACTTCGAGTGGAGTTAACCTGTGGCAAATTCAGTTGAATTGGTATGATATGGAAAGGCACACATCTCTCAATAAAAGGTCTAACAGCTGAAAATGCATATCAAAAACCAAAGCCAAGAGGTCAAAGGAACAGGACTGTAGAGCTCAGAGAGGGGATTGTGTCAAGACACAGATCTGAGGAAGGCTACAAAAAAATTCTGCTGCATTGAAGTTTCACAGAAGCATGTAGCCTCCATAATCCTTAATGGAAGAAGTTTGTAACAACCAGGAGTCTTCCTAGAGCTGACCTCCTGGCCAAACTGAGCAATTGATGGAGAAGGGCGTTGGTTAGAGTGGTGACCAAGAAGTTGATGGTCACTCTGGTTGAGCTCCATGATCATATATGGAGATGGGAGAAACTTAACAGAAGGACAAACATCACTGCAACACTCCACTGATCTGGGCTTTATGGCTGAGTGGCGTAAGCCTCTCCTCATTGAAGACACATGAAGTAACTGGGGGACTCGTCAGGGTAAAAGAAAAGCTCAATACAGCAAAATATAGAGATAACCTTAATGAAAACCTAGTCCAGAACATTCAGAACCTCGGAATTGACAGAAGGTTCACCTACCAAAAGGACAATGACCCTAAGAACACAGAACTATGCAAGAGTGGCCTTTGGACAACTCTGTGAACGTCCTTGAGGGGCCCAGCCAGAGCCCAAACAGACGTGAAAAACATGTCGCATCACACCCAAAAAGACTTGAGGCTGTAAAGGTGCTTCAACTAAGTACTGAGATAAGGGTACAAATACTTATGCAATGTACTTATTTCAATTTTTCCTTTTTAATAAATTTGCAAAGTTGTCACAAATCTCTTTTTTTGCTTTGTCATTAAGGTGTATGGTACGGAGCCCCTAAAGTGGTGGTGGAAAAAAATTGGGATGGGAGGAAAAAAATGTTTTTCAAATCTTTTGCGTTCCCCCGAGACACTTTGCATTCCCTCGCAAAGATATTATCGTTCCCTTGCTGTGAGCTCGGACAAACACTTCCTCTTTAATGTCCCGCTGGCTGGCAGTAGTGTTTCAGTCAGCTCCACACATTAATAATGCACACAAATAATGCGCAGCTCTTAGAATTTGAACTTGTTGGACTCAAATATAAAGAAATGCAGTCAGTGCTTAAGTCAAGCAGTTCAGTAAAGTTGGCAATATATTCAAAGATTCGAGCTTCCCGGATCAATAACTCGTGAGCTAAACGTTGTTAAAACACAAATGCAGCTACTTCCAATCATAGCAACCTAGACAACGAGCTACAACAACACAATTTTCCTCAAATGTGCTTTATAATATATAAATTGGTCACAATGAGCAGGCGGCGGAGAGACAGGTGTGAAGGGACCATCTGAAAAGTTCAAAACCCTTTTGCTCATTTTATATTATGAAAAATACTCAATAACTTCACTGTAACACACCGAACTGTCACCAGATTCAGTTCATACGCCACTGCTCTCCTGCTGGTTATAGGTACTGCAACACTTAGTTTGGCAAGTAGCACATAAAGGCCTTCTTTACACAAATGATGTTGGTACACAGCTTACATACAACAGCTTTTGCTTACTGAATTTGATGGCATTACAACTTATTTAATATTTTTACTAATAACAGTGAAGTTATTGATTTTATTTAATAATTAATAATCATAAAAGTTATGCATTTTTTTTTATCAAACTAAGTGTTCCAGTACAACCAGCAGGAGAGCAGTGATGTATGAACTGAATCTGGTGACAGTTCAGTGTGTTACAGTGAAGTTATTGAGTATTTTTCATAATATAAAATGAGCAAAAGGGTTTTGAACTTTTCAGATGGTCCCTTCACACCTGTCTCTCCGCCGCCTGCTCATACAGACCAATTTATTATAAAGCACATTTGAGGAAAATTGTGTTATTGTAGCTCGTTGTCTAGGTTACTATGATTGGAAGTAGCTGCATTTGTGTTTTAACAACGTTTAGCTCACGAGTTATTGATCCGGGAAGCTCGAATCTTTGAATATATTGCCAACTTTACTGAACTGCTTGACATGAGCACTGACTGCATTTCTTTATATTTGAGTCCAACAAGTTCAAATTCTAAGAGCTGCGCATTATTTGTGTGCATTATTAATGTGTGGAGCTGACTGAAACACTGTTGCCAGCAAGCGGGACATTAAAGAGAAAGTGTTTGTCTGAGCTCACAGCAAGGGAACGATAATATCTTTGCGAGGGAATGCAAAGGATTTGCGTTCAATATTGAAGACACCTGGTGCCACACTCTAATGAAAAAAAATTCCTCCCATCCCAATTTTTTTCCACCACCACGTCAAATTTTCTCCCATCCCAATTTGTTTTCCACCACCATGTCCCTTTAGGTGCTCCGTAGTATGGAGAGTAGATTGACGTGAAAAAAATAAGTAATTTAAAGAATTTTAACATAAGGCAGCAACATAAAATGTGAAAAAAAAAATGTAAAGTCCGGAACACACCAAGCCGACGGCGACGAAAGCAGACTGCGGGGTTGGCTCACGTCAGCAGCATCTAGGTCCAAAGTTGCCCTGACACACCAAAACGACGCTCGACACCCAACGGTCAAGTAGCACGTCCGTTCTGCGCCTGCGTAAGAAGAAATGCCTTTCCGTACCAGCAGGTGGCAGTAGCTAAACAGCCAATCAGAATGATCAGATGGCCCGACTGACTGACGAGCTCCGACGCCGATTCAACACGTCAAGTCAGCCGGGAAAAAAAAAGCCAAGGAGGACCAACTTCAGCCGACGGTGCGGAACACACTGAGAAAAGTTAAGCCCAGGATACACTGCACAATTTTAGCAATCCTATACGATCATTACTATCTATTAAACTTGAGTACGACATGCATGTAGACTGTACGATGATGACACCCATTGACTCGTAGGCTACGATGCCTATAGAAGAATAAAATGTCATCAGCATGCGCTATTGGTAAACAAAAAGCACCTGTTGAATCACACCTTGGCAGTTGTAGTTTTTATGCGTGCTGGAAAAAGGAAAAGGCCTTGAGGTAAGCAGTTTTAAGTTTTAGCGCCATGTCGCGTTGATTTCATGTCGCATTTTTATTGGCTGGTCAGTAGACGTAGGTCGTAGTAGCAAACACACTGTGCATTGATCATGCTGAATTTCTGACACTTTCAGCACTGTACGACATAGGACCACTGATTAAGAGCCACGATCACAGAAATCGCCACGATTGTTTCACAATGGCAATCTTTCGTCTGGGACAGCCAAAAATCGTGCAGTGTATCCCGGGCTTTAGTCGGCTGACGAACAAAAACTGCCCGACGGCCGACCGTCGGCTTGGTGTGTTCTGGGCTTAAGGGGTACAAATAGGCACTGTATATACAGTAATACTGCATTGCATGTGGATGTATGTGTAACAGTGTTTGACAGCACTCATGATTTTTTTTTTTTTTTTATCCATGACGTCAATCAGGTTCGACCTATGTTTTCAAAGGCAATTCCTATTGGAAATTTACTCACCCAGGCTCAGCCCCTGAAGAAGGGTACCCCCGGCTTCTGGCCACCGATTGGTTGGACTGTCCTCGGCCGTCCTCTTACAGCCCCAGTGATATCTCTTTGATCTCCCACTACGGTCAACAGGAGCTTCATGAGCAGAAAGGGCAAAGAATAATCGACCAGATCAGGCACAAAGACAAAAGAGATAAACCTTATCGCTGGGAATGTCCATGTCTAAACAGTGCAGTGACTCAAAATGAACCTATATTACTACTGCACATTTTACTTCTGATCAATGTGATTTGTTAACTGTCACTTTAATTTTTTCCACATCCAAGTTCACAAATCATACCCAAAAATGACTTATACATTGCCCTGCCAAAAAAAAAGAAAAAGTTGCTGTTTGGATGTTAATAGGCAAATACTTAAGAATCTATGAATGGATCATTGTCACAACATTTATTTCCATCGAGAGGTGCATCATTTTTTGGTCAAGATCTTGTATTGACAATGCAAGAGGTGAGCACTCTGTAAAGTCTACTCCAGCACATCCCAAAAACTTACATGAGGTTAAGGTCAGTGCCAATTCATGTGTGAAAATGATTCTTCATTCTCCCTCCCAACAATTCTTTCACAGTTTGAGCCTGATGAACCTTGACATTGTCATCCTGGAATATGGCCATGATACATCTTCATACATTGTTGTTTAAGAAATGAAAAGCTACACACTCCATCTTTTAGGGTTAAAAGAACAGTTGCCAAACATATGCTAGAAAAATAATAATCACTGTAATAATGATCCATCCATAGATTTTTGGCCAGGCAGTGTATTTTCCTTGAATTCAATCTCTAAAGTAATCATTCTCAATAGTTGGAAAGAGGAGTTCTAACAACCATCAAATTCAGAGAAAATTCTGTTTTTATATGTACAATAACTCCAAACCTAAACACTAGCTTTATTTCTCTATCGATTCCAGTTTTAGTTGCTAAAACTCCTTATAATTAACAAGTTAGTTTGGTTATACTTCAGCACATTCTTGTTCAGATCAAACCTCATGTAACATAAAACAAACATCAAAATAACTGATGTTAATGATTTACAGTTCAGAGAGTCTGTCAGCTCACCAAAGCTTATAAAGGAGGCAAATAATATTGTGCTAGAGTTTAAAAATACAATGATATTATACATATTTTGATCTTGAAGATGCAGAGAGCAAATGTCATAAAATGACTTTAAACGATCCACTGGGTTCCAAAATGTGATTTATTCATATTTTCTCCTTAAAATGGTGTGATAATTTAGATTAATCATAAAGTGCACAGAAAAATTACTGTGCTCATCACACTACTGGTAAATACCAATGTACTTTTTAAAATAATGTACTATTGTGTGAAGGATGGTCAAATAATGACAGATCAGTAAAGTGTAATTTACAGAACAAACTCAGTATAATAAAATAAAAAATTAAATTAAAAAAAGTGCAATGTAAATTTGTTTTAATATATTTTATGGATTTTACTATTATTAATAATATATATTTATAAATATTACTTTTCTCTGTTTCTTTTTTTTCTCTTAAACATATACCCAAAGACTATGGCAATAAAAAGAAAAATAAGAGCATTATTTTGTTCAACAATTACTGGCATGTTCTGTTACCTCAGAAATTTCCTGATCCCTAAAGTCCACAGTTTTACCCACTTAAATCATTTCAGTTTACTGGCACTAGCCTCACAAACAACTGTTGCATCACTTCAGAAAAAAACAGATGATAATGTGAGATAAGCAGTTCTATATAAAGTACTTGTTCCCCAGGTGATGCAGTATCATTTTCTGGAATCATATTTCTGAGGTTCTACAATGACTTCTTTGGTGGTCTTGACTGCTCTTCTGGGCCTGTTTAGTTTAAATCAGGCCACTCTGCCAGACTGTAAGGAGCTCATAACACCTCTAACCCTGGAGGATGACTACAAAAGTGTAAGTGCATTATTATTATATATTTAAAGCAAGTATTCTTGAACAGTACAGGAGCTTATATAGGGTAATAAGGCACTTAAATTTCACAACTTCTTCCAAAACAGATCATGGGTAAATGGATCTTCCTTGAAGGCATAGCTGATCACCACTTATTTACAGATATCTTGAAGACTGTGAACAGCTCGTGGGTGGAGTTTGGCCCGAGCACTCTTGCAAACACTGTAATTCTCAATCAAGGGAACATGCTGTAAGATTGTCCTGTTTTTAACAAGTTTTGCTACATTGAATACATTTCATCATGACCAGCATTTTGAATCAGATCACTCTTCCCCTCAGGAAAGGAAAGTGTGAATTTAGCACCTATAACACAGTTGTTAATGACAGTACCATGTATGTCAATGGTAAGTTACCAAAAGTGTATTCATTTCAGTTAAAGCTTTATTTTGATGGTCTATTTAACACATTCTGTTGACTATAAGTAACGTTGCACCTACATGTCTACTAACTCTGTTAGTAGAGTATTAGTAGACTGGTAGGGTTAGGGTTAGAATAAGTTGACATGTCTGTTGGAGGACCATCACAGTGAAGAGTCAGCAGATATTAAAGGGATAGTTCACCCAAAAATGAAAATTCTGTCATCATTAGGTTGTTTCAAACCTGTATACATTTCTTTGTTCTGATGAACACAAAGGAAGATATTTGGAAGAACCAAAACAGATCTCGCCCCCCCATTGGGATTGAGATCTGCTTGGTTACAAACATTCTTCCAAAAATCTTTTTGTACAGCAGAACAAATAAATTTATATGGGTTTGGAACAACTTGAGGGGGAGTAAATGATGACAGAACTTTTATTTTTGGGTTAACTATTCCTTTAAGCAGACAGTCTACTAATACTCTACTGAGAGGTAGTTGACACGTAGTTGCGAAGTTATTTACAGTCAACAGAATGTTCAAAAGGGACTCTGTTGTTTGATCCACAGAGACTGACGTAATAACAGAGGGGAAGTTCTTGCCATCCTGTCCGGAGTGTATCACCATGAGCTATGTCAGCCAATTCAAAAATGAGACCATAAAGTCGCTGTACTTTTTCAGTAAGTCACAAAAACTATGGACATAGACACAGTACCTAAGGTGATTAAAGTGTTAGTTCACCCAAAAATCAAAATAATTTATTGTTTATTATTACTCACACTCATGTCATTCTACACCCGTAAGACCTTCGTTCATCTTCGGAACACAAATTACGTTTTTTTCTGAAGATAAACGAAGGACTTAAGGGTGTAGAACGACATGAGGGTGAGTAATAATATTTGGGTGAACTAACACTTTAACACTTTACAATAAGGTTAATTAGTTAACATGAACTAATAATGAACTGCACTTCAACATCACTTATTAATCTTTGTTAATGTTAATTTCAACATTTACTAATACATTATTAAAATCAAAAGTTGTATTTGTTAACATTAATTAATGCACTGTGAAGTAACATGAACAAACTATAAACAGTTGGATTTTTATTAACTAACAAAGATTAACAAATACAGTAACAAATGTATTGTTCATGGTTAGTTAATGTTTGTTAATAACTAACGTTAACAAATGAACCTTACTGTAAAGTATTACCATGTGTATTTCATGACAAATTGTGGGTGATGTTTCCCTCCTTGCAGAGAGAGAGAGCAACCCAACAGAGTCTGACATGGACATGTACTGGAAGCAAGCGGAGTGTCTTGAATTCAAAAGAGAAGTCCAGTACTCCTATGATGGTGCAACAGGTCAGTTTGGGTTTCAAGGACATGCAGTTTTCATTGAAAGCCACAGCTAGCCATAGAGTTTTGATTTCATTGATTTGCTTTGAGGTGTAAATGTAGTTGCTCTTGCAGCTTCAGGCATTTTTTGATGTTACAGGTAAATTGGTGACAAACACATTCAGTTCCAATTAACCTCCCAATCAAAAAGAAATCATAATGAATTGCAATGCAATTATTTACATATACAATGCACATTGTAACTATTCTTTAATTTTGGCTTTTTTTCTTTCTTCTCTCATTGCAGAATTCTGTCATGTGGCCAAGGACAGCTCATCTAACAAGACGCCAAGTTTGGACAAATCAGATCAATAATGTGGTTAAAAAAAAAATTTAAGAATAACTATGACGAAAAGAACAATATGTGAAAGAATATCTGTTATTCATCTTTGTGTGTACTTTTAATAAATGGGGAAAAATAATGTCATGCTGTTTCATGCTTAAAACATTATTAAAATTATATATATATATATATATATATATATTTTATATGTGACTCTGTGGGTAAATTTAGTATCTTTTGGTAAGGGCACTTCCCAGTTACCCAAAGTTTTATGCACTCAATTGATTCCAATTCAATTCTCTTCATAAAGTTTTGTAATTAGTATTTTGGTGGCCTCAACAGCTCTTTAGTTTGAGTCCGGGCGCTCTACCAGACTGCAAAGAGCTCATAACTCAACTAACCCTGGAAGATGACAACAAAAAGTGTAATTAAGCTTTTAGGATATTAAACACATATTTTAGATATTATAAGAACAAGTCATATTTGAGAAACAAATATTGTGTCGACTCTGCATGTACAAAACAGAAGATGCTTTCAATGTGAAACTATTAAGCTGCTTTTGATTAAGAAGAACTTTGATATGAATTTTGCATAAATTATTTAACACATGGCCGGTCTTACTTATGGATACAAAAAAGGCCCAAAGCTGCAAGAGCAACTACATTCATTCACACCTCAAAGCAAATCAATTAAACCAAAACTAGTAACAGGTTCACGTTTTCAGTGTTGTGAAACAGACTACCATACACCACTAGGTGTCACTTTCCCCACATATAATCCTCCATGGATCTCCAGGTCACTCTTATAAATGACCAAACTGTCACCAATAACCTTAAAAAGAAATCTTACAAACACATAAGTTAGGCCTGGAGACCAGTTAGACCACCCTGAATAACAGCTTTGACAGACTTGTAAACCATCTTTTATGTATTACATAAAATGTATGTAATTTATGTACATACCATTTATGTAGGCTATACGGGATTGCTATAGTTGTACTTTAAATTGAAGCAGATACACATAATATTCCCATATCAAAATCTAAGACAGACAGAAATATAGGCATTTAAACAAAATGTGTTAAAAATAACAGTAGCCTACCCTACTAGCAGCAGTATCTTCATGAATATGTATCGACCGGATGAATATTCATGAGCTAAACAGGTGGAGGGTGGCACTGCTGCTGTTTAAAAGGTGTGAGCCGATTATTTTTTAACTAAGTTCTTCAATGTCGAAACGCGTTTTCAGCTGATTTTTCGCGACAACGAATGTAGCTGGTCCGGTTTGAATCTTTTAAAATGACTTCCGTCAAATGATAAAAATTATTCCAGTTTATCCAGACGCCACGGGAAAGAAACGGCAGCTAACCTTTTCTTAGTGATTCTTGAGGATTTTCCTTCCTAAGAGCGTACGAGTGCTGTTGTTGTATTTCTGAGGAACGAGATGAGATGAGGCCCTGTCATGGCAAACTTTTCTTCGTCGCGGGTTTTGTATGTGTGTTGATGTTAACCTCCTGGCACACACCAAAGTCAGGTGAGTGTCATCACCTTATAATGTGACTGAGTGGATGGCCTCGAAATTATTTGGATTGGATATTCGGAATTTGCATTTCTTACCAGTTTTTGTTCGCTTGCTTTATGTTTGACAATTTATCTGTTATTTAATTTATCTATTTTACTTTTTGAGAGATGGAAACCCTGTCGTAGATAGATACATCAACTTTGAAAGTTGTATAAATAGAAATGTAGCTTATAAATTAATTAAAAATGAATGAATTTTAAATAATAATAAAAATAATAATAAAAGAGATACAATCCTGCTCTTTTTAAAGAACACCAAAGTCTTGGTTATCTAGTTCAGCATGTTTCATTGGGTTTGAATCTAGTTTAAACGGGTTAGAGCTATACCCAGACACCAGAACTGATAAAGGTTTTTAATCTAGTAAGGTAGTAAGGCAGTTGTTGCATGCAAATGATGAGTTAGGACTACGTGGTGGAATGTCAGATTCCCGTTCGCCAGCACCCGCATTGCAGGACCTTATTCCATTAATTTCTTGTTTGTTGTTCGGATCTGATAAATGAAATGAAAACAATACAAATTTGATTTTTAAAGTAAGATTCTAAACACTCTATTAGACAAATAATGTTTAATATGTTAATATCATATATGATCTATGTGTGTGTGTGTGTGTGTGTGTATATATATATATATATATATATATATTGCCAAAAGTTTTGGGATGCCTGCCTTTACATGCACATTAACTTTAATGACATCCCATTCTTAATCCGTAGGGTTTAATATGAAGTTGGCCCACCAGCTATAACAGCTTCAAATCTTCTAGGAAGGCTTTCCACAAGGTTTAGGAGTGTGTTTATGGGAATTTTTGACCATTCTTCTAGAAGCGCATTTGTGAGATCAGGCAGTGATGTTGGCGAGAAGGTCTGGCTCACAGTCTCCGCTCTAATTCATCCCAAAGGTGTTCTGTCAGGTTGAGGTCAGGACTCTGTGCAGGCCAGTCAGGTTCCTCCACACTCGCTCATCCATGTCTTTATGGACCTTGCTTTGTGCACTGGTGTGCAGTCATGTTGGAACAGGAAGGGGCCATCCCCAAACTTTTCCCACAAAGGTGGGAGCATGAAATTGTCCAAAATGTCTTGGTATGCTGAAGCATTAAGAGTTCCTTTTACTGGAACTAAGGGGCCAAGCCCAACCCCTGGAAAACAACCCCACACCATAATCCCCCCTCCACCAAACTTTACACTTGGCACAATACAGTCAGGCAAGTACCGTTGTCCTGGCAACCGCCAAACCCAGACTCGTCCATCGGATTGCCAGACAGAGAAGCGTAATTTATCATTCCAGAGAACACGTCTCCACTGCTCTAGAGTCCAGTGGTGGTGTGCTTTGTTATGATACCACTAACAGTTGACCGTGGAATATTTATGTGATGTGCAGGGTGGGTGAGAGAGGACCAGGCCTGGACTTATTTTGTAGTTTTATTATGTTTGTGTGGCCGGCAGACGTCTGTGAGAGTCTGCCGGCATTACTTTCGTTTTGTTCTTTGTTTATTTTATATATTAAAGTTGTGTTTGACGTTCGCTGGTTCCCACCTCCTTCTTCCCATATCTATGAACTACGTTACACTCTTGTCCTTGGCATTTTAGGGGAAAATCACGTTTATTATGTTTATATATTTTGTTAAAAAAATACATATAATATGATACATTTAGAAGTTTTATTAAGTGTTAACAATGAGATTATGTGGTTTTTATAATCAATTAACACTGCTTTTGTAATTTTTTACAAGAGATTTCGGTTGTACCGAATGACACTTTTGGTTATACCGAATGTGCATTTTGCCTGTTAGCATTTCAAACAATGCTAACAGGCTGATATCTAGCTAGCTAGCTTGCTACCTAGCAGAAGGACAATCAAACATTTTGGCTGCGTCCGAAAACTGGAAAATGCTGCTTGGACACATTTCAAGGTAAGAAGGCATCAAGGCATGTCCGAATCCAATTTTAACTTCACTTCCTGTTTCCTGAGATACCTTCATCTAATCGATTTTTGAAGGCAGCATAGATGTATCCTTCGCTGCCTTTGATATCCCACAATCCAGTGCGTTCCATTCTGTGATAGTTAAGCTAGAAGACGAAAGTTGCGTTTGCTGGTCAGTTTGTGTGTAAATGTATGTTTTTGACCAACATTTATCACTTTTGATGTAATTTCTAGTGAGAAATGACTGCTGTAGTAATTAAATATTTGTTTAGTTTTCACTAAAGCTTGCATTGTTTTGCGGTAGATCATTAAACGGTTACGCTGCCTCAGAAGTCTGTCTGAAATCAGTTTCGCGAGGTGCCTTCATGTACAAACGCTGCTTTACAAGTCATTGCCTGATAGGGAAACGAGGCAAGAAGTCAGCTACCTAGGCTTTCGGATGCAGCCTTTATATTTAGTACAAGTTTTTAAATTAACATTTTCCATGTTTTATAGCGGTTCAAATGACCTGATGTTTTGGGACATGCGTATGAGCAAGTGAAAACATGCATTTTTCAAATAGTTAAAAGAGCATTAGTTACTTTGCTTCACAACCATTTGGTCCTTTGCAGGTGCCTGAATGATGTCACATGATATTGACCGCATGACTTGATCCAAATCAATGAAATTCATTTTTCCGGACATTTATTCTCATAACAAAGCAACGACTTCTACACACAATTTTAATACCATTTTGCACTATGTTGATATATGATGTTATAAAATCATGCCAGAATAAAAAATATATACATTTATTAAATTTTAAGATATTTTAATCACAAATGAAGTGGCTCTATTGGCCTTTTGACGGTTAAACCGAATGACCTTTTGACACTTCAAAATCTTTAAAATCCCTTTATATGTGCAAAATATGTTTAAAACCTTTTGGATTCAATAAAAGAGATCTAGTTGTACTACCTTACATACTTTAGATGTCATTTTTTATTATTATTATTAAGGCTTTTGGGCAAAAAAATGACCCGTCACGTCATTGACCCATATACATACATATATGTGTGTGTGTATATATTATATATATATATAAATATATGCGCCAAACAACAACCACAACAACAAAGTGCAGCAAGGCAGAGAGGAACTTTTGAGCTCATCAACAGAGATGAGTATATGCCATCTGTAGACAGACTTCTTTTTTTTTTGTTTTTTTTTGCGGAAAGCCAAAGGAAGCATGCAGCTTGGAGTGTCTGTAGGCAGCAATTAAACATGATGTTTGGTATTGTATATTAGGGGCCTCCATAATATGCACAGGTGTTTTGTGTGTGTGTGTCCCATTTATTTCCATTATAATTTCCATAATATATTTTGTTCACATGTTTTGAGCCCAACATCCCTTTAATTCACATTAAGAGATGATTGATGTTCTACTATGCTCTAGATAAATTGCCATTGCAGCTGAATTCGGTCTATGAGAGGTTACTGCGGGCAGAACAACACGGGGAGGTCATATCACAAGAGCTGCTTAAAGTGCTAGGTCACCTACAAAACCGCAGCAGTGCTCTATCTAATCTCACAATCAGCAACTCCTCAGGTGAGTCCAAGCTCTTTTCCTTCTGTAATATTTGTGTCAGTTTGTTCATTCAGTATTTTATCTGCCTTTTAGCTGTTTTAGAAAAGAGAGTCCTCCGACGCTTGTTGCCTTCACAGCCTAATGCCCTCATCTACCTGCCTCACCTGAAGGAATACGTGGACAGTCTGAAACCCATCGTTCACCTGGGGCAGAGGCGCACTGGAGGTCTGTCTCTTTGCGATTGTATAATTGCAGTGCTTGCAAGTTGCAATGCAGCATTTTAATTTGATTTAAACAATGTCTTATGTTATGTTTCACAGACAAGACTTTGATTAAGTCAGGATTAGGCCTTAGTTCAGTAGAGACATTTAAGTAGCTTTTATAAATGTTTTAGAGAAAAAACATTAATGGTGTGGATCTTGAGACAAAACAATGGCACTGATATATTTTATGATATGTCAGTGCAAGTTGCTTTCAGTTAAAACAGCTCAAACATACATTTTAACACTGTTCTAATGCAAATCTAATGTCCTCTATTGTATTTAATATTTTAATTTTTATTTATTTTATATTACATTTTTAAGCATATGCTTGTTTCTTTTACTTTGTCAGTTATATAGTTTCTAATTGTTTCACACATACACAATAAAATATTTTACTTTTTTTTTTTTTTTTTTTTTACTGTTTTGTATTATCACTATAATGCAATCTCCATATGCTGACATAAGGTTACTGTTAACTGTTTCCGCAGTGTCTCTGGTGTTAGGAGTGCCCACCGTGCAAAGGCTGAAGCAGAGTTATCTAGTGAACACACTCCAGTCTCTCTTATATGACCTTTCAAACGCAGAGAGGAAAGATATCGTCATTGTAGTCTTTGTTGCCGAGGTAACCCTTGACTTTTGTTCTTTGTTCTCTTGTATCTCTTCATCTTCATATTATTTTATTGCTCTGGTAAAACTGCATGGACCTTTATGGTATTATCATCTCATTCCTCTTAACCTCTCTGTTTACTTTGGTTTTGTTCTTTTTCTGTTTTCTGTAGTTTAAATACTTTAAAGTTTTGAAACCGCATTTCAAACATTAAATGTTATATATATATATATATATATATATATATATATATATATATATATTTGATAAAGCTGTGAATGAAGAAGACCCCAAAGATAGTTATGTAGCCGTTAGCTTCGAGGCAGTCAATATGCTAGTAAACATTATTAACTGACAGTATTGCTTTTTTTGGGAAAACAAATCAAAATATTGATCAAATCTTGCACTGTTGTATACATCACCAAATGTATCACCAAAATTCTTTACAAAAACAGTCATAAAAAGGCATCTTTGCCTTGGCTGAGCTAAACTAATGTGAAGGTGTAGCTGTGCTAAAAATATGTCCAAGTGTGCTTAAATATTCTTGTTGGGTTCCAAACAGAACTTAACTTAATTTTCTTTTTTTTTTTTGGTGCATATTTTCCTCCTTTCATCTTTGACTTTTGGCCTTGTTCATTAAATATGTGATTTGGTGTGTTGATTCTTAAATGATTAATTCACCCAAACACCCAATTTCTATCAGTAATTACTCACACTCATGTCGTTCCACACCCGCAAGACCTTTATTCGTCTTCGGAACACAAATTAAGATATTTTTGATGAAATCCGAGTTTTTTTAATCCCCCATAGAAAGCAACGTAATTACCACATTCAAGGTCCAGAAAAGTTGTAAAAAACATCGTTAAAATAGTCAACGTGACTGCAGTGGTTCAACCTTAATGTTATGAAGCAACAAGAAATTTTTTTTGTTTTTGCGCACAAAAAGTAAATGACTTTATTTAACAATTCCTTCTCTCCTGTAATTCTCCTACGCTATTTACGTTAAGTGCTTCCAGGTTTTACGTCAGAACACCGGCTTGGTATTGGCCGACGCTGTACGCGTGAGCAGCACGACGCATGATACTGACGCAGGAGCCGGCCAAGCGCTGAAAGTAAACAGCGTAAGAGAATGACGGGAAAAAAGGAATTTCTTTACTACCTTTCTGGACCTTGAATGTGGTCCTCATGTTGCTCTCTATAGGGGATTAAAAAACCTCTCGGATTTCATCAAAAATATCTTAATTTGTGTTTCGAAGATGAACGAAGGTATTAATGATAGAAATTTCCTTTTTGAGTGAACTAACCCTTTAATTCTTGACTTTGAACTTTATTTGAATTAATACACTTAATAATTATTTACAATATACACTACCATTCAAAAGTTTGGACGTAAATTAGTTTTTTTAATGGTTTTGTAAGAAGTCTTTTCTGCTCACCAAGGCTGCATTTATTTGATCAAAAATACAGTAAAAACAGTAACATTGTAAAATATAATTACAATTTAAAATGGGTATTTTCTATTTTCATAAATTTTAAATTGTAATTTATTCCTGTGACGGCAAAGCTGAATTTTCAGTATCATTACTTCAGTCTTCAATGTCACATGTGTTACATAATCCCTGGCTTTGTGTTTTGTGTGTTTTATTCGACTTTTAGTTTGCATTTTACTATGTTCCCTGTCCTGTGTGCCATTTTTGTAGTCCTTTGTAGTTTTTCTAGTTAATTAGTTCTGTAATTAAATATAAAGGCAAATGTTGTACATACTTATTTTAAACATATTCTATATACTCAGAAATTATTTAAAATAAGAAAAATGCTAAAAATATGTCTTAGCCAAAAAGTAATAGCAATAAATAACACCAGTAATAATGGGCTATTATTAACAGCAAATGTTTATTAACAGAAAATAACAGCAGGTTTCACCCTGTCACCATCATGCAAACATGAAATATCAAACATACAGCAGTAGTATTTTACAGGTTTTTGCATCCCATGTGTTTGGCTGTTGCACTCGTGTATCGCGTCTTTTGCAGTGCCTCACCCATGAAACGGCATTCTAAAAAAAATTTAGAATTAGGCATTCTAAAAAAAAGTGCGGTCAAGTTAAAAAAAAAAAAAAGTTCAAAGTTCAAAAGTGCGTTTAATAACTCCTTTTTTTTCCCCCCATTCCACTGCCCGTGTCTGATTTTTTTTTTTCAACGCATTAACGCGTTTCTGAGTGAACAGCCGCTTAGACTAGTGATGTGTTCTACGTTTATAGAGCGTTGCATGAGAGCGGTTAGTCAGGCGCGCCATCATGTGGTCGGATCATTTTCTTTTCTTAACGGTTATCGTTGTATTGTCAACATGTCTAATTGTAACGTTTGCTAACATTTTTATTCAAAATCACGATTTCTCGATCTAAAAATAATAAAATCGAGGCAAAACATTAAAATCGAATTAATCGGTGCTCAAGAACAATTTATTATTATCAATGTTGAAAACAGTTGTGCTGCTTAATGTTTTGGATTTTTTGATTAATAGAAAGTAAAAAAAAACAGCATTTATTTGGAATAGAACCATTATAAATGTCTTTACTGTCACTTTTGATCGGTTTAATGCATTTGAATGTTTTATTGTTCTTTTCATTGATATGCATTTTCATGTTTCTCTCAGACAAATGCAACTTTTGTGAATGCTGTTGTACAGAGTGTACAGACCAAGTGAGTATTTTCTTAAAAACTCATGTTTCATTAGAGATGTTTCATCTTTCTATAAGCTCACTGTGCAAGTAACTTATCGCAAGTCCTTGTGTATTTTACTCTTTGTAGTCTCCCAGATGCTGTCAGTTCTGGAGTGATAGAGGTGATCTCTCCATCTCCTCACTTTTACCCAGACTTCAGTCACCTGAAAGAAACTTTTGGAGACCCCAAGGAGCGAGTCAGGTTAGAGATTTGCCTGTGCTGTTGTGCAAATATTGTAAGTAAGGCACCATTTATTTTCAATTAATGTGAAGCATTTGTTTTGTTGGTCACAGATGGAGGACCAAGCAGAACCTTGACTACAGTTTTCTCATGCTTTATGCACAGCTTAAGGGCACATACTACCTCCAGGTAATGCCAAAACACCACTATACGACTTATTGATAGCTCCGTTTCATTGCTTTTACCAGTCTGCTTTTTTGCATATGTGTTTCAGCTAGAAGATGATATTGTAGCAAAGCATGGATTCTTTGAGTCCATTAAAAAATATATAGAACAGGTGATTTCCGAAGAGTGGCTTTTCCTGGAGTTTTCCCAGCTGGGATTCATTGGTCAGTGTCTGATCCTTTCCGTTCATTAATGTCCTGTCCCGTTCTCTTCTCTCTCACCATTTTTGTTTTTTCAGTTGTTTTATTCATGCACTGAATTGTTATTTGAACACCTGGACCATTGAACACCTGGTTCATTATAAAATAGTTATAAACCATTATCAATGCAAATTTATAGTCTTTACATTTATAGTATAATAAGATATCTTTTAGGCAGTGGCTATTTGCACTGTGCAAATAGCAATAGATGCTATTTACGCTAAGCGACAATAGCAGAATTTTCTTAGCGATATGCTATTTACACTAGTGAAAATAGCAATATATGCTATTTACACTAAGTGACAATAGCAGAATTTTCTTAGCGATATGCTATTTACACTAGGTGAAAATAGCGATAGTTTCTATTTACACCATGTAAAATTTTCAGTTCTAAAAGTAAATAGTAATTAGACGCTATCTATAGTTTGGCAGATCCTATTTGCACCTCAGTATTTTTGTACATTAACAGGATGCAGTAATATCATTATAATATCATGTACATTAACAGGATGCAATAATATCATTATAATATCATGTACATTAACAGGATGAAATAATATCGTAGGCTTCTGTGATGTTAGCTCGTTATTTATAATAATAACAATAAAGAACTTGAATGAACTTAACTTAAAACATCATAGAGTGTAAATTTATTATATTTATTAAAATTATTAAATGGATGCTGCCTAATTGGAGAATAAAAACCCTCCCTACACCTTCCTGTAACCCTACCCAATAAACACAAAATATTATTAAACATTCGTTTGCAGTTTATTTCCATTTTTAGAACATTATTTTCATTTTTATTGAAAATAAATGCGATCTCTGCAAAAGGTTGATTCGAACCCACATCAATTGCGTTATAAGCCAGGTTTGCGAACCTTACTTGCTACTGCTGCGCCACTGAAAATGTTGAATTCCGTGTGTCTGTTTTAAAATATGAGTGGCCCAACCAGACATTGGTGGATGGAGCTAGTGTAAATAGCGTTTGCCAACAAGGGATGCTATTTGCACTTAATGTAAATAGACACTCCATATCTTTTATTAGTCAGTGTCAAGGGGGTTAGAAATGAAATGGAAATATAAGCCCCCTTGGTTAAATAACAAACACAACTACTGCTGGAATTTTCTTATTGACATATTTGCACTTAAAAGAACAGCTCCGTTTATATACTCTTGATTATTTAAATAGTTTCTTAAATCATTTAGGGATACGTTTTCCAAATGCATCGTTAGCCAATAGTTGGCTTTGTGAAACACAGCCCAGGTTTTTTCATCCTAGCATCAGATTTGAAGGAACATTGCTTGTGTCTTTCAGCTGCATGTATACTGTTTACTATAATCAAATGTGTGATACTATTTGTGTCCTAGGTTGAACTTAAGCATATCACTGATTTTTCATATTCTAGGCAAGCTTTTTCACTCATCAGATCTGCCAATGATTGTGGAGTTCATCCTGATGTTCCACAAAGACAAGCCGATCGATTGGCTGCTTGATCACATCCTGTGGGTTAAAGTGTGTAACCCAGAGAGAGACTCAGTAAGTTTGGGTATAATATTTATTTATTATTATTATTATTATTTGTTCTTTTTATGAGATTGATGTAAGGCATTTCTTTGTTTATTGTTATAATTCTTTGCACTTAGAAACACTGCAATGATGAGAAGGCCCAACTGAAGAGAACTTACAAACCCTCCTTGTTTCAGCATGTCGGTTTGCATTCCTCACTGCCCGGTAAAATACAAAACCTAAAGGTAATTTAAATATCCAATTCCTTGTATAAAGCTTGTATATATGTGTATATATGCTAGGGTTCAGTTTCAGTGAATTAAAGGGGTCATGAACTGCGTTGTTTTATAATGTTTCCTGACATGCACTTACAATGTTAGTATGCTTTTTACATCAAACAGGGTGGCCGCGGGTCCTTAAAATGTCTTAAATTCAGATTTGATAGTTCTTAAATATTTTTCGTCGCATTGCCGCAAAAAATTCTATAGTCTGACAGACCCAATAACTGATCATTGGACAGAAGATTTTTTTTCTCGCGCGCGGCTTTATCTGCAGTACAAAGCTCAGCAAAGATGCAGGAATATCTGATCAGAGCTGTGCACGGATACACATTTTTAAATAAATCTGCTGTAGCAGAGCTACTGCAAGTGATTTTCGGTGCTGAAAATCCATATATCCTTTTTTGAAACAAACTACCGCGTCGTCATGGAGAGCGCATGGTTGCTTAGTAACGGCAGACGCCACTGGAGCGCAAGCTCCCGAGCGCTTCCAAAGGAGAAAGCGGCGCAGATGCCTTTTCCATGCGTTTTAGACGCGACATATGAATGGTCCCTAAAAGAGTTCAAATGGTTCAACGCGCCAAATGCGAGTAGAATCAGCACTGAAACGTGTTATTCGCCCGGTAACTTTTTTTTTTTATGAATGGTGGTGAGAATATTATCAGTTAAAGGCAAAAAGGCCACATAGTAGGTGGTGTAAAGGTAATTTGAAAAGATTTCTATTTTGAATAAATGTTATTTTTAACATTTTTTTAAATGAAAGAATCCTGAAAAAAAAATGAAAAAAAAAAAAAGGATCACAGCATGTTATAAAAAACATTAACTATTTCCACTTTCCAACTTTGAAAATTAATCAGCATATTAGAATGATTTCTGAAGGATCATGTGACACTGAAGACTGGAGTAATGATGCTGAAAATTCAGCTTTGCATCAGAAATAAATTATATTTTAAAGTATATTCAAATAGAAAACCATTATTTTTAATTGTAATAATATTAAAAAAAAAAAAAAAAAAAAAAAAAAAAAATATATATATATATATATATATATATATATATATATATATATATATATATATATATATATATATATATATATATTGCTGTTTTTGATTAGATAAATGGCTTGATGAGCACAAGAGACTTATTTCATAATGCCACATAAGCTAATAATTATCAAAAATGGTAATATAATAAAGTCCTTTCACGTCACCATTTCGCCAGCCTACACTTCACATAATAGGTGGCACTTTGGTTTCATTAAATAGTAAACAGTGTATCAACACTAAATGAATTGAACATTACTTACCATTAATGTGACTTTTGGCTTTGTAGTCAGTTAACATCCATTTTGTCAGCGATGCAATTTGATTTATAAAATGAGATGGAAATCGCTCGTCTGTCCATGTAATTTCCCCTTTAAATTGTCCAATGAAATTTGAACTTGTGTCAGATCACAATTGGTTGGGGTGTTATACATGACAAACCGGCATTGGTGAATTATGTAATATTTTAAAATCTATAATATATAGATTTTTAATTAAATCAACATGCTAGCTTTGACTATTGATGGAATTTTTTTTTCTTCCGTCGAGCCATAGGCACTCAGTGAAAGAACCATATATGACTCCGAGCAGACTGGAAAATCAGTCAGTCGCACACGCACGCGACCCATAGCAACGCGTTATGGCAACGCCTCACACTGACGGATATGTAAAAATAATAGGAATTTTCCGACTTTTGAGCGATTCGTTACCATTGTACACATCATCATGTTAATTATAATTCAAATGCATTTAGTTTTATTGACCACAATATTATAATTGCTCTTTGCCCCCAAACATTAACATACAGTAATAGTCATGAAATATTTTGAATGGGACTCGAGTGGTCTCGGGAATGAGTCCGAGTCCTAATATGTTTGAGTACGCCTCAATTCAGAGTCAGTATGCACACGAGTCCATGACAAGACCAAGACCGTTACAATATGGTCTCGAGACTAAGACCGAGTCCGAGTCTCGAGTACTACAACACTGCAATTCAAACATTTGTGGTAAGATTTAAAAAAGAGAAGAATTAATACTTTAATTTGTCATACATTAAAGTGCGAAAAAGTGAGTGAAGACATTAAAATGTTACAAAATATTTCTATTTAATAAATGCTTTAATGCATGTAATATATTTGATAAATACATGTAATATAATGTCAAATAAATGCTGTTCACTGAACTTTCTTTTTTCAAAGATATAATAAATATAAAATTTTAAAATAAAAATAAAATTTCCACAAAAATATGAAGCAGCACAACTGTTTTCAACATTGATAATAATCAGAAATGTTTTTTGACCATCAAATCAAATTGTTATGATTTCTGAAGGATCATGTGACACTGAAGACTGGAGTAATGATGCTGAAAATTCAGTTTTGCATCACAGGAATAAATTACATTTTATAATATATTAAAATAGAAAACTTTTTTATTATTACTTGTAAGAATATTTCACAATGTTGCTGTTTTTACTGTATTTATTATTAAATAAATGCAGCCCTGGTGAGCAGAAGAAATATATTTTAAAAACATTAATAATTGTTTCCAAACTTTTCGCAGGTACTTTAATAATAACAATTCTATTAATACATTTAATATATTATATAATATATTAATTATTATAATTATTAAATGCTGCTTTTTTATTTTTACAGAACAATGGTATGTATTACAATATACTTTTTTTTTTTTTTTTTTTTTAAGAAGTGCTGGGGGCTTGGGTGCGCGGTCAGATTTTTATCTCTAGCTGATCACATGCCTTGATACACACACATATATATATATATATATATATATATATATATATATATATATATATATATATATATATATATATATTTATTTATTTATTTATTTATTTATTTATTTTTTTTATTTGTATTTTTTTTTTTATGTGTGTGTGTGTGTGTGTGTGTATTTCCATCACTGGTTTGGTCTTAAATTTCATGTAAGGTGGTATTAAAAAGGTCTTTAAAAGTCTTAAATTTAACTTGTTCATATCTGTAGACAAAAATAAAAGGCATTTTTCCTACCCTGATTTTAGCCCTCTTATTTGAACGCTCTGTTTTAAGGAGCGTGTCTGCTGGGAGACTTTAGTGTATACACCCACTGCTGTGATTGGCTAACATCTTTCCATTTGAAATGGCTAAGTATTACTCTCTCGAAAATTTTTAGCATGTTTTACTATTGCAGCTCTCAAGGTTAACTAATCGTGAGAAGTGTTGATTATTGCATTACACTTAAAACTATGGCATTATATTTAGATTGTGGCATGAAAGGTTGCAGGGATGAATATTGTAGCTGATCACAGACATGTTGTTGAGTGCATGAAAGCAGCAACTTGTCATTCTAACTCAATTTCTGCACACTAACGAATGCTTTCATCATAACTAACAGTGCAAACTCGATGTAACTAAGATATTTGTTGAATAAAACAAGTTTTGGCGAGAGTCCAGAACTCAGTCACTGATAAACTTGCGCTGTTTGATTGACAGCTCTAGCGATTGTAAAGGGAGCGTTCTTTGATCACTTTCTATATATAATTTAATCACTGTTTAAATAACAGATTCTTTTCCTGACACATAGACACATAGGTTTGATTTACTGACACATAGACAAAAAAAATCTGACTGTACATGAATCATTACATGTCAGATCAGGCATTAGAATTAACACAGTTAC
This sequence comes from Elopichthys bambusa, assembly GCA_037101425.1. Classification (NCBI taxonomy): domain Eukaryota; kingdom Metazoa; phylum Chordata; class Actinopteri; order Cypriniformes; family Xenocyprididae; genus Elopichthys; species Elopichthys bambusa. Next base: position 15,779,820 of record CM074447.1, on the reverse strand, counting down.
TTACATGTTGTTGCATTACTGTTGAGTCCATATCGTAAAAGTCTATTTGCAAAGCCTGTGCTGAAATGCGATTGATTTACCAAAGAATCCACAGTGAAATACCGGAAACAAATAAATAATGCTCAACTGAGACATTCACATTGTTGAAAATAAATAACAATATTCTTAGCATTAGGATCCTTTGAAAGGTAATGTTATTTTTAGTCCTGTATCGCTTATCTCACTAACGCGCCAGTGGGTGGGGTTAATGTTGCAATGATGAAGTAGGTGTTGATTTCTTCTGAGAGGACAGGGTTTCACCTATCTATAGATTGGCACATTCCAGGATCAGTTGTTTGCTGGGCTTGGTGAAAATAAAAGCATTTATTGGACTAACAAGGAAGTTTTCATTTCTGAAACTTGCAGGATTTTTTTATAGTACGTATGATGACCTCTTATACATCAAAAGCTTAAGAAAAAGTTCATGTTCATTCAGTTCATGACCCCTTTAAAATTAAAACTCAAAACATAAAAAACATTTTTGTTACTTAAAATAAAATAAATGTTAACTGAATAATAAAAAAATAAAATAAAAAAGGCACAATTTCTCATTTAGTTTAACTTGATGTACTAAAATAACTAAATAAAAATGAATAAAAACCATCCAACAGTAGTATAGGTCTGTAGGTGCAGACAACAGCTTATCTACATTGCAAACATGAAATTTACATTATTTATATTAGCATGTTTTCCCTAGTGTCACAGCTCAGCTTTCGGAGTCACAGCTCAAGTTTAAAGGTGAAGTGTGTTATTTCTGCTGTGCCAATGGCACTAAAAGGTTTTTATTATTTTTCATAATTTTAACTTGTTACTCTCTATGGAAAATAAATTTGGGTCAGAGGGAGAATTTAACCAGAGGTCTTCAAGCCTTCTCCTGAGCTGTGCTCAAAATAACCCCCTGGTGTATGTGTTGTTTAAAGTTGGAACTAAACTCTGTAGGACAGTGGGTCCCCTGGAGTAGGGTTGAAAACATCTGATTTTAACCTCAAAAGGAATTACACACTTCACCTTTAAAGAGACGGTACCATTAAAGGTGCAGCAATACATTATTCTGAATGAGTCCAGGAAAAATAGTACAAGCTAGAATAAATTGTTTTTGACTTGGTTTCCTGTACACTTCACATGATGCCTATGTAGAGCGTTCTAAATAGCTCACTAGATTCCATTTCAGTTACAATTTCAGTATTACAATAATACAAGACGTGTCACTTGTATTGTTTTGAATGGGAGAAAGTGCAACACGCAATATGGTGGAATAAGAGCCAGTCACTGATTGGTAAAGTCATCGCGTCACTGCAGCTGCCATTAGAAGATCCGGTTCTTACAGAAACAGTCAGACGCTTGCCTCTGAAATGGAGTATGAGGTCTCTGCGGAAAAAAAAAGGGGCGTTTTTTGTATTTGTGGGTGTTTTCAAACTGGTTGGTGTTTATATATCACGCAATGAAAATTATCCCCTTCACCCGACCCCAACCCTAAACCTTGCCCACACAACAGATGTGCATTTAGGACTGCGCATGCGCATTAGCTTGATCCAGCCTGAAAAATACAGTTGTTGTTTTTTTTTTTTTTTTGGTTTTTTGTCCTGATTTGAGCATTTAGAAACAATATTTGAGACAGTTGTTGTCAGATTTCATTGGTGAATTTCAAATATGAAATTTAATTGAAAGCTTGGCAAACAGTTTTGGAGAATTTGATGTTTCCCCATTCAAAGAGATAGGAGCTGCACTTGAATGCCCAAAAGGCATTTCAAATATGGCCGCCGATTGAAATTACTCGTCTTAAAAGGACTTTGTTAGAAGTCAGCTGCCTGTGTTGACAATATACAGCAAGTTTTGGAACAGAGCTTATGTTTTTATCTGTATTTATGTCATATGCAGGATAAAAATTTTGGGAATCAGGTGCTGTTTAAAGGCCACAATAATAACCCATCTGCAGAAATCAGCAGCAGTCTGGAGACCTATCAGTCTCACTCTCTGGAGAGAGCTTACTATGGACAGGACTTCTTCTGGGGCCTCACACCCAAAAGTGGAGATTATATCCTCATCACTTTTACCAAACCTCAAGCTGTCAAAGGGTGAGACACTAGCAAATGACATTTATTTGATGAGTAAACATAAGTTCACACTAGTACAGGCAATTTTGCTAAAGTTCTAGTTTGTATTTTCTACTCTTAAAGAGAGAGTTCAACCAAAAATGAAAATTTGTTCATCATTTACTCACCCTAATGTTGTTTCAAACCTGTTTGACTTTCTTTCTTCTGTGGAACACAAAACATATTTTGAAAAATATCTCTGAGGTTTTTTGTTGTTGTTGTTGTTGTTTTAAATTCAGTGGAGTCCAGTGTTGTTCAAAATCTTCTTTTTGTTCTGCAGAAAAAAAACAAGCCTTAAAGGTACATTTATTTGGATAAACTATCCCTTTATCTGTGTGTGCCCATCTAGATATTGAGGACCTTGTACTATCCATTGTAAATATCTCTTTATTTGGAAATGTAAAATTAGAAGTAAAAACCCATTGGCAGTATAAATGTATCCAGCTGTCTGCTCGAGTGCTTTTATATAAAAGTAAGTTTGCCCTGCTGAAAAAATGTGAACCAGTGGCTTCTGTTTCAGCTCCTCTGAGCAGGATATTCTATACAGCCCATGTTTGTTCAGGAGCTGAATACACGGTGATGGCAATCTTTTTAATTTCCCCTTAAGCACTCATATAAGAGTTAATTTGATGCCATTTTAGAGCTTGTAAGGAAATTTGAACTTTCTAAGTACCTGAAAATTTGTATATAATGGGTGCATCTGTCACATGATGAATGACGTAATGAGCCCAGAGAAATTCCTGGCTGTGCTTAAACAAATATAAAAGATAGGAAAACAATGGATTGTTTAAATTGTACACATAACTTAACTGCATTAAACAAAACCACCTGTTCATTTAGTACATTTCGTAACCTCCTAATCCACAGTCATCAGTGAATTTTAAAGATATCTTCTGGGTTAAATGCAAGTTAAACTTTCTCAACAGAATCTTTGGCAAGAGAAAAATTTTGACTCTGCAAAAATGGATGTGTTAACACAAATGGACTTGCAGTGAAACTTCTATTGACTGATTTAACATATTCATATTTTTTCCCACTCATTTCCAGGTACCTTTTTCGATCTGGCAATATTGAGACAAATGGTGACAGGTTTTACAACACAACAGTAGAGGTGCTCCCTATTAATGTAAGTGTCATGCCAACACCTTTTCTGTCAAGTTACCAAAGTAACACTCAAAAGTGACAGATCTGCTTTCAGCAAATAGTGTCCAACAGTTGGGTTCAGGAAGAAAAAAAAAAAATGTAAACAAAAAGAAAGAAATTAAAACATCTCTTCTGCTCACCAAGGCTGCATTTATTTGATGAAAATAAAGTAAAAACAGTAATACTGTGAAATATTATAATTTAAAATAAATATTTTTTATTTTTTACAATGTAATTTATTGCTGTGATGGCAAAGCTGAATTTTCAGCATCATTACTCCAGCCTTCAGTGTCACATGATCCTTCAGAAATCATTCTAACATGCTGATTTGATGCTGAAGAAACATTTCTTATTATCAATGTTATCAAGAAACGGTTGTTCTGTCAAATATTTTAGTGGAAAACGTGATGTATTATTTTCAGGATTCTTTGATTAATCAAAAGTTCAAAAGAACAGCATTAATTTAAAATAGAAATCTTTTGTAACATTATAAATGTTCTGTCACTTTTGATCATTTTAATGCATTAATCCTTAATAAAAGTATTAATTTAATTCAAGAAAAATCCACATGCTGCAAATAATCACAACACAGCCAAATACAGAAACATGCTGTAAATACTCCCAACGCACATACGATCAGGATGGTAATATAAACAAAAAAACTCACCTTTCGGGTCACCGACAACACCACTGACGAGTAGACATTGAACAATATGCGGTCCCAGCTAGGTTTGTCACTTGTTGGGGCCCCCTTGAAACATTTTCATTGTGGTCTGTGCTATTTGCAGCTCGTTTTGTTGTGTTTGGTTGAGTTGTGAGTATTTGCAGTGCATTTTTGTGTTTGGTTGAGTTGAGTATTTGCAGCACATGTGTTGTCAAAATGATGAAGATGTTTTTTTTAATTTGCTGGTGTTTTCTTCAGCCGAGCTCTCTTGGCCACTCCCATGAAACATTGTACATAACATAATTGAGTCTTTCCACAATAGTTTTATATTATTATATATATTTATATTATATTATATATTCATTACATCATTTACTGTGATTCATGGGACTGTAATTCATTTCCTCATAAAAGATGTTAAGCATACAGGCCTGGTTTCACAGACATGGGCTTAGATAAAGCCAGGATTAGGCCTTAGTTAAATTAAGACATTTAAGTTTTTTTTTTTTTTTTCAAAATGTGCCTTAGAAAAAACATTACTGGTGTGCATCTTGATGGGAAAAAAACAAGGGGAAAAAAACAAAAAACAATGGCACTGACATATTTTACATGTCAGTCCAAGTAGCTTTCAGTTAAAATAACTCAAACAAGACTAGGGGACTAGGCTTAAAAGGTTAGTTCACACAAAAAATGAAATTTCTGTCATTAATTACTCACCCTCAGGTCATTCCACACCCGTAAGACCATTGTTCATCTTCAGAACACAAATTAGGATATTTTTGATGAAATCCATGAGCTTTTTTCATCCCCAGTATAAAGCAACATAATTACCATCAATGTCCAGAAAAGTAGTAAAAACATCATTAAAATAGTCAACGTGACTGCAGTGGTTCAACCTTAATGTTATGAAGCAACAAGAATACTTTTTGTGCGCAAAAACAAAACAAAAATAATGACTTTATTCAACAATTTCTTTTCTGCCCTGTCAGACTCGTACACATTTGACGCAGTAAACACAGTTCAGCGCTTCTGTGTTTACATCCAAATGCGGGCTCAGTATTGGCCGGCTCCAGCATCAGCATCACATGCATGCTTTGTGGTGCTCACGTGAATACTGTCAGCCAATACTGAGCCGGCGTTCGGATGTAAACACTGCATGAAATGTGCACAAAAGTATTCTCAATGCTTCATAACATTAAGGAATGACCTGCCACGTTTATCCGAACAGCTGAGTCTTTAGCCATTTTCAAAAAACTGCTAAAGACACATCTTTTTCGTCAACACTTGACCCAGTAATATAGCACTTTTTGTTTATATTTCACTCTTTCTTTTTCAACTTTCTATTCTTTCTCCATCTATTTGTGTATTTATTTAAAAAAAAAAAACTTGCTACGAGCACTTTACTGATGAAACTGTGAATTGACACGGCACTTACGTACTGTTTTTGGATTGTACTCATGTTGATTCGACTGCTTCTACTACTCTCATTTGTAAGTCGCTTTGGAGAAAAGCGTCAGCTAAATGACTAAATGACTAAATGTAGATGTAAATGTAAAAGGTTGAACCACTGCAGTCACGTTGACTATTTTAACGATGTCTTTAGTACTTTTCTGGACCTTGAATGATGGTAATTACATTGCTTTCTATGGGGGATAAAAAAAACCTCTTGGATTTCGTCAAAAATATCTTAATTTGTGTTCTGAAGATGAACGAAGGTCTTGTGGGTTTGGAACGACAGAAATTTCAGTTTAGGGTGAACTACCCCTTTAAGCCTTGTCTGTGAAACTGGGCAATAGTCTTTTATTTTAAGTTCACTTTTTTGTTGTTGTTGTTGTTCATCTCAGTGCTGGCTGGTTGGTTAGTTTGCTTTATTAAAGAGTTTTTTTTTTTTTTTTTTTTTTTTTTTTTTTTTTTTGTTGTTGTTTGCTTGTTTGGGTTTTTTTTTAAATCCCTTAAATATTTCTAGAGCCAGTGCCTCAGAAAAATAGGCGGTTATCAGTTTGTGTTTAGTCTGTGTTGTTTGTATATGATTATAAGGTCACACAGTAGCTGTAGACATTGTATGCTGGGACACATGTTACTACTCCTTTTATCTCTGTGTACATTTGTCTTCATTTGCTTGCAGTGAATGGAGCCTTGCTCCTTTGCTTGCTAGCCACCTATCCAAACACTTAAAAAAAAAAAACTTAACTCAACTCTTAACTAAAACCTGCTAGATTAGGATTTTTCTACATACTTCCTGATATGTTACAGACATCTTTTTTTATTTTTTTTTATTAATTTGCACTGAAGTAAAAAGTGCTGACAGGAACATGTCTGCCTGTTTTACAGAAGTCTGTGAAAGAGAAGGTGGCGAGAGGAGAAATATCATGCTGTAAACCCTCATCCGATGGCTTTGTTGAGATAGGTACACAACCATCATTAATTTCCTCTTTCTTTTCTTTCCTTTGTTTCTGCCGCTCAATTGTAAGAGTTTGCATAAATACAAGAAGTGCACTCATTTGTTTGTCAGTGAACCAAGTATGTCAAAAGTAATACTTGAAATTTAATCATACTAGTTAGATATGAGTGTTATCAAGCTAACTGTGATGATAATCATGATAATTACAAGAAACTCCAGAAAGAGTTGCTCAGCAAGTTTTGTTAACACAAGCTGTAGGGTTGGGTATCAAGAACAGGTTCTTATTCAGAGCTGGTTCAGTTTTTTCTTTCTCATAATAGCGCACAATTCATGAGGTCCTGTTTCATTAACGGTTCTTGAATGTCTGCATGTTTTTCTGCATTGTGTGGAGCACTGAGTGTAATGAAGCTATGACAGTGTGTTTCCTGAACCGATAATAAATCTACAGTGCGTGGCAAAAGAAATGATTTTGGTTTTTAGCTGACTTATTCTAATGTTTCACTTATTTAAGCAGAGTGATTCTTACATTATTACTTTTGTAATGTTGAAATGAACAAAGAACTTTCAATGTGTAATTACACTACCGTTAAAACAATTTTCTGAAAGAAATTATTACTTTTATTCAGCATGCACTAAATTGATCAAAAATGGCAGTAAAAACTTTTAAAATATTAAAAAAGATTTCTATTTCAAATAAATGCTATACTATTCATCAAAGAATCCTGGAAAAAAATACATCATAGTTTCCACAAAAATAAGCAGCACATCAGTTTTCAACATCGATGATAATCAGAAATGTTTCTTGAGCCGCAAATCAGCATATTAGAATGATTTCTGAAGGATCATGTGACACTGAAGACTGGAGTAATGATGCTGAAAGTTCAGCTTTGCCATCAGGAATAAATTTCATTTTAAAATATATTTAAATAGAAAATGTTTACTGTAATATTGTGAAATATTAAAATTTTTTTATTGTATTTTTGATCAAATAAATGCAGCCTTGGTGAGCAGAAGAGACTTCTTTCAAAAACATTCAAAAACTTTTAACCGATATGTACTGGAAGCTTGTGAGACTTAAATTGGTCAATATTTTGAAAGCATTAAGTAACTGAAATCTAAATATTATTACATTTATTAAGGCCCCGTTTACACTAGTGTGTTTTCGTTTTAAAACGCATACGTTTTTCTACAGTTACGACTATCATTTACACTACGGCAGCATTTTCGAACCTCGTAAACTGAGGCTTTCGAAAATGCTGCAGACCCCGTTTTAATTTGAAAACGGCAGGGTTGCGTTTCAGTATAAATGGACCAAAACGGAGACTTGAGAACGATGGTGTGGCTGCCCACGTTCGCTCTGCGTATTCTTAACGACCGTGAAAACAATAACATGGAGACTGAACTGCAATCTTTGCTGGCTTTGTTGTCATTTTTAGTAGCCATTGTGCAGTTAAACTCAGCATTTTTTTTTTAATACTGCAGCTGCCTACATGCAAGAGGCAACTGTTTACACTTGTACGCGCATGCCAAGTGTGCATGAACAGTCAATGTGACATGAGTTTTCGGCAGTGTAATGTAGATGGAGATCGTTTCTGAAACGCTGTGGAAACGCCAGTGTAGACAGTGTTGCCAATTTAGGAATTTTGTCGTTTTTCAAAAGTTTAGTGACAAATCTCACAACTTCTTGGACAAACCTTATCTAGATTCTTATTTGCTGACTGATCTATATTCATATTTATATAGATCAATGAATTTGCCATTATGATGTCATCTAGTGACATTTAGCTACCAGTTTTAGCTACTTTCAATTGAAAGCAATTGGCTACACTGAGTGTAGACAAGGATCATTTTCATTTTAAAATGCTGTTTTAAAACAAAAATGCATTAGTGTAAATGGGGCCTAAGAACCAGCTCGATTTCTTGAGTATCGACTACTAAAATGTTGGTTTCATGGCAACATGGGTTATTGATTTGTTTATTAAATTTAATGATTCAGCAGCCATGACGTATTTTACAATGATCAAACAAGGTTATCAGACTCTATTTGTTGCTAACTGATCTGAAACGTGAGCGAGGATCTATGTGTGTCTGTAAAACACACACTCGCTTCAAACCACAGTAAGAAATTTGAGCTCAAAAAGTGGTTATGTAAAAATGTGAGGCCAATGTCTGGGATCAAGCGCTTTCCATGTAATGTAAATTGAAAGAGTCAAAGGTTTCTGTATACTTTGTGATGAGACAATGTTTGTAGGTTCTTTCAAGAATGGAGTGGCTGAGGGAGAAGTAGATGGAGCACTAGAAGAATTATCGGCCATGAGACTCCTGATTCACTCTGATTCTGATGTCTGGGTTCTTCTCAGTGAGGTGAACCACATTCATATCATCTATATATATATATAACCTTTAGATAAACAGGCCCCACTAAATTGGGAAGGGCTTGAGCTAACAATCACTTAATTCAGAGAAAGGCATGCTCATATTATAAATTTTGTTGACATTTCTCCAGAGAAATACACAATGGAAACTGGTTTGTTAGCATATATGTTTGTGAGGGTTTTTCTGCCTTACAGTAAAATCAAAAAGTAAGCAAGGGGTCACAAATCATCTGTGTGACAAACAAATCCAGTCAAGTTCTCGTAGGGGTTGTTTATTGGGTCCATCATTATAATGTAATGCTAAGCTAGTTTAGCATTCTCCAGCTCATCACTTCAAGTTATTTCACTTAAAATTTCATAGCATTAGAAGCTAATGAATCTTAATATAGTGTTTCAGTAGATTATCATTATCATTCACACTTTGGCAGAAATGGCCATGATTGTTTTTATGCTTTTGGTCCACACATTCAGAAAAATTCTGAGATCAAAACGTATTTTATTGTAATCATTTAATGCGTGATTTTGCACAGTCTTTTTTGAGTTTTAACATACTTCTCTCAGTTTTCCTTAATTAAAAAAGCACAGAAACTTGAATCGAGTCAAACTGCCAAAATTGTACACATGCTAAGTTAGCATTTTTATCTGTTAATTTAACAGTATTTTTCCCATTACATTTGTTAACAAAGGTGCAATAATACTTATAAAAATGTTGGTTTTTAGTTTGATCTTTGCAGAGTTTAATATGAGCAAGCATGTAATTTAACCAAGAGTACATGATATTTTTTCTTACAACAGAAAAGGAAGTTGTCTGTTATAGAGACGCAACCCAACTAGACTTTAACAGAACAAGCATCTGTCATCAGTTCTCTGTAGCCTACTCTAATTTGCATACATTTAGCAATACTTGGAAATTCATTGGTAGTATTTCAGCAGATGGATCGAAATGATTGTGAAGATGATGTATCAGAAAACTTCTCCATTTTGGTCACTATTAGTCACCATTTTATTGACATTTTAGTTGTTTGTAACTGTAACAAGTCCTTTAATTCTTGTCTATACATTTAGAAAGCCTTTTTTAAGAAAGTCTCTGCCAGTTTCAATAGCCTTGTTTTCAGCTGTGACACAGTATCTAAGGTTTGCTTAAAAGTCAAGTCTCTCTCTTTGACAGATATTTATTAAAGTTTGATGAGCTCAGGAGAGAGGAGAAATTTGAGCCGCATGGTAACGTGTATCTCCTCCTGCCGTGAACAACAGCGCACACTGCTGGTCTGGAAAGGAACCTCCCATACTTGAATGATTGAGATTACTCTGTGCCATGTTGCGGTCCAACGTAAAATACCAAATTACAGGACGTTTCCTAATCAATGTGCTATTTTACACCGTCATTTGTTTGTGGTCCGTGAAGTTTTTGTTTGGTTGGTTTATTTTATTTTTGTCTAAATTATTTAAATTCATTATTTTGTGTTGTAAAAACAACTTGAAGGGACCACACACACACAAGAGATCTGAAAAACTTAATAATGTCAATTTATTAATGTCAATAAATGGCAGTAATACCAACTGTTTTCTAATGGCATCATATGTGCTTTTCTGCTGATATAATTATTCTTACTTAATTTAATTTAATTTAATTTAATTTAATTTAATTTTTTCATTTCTGCTTCACTAGCATCAAGTGGAATAGCAAAGATAAGAACACTTTTTTTTTTTTTTTTAAATTTACATTTTTATTTTTTTAAATTTGGTCATAACATATAGTCCCACCCAGTGCTATTGCATCAGACTAATTGGGTGATTGATTGCAAAGTGTTATTTTAGTTTTATTATAGTTTTTAATTAGCTTTTCATTTTATATTTTTAGTTTTTAAAATGTGCTTTTGTCTTTTTTTTTAAATAATGCTATTTAGGTTTAATTTATTTTTATTTCGGTTTTAGTTTGTGTTGTTTTCAGTTAATTTTAGTGCTTCAACTTAAACTTGTTTCAGTTTATTGCCAAGGCAACATTTCTTATTTTTCGTTAAGTTTAACTTTTTCCAAATAATATTTATATTTCATTTTATGTTCGATTTATTTCAGTTAACAGAAATGAATTAAACTGGGAAACTGAAATGTACACATTTCAGTTTTAATCTTGGGCTTGCTGTAGGTAATCACTCCAACATAATGGTTACTGCACAGTTAAACACTAGACTGTTTGTCCTTCCGAACACCTTTGGTGACCCTGTGAAAGATGAAGACACACATTCAGATGCAGATTCACGACTGAGAGCGAGGGTGGAGGAGAAGGCGGTGTGTGGATAACAATGCTACTCTATGAGACTCAGTTCCTCACTTCTCTGATGAGAGCAGATGGGTACCAGAGACTATAGTCCTCCAAACTCTGGTGGAATATGTGTAGATTTGAATCCCAGATGAAGTGAGGTGACTGAACGAGAAGAAACAACCACAAGGGCCTAAAGAACCTAAACAGCTTACAGCACAGCACTTTTTTTTTTTTTATTAAAACAGGCATTTGCAATACCACACAATGGTAAGATTCTACACATACACAAACAACACATATGTTAAGATATTCAGAGGCACAGATGTAATGCATGCCAGAAAACTCCCTTCTGTTGATAGCACCAAGAAAAGGGTCTAAATTTCATTCCCTGACCAGAATGACCTGAAATGTTTTCTCTCAACTTGAGTATAATCAGTGCTGATACAGACAAACAGCTCAGCGGGAGAGAGCGACTGTCATGTCATCACAACTGCACTCTTAACTACAAAACAAAAATGTGAAATACAAAATACATACTTTTAAAGACAATTTAAAATATTACAAATTAATATTGTACCTTGTCTGAACATAAAAAATTACAAAAACAACATACCTAAAAAGTTTTAATTTAACATCATCTTAATATCTAACTAAAAGGTTTTTTAGCATGTAATAAACTGACCAAAGCCATTGAAAATGAAATGTAAACAAACATGAATACTGATAAATAAATCAAATGTAAACATTTACCATTTTAGTGACATGGGGATAAAATAATTCTAGTGAAAGGGTTTATCTGCGGGTCTGGGAGAGAGGGATGCTCTCTTACTTCCGTTTGCTTTTGGAGTCAGTGGTCTGAAACACGCTAGACGCTGACATGAGGTTCTCAATGTACTGCCCAAGAACCTGATTCTCTGATTTTAACTTCAGATTTTCTTCTTTTACTGCATCCACCCGAGCTGAGAGATCTACCAAAGCCAGAGAGAGAAAGACAGAACTTAAAGAGTTATATAATAATAAACGGCTGAAGTGCTAGTAACACCAAGGTCATGGGTTCGATTTAGGGAATGAGCTGATACAATGCATGAGCTTTGGATAAAAGCATCTTCAAAATGCATAAACGTTAATGTAAATTAGTTAACATTAGGTAACAAACCAAGTGGCACTGATTACTTACCCTCAAGAGTATTCTGCAACTCAAGGACCTGGTTTATAAGTCTGGTCTTCTCCTCCAATTCCACCTGGTTTTCTATGTCTCCTGGAAGACAAATTTAGAATTAAAGTCACCATGAAATCAAAATGGACAGTTCTTATTTTTATGAAATAATGCAGTATTTATAATAATTATAATATTTATAATGTGCCCTCGTAATCTTTATTCAAAATAACTTCCCCTCCCTCTTGCAAAGATTTCTCTGATTATGTGTTTATTGGCACAAGGGTGGGACAACCTGTCACTCACATCACAGCAATGGCAAACAACAACCATCCAATCAATTCCGATGGACAAAATCAAATCTCGTCCTTTTTTTTTCCTTTTTTTTTTTTTTTCGAGAAGCTGTTTTGTTCAGATAAACTTCACAATAGGAATGGCAAGACTAACACAACTTTTGTTTCATGCCGACTTTAAAGAGTTAGTTCACCCAAAAAATGAAAATTCTGTCATTTATTACTCACCCTCGTGTGGTTCCACGTCCGTAAGACCTCCGTTCATCTTCGGAACACAAATTAAGATGTTTTTGATGAAGTCTGAGAGGTTTCTGCCGCTCCATAAAGATCCAACGCAACTACCGCTCCAAGGTCCAGAAAGGTAGGAATGACATCAATAAAGTACTCCATGTGACTCCAGTGGTTTAAACTCAATATTATGAAGTGACGTGAGTGCTTTATTTGTGCAAAAAACACATAAATGTGTTAACCACTTTATTTAGAAAATAATATTATCCAAAGCGTGTTCACGCAACAATGTCAGCTCGTGTGAACACAAAACGCATGCGTCGTGATGCTCTTGTGAACGCGCGTTGCAGATCAATATTTTTGTAAATAAAGTGCTAAATTATGTTTTTTTTTGAGCAAACAAAGCACCACTGTCCTTCATAAAATTGAGTTTAAGCCATTGGAGTCACATGGAGTACTGTAATGATGTCATTCCTACCTTTCTGGACCTTGGAGTGGTAGTTGCGTTGGATCTCTATGGAGACACAGAAACCTCTCAGATGAACAAAGGTCTTACGAATGTGGAAGGACATGAGGAGGAATAATAAATGACAGAATTTTCATATTTGGGTGAACTAACTAACCCTTTAAACACCTGCACTGATAAAGTCCTTAATGTTTTATTATTAACATAAAAATGAAACTAAAATTGAATGGAGAAATTCTTTACAATGTAATGCCCCTGCTACTGTATACATTCGGAATTATTATGGATTTTAATCTACATTTAAAAAAAAAAAAAAAAAAGAAAGATTATCAAATGAATGTCAAATTGAAATAAAATTGAAACTGACAGTTGATAATAAACGGAATCAAGTTTTTTCTTTATTCCGTTTATTATCAACTGTCAGTTTCAATTTTATTTCAATTTGACATTCATTTGATACCTTAATAAAATAAAAAATGAGGGAGGGAAAACACTGCAAACTTTTGATAATCTACTGCTGTGTGTGGTACTGTCTATAAAGCAAAAAATGTATTTATCCACATTCTGAATCCACCCAGGGTCTTACCATCCATGTCAGAATTCATGGCGAAATACTCGTCTTCTGTTTTGAAATGCAGGGCTGCGACTCGAGTAGACACACTTCTGAATGAGCGCAAGGCCTGATGGAAACTGTAAAAAACGGTAAAAACAGACCAGGAGTTTACAAAGGGACATTCTATCATAGATGTGGTGTCTTATTCATTGATGCTGCAATGCTACGCGCTACATATCTAACTAAACAGCATGCGCATTGTGTAAGTATGTATTTTATGTAACATAATAGTAGCCTATATATTTTTGTAGATGGCCTAAATCAAAATACACATAATAAAGCGCAGAATAATTTTATATCTTATTGTAAAACTGCTGCTACTCGGTTTAGCTGCCGTTAGCTGACACAGCTGATGAGGTAAACAAACCAATACACTGCCCATTACAGTCCCATCTGAAGCATAATACATGTCTTTTTTGCCTAAATGTTTACTCATATACATCTACAAAATACAAATAAATGATGTAAATCATGCCCAAACCTTTGGAATGTAAAATTAGACCGGCAGAAGAGGTGTCACACTACCACAGAGATGTCTTCTGGAGTCTGACGTCATGGATTAGGTATTAACCAGTGGTATTAACCCTTTAGATCCCCGAAGGAAAAAAATCTGTTTTATTACAAATGTAATTATTTTCCTAAGTAAATGTTACATTAACTAATGTAAATTGTCTTTTTAATGTCTTTTTAAAAGAACTGGAAAAATGAATTTATCAATTAATCAAAGATTCAAAGAAAACTATGAGGACTGTAACAATTTGTGTACTATATTGACCCTCATATTATTTATTTATTGTTTTGTTTTTTTATATTGTTGTTGTTTATTATTGTTGTTGTTGTTGTTTGATATATATATAAAAGGAAAAACCTGCAGGACCTGCATACCAGCGAGTCCCTACTTGGAAGGATCCCACAAGATTTTCGTGATCATTTTCATGTGGGACTTCTGTAGGAATCCTACAGGAATAACACAGGACTCCTACAGGATAGTCTTATGTAGAACTTCTGGGCAGGGTGCTGGCCACTATCCCAAAATAAAAAACCATATAAGAAATAACCATAATCTGAAATTGTGTTTATTTCATCATTTATTTAACATTTTCACAAAAAACAATAATAATAATAATAATAATAAATGCAGACAAAAGCTCTGGACAGAACTTTCCATAAACGCTTTCTGTAGAAACCAGAGACAAAGGACCAAGAAAAACACAGCTGATAGTCCTCCATGAACACTGCACAAACTTCAGAGAAAATGTTACAGTATAGTGTAAGACAGCTAATTGAATTAAAAAAGTGTATACAATACAAATAGATTTACTGTAATGGGGACTTTGTGCTCACTTTTATTCATGTTGCAGTATGTTCCATAGTGTGCCTCTTCTGTTGCCTAAGAACAATATATTACATACTCAGTGTAAATTATACATCAATTCAAATTAAAACTTAACTATGTACTGACAAAATCTATATTCATGCATTTGCTGCATTTAAATTGTTACAAATGTCAGTCAACAAATTTGATGAGCACTTTCAGGAAATTAAAACTATTATGTACTAAGTACTAAGTATGTCCTTCCTGTTTACAATGTCTAGCGAAGCATCATTCTCTTGCCAATCCAATTAAAGCCCACATCTTGTACATCTTAGAAAAATGTGTTTTAGCAAATCAGAAAAACTTTAAGAACCGTTCAAAGCTGCTTAAAGGGATAGTTCACCCCAAAAATGAAAATGACCCCATGATTTACTCACCCTCAAGCCATCCTAGGTGTATATGACTATCTTCTTTCAGACGAATATGATCAGAGTTATATTAAATACTGTTCTGGCTCTCCCAAGCTTTATAATGGCAGTGAATAGAGGATGAGATTTTGAAGCCCAAAAAATGTGCATCCATCCATCATAAAAGATAACCACATGGCTCTGGGAGGTTAATAAAGGCCTTCTGAAGTGAAGTGCTGCTTTTGTGTAAGAAAAATATCCATATTTTTAACTTAAGTGGAAAATTACTTATAAATCACTGGCAAATAGGCAAGGTGCATTTCATGAGGTGTTGAAGGCATGAAACGTTGAGCTATTCATCTGAATCAGAAGTAACATCCATCTCTGATAAATAGAATATTACCTTTGACTTTTGTTTGCTTGTCTTAATTTGTGAGAGTAGCATATGCATTTTTATTGATTTTATCTAGTGTAGTTTTAAAGTCCTTTTCATTTAAGGATTTTCTCAAAATATAAAAATAGTAGTGTATAAATAAAGACAAGAAAATGTGTGCATTTGGATAGGAGTTTTATTTTACATTTACCATAATGTTTAATACGGTATGAAGTAAATGAAATACAACATGAAAAAAATAACTAATTACAAAACCTAAAGCAATACTGTTATCATCACAACAAATATTTCACTTCTGATTTGAGTAAAAAGGAGTAAAAACAACACATGGGATCTATAAGAGGAAACAAAAACATACTAAAGAATGGATGAATAACACAATTAGCTATTAATAAGAAACAAGTTGTTATAAACATCCTTGTTCACAAAAAAATATTTCACAACCTGTTATAAGTAGCTTGAAATAACAAAAATAGACTTATTTGCATTTTTGGAGTCGGAACAGAGGTGCTTGTTATGTTGCTATATATATACTTTAACTGTGAATAATGAGTTTACAGTTTCTGAGTAATAATATAATAATAATAATAATAAATAAGAAATTCCACTCTGAGATATTGTCTTTGCACTAGGTTAAGTGTGCTTTGCTTTGAGGTTTAGGGTTTGTGTACATGTTCATGTTTGGGGTCGTTAAAGGAAGAAGCATGTGGTAAGATGCTAAAAGAAAATTAGAAATATAGAAAATGAATAGAAATATGAAGAATAAGGTGTTTTGAGTGCTGCAGATCTGACTAGTTATGGTCTAGTATTGTGTAAGAACAAGATTCTCATGAACACTGAATAACATTAAGTGTTATACAGACATTGATGCTGCTTGAACTGCTCAGTATCGCTGAATGTCTGGTTGCACTGAGAGCAGTGGTGGGAGTTTCGCAGCGGTGGGTGTTTCACCATTGCTTCTCCAATGTGGATGTGCTGATGTCGTTTAAGGTATTCCACTCGACTGAATCGTTTCCCACACGCCCCGCATTCATACGGCCTTTCACCCGTGTGGATGCGCTGGTGCCTCTCCAGGTTGCCGAGACGACTGAAGCTGCGACCGCACTGCGGACACCTGTGGGGACGCTCACCTGTGTGAACCAGCTGATGGCGCTCAAGGGACCGTGAGTGCGTGAAGCGTTTTCCACAGAGTTCACAGTGGTGCGGCTGCTCTCCCGCCTGCACGCATTCATGGCTTTTAAGGCTCCAGGCGTGGCCGAACGCTCTCCCGCACACCGAGCACTGATAAGGCCGATCCTCGGCCGCAGGGCATGAGTGCTTCATGAGGTCAGACGTGGAATTGAAGCCGCTGCCGCACCGTGCGCAGAAATGCAGCATGTCCCCGCTCTCTCCTCCTGACTCCTCTTCCTCTTCCTTGTTCGTAGGGGCTGATGGGAGTTCTGCAGGGTCTGCCCTATGTGACGAGGATGACATACCCTGCTGAGAGCTGCATAAACCATCTAATCCGATGAACGCCACACCTTCGGATCCACACGCCTCCTGAGATGGGCTACCCAGGCCGGACTCCGCCTCTTCACGTTCACGCTCCGCCTTGAGGGCCGTCTCCAGTCCACTGAGCTCGTCTCCACCGGTCAGTTGTTCCTCTGACAAGGCCGGTTGTTCCTCCCACACTTCGGTGGATTGAGGGCCAGTAGAGGTGGGGCCCATTTCTCCTGCAGACACAAATACTAATCATTTGCACATTATGGAAATAGTTCACCACAAAAATTTAAATGCTAGGATGAAAGACCAATCACATCAGACTGAGCCATCTGATCAATCAGAGCAGAGCAGGCTTGTGGAAAGGGGGGGTTTAGAGAGACTGAATCTTTAAACGAATAGTTTCAGACTCTTTGAGAAATTAGGTGATGTACAATGTATATTATGAGAAAAATGAAAGTGTTTTTTGACCTTGGATGCATGTAAATCTATTGTAGGAAACCTCCAAAACAAAATTAGAAACATTTAAAACATTTCAGTTCACCAAGTTTGCATTTATTTGACCAAAGATACCGTAAAAACAGTATTATTATGAAATAAAAAAAGAAAAAAGAAAGAAAATAAACATTTATTATTATTATCAATGTTGAAAATTGTTGTGCTGCTTGATATTTTGTGGAAACAGTGACACATTTTTTTCAGGATTCTTTGATGAATAGAACATTCAAAAGAATGACATTTATTAAAAATATGTTTGTAATATGTACATTTCTGTTATTTTTAAGTTTTAGATTTTTTTTAATAAGCTTTACTGTAACTTTTGATCGATTGAATGTTTAAAAGTATCCTTGCTGAATAAAAGTATTCATTTCTTTAAAAAAAAAAAAAAAAAGTTCACGGCGTGGTACCGTGATAGGTTGTTTGTAGAAGCAGTCTGCATGCCTAGGTGGTTGATTTTATACACCTGTGGCCATGGAAGTGATTGGAACACCTGAATTCAATGATTTGGAGGGGTGTCCTAGTACTTTTAGCAATATAGTGTATATAGTATACACACACACACACACACACACACACAGTCAAACCAAAATTTTGTTCAGACACCTGGAACATTTAATTCATTATTACAGTTTATTCACTATACTTAAAAAAAAATGGTAATAAAATATGACAAGATCTCAGAGTTAAAACTGTCAGAAAAAAATTATCTTAATTATATCAGATAACACTTTAGCAAAACATGGTCAGGTCAAAGTATCTGAATAATTTTTGGTCCCAAATTTTTATCAGTTTTACTGGTAGTCCACTGTATGAAGAATTTTTGGGTATATGTCACAGTTTACTTTCTTTTGCTATCCTCACTTACATAAATGAACTATAGTGTCCTGCACCCACTAGTAAAAAATATATAAAAAATTATATCTAGTGTCTGAATAATTTTTGGTTTGACTGTATATATATATATATATATATATATATATTGTGTATTTAATCACCCCTCATGTTGTTCCAAACCTGTATGCTGTTCATTTTTTTCTGCAAAACACAAGAGGAAATTCTGAAGAATTTACACACTTTTCTATACAACAGTAATTCATAGTGCCCACGACTGTCAAGCACCCAAAAAAAACACACGCACACAAAAAAATAATAATCATCATTTAAAAAAAACACTTGAAACTTGACAGCCGTGGTCCCTATATACTGTTAATGTATGGAAAAAAAAAGTGTACAGTTTTCAATATTTCTCCTGTTGTGTTTCACAAAAAAAGTACTACTCCTTCAACTGTTCATGCTCGCAATCACAAAAGAAAAAATTAATAACTGTTTTCCCAAACAAAGCATTGCAGTGCTCACCGTGGGTGGGACTGGGGGAGGGAGGGCTGGTTTCACTTTGGTTCATCTGTAGAGCCTCTTGCAACAGCCTCAGGGAGTCTGATCTGTAGCCTTCCACCTTTATCCATCATCCCACAGAAGCAGAAAGAGCGAAAACGCAAGGTGTGAAATAAATTCCCTTTGCTCACAATAATGCATCTCTTTTAAAACTGATAATAAACATTTAAGACAGATCTGATGTGGGAGTAACCTTGTGTTACTTACTTGCTGTTATTTTAACATTTAAACTTGTTTTAGTGCACTGATGGCATTTTAGTTTGATTGGCAATTGAGTAGGCAGTCCTTTCCTGATGCGGTCATATGCTTTTCTAAAAAACATATTGTGGTAAAATGCATGGACCCTATTTACACTAGCAATTATTAACATTGTCCACTTTTGTTCTGATCTATCTAGTCTATGCATATTTTCTGAATATGACCACATAAATAACATGATCTCAATCTAGAGAAAGACAATGACACCAGCACTGAAAAAAAATCAATTTCTATAATTGTTGTCAACAATGATGGGTTATGATTTTTCTTGCAGTTTTTGCACTTGCAAAATATACTTTGAAATTAGTTTGAGTTTGCAAAATGGGACTGTTCTCTTCAGGTCCTTCTCCTGTCCGTAGCCCTCTGCATCTCCCCTCTCTTCTGCAGCTGTTTCCTCACATCCGATTGGCTACTCACCTCCTCTTTTATGCTGGCCACCTCCTTCCTCTCCCCAGAGACACATATCCTTTCCTCCTCCTCCTCCTCCTCCTCCTCCCCACCTCCACCTCCTCCAGCTGGCAGATGGACACGGAATACGTCCCTCCTCTCATCCCTCACTCTTCCAGTCCCCTCCTCCCACGCATTAGCACTCCACTCCTTCCCTTGCTTGCCTCCTGAGACAGAAAGATGGGAGGGGGAAGAGGAGAGAGGAGGACAGGAGGGGGAGGGAGGAATCCAAAAGAGGAGGAGAGGAAGGAGAAAGAAACCTGAGAACTGAGGAGCAAGTCGCCATTATGGTTTCTCACTTAATGCACGATAAAACAACAGTTATCACCCAATAAATCCGAGCTGGCCAGTGCGCTTACTTTGGAGATCCATTCTTCGCGCTTTGCGCACGGTGTCGTCCGCGCCAAGCAGACCAGCCGCACGCCGACTGGCCGCCCAGCCCATGCCATATTTGCGTTCGTTTCTCAATTTATTCTCTGTCAGCCTCAGTCTCAATTTCAGCGCTTCGTTCTCTTTTCTGTTCAGCGAGATTTCCACCAGGTAGTCGTTCACCGTGTCCTGGAAGAGTTTGGTGATCTCGCACACGGATGCGCGGACTAAACTGTCCATGACAGCGGTCAGGTGCGCTTGAAAGGTCTTGACCGATTCCGCCATAGCTTTACTAGTGTTCAGTCGCACATATAATAAATAAAGTTGTGTCCAACAAAACTATCAACGAATCCCTGTTACGCCATATATCAGCACCAGTTATTCTTCATGTTTAAAAACATCCGCTTTACAATAACAACACTTAATTTAAATACGCATGTGGATAAAATATTATGACATCAACAGTGGCAACGGCTGTCACCCGTAACTTTGTATACAGCCAGTGGAATGGACCCTGTTCCTCTATCTTTAAGCCAGTGACCGCACAAATCAAACCCTAGAAAGATAAAATTTCACTCCAGTTGACCGCACAAATCTTGTCGTCGGCTAAAAAAGATCCGCGTTCATGTTTTACGGTTGTTATGCGCTATCAGCGGAACAATTTAAACGAGTCGCGACCACCCCTCTCAACTCAAGAGGTTTTAATTCTCGCCTACAATATTATTTCCGGATGTTGCGTTCTGCGCATGCGCAGAGCTACCGTAATTACCAGAAACAGTGGAACAAGGTATGACTGGTAAGCTTTGGCAGCTAGCCCATGCTGATAGATTTTTTTAAATTGAATAAACATGTTGAAAAGTATACAATTATGCATACAAACATAAAAGAGAAAAAAAAATGTTGTCTTTTATCATTAGTTTTAATGTCCTTTCTTTTATTATGCATTTGCTGTATATTTATTTTGTCTTCTTCTATCATTGTAAAGTGAAATTTCATTAATCTTAATTATCTATTAATTATGGCATTTTTGCTTTTTTAATGTGAAGCCTACTTGGTGCCTATTGGCTTTTTTATTGTAAATCACTTTGAACTGCATTCCTTATTATTATTATTAAAGCAGATATTTCAGCAGTTCATAAAAATATAATAAATAAATACAATTAATAAATAAAAAGTTATTTTTGAGTAATTAGTCACACGCCATACGGCACATACGGGTAATTGTCTTCAGTTTACTACCAAAAAGAAAAGATGACAGTTTGTGCATCTCGGACATTGTGCATGCGCCAGCCGAGCAACACTGTGGAATGCCAACGGATCTGTCAAATCTTTATTTGGGTCACACCATACGGTGTTTTACGGTAGCCTAAGAGAAGTACTGGCATCGTGGTCACTTACCTTATTCAACCAGGGCTCACATCTGGAAACATTCCCTAAGGCGTTGATCCTTCTACTTTGCACTATTTTGCAGTACGTGCCTGTCTCTCCGTTGCAGTCATGCCGATGTTCGTGGTGAACACAAATGTAGCAAAGGACTCGGTTCCTTCTGAGCTGCTGTCGGAGGCCACGCAGGAGCTCGCCAAAGCGATGGGCAAACCCGCGCAGGTAAGCAGACTGCATTTTTCTTCTACTTATTTTTTGTATATATATATAAAACGTTTGACCCTGCATTTTAGTCTGCATGGAATGAGGGACTAAGTACTGCCACGAGACAACGAACAGGAGACTTACTGTACAGTTATCCTCTTAGCTGTAGCTTAAGTCATCTTGGTTTTTTATTGTCTTAACCTTAAAGACATTTAGTCAGCCTATGCATCATCATTATTTGTCTCGATTTAAGCTTAACTAGTCTAGGGATGGGTCAGACTCATTTACTTGAATCATGCTTTCAAACGTTTCAAAGAATCGGTTCAAAAAACGATTCAGTGATTCTTTTACGTCTTGACGCAATTATGTTATCGCGTTATCACAGTGACAGTACATCATGAATCTAGAATATTCCAATACATCCATTTGTAGGCATTTTTTTCTAGTTCATTAATACGATGCCTCGTATTAAATTACTGTGTATTTCAGTTCAGTGTTTTGCAGCAATTTTATAATAAACCAAATTATTATAAGATGCGTTAAAATCATACGATAATAAAACATTTTGTTTTGACTCGAGAACCGCTCCTCGGATCGATTTGGTCCGATCCGAATCGTTTTATGAACAAATTGAAAATATCATATTCAAAGGAACTGTTGTATTAACTGTTTAATCTTGTCTGTCTTTGTATTGATATGTTACAGTATATTGCCATACACATCATCCCAGATCAGATGATGATGTTCGGGGGAAAAGGAGATCCGTGCGCGCTCTGTTCTCTCACCAGCATCGGAAAGATCGGGGGCGCGCAAAATAAGCAATATTCAAAACTTCTTATGGGCTTGCTCAACAAACACCTTGGCGTTTCACCTGACAGGTAGATCCATACAATACAGCTGGCTCTCTTTTACCAGAAGAGCATTTACCAGAATGGTGTGCAAAAATAAAGTTTTAGCTTGCAAACTTCTAAGTGAATTTTAGTTGTTAAAATGCATATGTATGCACGCATATTCAATTTAAGATCTGCTTTTCATACAATAGGTTGTTTTGTACATGTCAAATTTAGTTTTATGTTTGTTTAGTGAAACTTCTTGTATTGTTTTTCAGGATCTATATAAACTTTGTTGATATGGACGCAGCCAATGTGGCTTGGAACAGCACCACCTTCGGATAAAGAAAATGGATTTATGGCCTGATATAAGGCTGTGGTTTCTATTCCAGCTTTACTTGGAGAAGTTGGAGCAGTTGGGAGCATAATGCTTTCAGTTGATTAAGTCTTAACAAACAGCACTTACTGCTTACAGCAGACACAATCTTATTTGACAATAAAGCTTTCTTTAAACTGTATTGAGATGGATTTTTGTTATACATGCTTCTTGAAAGAACAAATGCTCAGGAAGTCATAATGCAGATAAAGGGAATGTATGAGTCCACATAAAAATCTTAAAATGCAATTACTTTTTCTAAAACTAGGTCCAGAGGAAATATGATTGACAAATTCAGTTTACATTGTTTTTATAGTAGTTTTAATCATAAACTTTGCAACTTTAAAATCACTTATTTTACTTGAAACATTACCTATAATATACCTAATAATATCAGTCAACCATGGCTAGGCTTTATTTTTGCCTGAGAAATCAGCCAGTTGGCTTAGTAATTCTTTAGTGTTGGGGATAACGCATTACAAGTAATGAGAGATATGTAATCAGATTTTTCCCCCCAAGTAACTTGTAAAGTAATGCATTTTTTAAAATTACAAAAAAAAAAAAAAGTATCTTTTTCAAATAAGTAACAGAAGCTACTTTGTTTAACCATGTAATGGCGGACACCTCTCCAGTCCCTATGTGAGAGAAATGGGGAGTGAGGTGCAGAGGTGTTGTGTGCGCTGTGTAAACATGGTTACTGTAGTTGTAGACTAAATGAGAGTATGAATTTACTTCTCACCTGCACAAAAACAGATTCAGTATTCCTCAAAATAAATAAAAACAGTAAAATGCAAGCTCAGAACATTATGCAGACCTGCAGTAACTAAATGTTAAAGCTGCAGTCTGTAACTTCTTTTTTTTTTTGGTTAAAAATTATCCAAAATCAATTTGAGGAAGTATATAACCAGCCTAAAACTATCTCCTTACCTTAGCCTGATTCCACAAATAACTGCAATTGCAGGTTTCAAACACAGATGGTGACAAAGAGGCAAAACTGCAGCTTTAAATAACACAAATATAACTTTATTTAATATCACTTTATTAAACAATGTCTTTGCTGCTGACCTTTGATAATACAATTCAATCATACAAATCAGCAACTTTATTGCTGAAGAAAGAATGTTAAACTTTCTTCCCCTGCATCCTATTCTTCTGCATTTCAGAATGGCAGCATAGCTTAAAGGTTTGTTTGAGCTGCATCCTCTACTGTACAGGTGTGAATTCGCATTTCCTTCAGCCTGAGGCTTTTTCATTCCACTTTTGGTGTGAAAGGGCCTTTATATTTTCCAAAAAATAAACTTTTGTTGTATTATTATTTATTTTAAAAAAAAAAACAAAAAAACAAGCAAGCCCAGCCCTGATAAGAAAAAGTAATGCAAAAGTAAAGTAATGCGTTACTTTTTATGAAAAATAATGCAAATAGTTACTTTTCAGTAACACAATACTGTAACATTACTTTTAAAAGTAACTTTCCCCAACACTGAGTAGCATAATGATGATGCAGATCATAGGAGGGAGATCAAGCTAGCTTTATTATTATTCAAACAGTGAGGAAAAAAAAAAAAAGAAGTGATTTACCATATAATAACATGGAGTATAGAGACTGGTAATAGCAAACTAAAACGAGTCATGTCGAAACAGAACATTAAGAGTTTGAGAGCTTAACAGAAGAAACAAGGCAAGGTCAATTATCCAGTCCAGAACAACAGAGCTGCTCATCAGAAAACAGACGGGGAAATTTTCCCATTAGTCCATTAACATCATTATGCATCCAATGTCCAGGAACAAAGACGACTGCCTAAAGGGAATTAGGAAAAAATCATTTTATTGCCATTTACAGAAGCTATAATATGTTAAAAACAAGTTAATAGCAAAAAAAAATAAAAAATCTTCTCACCTGTCTCCTTATAACCTCTACTTGTTCTTTAGTGCTTCTTTCAGGGCAGACACCACTTCAGCAGGATCGGGAAACTTCAGTTTACGTGGAGGACCCTTCTTAATGCCAGACCACAAAACAATCTCTGCTCAGGAGAAAGAAACACAGAGGTAGCATAATGTAAACAACTCTTTGGACATACATAAATTGTGCTGTACAAATTTGTTACTCAATGGCATCAGAAAAGAGACATTTATGGATACTGGTTGGCAGCCTTACCTTTGTCTCCCTCTATCAGCGTGACCTCAAAGCTGTTTCGCCGAGGTTTCTGTGGATTGAGTACCACCTGAAGATCGGGGTGCAAAGCCGCAAGTGCCTCGCGCACACCTTCCGCATTCCGCCCGTAGACCCGTCAGCTTTTACTGTAAAACAGCAAGAATATGAACTTGACTCACATATAACAGTGTCAGAGTTATACCTTTATGAGGGAGTTTTTCTTTTCTAATATGAAGAGAACTGAACTTGTAAGAGAATTTATATACATGTAAAACACCACAATTGATTGTATATATTTATTATTTTAATATGGCTTTAAAATCAAAGTAGCAAAACAAAGCACCTGTAAATAATGCACAAAATATTATTATACAGTAAACACTGCATGAACATTTTAAATAACTAGCCATGTGTTCACACCAATGCTCGATGACGACCCTTTGTCCTGTTTCTTCATCTTTTTTCTCTACACCATCAAGCTTTTCTTTCTTCTCCTCCACTGCAGCTGCTTCTGAATCTACATCAGCCTTACGCTTCCGACCACGACCTGCATATTTAAGTGGATCACAGGGTTTCAATTTTGCATACATCAAAATAAACCGGCAATCAAAATTGTGTGTGTATATATATATATATATATATGTACCACTTTACAATGAGGTCTTATTAGCTTATTACTCATCACAAACCCACTTTGCATACTTGTTGTCATTAATATATTCACATTACACACATTTATTTGTATAATATTCATAATTGTAGTCTAATTAAATACAATTTAAAAATCGGTTCTGGATATTTAAATCTGTATCCCATCAGCTGTGAACCAAGGAATTTCAGTCAAACTGTAGTTCTTGGGTTATATACGATATACTCTTTCGCAGATTAATTATACGAACTAAAATTTGAGAGATTGTATGAGAAATTTTGCCTAATGTGCAATGTAAAATCTCTTGAGAAGATTACCTCACACAATCACCTTGACTTCCACTGAAAACACAGAACATGACAAACACGAAAACTCATATTCTGCTAATATGAAGCGCAGCACAAAAGATTAAAGTAATCTATTCTAGTTAAAAGATATTAAAAGGTTTTCAGAGCGTATTACGCACCTGATTTGGCTCGAGTCGCCATTGCGGCAACATGTGAAGAGTTTGGCGGGTTATGTTGAAGAAAGTGTTGAATAATGCTGTGAAAGCGACACGGACAGTGCCACCTTTTGGTGTGGAAAGTCGTGACAGTCTTGTCTATCGCAGTCAAGGTATTTTTGAAGTTAGTGTGAAAATGTCCCGCTATAGGGGTGTCATGCATTATACAGTATTCGTTTGTTTAAATATGAGAGATAATGAGAATAGAGTCTTACACCGCTAAGACATTTTTTTACTTTAAGGACCAAAAAATATAATGGTGAATTCGGGTTGATTAGTCAAAAAGTGTAAGTGAATTTACCCCCTATCAAAATTAATTTGAATAAAAAATTGAAAACACAATTACAGAAAAGTATTTTTTATTGGCTTTTTATGTATTTTTATATGAATAAATTAGAACACTAAGTCAGGATCTCATTATATCGCTGTAGATAATTCGTCTTTCACATGTTTGGCTCTCTGAGTCTTGAAAAAAAAAAGAAAGGACACAAGAAAAGACAATTAGAAATTAAAGGTGCAATAGGTGATTCTCTACAGAAACAATTTTTGTTATACTGGTTGAAAGTCTCCTCATATCCTGATAGCAATCACTATGTTAAACGATCTAAATGTATTTTTCTAAATATATATTGTCTGTGGAAGGAGTAGGACCAAAAAAATCTTCATCCAATTATTATATTCGGCCGAATTAAATAATATGATGTCATACCTGCCAGGCAACATATATTTTTACATACCCTTGCGCATGGTAAATCGCTTGTGTGAAGTCTCTTCCAGTATGGGACCTCCCAATATGTTTTACTTCTTACATATGTCTTTGAGCAGCTGTACTTCTTCCCTGTTCATGGTCTGTCTTAAAATGAATTTTCTAAGAGAAATCAGTGCTGACAATCCATGCTGTAATAAAGAACAAACAGACGACAGAAAACAGAAATTTATTTATTTATTTAATTATAATACTAAAATTATACTTACAAGATATTACAAGATAGGTCTTCAGTCCTGTAATAAACAACAAACAGACGCAACAATAAATAAATGTATATTTTAATTATAATGCTAAAATTATACTTATCTACTATCAGAAATACCATGTCTGGATGAAATGAAATGTTCTGGAGCAGAAACAATTTATTTACCTAAGGAGACCAGTGCCGTCCTTGCAGACCATCAGTACTGTTATGATGGACATTGAACATCACATATCACACTTAAGATTTTACAAGAGAACACATCAAATAAGATGCCATAAATATTGAATGTCTGTCAGATTTGATCATCCTTAATTGTATGAGAGAAACCACACAATGTCAATGTTAAGATAGATGTTAAGCGTCGTTACTTTAGATCACCAGCAGAGGTCATCATCGCCTCACGAATAGCCTGAAATCATCACTTTTACCTGTGCTTCATTAAAGTCTGACTTTATTCCTTTAAAATGTCTTGGTGGTCTGCACATCAGCACAGTATTATCCAATGTTTTGGCAACGTTTAAGTTTTAACGTATTGTGGGTGGTGTGTAATTTCGTACCCGCAAATATCCTGTTGAGGTCAAACTTCAAATCCAGTTGTTAAGTGGCGATCCCAAATTAAAAATACGAAATATATAGGCCTATGCTATACTTAGCATGTAGATAAAAGACAAACGAACAAAATAAATTAAAAAGTATAAATAAATCTGTGAAAAGAATTACTAATGTGGTCGTTTGGGAGAAATACTTTACGACCTTGATCTTCGAAGCTGCAAATTGTGTTATTGTAGAACGCGCGCTGGTTCTAAAATGAGCGTCAGACGTTGACACGTCATAACGCAGCTGGAACGCATCACAAGTGAAAGACAAAACATAGGCCATATACAATGTATATAGTATCAACAAAATACATTAAGACTATAAATTATGCAAATTAAATTAAGAAATAGCTTACAATAAATAAAGTGACGTTACGCGATTGGACTATAGCCTATATTAATTAGCCTAAACATCTTCCACAGTCTTTCTGGGTTTATGTTTTTCTTTCTATCTTTGTTTGTTTTTTTCAACAGACAGTATGGTGTTGAAAAACTTGGATGACAAGCAAACCCATAGATATGTTAATTCTTTGTTTTTATTGAAGAACGGGGTATCACAGGTATCTGTAGTAGAGGAAAAGGGTTATATAAATATATAGATATAAACTTAAAAACTATAAATGTACATAAATAAACAGAAAAAAACAGCACATGTGACAAAACAAACAATATATTGTCCATTGTGTGTGTGTATATATATATATATATACACACACACACACACACACAAATACATATATACAGTATCTCACAGAATTGAGTACACCCCTCACCTTTTTGTAAATATTTCATTATATCTTTTCATGTGACAACACTGAAGAAATGACACTTTGCTACAATGTAAAGTAGTGAGTGTATAGATTGTATAACAGTATAAATTTGCTGTCAAAATAACTCATCACACAGCCATTGATGTCTAAACCGCTGGCCACAAACGTGAGTACACCCCTAAGTGAAAATGTCCAAATTGGGCCCAAAGTGTCAATATTTTATGTGGCCACCAATATTTTCCAGCACTGCCTTAACCCTCTTGGGCATGTAGTTCACCAGAGCTTCACAGGTTGCCACTGGAGTCCTCTTCCACTCCTCCATGACGACATCACGGAGCTGGTGGATGTTAGAGACCTTACGCTACTCCACCTTCAGTTTGAGGATGCCCCACAAATGCTTAATAGGGTTTAGGTCTGGAGACTTGGCCAGTCCATCACCTTTACCCTCAGCTTCTTTAGCAAGGCAGTGGTCGTCTTGGAGGTGTGTTTGGGGTCGTTATCATGTTGGAATACTGTCCTGAGGCCCAGTCTCCGAAGGGACTGCTCTGTTTCAGTATGTCACAGTACATGTTGGCATTCATGGTTCCCTCAATGAACTGTAGCTCCCCAGTGCCGGCAGCACTCATGCAGCCCCAGACCATGACACTCCCACCACCATGCTTGACTGTAGGCAAGACACACTTGTCTTTGTACTCCTCACCTGCTTGACACCATCTGAACCAAATAAGTTTATCTTGGTCTCATCAGACCACAGGACATGGTTCCAGTAATCCATGTCCTTAATCTGCTTGTCTTCAGCAAACTGTTTGCAGGCTTTCTTGTGCATCATCTTTAGAAGAGGCTTTCTTTTGGGATGACAGCCATGCAGACCAATTTAATTCAGTGTGCGGTGTATGGTCTGAGCACTGACAGGCTGACCCCCCACCCCTTTAACCTCTGCAGCAATGCTGGCAGCACTCATACGTCTATTTCCCAAACACAACCTCTAGATATGATGCTGAGCATGTGCACTCAACTTCTTTGGTCGACCATGGCGAGGCCTGTTCTGCCTGTTCAGGAACCTTTCCTGTTAAACCGCTATATGGTCTTGGCCACCGTGCTGCAGCTCACTTTCAGGGTCTTGGCAATCATCTTCTTATAGCCTGCGTCATCTTTATGTAGAGCAACAATTCTTTTTTTCAGACCCTCAGAGAGTTCTTTGCCATGAGGTGCCATGTTGAACTTCCAGTGACCAGTATGAGAGAGTGAGAGCGATAACACCAAATTTAACACACCTGCTCCCCATTCACACCTGAGACCCTAACACTAACGAGTCACATGACACTGGGGAGAGAAAATGGCTAATTGGGCCCAATTTGGACATTTTTACTTAGGGGTGTACTCACTTTTGTGGACAGCGGTTTAGACATTAATGGCTGTGTGTTGAGTTATTTTGAGGGGACAGCAAATTTACACTGTTATACAATCTATACACTCACTACTTTACATTGTAGCAAAGTGTCATTTCTTCAGTGTTGTCACATGAAAAGATATAATAAAATATTTACAAAAAATGTGAGGGGTGTACTCACTTCTGTGAGATACTGTATATATATATATATATACTGTTATGGAATTATACTTGGGAATAAAGCTCTTTCTGATTCTGAACACGTTTTAGATTAGTCACATTTTTCGATTCTTTATTTATATGAAATTTACGAAACAGTCCAAAAATTCAGAGTCAAAATACAGTAAATAACCATATATGTGCAATAATAACTGCATGCTGAGAGGATCTTGGTCATTGGTCAACCATTGCATGACATCATCTCTAGGCGACACGACGACACTATCACTGCGGTGTGTTGGTTTGACAACACACCGATCTGCCGTGAAGAAAGAAGAGATTATTTGTTAATTACAAGGTACAGTTTAAACAGTGGATGTTTGGACGTGTATAGACACGTTACGATATATTAAAAAATATCATTTGCAAAAGCCCAACCTCGTCAGTTTCATTATATTCAACGGGCTAACGGTAACAAGCTAATACAGTGTGACATAATTCAAATAAAACACGGTATTTACCTAGATATATCACAGAGGGGACGAATTCAAATAGGTATAACACAATAATTTGTTACCTTCTCATGTTTAAGAATAGTAAAGTAGCTCGCAAACATTGAACATCCTAGTTCTTTCTCTATCACAGCCATGACTGCAGAAGCCCCAGAAAAGTCAGCCGAGGAGGGCCTGAGCTCGTCGGGCAGTGCTGGGACTTCAGGCACACGATTCGACCTGGAGAAAGAGACAGAACTGCGTTTTGAGGTCGAAGCAGGAGAACGAGTCCAGCTCGAGCTGTTCTCTGGTATGGCAGAGGTGTTTGGATCCGAACTGAACCGAAATAAGAAGTACACTTTCGGGCCAGGCTCTAAGATCGCTGTATTCACCTGGCATGGATGCACTGTGTCACTTTCAGGCAAGACGGAGGTGAGAGAGGTTAAAAGGATGTCGGTGGCTACAATGACAAGGAACATAAATCAATTCAAACATGTCTTTCTTCCATAAATATAGGTGGCTTATGTATCCAAAGACACACCCATGATGCTGTATCTCAACACCCATGCAGCTCTAGAGCAGATGAGACGTCAAGCGGAGAAAGACAATGAGAGAGGCCCTCGGGTATGTTAACAGATGTCCCAAGCAATTTATTTCAAAAGTTTAGGGTCAGTAGGTTTTTATTTTAAAGAAAGTAATACTTTTACTCAGCAGTTTCCACAAAAATAATAAGCAACAACTTCTTGATAAGCAAATGTGACACTGAAGATTGAATGATGCTGAAAATTCAGCTTTGCCATCACTTGAATAAATGACATTAAAATAAACTAAATTGTAATTACATTCTACAATATTGCTGTTTTTCTGATTTTTGGTGAGCAGAAGAATGGGATTACAATTATGATTCAGAGGGCTGCGATCCGATGATAAAACGATTATCGATGCGTCTTGGTGCATCATTTTTTTTCTATACAAGATTTGTTTTTCCTCACTGTGTGACTGTAGGCCTATATGTGGTTAAAGGGATAGTTCACCCAAAAATTTAAGTTGTGGTTAAACGGGGTTTGTTGTCATAGGTAATGGTAGTCGGACCAACTGATGTGGGAAAGACAACAGTATGTCGAGTGTTGTTAAACTATGCTGTGAGGCTGGGACGAAGACCTACACTGGTAGAACTGGACGTCGGCCAGAGCAGCGTGAGTAACGGATACCTGAACGATCAATGCAACATCTGCTAAACATTACAGAACTGTAAGAAATGAATTGCTATATGCATGCTTAATTGTTCTTGTCTGTAGGTCTCTGTGCCTGGAACTATGGCAGCTCTGTGCATCGAGCGTCCTGCTGATGTAGAAGAAGGCTTCTCTGTGCAGGCTCCGCTTGTCTTTCACTTTGGCTCCACCACACCAGGAACAAACATCAAACTTTACAACAAGGTAATGACAAAGTTGCACTTAAGGGATTGTTGTCTTTATACTTAAGTGATACATTGAGGTTTTGGCCATAAATTATTAGAGCAGATTGAGCTTGGCCACAAACTATCCTGGCACTGTTTAATCAATAATAACAAGAAGCAGCGCATTAATCTTTCACTTAAATGCAGCTATAAAGTCTTGCTCTTCTTCTGTAATTGTTGATGTAACAGCAAAGTCAATTTATGTAGCAGTAACCGAGGGAAAAATAGTACTCACTGGTTGCATTGTAACGTTGTGTTAGTTTTACAGCAACATTATCAGTATTACCAGTAAGCAGGGCTTGACATTAACTTTTTTTGGTTACTAGCCACTCAGCATTTTCACTAGCCACAATTTTGACATCAATACCATGAGGAAAAACTTCAATTTAAAATATTTTCAATATTATCTCATAATTTAGCAGCAGATATATTAGGCTGTTGTCACTTTAAGACATGGCGCATGGATCCATTATGCTGTTACATATGTGTTTTCTTTCTCAACTGTTTACGTTCACTTAAAACATAACTGACCGTGTTTGTGACTATTCTCCAAGGCTGGCATTTTGACATTATTTTGTGTGTATTTGACTGTTTAACCGCAATAAGAAACTCAATTTAATACTGATAGGCAGTTTTATGTGCACGCACTTTGGGTGTAAGCACAAAATCTGTGGGAATGAGTAAAATTATGCTCAATATGCGTGTTCCCACGCCGAAATTCAAGCCCTGTAACACCAACAATATTCATCTGGAGCAAATGAAATGAGTGAGTGAGGGGAGGCGGATTTGTGTGGCAACTCGCTGTCGGAGAGATGAGAGAGCGCAGTTGGTATCGTGTATCTATTCTATGGAAAATGAGTATTGGAAGCGTTTCAGATATTTTTAACAACACTACATTGCACTTAGTTTATTATTTCAGATGCCTTTTGAAAAAGACTACAACTGACAAATGTGTGTGTGTGTGTGTGTGTGTATATGTATGTGTGTGTATATATATATATATATATATATATATATATTGTTAACCCAAAATTGTTAACCCATTTACTTGTTTAATGTATGTTCCTGTTTTTTATTTTTATTTAGCAAGGATGCACTAAATTTATCAAAATTGACACTAAAGACTTTTACATGGTTGCAAAAACTTTTTTTCAAATAAATGCTGTTCTTTTGAACTTTCTATTGATCAATGAAATCCAGGAAAAAAAAAATTCCACAAAAATATTAAGCAGCATTAATTAATTATGTTATAATATGCATCCTGGGTGAGCATAAAGCCCCTTTCACACAGAGATTCCGGAAAATACACAGATAATGTGTCCCGGGATTTGGACCTGGCAATTTTCTGGGATCAACGCGCTTTGAAAGGAGCTTAAGAGACTTCGTTCACAAACCTTACCAACCCCAAAATTTTTAACTGTAGTGTATGTCAGATTACAGAAGTAACAGGTTGTGAATGCTGTTTCATGTTGACTTCACTATGAATAATATAATAATATAATATAAATATAATGACTGTCTCATTTTTTTCCTCATTTTTGTGTAGCTGACTTCAAACCTTGCAGAAGTGTTTTCCCAGCGCTGCGAAGTGAACCGCAAAGCTAGTGTGGGTGGCTGTATAATTAACACCTGTGGATGGGTCAAAGGTTCCGGCTACCAGGCTCTGGTCCACTGTGCTTCAGCCTTCGAGGTGGATGTTGTTCTAGTCCTGGACCAGGAGCGTCTCTACAATGAGCTTAAACGTGACCTGCCACATTTTGTACGTGTCGTCCTTCTTCCAAAATCCGGTGGCGTGGTGGAGCGCTCCAAGGACTGCCGGCGAGAGTCACGGGACGAAAAGATCCGGGAATACTTCTATGGTTTCCGTGGAACTTCCTTCTACCCTCACGCCTTTGATGTGCGCTTTTCAGATGTGCGCATTTACAAGATCGGTGCGCCCTCTATCCCAGACTCCTGCCTCCCCCTGGGTATGTCTCAGGACGACACCCAGCTTAAACTCGTCCCAGTCAGCCCCGGCAGGGATTTGACCCACCACGTGCTGAGTGTGAGTTCGGTGGAGGATGAACCCGAGGCAGGTGCGGGTCAGAGCAGAGGGATTCTAGAGAGTCCCGTGTGTGGCTTCATAGTGGTGACAGCGGTGGACACACAAGCTCAGGTGATGACGGTTCTCTCACCGGCGCCCAGACCACTGCCACGACACACTCTGCTCATCATGGACATTCGCTTCATTGACCTTAAATAGAAGCATACAAGTATTTGTAGCTATGTTTGGTTTTCAAAGGGCTTATTTTAATTATGTACATTTGTAAAAGCTGCTGTATTATTTGTATTTTTTAATAAATTCAGTCGCAATTTTATCTGTCCTTCTGAACATGCAATAAAACAAACCAAAACCAGTTTGACTGTTATTCTACATGCCATTTTTTTCTTCAGTGAAATTACATCCTTTGAGCAAACAAATTGAGCAATTATTATTTTGACATGATAGATATTGTGTAGACACGAATCTCTTCCGGATCTCAGTTTGGGTGTCCTATACCTGTGTCCTTAAATTATGCTGGTGCCGATGAAGAAGATGATGCCTTGTTAAGAGTTTTATTTTTGGCTTATCAGACTCTACACCGGATAAACGACTTGGGGAGTTTTCAGCCCCGGGCATATACAGATCAAAAGCCGTTTCGCAGGCCGTAGAAAGACACTGAGATTAAGGGAGAGAGAGGATAGAGAGAGCTGAAGCTCCTCTCCCATCAGATAATACCGCTGCCGGGATGTGGAAGAGAAACCGAGTCTCTAAATCACAGGATGTATGAATAAATGCCAGCCATTTAAAGTACGTAAACAGTGGATATATCCGACACAGAGTGAGTATATACCAGTGAATGATGTTCATAATAGATGTGTTATTACATTTAAAAAGTGTTAGGCTCAATTTGCTATTTGCTTTTGCTCTGTGTCGACATCGAATCAATATAACCGCGTTTGAGATTCCTTCAGTCGATGCTGTAACAAGTGGAGTCCGAGGCTTCACTTTGCGGCCTACTTAAACAGAACGCAAAACACGAAATGAAAACCTTTAATTATCGTATTTTGGTGTTGTTCATAAGTTATTTGTCCTACTATCTAATCAGTATGCATTCTTCTTGTGTTTTGAAGTATTGTTTTACTGTGTAAGGTAGTATTTCGGAGGACTATATTCTTAGCTGGGGTGGTAAGCTAACGGGACGGGACAAAACCGTAGGGGTTTTGACTCAGAATTTTGCTTTCATATCTGAAATGGTTTATGTTTTGATATTTAAGTAATATTGGAACTCACTTCACCAGTTTGGTTTGTGTTTTTGCTGTAATGAATGACTGTGTCAGTTAATGATTTGCCTACCTAAACAGCATTATAGTGCTATTCAAACGTGTGCAGTGCACATATAATGCAAACAAATGCTGTCTAAGTAGGTAGACAGCTAACAAGATTTTTAAATGTAGATTTTTTTTTCTTCTTACTCGCACAGCACTGCAGCCATCTATATTATAGTAAGCTGGTCCTGTTTTGTAGACATCACAGCCGTTTTCGTTGAAAAACCATTAAAGCCACTTTTACATTATATTTAATGTTAAAATGACCATTGTGGGTCAGTGACATCCTAACATAATTTTCCAGTTTATTATTGATCATGCTCTCTGGTCAGATATCATCTGACATCCATCATCCGGTTCTTTATTGATTAAAAGCTGATGGTCAGATATGATCTAACATGTTTATTAATTAATCAAATCAAAATATAATTCCCATGTCAAGTGAATCGGTTTTCAGTTGGTACTGTGAATGAAGACAGCAGGAGTAGCTGCAAGAAAAGAAGATTATGAGTCGTGTAATAAGGCTTTTGTATGCAAGGCTCAAGGTCACTGTGTGGTCAGTGGGACAGCAAAGCCAAGGAGAAAAAGGGGATAGTGAAGGGGTGATGGGTTTGGTGTAGTGGGGGGGTTGTATACAAAAAAACTGGTGTGGTGGAGAATACAGGAAAAAAGAGGCACACCCTTTCCTGGTGAGTCAGAAATTGTGACACAGGGCAGCAAAAGGATGATCAGGTTTCAACATGATGTGTGTGTACACAGATGTAGGTTTCACAATTCATGGCTTTTATGTTTCGCTTGATCATGTGATCATTTGTATGATAGAGGCTGCTTGTAAATTAAATGGAACCGTTATGGAGACTGCCAAGAATCTGTAAGATCAGGTCATAAGTTCATATCTTCTTTCATTTTTTCCTCTTATAGAAACGGATCAGGCTTGTTAAGGAATCAAAGAGGAGCAGGGTGGCATTCTAGACTCATCAGTCTCATCCATGTGAGGAAAGAAAGGCCTCATGGGACACTATGCAGGAGTAAAATGGTTTTGCACACTCATGTGTCACCACGAATTGGAGTTTTCAACCCTGGACATATACGGATTGGGTGCAATTGCTATGGTGGACACCCACTCAGCTGCGGGTTTTCCTTTTTTGCATATGGACCTCTGAAAAACAACTCTGCCACGTTATCATGTGGATATCTAAACTTGCAAGATTCATGTGATTGCAACCTGGGAAACTGTGTTTTTCTGCTCACTTTTCAGCCAGTTTGTTTCTTATCAAAGTGTGAGCATAGATCACCCCAGAAGAGTGGAGAATGAGCTCTCATTTAGGGCACAAGATATCAAGAGCTCTGTTTTATATTTTGTTCTAGTAATTACGAGCTTTTCTTAGACGGACTGTTCCAGGGGGAATCCAGACTCCCATTGAGATTGTAGAAAGAAAGTCATATTTTTCTTGTAGTTTCTTTTTTTTCCCTCATACTTTGTTTCACTGTATACCTCCCACCAAAACCTTTTTTTTTCTTCCTGTAGTCTGACGTTGTACATGCACTCATCTGCTGTGATGCTTTGAGAGATATGACATTGGTCTCTAAGCGATACTGTATGAATGCCTGAACTCAAATTGCTGCTTCCTTTGAGCTCTTTTTGGTGTAACATGGGGCTTACCAGAGATTTGCACTAAAAGAGCTTTGCTGTCACTTGATTTTCCTTTTATTGACCAAATCTTGTTACATTCAAGCCATATGAACTTATTTTTGATGAAACTAGAGCTATTTTTGTATTACAGTAGTAAGTCGTAGAATCACAAATTATGCGTATATGAATTTAGTCTATTTTTTATGTATCAGCACAGACATATACAAAAAAGCATCTGCACTATTTTACATTAACGTTTGATTTAGGAAAGGCACCTTGATTTGTGAGAGCATAATTCTATTTCAGTTTCACTAAAGTTATTGTTATGGCCATGGCTACTCACCATCCTCACTCAGGTGGGAGACAAGCTTCCTTCTCTCTCTGACGGCTTCCCCTGTTCCCCAGTTTTTTTACTCCTCCAAATGCCTGTGGGTCTCAGTGTGGGGGGGGCTCTCGGAGACCCCTCCCCATCCCGCCCATTCCGCCCCAGTCGCTATGTGCCTGTGTCAGCAGCAACCGCCTTCCTCGTGGGGGCCACGACGCTGTTTCTCTGTTTCACGTGAGTAGCACCTAAATACATTCATACAGAAATTCAGTATATCAGTTTTACTGTAAGTGTAATGAGAGCCATCTCTGTGCAGGTGTCCGTGGCTGTCAGAGCGGTTCTCCTCCTCCATTCCACTCTATAATGCTGTGGTCTTCCTCTTCACACTGGCCAATTTCTGTATGGCCACATTCATGGACCCCGGCATCTTTCCTAGAGGTATGCACTTCAGTTTTTTTTTTAATGGAATTTACATTGAGAAAATGTGAGTAAATCCTGCATAGGAATGAATTGCGCCAGTGAACAAGCACCACAAGAATGATGCGAAGTAAAGAATTAGCATTACGCCGCAGAACACGTCTTCAGGGAGAAACTGCTGTGTTTTCAGCGCTATGTGATCGGCCTTAGGAAAAAAATATTCATATCCCCTGGATCAGATAGGTAATGTGGATAAAACACCTGTGTTTTTTGACATGTCAACATCTGTCACTTCATAAAAAAGACGAGAAATCAGTCGTGGAATCTACTGGAAATGAGAACTACAAGTTATTTTTATGGTATGCTATAAAGTGTTTATTTTTAAATGTGATTGTTGGTACATTTTACCAGTATTTACCATACTTTCAATATAAAAATTAAAATATGAGAGATAAGCAAAATATGAGAAATATGCAATATGAAAATTATTTTCAAATAAAAGCATTTTCTTATTAAAAGACAAGATTTGGCCTTTTACCAAAAGGTACATCGTGAAAAGGAGTCGTCTTATATTGAGAACAATATGGTATAATGTTACTAAAGAAGGAAGGCTTTTAAAAAAATTTACTCCATGAAAGTTGTACTGATATATATTTTTTGGCTTTAATATTTGTATTGTGTGGCAACCGTTTTATAAAAGCAATAAGGCAGCACAGCACAGCCTCTCATACCTTATTGCTTGTTTGTGTAAGCAATAAGGTACGAGAGGCTATGCTGTGCTGTTTTTCTAAAAGCCTTCCTTCCGCCGGAAAAAATAGTCCCTGACCGTGAACAGCAACAGAAGTTACATTAGTACGCCATTAGATGGCGCCAAAGACTGTCTTTATGAGTGTGTCAGTCAGTAGCGAAGTCTTTTATATTGAAAACTGAATTGTTGTGAACACGGAACAAGATGCAACTGACAAATGCTTTGACTAGCTCTGTCAGTCACGGGAAAACCCCTTAACTGTTAAAAGGGCAACAGATTTTTTATTATGAACATAGGACTGACCTGAAGGAAAATGCTAAATCTGAGTGCAGGTAATAAACTCGCTCACTCGATCTCTTTCTCACAAAACTCTTCTACATAATACAGTAAGCTTCAATGAACAATATCAGTTGAGTTTACGTTGCTAAGAGTGGTTGCTAAGGGTGTTGTGTAGTGGTACACAGAACCGTTGGGTGAAGCGGTCATAGCCATGTCTTATCGTGAATAAAACACAGCTATTGACCAATCAGAATCAAGGACAGGAACTAACCATTTTATGTATATATATATATATATATATATATATATATATATATTAGATAGATAGATAGATAGATATTCATGTGTCTAAGCAGAATGTCAAAAGCAGAATGTCAAAAAAAAAAAAAAACTTAATGAATTTCAAATTAGGCTTAATTTTCTTAATGCAAATTATAATTTCCTTTGATTTTTCTTTTGGTGTGAAGTTATGACCTGGACAGTATTCATGAAATTGTGTTTGAGCTGTGACATGTGTGCACTTGTCTTACAGCTGAGGAAGACGAGGATAAAGAGGATGATTTCCGTGCTCCACTTTATAAGACGGTGGAGGTGAGGGGCATTCAGGTGCGGATGAAGTGGTGCTCCACGTGTCGCTTTTACAGACCACCGCGCTGTTCACACTGCTCTGTGTGTGACAACTGTGTGGAGGTACACACATACTCATCGTAGTATCGTAGTCTTGACTTTTTTATTGTCTAAATGTGTGTATGCATGTGTATCTGTGTTTAGGAGTTTGACCATCACTGCCCATGGGTGAACAACTGCATTGGGAGGCGGAACTATCGTTATTTCTTTCTGTTCCTGCTCTCGCTCACTATTCACATTATGGATGTGTTTGGCTTCAGTCTGCTATACATCCTCCATCACACAAAACAACTGGACCAGATCCACTCTGGAGTCACGTATCCTTTACATATAATGCATTCACATATGCATGTGCACATAAATTACACACCAACAACCTGTCCAGTTCTGTTGGTATCCTTAACACACTACTCAGTATGGCAGTGATGTGTGTAGCTGGTTTGTTTTTTGTCCCGGTTGCGGGACTCACTGGGTTCCATGTTGTGCTTGTAGCCAGAGGGAGAACGACCAATGAACAGGTGTGTGTTCGGGTGTATCTTTTGTCCACATTGTATGTGTTTAGTCAAATAGAATGATGTTCTTTTTCTGCCTGATTTACAAGGGCGTGTTCTCAATTTTCCTCTCTTCACCCTCAGGTGACCGGGAAGTTCAGAGGCGGCGTTAACCCCTTCACACACGGATGTTTGAAAAACATTGCACATGTGCTGTGTAGTTCACAGGCTCCCAGGTTCAAAATCTTATTTAAAGAAGTGTTTTGCAGATTTTGTTAGAATTGAAGTTCTAATTGTATGTAAATGTTTTTTTTTGGGGGGGGGCAGGTATCTTGGTCGCTTACGAAAGCCTCATTCTGTTCAGGTCCAGCCACCATTTTTGCGGCCACCTCTATCTGAAGCCCAACTAGCAGCTAAAGTCCTGGATAATGGCATCCAGCAGGTACAAACATCTTATTATACTTTTTTTTTCATCATGCTAACATTCATGGTTGGCAGTGCTTTCCAAATGGAGTAGGTCTGTAATGGTAGTTTTTTTGGTTTTGTGTACTGTAAATTGATTCAATACATAAATAAAGAGAATGTAATAAATATAGTATAATAGATAAACTTAGAATAGGAATAATATAATAGATAAACTAGATCTGTGCTGAAAGGTTGTAGGTTTAAAACATAAAGCGAAACATAATTAGACATTGATTGATAATCATTTGAACAGTGTTTTTAAGCCATATTTGGACTTTTATATTAAATTGGTTATCTTTTTTTATTAATGTTGGACAGCCAAAAAGTAAGCAAAAAGGTAAGAGAGGCTGTGCTGTATCGTGAATAAGTAACAGCCAAAGGGCGTTGTTAGGCACGGCGCGACGCGACGCGGGACCCCTTATTTACGATACAGCACTAGCCTCAAGTACCTTATTGATTTTATAAAACGGTTAACACACACTACAAATATTAAAGCCAAAAATATGTAACAATGCAACTTTCATGAAGTAAAATCCCTAAAAGCCTTCCTTCCGCCAGAAAAAGTGTGTCAGTCAGTAGTGAAGACCTTTACATTGAAAAGAGTGAATTGTTGTGAACACGGAACAAGACACAACTGACAAATGCTTTGACTAGCGCGGTCAGTCACGGGAAAACCCCTTAACTGTTAAAAGGACAAGATAATACATCAGACATTTAAACTGATTTTTATTATGAACATAGGACTGACCTGAAGGAAAATGCTAAATCAGAGTGCAGGTAATAAACTCGCTCACTCGATCTCTTTCTCACAAAACTCTTCTACATAATGCAGTAAGCTTTAATGAACAATATAAATTGAGTTTACGTTGCTAAGAGTGGTTGCTAAGGGTGTTGTGTAGTGATACATAGAACCGTTGGGTAAAGCGGTCATAGCCCTGTTTTATCATGAATAAAACACCAATCAGAATCAAGGACAGGAACTAATTTTATTTTTTTAAGTTTAGTTTTATAAGTGGTCATTAAATTGCATATTTAATGCATTATAATAATTCAAATATTAATAATAAATTTGATGTGTAATTGTTGTAGTCTAGTAATTATTTGGATACTG
This sequence comes from Elopichthys bambusa, assembly GCA_037101425.1. Taxonomy (NCBI): domain Eukaryota; kingdom Metazoa; phylum Chordata; class Actinopteri; order Cypriniformes; family Xenocyprididae; genus Elopichthys; species Elopichthys bambusa. Next base: position 15,738,148 of record CM074447.1, on the reverse strand, counting down.
CTGTGCAGAAAAGCCATGAATAAAAAAATATTAAATATTGGTTCTATTTTTCTAACATTAAACACAAAAATAATTGACATTGGTCAAAAAAAAAATCAATATCAGTTTTTCATTCTTACCTCCAAACTTTTAATTATTTAATATTTGTAATGCTCTTCAGACATTTTGTCTATGTCTCTACAGCTGAAATGATCAACTTGCTTTTGAAAGTATTTGACATAAAATGCTGAAGATCTCTGTTAAGAGTAGGTTCATAAAATCTCTTTAGATGAGCAGGCTATTTTTGCTAAGAGTTGCTCTGTGTGTGTGTACTTCAGTCTAAAAGTAGTCTGGAGATAATGGAGAGTCAGTCCACTGATGCTGATCCCCCTCCACCACCCAAACCAGAGCACAGATACCCTGGGTTGCCTCACACACAAAATGAAGGTTAGTACACATGCAGATGTATCATAGATGTCAGATCATGAGCAATATTACTTTTTCCTGAGGTCAAGTAAAGATAAAAGGAAAAAATCATATATTTTCATAACAATCTTTTCTTCGAATCAGAGTGCAGCTTGCTGACTGAGGCTCCACCCACACCTTCATTGTATAAATATAGACCGGCCTACAGCAGCCCAGGAAAAAACCACACGGCCTCAACACATTCCAGCAAGGTAGGTCTAAGTGCAGTACACACAAGTTCAGGTACCAAAACTGTAAAATATATTTTTTGTTTAAGACAACCATGATGCACTTGAGGTTTGCATTGCTTTTTTTTTTTTTTTCCATTTTTTTTTGTTAATCCTTTCTTTTATTTTTCTTGATTATCTGAAATCACTGGCAGTCAGTGAGCGAGTAAGTTTAGATGTGAGTCGTCCGTTGTTATGGTGTTTTGCACCTTGCTCTCGTGTTTTGTCATTTTGACTCTGCAGTTGTTGCGTTTTATTCAAGCTGGACTCTTTCCTGTTGCCGTTTTCCTCTCATTCTGAAGCATAACTTGACTCCTTTCCTTTCCTTTATCCATTCTGTAAAAAAGGCATGAATCTAGTGTCAAATCGTCCTTGTTGTTTTAAACATAATTCTTGTGCCTCCATACGTTCCTACGAAGCCCCTAAGGGGTAATGGTGGGAAAAAAATATGAGATGGGAAGAAAAAATTTTCAGTACTTTTGCATTTACTCTGAAAACCTTTGTATTTTGCTGAGACACTTTGTGTTTGCTTGCAAAACTTTTGCATTCTCTTATAATGTGCTATTTTAAGTATTTTAAACTTGCAGTGACTGTGTTTTGCAGTCTGTTTAATTAAGTAAAAGAATCTCATATATGATTAATTTTGAGATTAAAGGGGACCTATAATGCCCCTTTTACAAGATTTAATATAAGTCTCTGGTGTCCCCAGGATGTGTCTGTGAAGTTTCAGCTCAAAATACCCTACAGATCATTTATTATAGCTTGTCAAACTTGCCCCTATTTGGGTGTGAGCAAAAACACACCTTTTTTGTGTGTGTCCCTTTAAATACAAATGAGCTGCCGCTTTCCAGAAGAGGGCAGGGCTTTAACAGCTTGCGCTTCGGTTGCTCAACAACAACAAAGCTGGAGAATCTCACGCAGCCAAAATGATGATTGTCAGTAATGGTGTTCAGCCTTACATTGTTCAAACCGGTGTCAGACACTAATGGAAAGACACAGGAAGAAGTTACATAGAATGCATCTGGACATTTCTGAATGGTTAGTGGATAAATTTATGTAGTTTCTGTGGAGCTGATTCAACTCATCGACTAGCATGTGCCATAATGTTAATGTTTTGTGAAAATCCAGCATTGAATTGACCCTTGTTTGTGAAGCAGTCCAGCGTAAAATGATGGCATGGTAACAACATTCTACTACAACAACACTTCCTCTTCTCTAAAGCAGCCCAACATGGCCTCACCCCCTTTGTTGCTTGTTCTCTGGGGCAGGGTTTATGTACATTTTACGGTTAGTGATGTTACTAACCTGGGGAAGAAGCTCGTTGTAGTCCCTACCAGCTTTTTGTTGTAGTCCTTAAACAGAGAAATCTTTAAAGGAAAATATCTCCCTTTGCATTGAACTTTGAGCGTCGTAACTTTGCAGACGTTCTTTATGGTCTAACAGCAACATTACCCACTAACTAAAGTTAAAAAAGTGAAATCATAATCAACCACACCTTTAAGGGTTTGTTCGCAAATGCATTGAAATATAGTTTTTCTATGCTTTTTGGTGTGGTGGAATGGAAAGTATTCAAAAGTTTTCCAAGCAAATGCAAAGTGTCTGGGTCGAACGCAAAAGTTTTATGAGAGAACGCAAAAGTATTTAAATAGAATTTTTCCTGCAATCTCATATTTTTTCCATCACTATGTCCCCTTAGGGGCTCCGTACGTTCCTTTTGTACGGTGTGGTTTGCTCAAACTTTCAGTTGTGTGCCATCCTTCATCTCTTTGGTGATGCTTCAGTTGTCGGGAACGTTTGGTGTATACTTTCTGTCTTTCTTTTTCCTCTCAGATGAGTCGAGGGAACAGTATGACCGAATCTCCCTCTGTCCCCGTCACCACTGGGCAGCCCAGCTACCGCTCAGACCCCAGTTTGTCAAGCCGAGGGGGTGCAGGGTGCCGTGGGGGAGGGGAGGGGGGTAGAGCAGGCTCGGTGGGGCTGGGTGGGGCCTCTGCATTTGGCGGGCGATCTTATCCTTCTTTTACCGACACCCTCCTCCAATCAGCAGCAGCCTCTTGCTCTTCAAGCCTTCGCTCTGCCCAAACGGCCCACAATGCCCTTGGGCCACTTATCTCTGAGGGTACAACCTCCACTAGCTACAAGAGTTTAGCCAATCAGACGCGCAACGGCAGCTTGTCATACGAAAGCCTGCTGACGCCGTCCGAAAGTCCAGAGTTTGAGTCTGCTGCTCATGAGCTGTCCCCGCCCAGACCGCACCCTCCGCACTCTCTTAGCACAGCACCGGGGCCCCCGCCTATTTTGGGGTACACGTCCCCTTTCCTGTCTGCTCAGCAGAGGGAGGGCTCTCTCCAGGCCTGCCCTGCCCCCCTAAGACCCTCCCCCAACAGAGCTTTCCTGCGCCCAACAAGCTCACCCCCTTCTCGAGCTCCACCCCTTTCTCCTCGCGCTCGCTCTTTGGGCTCCCCTCCTCCTGGCCCCGCCCCTGGCCATACACCTCTGGGCAAATCACTGTCCTACGGGGGTGGCGCCGAATTACAACACCGCCCCTCTACCTCAGGGGGCGGGACTCCAATGCAGAAGTGAGTAATGCCTGCAGATTTTTAGCCGTCTCTCTCTTTCCCCGCCCCAAAACAACCTGCACGCCTGTGTGTGTGATGGTCAAGTAGAACATTGAGGTCCAGTGTTCGTGACTGTATTCATTTGGTTTGGTCTCTCTTCTTCTCTTTGTTCAGTAACACTGTCTCTTTCTTCCTGCAACCTATGGCCACTTTACTGTCTCTCAAATTTCTGTACGCACCCTCCATCTTTCTCTGTCCTTTTTCCTGCTCTGTTCTCTTTCTTTACGTTCGTATGCTCTCTTCTGCCCTTCCCTCCTCCTGCCTTGTGGCCATAAGGATGACTCTGTCTCTGTGCTAAGGTTCGTCTTATTTTGTAATTTTGATGTCTTAAAAGTCAACATATTGAAATTTACATAATTTACTTTCTAAATGTGTTACCAGTATTTATAATTTCCTTCTCTGAAAAAACTTCCTTTTGCCTGACATTACCAAGGCTACTGTTGTAGGTCAAAAAGCTTTTCTAAAATCTTAATGCAGTAATTTCTGAATATTATAATATAGAGTGCTGCAAGAATGACGTATTTTTTTAGGCCGACCCAGAAGTTAGCGTCACCCTGGTTCCCTTGACAAAAACACAGTAGGATTTGTCAATTATCTTTTAGATTATTGCAGAAAATAAGCTCTGTACAACAACAGTTTCTGATTCATACACATTTTGTTCATTTTGATAATCTGCACAAATAAACACAACTTTTATTAATTTTTAAGCCTAAATACAATCGATTGAAGTAAAAAGCTAAATGTAGACTGTAAATGAACTACACCATGGTCACATGATGTCAACTTCACCATTAAAGCTTTCGAGAACTCTTTAGGTCTTTATTTAAAAACATTTTCCCAAGTTGATTTAAAATAGACTGCAAGAATGTGATTATGAACACAGTGAGGCTGTAAAAGCGGACTAGTGAGTTTACCCATTTGCTGTGAGGGGTTTTATGTCCTTGACAGCCTCTGTAGTCCCATTTAGCCACTCTTTAGCAACTGCCTTTTTCAAGACAAGTTAAAGATTTATAAAAAAAATTTAAAAAACTCACAAGGGGTATTACTGATGTATTTTGTCGTAGAATAAAACATGAAAATATCTCGAGCTTGTGTTCACTACAGACCTTATTTCAGGCATTTAACCAAAAATCCATTAAAAAAACTCATTGACTTCATGACGTCTGAACCAGAAGTGCTAAAATGCTGTTTCTTGGCCTACAATAATACATCATCCCTGCACCACTCTTTTCATATTAAAATATAAATATTGATAATTAAAAATGAATCATTATTTTGGGCCAGTGTAAATGTTGGCAGGGCATTGAAGGCAAGTGAAAATCAGAACTGGCCAGGAGAAAAATCCTGAGCCCTTGAGCCCTGACTAGTGTAAGGAAGGTTACAACAATAATAGCAAATTAAAACATTTGAAACAGACCTTGACCTTCCAGTCATTTGGCAATAAAATCCTTGCATAATATTATGGTAATAAATTGGCTTGTCATTTCATGTTGACTTGAACCCTTGTTTGTGAATGTGTCTTGCTTGCTTTGTCTCTGTTATATTTAATACATATATTCCTACAACACTTTCACTGCATCCAACATGTTTTTGGCTGTATTATTACCTTTTCCACATTTAAATTTCTCTCTTTTTTCCCCCCCACCAACCATTCAGCTCGACTTTTAAACAAAACATGGTCAATCATAACACCCACTCACACAAACCTGCAGGAGGGGTGAAGAAAGTGACTGGTGTTGGAGGAACAACCTATGAGATTTCAGTATGAACGACTGACAAGAAAGAATCAGGATTCATTCTGCAGTTTTTGCCCTCTGAGCCTAGATCGGAAGGATGTAAAGCTGCTCAACCACACATGCAAAAAAGCATACAAAAGACTACAAACACAAAACGTAAGTGTTTCCCAGTCAAACTTCAACAGTCACTGTGGAGGACGTACACTGAGAACATGGACCAGTGAAGATGAGTCTTCGTTTTGTTTTCTGAATATCAATATGGTACACAAATAACACGGACTTTCATAGTTATTTAAAGAATCATTTGGTACTTCAGTGTATTACCTACCGATTTTTACTGAAAACTGTCCAATGATCAATGGACATTCAGCCTTAGTAGGCGGGACCACATGAGACACACTGCTGTCTCATCCAGAATGACGTCAACAGAAACCACAAACCTCTCAGCAGTCAGCCAATAAGCATTTAAAACATTTACAACATGAATTATTGCAGATTCCAATGCGTTACAAGGGACAGTTCACCTAAAAATGAAAATTCTGTCATTTAACAACCTTGTGTTTTTTCAAACCAGTTTGAAACCACTTTTCCACTGCATGGTACGGCCTGGCTTGGCACGGCACAGCTCGCTTTACTTTCGGTTTGCTTTTCTACTGCAGTTTAGGTACCGCTTCAAAGTGGGTGAGATTAGAGACTGATCATTATAGTTGCGCCGCCTCTACTGCCGTGGATCTGCTCATCGGCTACCAACGAGAAGAATGCCTGCACCTCGTCTACCGACCTAGTGTTGTCAAAATTACCGACCCCGATACTGAAATTTTTTAAGAATGTGATGCTATGAGTGCTGTTGAGCGGATTCGTAAACACCTCTGATTGGCAATTGTGTTCACGCGTTCATCAGATATGTCTGTGATTGGCTACATTGATCAGCGCTTCAAAAACACATTGTAAATAGTCATCAATGACGCTCTTCTCAGAGCGCTTACACAGATACACATAGGAGCGTTTAAAAGCAGGCGTCTATCAGCGGATAGACACCTGCTTTCAAACACTCACGCTTACAAATTCAAACACTTTTGTGTGCTTTCAAACTCTCTCATGCGTTGATCATTGTAGCCAATCACAGACATATCTGATGAGTGCGTGAACACAATGGCTAATCAGAAGTGTTTACAACTCTGCACAACAGCGCTCAAAGCATCACATTTTTAAAATTTCAGTACCGAAGTCACAACGGTCGTTTAAAGCAAGTCGTTTAAAAAAAAGTTGTGCAAACAAATGAAACTACAGTGGCTGTTACTATTTAAATCTAGCAGGTTTAGTGTCTCGTGTTTCAAATCCAGTGACACTAGTAGTGACTATTCTCTCTGACCAATCAGTGATCTGCATAGTATCGGTGCGGCTCGCTTGGAACCTCAACCAAGGTTGTACTATTTAAGTGTTCCGTACCGTGCTGTACCATGCAGTGGAAAAGCGCCGTATTTTCTCTAAAACACAAAAGAAGATATTTTAACAAATGTTCACGCTGCTCTTTTCCAGACAGTAGTGTACATGGACTGCCCAGCTTCAACAAAGACAAAAAAAGCTCCATAAATGGGGTCCATACGACTTATAAAGAAATAAGATAGCTTTTGTGAGGAACAGATTGAAATTTAAGTCGTTATTAACTGCAAATTACGCCATCAGTCACAACTGTCAAATCGCATATGCATATTCAGACTTTGGGCACAAAACACAAGAATTGCATTTGGTGCTGTTGACATATTTAAAACCGTGCACGTGTGCTTATCACAGAATTGTAATTTTTGGGTGAACTATTCCTTTAACTTTTTTTTTTGTTTTTTGTTATTTTATACAGGTACAGATGTATATTATAAGTATTAAATTTGATAAAGAAGATAATATTAAAATGCAGGCATATATGATGTATGATTGTTTGTTTTAGGTGGGAAGGTGTTTGTCAGATTTATATGGCTGCATCAGCCAGATGAAATTCTCAGCCAAAGAAGACTCGTGACAGATAGCACACTCAGCAAGTAAGAGCGAATGTATCTGTAAAGACACAAGTTACTAGAGCACAAAATGTTAAGCGAAAGGTCATTTACATTAAGTACTGAAGATATTGTATGCAAATTGTAACTTTGTGTCAGCGTGTCCACCAATCAAGAGCCATACTCTCTTGAAACATGGTCAGCCAATCACAAGAGAGTTTATTTATTCAGCCAGAGGAGGCCAGTGCAAGTACATGCTGGATGCACCATCGTATAGATGGGGACATTGATTCTGAAATTTCTTTCTTTTATGTTATTTTAAAAAAAAAAAAAAAAACCATTAAAAAAAAATAAAAAAAAAACCTGGACATTGGTTAAAATAAACAACCAGAGTGCAGTCATTATCTCCTCATAGATATATAAGTTTGATTGTATTCGTCTATGTGAGAGAATGAGTGTGAAATTTTAGTTTAACTTACCTGACTGTTGTACAAGAGCACATTCCAACTATCCTTTTGGTTCAGATCAGAGGTCGTTCACGTCTTTTTTCTGGCTTTTGAGGTCTGAGGACCAGCGGCTGGTCAGTGTAAGATATTAAAGCCGCTTATGCAGAGACACATGCAAGGTTTTTTTTAATCATTTGTCATTTCCACCATGGCCTTATGATGCCTTTTTAACTGTTATCAAGGGTATTTCAGTCTGCATATTGGATCTGAGAGATGGCAGTAAGATTGTTGTGTTGAGTTTTGGGGAAGAATGCAGACTCTTTTTAACCCTTCTGTATTCCTTTAATGACTCCGAGTCACATGAGCAACACATTTTCAACAGAACAATAAATGATTCAAGAGTGAACACAAACTACGTTTCCTCATTTTACATTGCAATGTTTTTATATCATTTTGTCATGATGTATAATGCATATCAGTGGCTGGATCAAGTGTAATCGATCAGTTCAGGCATCTGCTTCACTAATAACAAGCACTATCTGCAAATGCATCTCTTGTTCTGGAGAATTCAGCAAGTAACTGGTGGTTTAAGTGCTTTTGGGATTTGGTTAAGTACATGTGGTAATCCTTTAGCAAAAGCCACTGAGGCTGGTACAAATCTTCTACTTCAATACCAAAGTAAAGTAAAGGAAAAATTTCAAACTTTGAGGAGGCCTTGTAGTATACTCTTAATTGAATTGTTCGTGAATAAAATAAAACATTCTTGCCATTCATTTTTGAGTGGTTCTTGTATATGGAGACCCAAACCTGCATAAATTAAAAATAAATAAACGTAATAATAGGAAAATAAATAAAGGAATATATGACTTGATTACATGAATAAAATTTTTCATTAACCTAAGTTTAGTCCTGAATTAATTTTTGTATTATTTTTACCTTTATTTATTATTTTTTAATGTTTTTTTTTTTTTCCTATATCTCCATTCTTATAGAGAGGCGAGTAATAAATAAAATAAAAAAACTGTAAAAGTATTTTTTTTATTTTAAACTTCAAAAATATACAGTTGCGTTTGTATAGTAGAGGTAAGCCATAAAATCAGCAGAGATATTTAACATTTAAAAATATCATTATGCTGGTTAATAATAAAACAATTATTCTTGTACAGTACTTTGCAATCTGGTAAAACTGTTTAGAGGAAAATATATTCATGTACAAAATCTAAATGATATGTTAACAGTCCAGTTAACAGTTAAGTTCTTTATTAATAAAAGATAATAAAGTTAAACAGCTTCATGTTTACTTAAAAGGGGTTAATTGAACCAAAAATTCTCTCATCATTTACTCACCCTCCTGTTGTTCCAAACCTGTATGCCTTTTTTCCTTCTGTTTATCACAAAAATATATTTTGAAGAATGTTGGTAACCAAACAGTTATGATTATCATTGACTTCCACTGTATGAACAAAAATATCTCATGTTTCACAAAAGAAGGTGGGTTTGGAGTGATACAGGGGGTGAATAAATAATGACAGAATTTACATTTTAGGTGAACTATTCTTTTAATAAAAAAGTAAATCCAGAAGAATCAGGTACACATCAGTGGATCATCACAGATACTGGGAAGTTACTGATGCTGATGTGTCCTTGGGTCGCCAATCAACTGAAAAGAAAATGTTTAATAGACATTAAATGAATGTTTAACAAACTAAAAATAAGAGCGCTAACACATACTTCAAAAAAAATCAAGCACTCATTTTATTCAGAGTGAGTGCAAAAAATGGCAAACACACTTAATCAGGGGGCGTAAATGCATGCTGATCTAGCAGCTGGCAGTACCAGGCAACTAGTGTCATCATCTGTCTCTTTATCCTTAAACATGCTAAAACCCCGTCTGCCAGTGCGCTCTAATATTACAGTATTGAAGCTCTCTTATCCCAGCATCCTCTGCCCTGGCATCAGAGCCCAGCCAACACAGACAAACAAAAAGACCTCAGACGCTTGTGAATGTAGACACAGATCAGTCTCATTCACAGACGGTGACTACCAGAGATGGGAACAGACAGTCTGAGGGGTTAGAATGGAAAAGAGAGGGAGGAGGAGGCTTACGTTTTCTTCTCTTTGTCTTTTTTGATGGCAGAGGAGCCTTGAAGAGACTGTAGGGTTTCAGCAGCCACTTTCCTCCTGTTGAAGGTGTTCATCTCCTCTTCTAAATCTCTACGCTTCTCCTCCAGGTTCCTTTTCTCCTCCTGATGTGTACGTTTCAGCATCTCAAATCTTTCATGCAGCTGGGAATACACAACAAGAGTCCATCTAATGATATTTTTATTTTATTTTATTTTTGCAATGAAGTAAATTATTTATTATGAGTGTATCATATAATTAATTCTATTCATCTTTAATCAATTAACAACCCTAATTTATACTGCTGAGAGACAAAAATAATGATTTTATTCAACAATTTGAACCTTTATCATACGTAGTGAACTCAGTGCAGGCTTCCGTGTTTACGTCCGAATGCCGACTCAGTATTGGCCGAAGCTGAACACGTGAGCACCACGACACATGCATGTGATGCTGACGCATGAGCCGGCCAATAATGAGTCAGCGTTCTGACGTAAACAAGGCAGCCTGCACTACGTATGACAACGGTTCAAATTGTTGAATAAAGTCGTTATTTTTGTTTTGTTTTTGCGCACAAAAAGTATTCTCGTCGCTTCATAACATTACGGTTGAACCACTTTAGTCACATTGTATATTTTAACCATGTTTTTACTCCTTTTCTGGACCTCAAAAGGTGCAATGATGTTGCTGCCTATGTGTGGTTCAGATACCCATCATTTCATCAAAAATATCTTAATTTGTGTTCTGAAGATGAACGAAGGTCTTACATGTGTGGAACGTCATGAGGGTGAGTACTTAATGACGCAAATTTCATTTTTGGGTGAACTAACCTTTTAATAAGTATTTAATACATTAGCTCGATTTCTGCCCGAGTCTCATCAGATTCTTTTCCACAGGCTGTAGACGTGAAGACAACACCGCGAAATCAAGGTGTCATCAAGCAACGCCTTTGTTTTGAATAGGCGACCTCTAGCGGTGTAAACTACATAGTGTGCCTTTAAAACAGTGGTTCTTACCTCTCTCTCCTTTTCTTTTAGCTCTGCTTCTGTCTCCTTCACTTTGTTGACAAACATCTGTCTCATCTGCTCCTCCTTGAGTTGTAGCTCGCCGATAAATTCTCTCCTCTTGGCCACGTATGTCTCCTGCAGACTGTATGTGAGGACACTTTCATTTGATGCCTAACTACACAACTGTGAACTATGTAATGTTTCCATTATCATATGATAAATTTAAAATCAATTTGCTGATTTTTTTATTTATTTATTTTTTTACATGATCTTATTGAGAATAAGTAGCAGCATTATGTAAGATTAAAACTAACTAGTACAAGTTAGCACTTAGTTGTAGAAGTGTCTTGGATGAGATCTTGCAGTACCTGAAGGGTTCACTGTCAGGGTCAGTGTCTTTGAAGCCCATCTCCTCCAGTTTGCAGCGGCGGTACAGCTCATAGTGTCTGGCATGAGTCTGTTCCCTCAGGTCCAGCATGTTGACACGGATTAACATCTCTCTCAGCTTTACAAAGTCACAGTGACTCTCATTCTCCACTGAGGACAAAGCCCAGACAACATAACTACATTAGAGTCACCATGAAATCAAAACTGACAATTCTGAAAATAATGCAGTATTTATTATTAATGATTTATCATTATTTAAAAAAAAATATTGTGCCTTGTAAAAATCAAGTCTTGCCCCATTTCTTGTTCAAAAAGCCGTTTCACTCAGATATATATCACAATAGGGAGGAAATGATTATCACAACTACCGTTTCATGCCGACTTTAATGCTCTGTGTAGTTCTTATGATGTCTTCAGCAGTCAAGACACAGTTTGCTTGTTTTGCATTAATCTTGACAAACAATTTTTAAGATAAACTAATTTTTGTTCCGCTAAAGCCTTAATTGATCAGTTACTGTGAGTTGTTTATTAGTGATGCAGATGACTGCTGCGCTGACGGACAGAACGAGCAGTGCTCCTTCCTCGTGCGCGCGATCTCTCTCTGTCTTCAAAGTAAGCACTGTCTTTGCTCTCTCTCTAAGTCGCACATAATAATGTAGATCAACTGACACGATGCTAAAAGTTCGGAAGACCAAATCCATGTTTCACGAGGCGCATTCGGAGAATGTTTTTCCTGAATAACCGCTGGGCGTGAATTAAAAAAAAAAAAAAAAAAAAAATGTCACCTCATCTTCTCTGACAGCCGGGACGTGCACATGCATGCAGCTGACATAAACCACACTTTCAGTAAACAAAAAGAAAATCCTATATAGTGAAGTGTTTTCTGTGTTGACAAATCTTTTGCGATGTCCTAATAACAGTCGCGATTCGCGACCTAATGACTCATTTGAACAATGATTCATTTTAATGAATCATGAAAACAACTGATCTGCCCACACGGTCTAACGAATCATTTACTCGAACAACTAGCCTTAATAATCCACAGTATTTTCAGGTTATTTAAATGACAATGTGTAGTAAATTAGGCCTAGTTATAAAATCAGTTAGTTGAGGTGAAACCAAAACAAAGCAAGTTGTTGTTAGCTAGGTGCATTCAATTGTATATGGTAGAAAATTATATTATTAGTTAATGTAACTTTTTAATGCTACTTTTTTTTTATTACTGATTATTAATTATTATTATTATACATACCAAAATAATAAAGAAGCATATTCTCTTAACAAAGCTATGAAATCACAGATTTTTTTGCAAAGAGGGCAAGAAAGAGTTACAGTGAGAGTGAAAGGTACTTTATTGTCAGTATTGGGCTCGCAGATCACGTGGGTAGGGCACAAAACCATTTTTGACCCAGGAAAAACCCTGTATACTTAATGCTGATGTTTGAAATGGTCATATTTATGATATGTAAATTGATATCGGTCTGTACAATTAGTTTGTATGCATTACAGTATGTGCACTGTCAAAGAAAAAGCTGCATTTATTTGATGAAAAATACAGTAAAACAGTAATACTGTGAAACATTACTATAATTAAAAAATAAATAAATAATAATATATTTAAAAAAAATAATAATTTATTCCTGTGATGGCAAAGCTGAATTTTCAGCATCATTGCTCTAGTCTCCAGTGTCACATGATCCTTCAGAAATCATTCTAATATGCTAATTTACTACTTAAAGGGATAGTTCACCCAAAAATGAAAGTTATCCCATGATTTACTGACCCTCAAGCCATCCTAGGTGTATATGACTATTCTTCTTTCAGACGAACACAATCGGAGGTTGTGTTCATATACAAGGCTCCTACAATATAACGGCAGTGAACAGGTGGCCTGTTTTGAAGCCCCCCCAAAAATGCATCCATCCATCATAAATATAATACATACGACTTCAGGGGGTTAATAAAGGCCTTCTGAAGTGAAGCGAAGGGTTTTTGTGAAAAAAATATATCCATATTAAAAACTTTATAAATGAAAATAACTAGCTTCCACCAGACGACTGTACCCATACTGCGCAAGTCGACTTGCGCCAAATGAGTAATCCCTGAAGCTATGTATGACAGATGTAGGAGTAACGTAAGCTTAGATGCCTCTCGCGGTTTAAACAAATATGGCTGTGCATCAAATTTTCACTCTTCCACTGCAAATCGATATTTACGGCCGTCTGCCTGAAGCTAGTTATTATAGTTAATAAAGTTTTAAATATGAATATATTTTATACAAAAACCCATCGCTTTGCTTCAGATGGATTATATTTATGATGGATGGATGCATTTTTGGGGGGTTCTAAACAAATAAGAATATAAAGAAAATATATCATTGCCCAAATTGTCAATTTTTTTTCTAACCTAAACTAAGACAATGATAATATTTTCATCTGCTAGCAGCAGTACCTACCCTGTACCACTCCCCATGGATACTGTCTGGCTCGCACCATTTTATTCCCAATTTTAACCTCTTCACTGCTTCCAATCACAGCAAAGGGCAAATGTGCCTGCAACACAAGTGACAGGCTCAACACTGAAGGTGCCTCTAGGAACATAGTGTGTATCTGTTCTGATCAACAGCAAAATTGTTAGAAAACATCTAAATAAAAGCCATTTAATCTGACAATTAATATTTAATAATATATATTTTTGCTAAGCTTTTCTTACATTCATAGAAGAGTTTATTTCAGCCACAGCTTCATCGTCTGTTGGGAACTGGTAGATCTGAACACCATTGCTGACCAGTTCACTCATAATCTTGATCTTAAATTTTTGAAGCTCGCTTTTGGAAATAGTGTCTGCCTTTGCAATGATGGGAATAATGTTTACCTGGTTGGAAAGGAAAAATATGGATATACATGAATAATATAATTCTAGAATAAATATATTTACAAACACTTTGTGAACACAATACCTTGCTGTCCAGTTTCTTCATGGTAACTAAGTCCAGAGATTTCAATGAGTGTCCAGTGGGAGCAATAAAGTAGAGGCAGATATGGATGCGTGAATCATGATAGTTGTAAAGGGAACGTTTAATTTTAAGCTCTTCTTCAAGGAAGTTTTCAAACTGGGCATCAATGTAGTCTACAATAGGTTTATAGCTGCAGAGAAACAGGAAAAGGTGTAAGACTTTGATTTGGTCCTGACATTTCATTATCAATGTCATTGGACCATTCATATATTTAACATAAGTCTCAAGCACTAACCTTTCTTCTTTATTAACCTGGTCGCCAAATCCCACAGTGTCTACAATGGTCAACTGCAAATCCACATTGCTTTCCTGTAGGTTGTACGTTCTGGGTCGTAAATGCACCTCGTCCTGGAAGTGGTTGACCTCTTCATTTTCGAACGATGTGTTAAAAAGTGTGCTCATTAAAGTAGATTTGCCGATCCCAGTTTCACCTGTAGAAACGAAGCAATATTTTGCAATCTCTTGCTTCAATCTAAATTCCAGCTCTTCAGGATTTTAAAAGCACTTCTTCCTCACCTACGCAGAGAATGTTGAAGCTGAATCCTTGGCTCACTGATTTGCTAACCAGCTGATCAGGTAGACTGTCAAAACCGACATGACCGTTGAGAGAGAGAGTCCTCATCTCCTCACTCTGAGAAATTACAACATTAAGAAAGTCTGACATGGCATTTCAGGAAAACATTTATAGTGTCAAGATGAATAATAGCCACAAGGGTATTTGTAAAAATGACATTATAGTGGATGTAATCTAGCGAAAATAACATCTAACAAAATGCTTATTGTTGTTTTCAATATTAATAGTGGTTTTAATGATCAATTAAAACTATAAACTGAAGTATTGAAGTTTACTACAGTAAATGTAATAATACATTTGCATATAGCTGGGCTATGTAAGACTTTTTTAGGAGAAATAATACTTTTATTCAGCAAGGATGCATTAAATTGATCAAAAATGACAGTTAAGACACTTGTGTTACAGAAAATTTCTATTTCATATAAATGCTGTTCTTTTGAATTTTCTACTCATCAAATAATCCTGAAAAAAATTGCACAAAAATATTAAGCAGCACAACTGTTTTCAGCATATTAAAATGCTTTCTGGAGGGTCATATGACACTGAAGACTGGAGTAATGATGCTGAAAATTCAGCTTTGCCATCACAATAAATTACATTTTAAAATATATTAAATTAGAAAACAATTATATTAAATTATAATAATATTTCACAATATTATCAGTGTTTCATCATAAATATACCAAAAACTGTCCCAACTTTTGCATACTTGACCCTAATATGTTTATTATATGGAGATACTGATCAAAGCGGAGAAGCTGACCCATATCATTTTGTAACTGAGCATATTGGCATGCATGGACCCGGGTTTGAGTCTCGATCACAGAGAAAAGCAGCATGCTGAGGTATTCAGAGCTCCTCACTCTGTACAAACACAAGGAAGTGTTTCACACAGCCCTCATCTGTTCCACTGCCCCAGTATTCTTAACACACACTGGGGCACAAAGGGCTCTTTATGCAGCCTGTGTTTCTCAGTAACTGAAGGTTTCCACTGCCATTGCTCTGAGAAACATCTTTTAAGTGCTGGGTTAAAAGCATAAATGAACAGTAGTAGGATGATACTCTTGCACAAATGTAAACATACTACAAACTTCATTAGGAAAAGAAGGACATTGGGATACATGTTGACTGAAGTGGCAACCAGAAGACACAGCAAAGCTGATCTGCTTACAAGAACTAATCAGCTTGAAATGACTTTGACAATGGATTAAGACCCTAATGTTAAACCATAAATATAAACTACAAGCATATGTATGTAAAAAAAAGTTTAGTAATGGTAGCCTATCTACAGAATGTCATGCAATGTGAATAATCACAAAGTATGACTTTAAGTAGGATCAAACTAAGTATCCTATTTATTTCCATTACAACAAACATCTTAACACATACTGCATATAACATCTTGCACATATTAGCACATATAGTTTTATTTATTAAACATATCAAATTATGAAATATGAACAAAGTTAAAGCATCTTGACCAACTAATCCAGTCGTCATACCTCTCGATATACACACTACAACTTTATCAACAATAAATATGCATGTTAAACTTTGAATAATGATGTACTGTAAATATAAGAGGTAAATAACTTACAGGATATATGTTTACATCTGTGGCAGCCATGCAGATAGTACTGACACTGACAGTATGCTTTCATATATTGAGCTAACTCTCTCCCTCTCTCTCCCTCCCTCCCTCCCTCCCTCTTCCCAATATGGCCACTTGATGGAAACACCCCCTGGCAGATTAAAATGCTGTCCGTGTTGTCCCACGTTCACTCCTCCTACTGTACTTACAAACGCACTTGTTTCAGAAAAGACTTGTTTATTTGCTTTGAGTGTCTCTCTCAAGTGTCAAATCAAGTCTCAGACAGTGCTGGGCAAGATACTCCGCAGATATAGCCAGCTAATCTAACAGGAAGCAAATAAAATGAAAATAAATCTCATTAAACAATTATCGTCTGTATACACTATAGTGTAATGTTGTGTCTACAGTTAACCGTCTAAAGTAGGCGCAATTTGGAGTTATATACAAATGTGTCCAGTAGGTGTCGCCCTTTATCCGTTTTATTTATACACCTTACCTACAATCACACACCCGAAGACATGGACACTGAGGAAACGGTTTAAAATGATCAAATTTCAAAGATAACAAAATATCAGATCAAGTTAGACCTTAAAAAAATAGACTTATTCTTAGAATTTATGACAAATGTATGCGAATATTTTAGAGGATTAAGTGAGTTTCCCTCAAGTTTACACAGGTGTAATTTATCAGATTAACTATCAACATGTTCCACAAGCTTTCGGAGCCACGAAATTTAACAGTAGACTATATTATTTTATAAATTACATTAATTTGATGTATCTAATTCAGTGACATTCATAAGAGTGACTTTAAGTGCCCGAATACGGTTGGACTGCACCACAAGCAGCTGGTGGTAAGTGAACTAAACTGTTCATTTATATTGAGAAAAACAGTAAGAAATTACACAGCTCTAAAAATGACCCATTGCTTTATAATACTCTTTATTTAGGTAATCTACACAGTACAATTTCTCCATTCACTGTAAAATAAGAAACATTTTTAAAATATTCATCTTGAAAATCTTACACCTATCTCATTCACTGTAAACAAATTATTGTACGAATCAGAGCAACTTGTTCATTTCAAGAGTAGACTACTGAGTCACACCTGTCACCTCAGAATATTCCCGCTTTGTTCCAAATATGCAGACGCCTTGAATTATCGATTATGGAATCAGGAAATAAACAGTGGTATGCTATGTTTATGTATTTTTGGAAAACGTTGCATTTCACTTAGTATATAATTAATAAAGTCAGCTACCTCATAAAGATGATAAAAAAAAAAAAAGAACAAATGTGCTTGTGCTGTAATTTCCTTTCTAAAGATTCTCATGGCTTCAATGCTATGATTCTCCTGAACAAACCAGCAGTTCTTGAGCAGTTTCATGTTAAATCAGCTATGAATTAAGTTCATTTATACAAGATCCATAAGAATCACATTTCTGAAATGGAATAGGAATGATCTGAGCACCTATCTGGCCATCACTGATGGGGGCAGAGCCCACTTAAAAAAATTTAGTCCTGGGCCCTGTCCACGTCAGTGTCGCTGATGACCCTGATCTAACCACAAAATAATATTCAACACATTACAAAAACCAAAAATTGTTCCCAATCCATTATCTTTCACCAAGAAGCATGATGAATAATACTGAAAACCTTCAGAGAATCTTGAACACGGAATGTTGTGCTTTTGTCAAGAAAACAAAGAGTGGTTACCGATATAACTACCACCATATTCACGGAAATGTATGTGCTCTTAGTTTGATTAATTACTGCCAACACTACATTCATGAACTGAACAAATGTGGCACATAAACAGTCTCACAACTACAAATATCAGAGCGCTAAACACACAGCTAATTGTGAGCTGTTACACTCTCTTATTACATTACATATTGAACATTAAACATATTTAAATACTTCAACACATGAAGACTTAATTAAATGGAAAGTTCACAAAGATTAACATCATTAAATCGGAAAAATATATAACATAGCCAAAAGTACATGGACACCCTAACACAATACGCAATTTTTTTAACTCCTAATTTCAAAATTATAAGCATTAACTGATCCATTTGCTGATATTTGACATTTCACTCTACTAAGAAGGCTTTCTACGAGTGTGTTAGGTCCAATGATGGGACTGGGCTCACAGTTGGTGTTACAATTCATCCTAAAGGATGAGGATTTGTGCAGGCCAGTCAGCTTATTTAAAAAAAAAAAAAAGGTGGTAAATTCTGATTCTCTAGAATGTCACTGTATGCAGTTGCATTAAGATTTGGCCTCAGAAATTACTGAAATAACCAAACCTGTCCATTCAAAGGAGTTGTCCACAAACTTTTTGCCATGTAGTATAGATGGTAAATAGGAACAGGATTTACAGAAAGGCAATGTAGTACTTTTTTTGTGGAAAAAGATACAGAAAATGAGACTGACTAGTACATTAGCATTCTATTAGTTATTCTAGAAGGTCTCATGTAGACTGTTGTGTGGGAGGACTTTAACAAATGTAACAAAATATGGCACATGAAAAGTTTGAGGTTAAACTGAGGCCTTTCATTAAACAAAAAAACAAAACAAAAAACAACAGCTGAGGTTTGACAAGATTGTATAGAAAAACAATGCGTTTCCTTGAACTGCTAGAGGAGTGGACTTTGGAACAGTCAATGAGAACACGTTGAACTTTAACCTCACACTATTTTAACTTACAAAATGTTTGTTCATGCACTGTCGGCAGGCAGAAGAAATCATATGAACATACACACTATTCTTGTATTACACATTAATAGTGAAACTCAAATACTGAGGATAGTAAAATAGATAAAACTCTTCTTAAAACTTAAAACTCATGCTGTAGTTTATTGGTTTATTAAACCTGGGTCTAAGGAAATTTGCAGCATAGGTTTGTATTTGGCAACGTTTTAAACGGATTGCACTATTGTCATAAAGAGGTTCCATGACTTTTCTTGAAACTGAAATGAAATTTGGCAGTACTGTGTAAACTGCAACCATGAAGATATAAACACGAAATACTGACAACAATGCAATACAGAGAAAGAAAAAAAAAAAAAAAACCCCAAAAGAAACGAGGTCAACACCAGCAATCTTTGATCCTTACTGAAAATGACATTGAGTGGCACATGGAATAATCTGGCAGCAAACAAAATTACTTCAGAAATTAAAAAATACTAAATGTATATACAGTAGTGAGCACCGTCATACACATGTCAGACAAAAGACTGGCACAAATCGGCAACAACAATAAGGATTTAACTTAAAAACAATCAAAAACAGTCAAATGTCAAAATATCTTACAAAATGACTGAGTTGGGATGTCCTAGAAGTCTGGGTGAACTTTGGCACACAAAAAGATGTTTTAGATGGTATGTGAAACCATTACAGTAGAGAGGAGATTCACCAACGTTTGTCTTTACAGTCCTTTGTTGAAGTAGACCTTCTCTACTCCAGGATGACTGGCTCGAATCTTCTCCTGCAGCTCTGGTTCCAAGCGGCTTACTGCCATAGAGCTGAATGCGTTTAATTAGAAACAAATTGGAATTATGAAGTGCAAGAATGATTTACAAAGCCAAACGAATCATTCTGAAAGGATTCCAAAAACGCATTTTAGTTCCAAACAGTTTTGAGAAAGTTCTCACCTCTTTTGTGGGAATAACGCACAACACAACGGGGTTGCAAACACAAGGCTAAGAAGAAGAAAGAAAATAGAAAAGAATGGGTCACAAATTCTTGAATGCCTTTTAGAAAATAACAGTTTATTAGACCATCAATCTATCTTTGGCAACTCACCAAAACCCAACCAAGCCAACTTGAATGGGTGCACTCATCCATGGAAACCTCTGAAAAAATAAAGGAAAAAAAAAAAAAAAATCAACCTGGCAACAAAGTCCATGATTCGATGGGGCCATTGTAAGGGCTAAAGCATTCAAGCAGATTGGACACTGTAGTCGGGTATGTGTGTGCTCGGTGAAGGCTGAACAACTTTCATTAAACATTTTGTTTACATGACTGAAAATCTTATAATGCAATTTTGAAATTACCTTGAGGAAGGCCTTCTTTTCCAAAGAGTTCATTAAAAATGGAGGGATGGCTACAGGAAGAAGAAATTAGTTAAATTACTTGCTCGCAATTAGCGTCTCATAACCAGAAACAAAGCAACCTCAGCATCCAATTTCAAGCTCTTGCCTGATCACAACCCTTCTTTTTCCAGTGATATTCCTCTGACCTTTTCTCGTTTGTAATGTCTTTCAGCCATTTGTCTTTCTACAGTCTTTCTTCAAATCTACTTCTTGCTCACTCTATCTTTTCCCCCATCATGAGTGTATACGCCCCCTACTGCTGATTGGCTACAAGTGTGTTTTGGTTAGGGCTGTGCAATTAATTGTAAATGATTTTAGATTTAAATTTTGGCTTCCAATGATTATGAAAACAAGATAATCGAGGTAAATCGATTATTGTGGCGCAGCCGCATTCCATCCAGCGCAACTTCCTTTCCTTCACAGCAGTGCATTTTCATTCCTCCCTTCAAAAGCCAAAACTTAACCTCCAAATCAGCCAAATAAGTGAGTGTTGTAATATGCAGTCTACTGTTGCTAAATTGCGGGACGTGTTTAATAACAGTGTTATTAAAAGCGCATAAAGCTTTTTTTGTGCGCACTCTGAGTCTGAGCCAAACATGGATAAGCAAATGGGCTTCACGCCTAAACGCGTACAAACAAAAATGTCAAAATGCATTTTTGGAAAGTATTCACATAAACACAGTTAATGTCTTAAGTTAACGTACACAGTTGAGAAAGAAAACGCGTATGTAACCGTATATTGGATCTGTGCATTAGCTCTTCAAGTGACAGCAGCCTAATAAACCTGCTGCAGTAGCTTTAATAAGTATTAATCTCCTCCTATAGAATTAATCTATATTTAATATGTATAGTAAGACTGTTATTTTACATTTGAGTCTTCTTTATTGTTGTTGTTGTTGTAGGCTCTTATCTGAATACCACTGTTAATACATCTTCCTGAAAAACAGTGTTTATTTAATTTGTATTTTTGTTCTGTTGTATTCATTTGTCTGTTTTGTTTGTAATTAGTTTCTTTGTTCTTATTGTATTGCTCACTGTACTTGTCTTATGTAATTATTATATATATAATTATTATAAAATATAATTATTTCCTTACATTAGTTAAAATGATCTTTTTCTAACCTAGTATTTATTTTTGCTAAAGTATCGATAATTGTGAAATTTCAGTGATATTTAAAATTACTCAAATCGTGAAAAAAGACTTCATATCGTACACCAATAATTGTGATTTCAGTATTGACCAAAAATAATCGTGATCATGATTTTTGCCATAATCGAGCAGCCCTAGTTTTGGTCCAATACACTTTCAATCCAGAAATTAACTACACTTCGAACTCAATACTTTTAGAGTAAACAAACCCATTCCCGGAGAGGCCATGAGGATTCTGGAAACCACCACTTGTGTGATGGCCTGTTGAGCTGCCTTTGAAGATTCTCCTAATCGATTGTCATTCTCATCTGTTATTGGAATGCCATGTTTGAGTTCCCTGAAACACAAAATTAAAGACATACTCCATATGACATACTCACCTCATGTCTATTATAAATGAACAGCAACACACAATATACATTACTGTTCAAAAGTTTGGGATCAGTAGAAATAATACCCCACAGATCATTTATTATACCATGTTGTAAATGGCCATTTTTTAAGGGGAAGGAACCCTGTCTTTAAATGCAAATGAGCTGCTGTTCCCCACTGTCAGGTGGTGCGTTCTGTGAGTATTAAACCAAGTTCTCTTTCACGTAATAAAATTGACTTATTCCTTGTCAGGGGTAAAATATTGTAATTTCTTTCTTACTTTACAATCTAATGGTTACTTTTCTTAAATGAGACCACCTCGATGACGTATGCAGCCTTCAAATGCGATCTCCGGAGGACGCATGCCTGAATTGAGACGCAGCTTAAGTTATGATAAACATGGCGGACTGTGTACGACTCATACAGGGTGGGGTCAATGCTAATAGGGCAGAGTCTGTCAGCAGTTGTGGATGGGGCTAATCATGTGTGACATCACAAAAGCTACAGTCTGTAAACAGCTTGTTCTGAGACACTGCTTATGAATTATGGGGATTTCAAAAATTTGTGAGTGGATTGAACGGATTGGATAAAGTGGGTGGGTTTACATCATTATAGGGTGGTTGTGTACACACACTGCTGACACACAATTGTATTTAAAAATCATGTAAAAGTGAATTTTGCATAATAGGTCCCCTTTTAAATTGAATTGAATTTATAAAGAATCCTGAAAAAAAAAAAAAAAAGTATCATGGTTTCCACAAAAATATTAAGCAGCACAACTGTTTTTAACATAGATAGTAACAAGAAATGTTTCTTAAGCACCAAATCAGCATATTAGAATGATGATAAACTGGAGTAATGATGCTGAAAATTCAGCTTTGCCATCACAGGAATAAATTACATTTTAAAATATATAAAAATAGAAGACAATATTTAACAATATTACTGTTTTTATTGTATTTTTGATCAAATCAATGCAGCCTTGGTGAGCATAAGAAACTCTTTTCAAAAACATTTTAAAAAACTCCAAACTTTTGAACAGTAGTGTATAATGCAGTATATGCACTGAGAATCTTTTTGTGATCACAATATTCCATGACTACTGAACAACCAATTCAGAGTAAAAGAGGTCAAACCTCTTTATGCAAATGATTTGTTCTAGATAATTATTTACCGTTGTCTCATGAGTGGAATATTGATACAGTTAGCAGCAGCTACAGCAGCGAATGGAACAAAGCGTCCTATGAGTGGAGACACATGCTGAAAGAGAAAATAAAATTTGTTAAATAAACATAAATACTAATTATTACATTAAAACAGTGAGAAAACCAGCAACATGTGAGAAATGCCGGTACGCAAGAAAAACGTTAGGGTAAGCTGCAGATTAAAATATAGAAGTCCCAGTACTGTGTACCAGTGTGTACCAGCCCACTTTGAGCACTGGTGATAACGGAGCATTACCTTTGCTAATGCATTTAGTCCTAAAGCAGTAGCCACGGCCCCCGTGGTGGCTGATACATATGCTGTGCCAAGCTGGCTGCAAGGACATATATTTGGAATTTAGGGATATTGCAAATTAGTTGAAAGAAGAAATAAAGTGCATCTAAAGTCCTCTCACTTTACTGTGATGGGGGCGTCTCCGCTCCTGTTGGTGTAGTTGACTATTGCATTGAAAGACTGATTGATCCACTGCCAAAACAGAACTGCTGGAGTCGTTCTAAAAGTAAGAAAGAGTATAAATATTCAGCATTATATGTGGTGAAATTGTTTATTATCCAGAAAAAAACACTATAGCTACACTGTAGCCACTATAATAATGAATTACACCGCAAAATCCAGCATGATTCACCTGTAGAATGTCATCATGCATCCAGTGATGGTCATGTTCATGGGGACCTGAGCAGACATGCGACCAATCAGGAGCATTTTCTCCCCTGTGTCTGGATGGAATGCTGAGTCAAAAACATACTTCGCCTTCCATAGCTCATCTTCTGTGAGACCCGGTGATACCACCCCTTTTCTTCAGGGATAAGAGAATGGCATATTTGATATCTGGCAAACTCAACATATGTAACAGTGAACGGTATACAAAAGCACATACTGTAAAAGAATGCAGAGTAGAGTCTTACTTGTAATCCTGAATAATCTGACGTGCTTTTTCTAATTGTTCATTCGACAGGAGGATGTTTCTAGGGTCTGTGACAGTGAAAAAATGCTTTGCTCGACCCACAAATGTTCCCTGATCCCAGCGTGGCTCTTTAATGTTTATGGAGGTGGGGAGCTCGGCTGCCATGGTACACTGTGAACATATTACACTGTTAAAACCTTGGAGACACATCACTTATTCTTTTAACACACAACAGTGTGAATGTATTTGATAACAAGTCATTTTTAAATCATTATGCAGGTTAATGATTTGGAATGGTGATGATGAATACACTACTGTTCAAAAGGTTGAGGTTGGGAATTTTTTTTAAATGTTTTTGAAAGAAGTCTCTTAAGCCAGTCATAAGTATCAGTTTACATTCATAATCGGCTTTACAATCATTAAGTGTGTCCCCAGCTTTATACTTACCAAGGATGCATTTGTTTGGTCAAACATGCAGTAAAAACAGTAATATTTACTACTAAATAACTACTTTCAATTTTCAATAGATTTTAAAATCTAATTTATTAATTGTAATTTATTTTTGTGATGCAAAGCTGAATTTTCAGCATCATTACTCCAGTCTTCAGTGTCACATGATCCTTCAGAAATCATTCTAATATGATGATTTGTTGCTTAAGAAACATTTCTTGTTATCAATGTTGAAAACAGTTTTGCTGCTTAATATTTTTATGGAGACTGTGATACTTTATTCTAGTATTCTTTGATGAATAGAAAGTTCAAAAGAACAGCATTTATTTGAAATAGTAATCTTTTAATTTTTAATCAATTTTATGCATTCTTGCTGAATAAAAATATTGTTTTCTTCCAAATAATAATAATTACCATTAAAAAGTCTGGGGTGAATCATGTAAATCTTAAGAGAAATTTAAGTTTTTATTCCCTAAATCAAGAAAACACTGTACTATAATAACATCTAGAGAATCAAAATCCATTTTAGATTTTAGAAAAAAAGAAAAAAGAACTGAATAATGCTTGCACATGACATTCCTCACCCGATTAGGCCACCGCTGAATCAGCATGTAGTTTCTAAAGACACAGCTGATCAGCCAAGCAAAGAAAGGCTTGAACATCAGTCACTCTGAAAATGACATTTGGTGCTGCTAGTCCCCTTCTAAAGAAGCACCTATGTGTATATAGAGCCTTTGTTTCAATAAAAGTATCAGATCAGAAATTTAGTCACAGGGGAGGGGGTTGGTTAATTTAAAAGGGTAGTGCACGCAATTTACTCATTATCATTTATTTTAAACCTGTATGACTTTTTCTGTGGAAGACAAAATAAGATATTAGCCAGAATGTAAATAACTGACAGTAATCCTTCACTTTCATTGCATCATTTTCCACACCATGAAACGGAAGATTACTGAGGCTGTCGACAGACTGCAACACTTTTTTTTTGTTTTCTACAGAATAAAGAACGCTATATGGGTTTTAAATTATACAAGGGTAGTATTCTGGGGTAGAAAACCAATTTCAGTACCCTTCAAGGTTGAATGCCAGATAAAACTTTCAGAAGAAACAGGATTTAACCTGTTATTTGCACGTGCATATTCTAAGAAAAGGCATTCACAGAGGCAGAGTTAAATGACTTAAATAAACCACACGCTTGAAATGTGCAGTGTGGTGAGATTTTATCGACAACACACCAAAGCCGGCTAAAGAGAGGACAATAAATCACGCGTTTCACTTAAATACCGCTGACAGCTACAAAAGTGGGTCCCGTGTCTTTTTAAATCAAATCATGGTTCATGGGTTTCGCACGAGATCACTTCGGTGTGCGCGAGCCTGGTGCTTTGGTTTGCGCTGCTTATCTTTTGTAACGTGTGTTTCACTGGCGAAAGAAAGTCTGACTCATTTGCGCTAATCGGTTCTTTTGAACAGTTCGTTTCAAAAACCGGTTCAAACAAACAATTCTGTGATTCAGCGATACGTCACTGACATCCCACACGCCCAAGCAATTTAGAGATTTAAACTCAATTTCATATGCGAACTGACAAAACTATTCATTTAAATTTCAAACACATTTTATTAACGTTTTATTTGTAATATATTTGCTATTTGTCAATGAAGTAGTTACTTTCTGCCCAAGTCTAAAGGAATGCTCATTCTGTCGTTTACTTCTCACTACAAATTGAAAGAGACGATTCTCGTTGATTCGGACTGATTCAATCTGGTTCGTAAACGAATCGTTCAGTCAATTTCGTGAACAAATAGTTCTGACTGCTGGGGTGCTTCTCAAACGGAAGGCTGCCACGTCATCAAACGTCACTGAAGGCCGTCTCAACCGGAAGGATCCTTGAAAGGCAGCCTTCGTTTCGCACTCTTAGTTCAGGCAGCTGAATTTGAAGGATTCATGGGATGTATCCTTCGCGACCTTCATTACAATTCTCGAAATGAAACTGAAACGACTCGGTATTAAGCTTGTCTTAAGTTATTATGAAATGTAAGACAAAATAATGTTTTCGGATATGAAAGCATAGACGTCATCTTTTGTTTTGGTGTAAATTACTCTAAACTGTAATAACACTAAACTGCCAATAATGTAAGCCACTGGGAGACTGTAGACGGATGTGATTCATTGTATTTCATTAATAGAAAGCCAAATAATAGAAGAATTTGTAATACAAATTATTTTTCCAAAATTAAGTTGCATTAGACTTTTCGTGCCGTGGCGGTGGGGGCGGGAACGTGTGTGACGTAGCTATGCGTCACTGGCGTTTAATGCTGAGGAGGACTCGAGCCTACAAGCCTCTGAAGGACTGAACTAGGAAGGACACAGCCTCGGTAGGATGCAGCCTTCCGTTTAAGAAGCACCCATAGTGGGCACAGGTTCAACCGATTCATTAAAGAAAGATCCGACTCAAAAGAACAATTCATTCACGAATCGGACATCGCTGCAAAGCAAGACTTCAGATCATTCTTTTTAAACATAAAACATTAGTACACTATGGATTGCAGTGATAAGATACTGACCGATACACGGGCCTCTTGATCCGAAATGAACTTTGAACAGAGACGCAACGTTTATGACACTTTGCCCAAACAACCCATTTCTTGCCCAATAGTGTGCTTTAATGACTATATATTACTCTGTATTATTTCAATAGTCTAGTAATAATATTCATGCACACATCTTATTTAATAGGCTTTATTTGACGTGTTAAAACATTGATGCTCTTTAAAGAGCAAAACAATATGGGATAAATGAAATAATTTAGATGGTGTCTTGTTTTTAAATCAATTGTTAGAATATCATCATTGTAGCCCACTGGCAAAGAATGGTTCAAAACCAGTCAGTACCGGTTGGGTGGCTTCCATTGGGGTTTTCAATATGTCATAAATCCAAATATAAATTATAATATGTGTAAATATGATGATAAAAATATTGGAGGGATGCTTCATATGATAAAAATCGTAATAAATTCTAGTTTTATCTTTAAAACCATCTGTACAACTCCAGCTGTGCACCTCTATCAACCTCTGGACGCCACATCACAAATCCACTTACTGGCAGCATAAGGTTTTACATTCTAATGCAGCCAGCAGCAAAAAAAGAAAGAAGAAAAATATATCTTGAAAATGACATCCATGAAAAAAAGGTAACGAAAGGTCCTGTTACTTACAGTGCAAAGCCCACCGTCAGACAAAATCACAGCACTCCGCAGCAGATATCAGTCTCGCGCACTGAGGCTAATTTGGTATTTATGAATGTGAAGTACGCTGCAGTAAAAGTCACCCCTTGTGCCCAACCAACCAGAGGCGCTGCTGATATTTCAAAATAAAAGTTTCCAATATTGTGGGAAATAATTGTAATATGAGAATGTTAGATTAATGTCGCAACGAAAAGACTTTTGCTATGAAATCAAATGATTGGAAATGTTTTGATTGTGAAATTCAATGTTCTTCAAACACGCCTGATCAGGTCTAAGAAGTCTTGGGTAAGTCAGTTTTTTTATGACATTAGTCTGTAATTAATAATTAATTAGTAGTTTAATCTTTTGTATGAATGTTGTATTCACCAAATAAATAAAAAAGCACCACCGTCTGTCATTTCTGAACTTTTATGTAATGTCTATGTAATACAGAGGGATGGCAATTAACACTTCAGCCTAGTATTTCTTTATTAATTCATTCTCTGAAGAACCAAACGAATATGTTAATTACTTGCAAAAGAAAATTTCGAAATGCCAGTAACTTCATTGAGCCATGTAAAATATTTTAGCTAAGTAAAACCCGTCTAATGACTGTATTAAAGAGTACAATTAACAAGAGTTAACAGGTCTATGAAAATAGCTCCGTCTAGCGGATATTTTAAACACCAACCAAGTCATTCCTGTATTGCGTTGTCATGTCCGCATGTCTGGTATGTAAAGTATTAAACTCACAATTTTAAACATGTAAATATTTTTTTAAAGCACAAATAATTGGACATAAGGGTGAAATTTAAATAAGAAATATTTTTAAATAAAATTCAGATATTTTTTCATTTTTATTTTTCAAATTTTAAATTTCAACTTATCCTATTCATTGTGTAAATAGTTCCCTGAGATCTTTTTTTTTTCTTCTGAAAGTCTGCTGTATTATAACCTTCCTTAACTTAAATTACAATACATTTTCATTTTATTATAGTTACACTGCTCAAAACTGTACTGCATAACAGGAATGACCTAACTCAAATTGACAACTAAAATCAATCAGAAACACTGATAACATTTTGCACCATCCTACAACAGAGGACGAACAGAACTTTACTTCTGTTGTCTAAAAAGAAACAAACTTTACATAGATAAATAGCATGAGTCTTTATTGCTGTTCAAATCCCTATTTAATTTGTGCTCTGATTTACAAATCATTAGGAAATAATGCAGTAACATACAAAAGCAAAAACAAACAAAACCACTGCTCTGTAAACTAAGTACAATAACAAATACTGCATTAAAAAAGTGCTTAACGGACAATGAAAAGAGACTAAATCTAAAGTGTCTCATACCCATCTGCAACAAACACGGCAGTAGGCAATCATTTAAAACAGCAATCGGACATTTGCCAGATGACAGCTCATTGTGAACCCGAGGCCATGCAGCATGAAAATGCAGCTATAATAAACAGCACTATTTTAAGCTCATCACAACTTGTACATTATCCAGTCATAAGCATTTAGAGTGTATATTCAAATAATGTTATTCCAAAACACAGCGCTTTAGAAGAATGCACATAAACCCATTAGTCTGATGAAACCCTTACATCCTGATAAAAACAGTTTTTTTGTTTTTTTTAGTACAGAAGAGAGCAAAGTACAGATGAAAGAGTAGTGTTACATTTCATGTGTTTGTTAAGATGACTGCAGTTATCTTATTGCAGTTTTACATATGGCACATGATTTGGTCCAAGGACAGGGGTTAGTGTTGGAAATTTTGAACAGATGAGCATGTCTTCTATGAATAACCATTGTCCACTGGTCAGATAGTGCTGCAATACTGTAATTAAAAAACACTTCCCATTTTACAGAAAATAATCTGGAGTGCGACGAGTGACGTGAGGCTCTCCTCTACGTGGTGCCGGGTCAAACTGTAAACTAAAGGAAATCATTGTTAATAATAATATTTATAACTGTAAAATTACAAAAATGTAACACAGGGTCAGGAAAGAGAAATTATCAATAAAAAGATGCTTTATGTCATATACATACAAGGAGTACTTGAGCGTGTCATCAAGTTCCATGATGGCAGCCTGGTTACCACATCGGTAGCAATAATTAGGTGCGCTGAAGATTGTTACCACATTACGTTCATGACACCAGTTATAACCCTGTGAAAATGTTTTTAAAAAATATATTAGCCAGTAGGTTATCAACAATCAGTTGGTCTACTGATTGGTGAAACTATATATTAATAAAAACTATATTAAAAAACACTAATAAAAATGTCAGAAACATACAACAAAATTACTAAAGGTAAACTTAAGAGTACTTAAAAGTAAAATGAAACTGGAAAATAAGTAATTCAAAATAAAAAATATAATATTATCTCAATGATATTAAAATAATGCTGCTTTGTATAGTTTCAAATCTATGTATATTAAAGGGAGAGTTCACCCAAAAATGAAAATTATGTCATCATTTACTCACCCTCATGTTGTTCCAAACCTGTATGAGTTTCTTTGTTCTGCTGAACACTAAAGATGATATTTTGAAGAATGTTGGCAACCAAACAGTTGCTGGTCACTATTGACTAAAAAAAATGAAAGGCAATGGGGACCAGAAACCGTTTGGTTACCAATGTTCTTCCAAATATCTTCTTTTGTGTTCAACAGAACAAAGAAACTCACACAGGTTTAAAACAACATGAGGGTGACAGAATTTTCATTTTTGGGTTAACTAACCCTTTAACAACTTATCTACATATACATAAACATTGGTAATCAACCTGTCTTTTACCTCCATCACTAACTGGTGAGCTCTTGAGACCAGAGTCAAGCGGTTGGCATGGTTAAATGTTTCTGAGATGTCCTGGCCAAATGTGTACCCAGCCCCCCTGGGGGAAATCCCCCAACCTCCACGGTCATCCGGATCTGACCAGAGCAAATCACACATGGGACCCTGCCAATAAGATTTCATAAGCTTCTGTGAGTAGTATTCGCAGCTGGGACTCTAAATAATTTTGAATATTATAATAACACAATATATCTTTCTGATATTCACAGGTGGAATTTATACCTCATGAGGAACTTCTTGGATCCGGTCCAATGCACGAATGTGATCCAGCGTGTCAATTGAAGGTGACAATCCTCCATGGAGACAGAAAATCTGTGCAGACAGAGCAAACAAGAGTTTGGTTTAAGCTTTATGTGCACTCAAATTACTGTGCAACATCTTTTTGTTTTGCTCTAAATGTCATAAAACAGTTACAATAGATGAAATATTGCTAATCACAAACCAATTTACCTGTGTGTCTACGAGGGCTGTAAGAGGAAGGTAGTCAAAGAGATCTGTGAAATATTTCCAAACATTTGCATTTCCATATTTTCTCAGGCACTCGTCATAAAAGCCATAAACTTGTGTGATTTGTCTGCTTTCGTGATTTCCACGGAGGATGGTGATTCTCTCTCGATATCGAACCTAGGATTTACAATTACAAAAACAAGCCATTAACACAATACAAATTCACATTTGCTTGTATTAGTAACTTCAAATAAATGTTAAAGCCGTTTCTATTCACATACCTTTAAAGACACAAGCAGTGTGACTGTCTCTACTGAATAGTAACCTCTATCCACATAGTCTCCCATGAATAGGTAATTAGTATCTGGTGATTTACCCCCGATCTTAAACAGTTCCATAAGATCGTGAAATTGGCCATGTACATCTCCACATACTGTGACCGGGCAACGAACTTCCTGGACGTTCGACTCTTTGGATAAAATTTCTTTAGCCTGGAATAGATAAAACAGGCAGGTTAGATGACAAGAAATGGTCTCAAATATTAACCTAAAGTGCATTTAATATTTCTAGCAAACTGTGGCAATGTTGATTAATAAATAATGGCATATGCTTAGTAGTTCTTGGAAATAGATTAAGAGAGACTAAATACACTGTAAACAATGTTTGTCTGATAACCTAAAAATGTGCTATCTAAAGTGGTATCTAAATTGATTTGTAATAATATTATTATTGTTGTTATTTTATTTTATATATTAAATAATATATTTTCTGAGGCAAGCTCTCCCTTTGTGCTCCACAGAAGAAGAAAAAAACATGCAGGTTTGGAACAGCGTGTGGGTGAGTAGCCTACATGATGACAGAATTTTCATTTTTAGGTCAACTATTTAAGGGGAAAAAACTGCACATTTTCACTTTTTACTTTGTGAAGGGAAAACTTATAGCAGCAAATTGAAAAAAAAATGGTTTAACAGAATAAGGACATACTGATTAATGCAGGTGGACTAATTTTAGATGCTCCACTTGAAAATAAATGCCATATTGCTAAGCAATTTAAACAAGAATGGCTTTATTTTTAACACGTTAAAAGAACATGACTGACTAAGGCTGGTGAACGTTTACCGTCCCCAGACAAACCCCAAACTCTGCCTGACAACGAAAAACAAAAGTGGGCATAACCTGAAGAGCTCTGGTTGCTAACTGCGCCGCACAGCCGACAACCAATAGTCACATTCATGGCGCACAGACGGCCAATAATAGAATAATTCGGCACCGCCATCTTCGGATAAGCGGCCAGTGGGAAGGGCGCACTGCAACTGTATCTGAGCCGATAACAAATTTAGACAAGTCTGCTGCTGCGCCCACGGGCCGCCTGTCATAACACGTGTTTTAACATACAACGCAATACTGACACAGGTGACGAGGATAGTCACACCGAACTCACCTTCTCGCATAAAATTTTCACTTGATTTTCCGATAGTTGTTTGCACTCGTTCAGTTGCTCGATCCATTGGTCCAGTTCTTTCGTAAATAGCTTCTCGTCCATTCTCGACACTTCCTTAAAGCATTCAAGTAATGTTAAAAATCAGGTAAAACGACTCAGAATGCTTTATATGGGTTTGGCGTCATGCGTCAAAGTAATCAATCCCAGTTGAAAAAAATAAGGCTGTAGAGTCCTTGATTACTTGGAAACGGACTGAAACGCTGTTACTTTTACTCCCTCAAGAATAAAACGATTATTACAGCTACTGCTTAAACGATTAAAACTACAGCCTGGAAGCTCCTTTGATTTCGGTCAGAATCTGGTTATGATGCGCAGCAGCGACGAAGAATCCGCTCATGTAGGTTGACGTCACCTAATCCGCATTCAAAATAACGAATCCTACTACTGCGAAGGCTTGATTCTTAATATTCAGGAGCCAAGCCTGTTCCATTGGTAGTTTACGATGCTGCATCTTTATAACAGAATTAATATTTATAAGTCATTAGTTCGCAATAGGAAGGCTATCAGTGAACGTCAGCCTGACCTTATTAATATTGACCAGACAAGTTTTCTCCATAGTAGCATTTGTCGCAGATCTATTGCTTTGTCTCTTGTGTGTTTAGTGCCGCCAACTGATGTTCAAGGGGAATTACAGTAATTTCAGAACCGCTACATAGATTTTCTGGTGTTAATAATAATAATTGTATTATTATTTATTATGTTCTGTTGTTGCAAAGTGAATGATCTTTTTACATAATAATAATAATAAAGTTTTTTTTTTTATTATTCTCTGTTTCTGGAAAGTGTAGGATCTTTTTAGCTGTGTTTGTGTATGTCTTATGTTAAGAAGCAGTATTCATCATGGTCTTTCTTTATTTAAACTTTGTTATTTATATACTGATTTAATGATATCCTATCATTACATTATAACGTGGTCATGTTCATATGTTTTTATTTTCTCATATGTCCTATAGTTGATTTTTTTTATTTCTGTGAAGGCGAACATAGACTATTCTGACTGGACTTTCTTCCCTATGAGCTCTCATGATAAAGAAACTTTTCATTAAACACAAACCTAGTTTGTTACTTAAATGTTTAGAAATAATCATTTTTAAAAACTCCACACAATACACATCCAATAAGACAGTGTGACATGGCGACAAATTTCTGCACCAAATATATATATATATATAAATGAATAAATATCACAAAAAGGACAAAAGTGGCACCAGTGAGTTCTGGTATTTGCTGAAGAATAGTATTAATTCACACCAGCAGCTGACGCATGCGTATAAGCTATTCATACTATTTTATTATTTTTTTCTAGTGAAAATGGCTGCCTTTCAGGTTTAAACCTCAGCGTTTCAGGGAAAAAAATATCCATCCCTTAAACCAGAATTAGCACGATCGTTAAGGAAAAAAGAATCTTGCGCTTCAAGAATGTGCATATTCCTGCGCGAATAAAATGATGCTTTTGCTTTCAAGAATGGAAGATAGATCTGTTTCATGTTTAACCCATTACATTCCGTGATCCGCGTTCCAGATGAGGTAAAGTACTTTATTTATTGCATTATTTAACGCAAAATTGTATCTATTTTATATTAAATTTCTTTTTATTGACAGTAACTGAAAGAATATTCTATATTAACAACCGAATGGCGCCTGAAAAAAGATACCAAACATGCAGAATGACAGGACAACGATGGACTTGCATAAGAGATATTTTGCGGTCTCTGGCATTTTGTGATAAAACATTGTGTTTGCTTATCCAACTGTACATTATTTCGACATACTTAAAGTGTGACTATTTACATAGTTTGTATGCCTACGACTCTCTCTGCGTTAACTTTCCATAGTTAATTGAACAGGCCTGTTGTTTTCTTTTTGATTGACGTCGTCAATCAATCACTTGCGATGCACGCGGTCGTTGTAAGATGTTTGAAAAGTATAAATTGCAATACTTTTATATTCGGTTTTTATTTTACAATAACATCTTATATACCACTGTTTTTTTCTGACCGAATGTTCTTTTAAAATATATTTTATTTGAACAGAAAATGATGCACCAAGTAGCCAGCAACAGCAACGACTATGGTCTGGGTAGCATTGGGGATGATGGGCAACACCCAGCCAGTCATTTTGAGTTGTGCAGTTCACAGTCCAACAAATTTTACCCCACTGCTCCACCTCCCTCGCTACAACTGCCACTCCCAAACTTGCCCCCCTTGCCACAGAGCATGATCAAGCCCATGTCTTGCCAGATGCAGGACTCCCAGAATGAATTTCACTCCCAAAACGTTCGAATGAGGGGTGCAGATGTTCCAGAGGGCTCTAAGAAAAAGAAGGGCCTTGGGAAGTCCGGACGACGAGGCAGGCCCTCGGGTACCACCAAGTCTGCAGGCTACAGGACAAGTACGGGACGACCGCCTGGGACCACCAGAGCAGCGGGATTTAAAACCAGCCCAGGAAGGCCACTGGGCACCACCAAAGCTGCAGGCTACAAGGTGAGCCCAGGTAGGCCTCCAGGCAGCATCAAAACACTATCAAGGCTTAACAAACTGGACTATGGTGCCTGCAATGGTGCACCATTCCCTTACACCATGATGCAGAAGAGGGCCTTGTGCGAATCCACTGTGAAAGAGAAAGACGCTACCGAGTGAAAACCATTTTTTATTTATTGCAAGGAGGGACTAGGGATGTGGGTGCATGTCCAAAGTCACAGTGAATTGTGTTTGCAATGTCAAACTCTTGCAAGGAACAAAAAGAAAAGAAAAAAAGAAAAGAAGATGGATTTTGATACCTAAGCTTGTGTATGTGCCAGTGTTATCCTTTTGTGTATCTTTTTCCAAAGACCATTAGCATTACCTTTCTCGCTATGACGTATGTTAATCTATTGTACAGATGTGCATGATGGTAGTATTGTGAAATAAATACAGTATTGAACTCATATTAATCTTTTTGGTCCTTAGACTTTGCTCAAGTAAACTGCGATTGTGTTGTTTTACATTTAACTTTACCTTTTACTTAAAGCTTTTGATGTAAAGTTACAGTCTTCATCACACCTGGTTTGTTTCACTCTAGATTTTAGGACATAGCATTTGACTTGAAAAATCTGATCATCAGTAATAATTCTTCTGTTCCCCTGATGTGTATGTGAAAGTGCTCTGTTTGTAATGTCTAACAATATGTTTATCTTTTTTGTTGTTGTTGTTGTTGTTGTTGTATTTATAAAATGTCTGGTGCCCTTTTAAGACAGAAGATGATGTGGATTTTTGATAAAAAATAGTCAAGTCACAGATTTCAGCAATGGCATAACCTTTCGTGCTCTTGTAAATATAACTGTGAGTTTATATCAGCCAGTGTGCTCTGTTGCTGATTAATGATCCCATTTCAAATACCATGTTCCTTTTGTTTTTTTTACCACTGGGCTAAAACAAGTTTTCAAGTCTCAATTTTGTGTAATTGAATACACCTGATCTGATAAAAAATAATAAACAATTATCACTCAAAAAATATAATTTGTGTGGAAGAACTGCTAAAATACATTTCTATACAAAAAAATATGATTTTTAAATACTAATTGAGTTGGTATTAAATTGCTCTTTTATGATGTGACAAGTATTAATATATGACTTAACTGTTTCAACAATAAAATATATGTAGACAAAAAATATTATAAATAATTGATTTGCCTGGGCTGAATAAGAAATTTGTTATAAATATAGTAAGACAAAACAGCACTAAAAATAATGCCATGAGCGTTAATTACAAATAAACACTTTAATGCACACAATTGTATCTGATAAAGAAAAGTTTTTTTACATTCTAGAATTTTTTATATTCTTTTTCAAGTTACTAACATTTTATGGAAACCGCAGGAAAATTATGGGTTCTCTCCTACTGTCTTTGTTCTGGATTTATATCAGTGTCTAAACAAACAGTGTGGAAAAGCTATAATGACCAAATTCTCTGAAAGGTAAAGTTTTTCTTTTCATGCAAATATTTTGTGACTTCTATATCTATTTCATATAGGTAATAGTAAGATAGGCCAAAAAACAAAACAAAAAAACAATTAGTACATTTTATCTCATGACAACAATAGTGGTTGACGCATGTTTGTGGCAAGCCATTTTAAATGTATTCCCTTAATCTAACTGCCATCTGTTTCTATATTAGTAGCACACAGAAGCGTTTTTTAATTACTATTACTAATCCGGTAATGATTAGTAGGGTGTGGTTTTTAATTTGATTTTTTTTTTTTTGCGTTAAATCGTTTTAAAAAAGTCACTTTAGTCAATTCATTGGTATTTAACAAATTTAACTGTCTTTTGCTGCAGTCCATGTTTGCTTTTTGTTTTCCGCAAAAACCTCCAAGTCCACCAACAATAGTAAAAAGTCTGTTTCTGTCAGTTTTACAGCAGCAAAAGGAACATTGTTGTGCTTACTTGCGAAATCCTGTCATTGCCACTGTAACAATGGACAAAACATGATAAAAACTTGCAGCTCGGCAACTGAAAGCTGGCTCATACGCACACTGTCATTCATCTTAAAATCATATGATTCAATTTGCGTCTTCCGATTGGTTCTTCTGTCAACTTAGAGGCTTTTGTTGACAAAGGGAAGTAGCGTCTAGAAGTTTCTGCCGACAAACAGACTGAAGGGCTGACACTGGGATTTAGCGGATTTAAAGCGAAAGTATTTGATGAACATATATGTGCAGAGAGCATTCGCTCAATGTCTTTATCTAATTTTTGACAGAGGTGGTGTTTACCGTCTTTTGCATTAGAACTTTTTTCTTATCTCACTATTTACATGCCATATCAGCCTGGCTAATTTACAGTAATAAAAATCTTACTAACAATAACAAAAATGTTAACAACTGGAACACAGAATAATAACTAATAACAATAAAAACTAGTAAGGTATAAATGTTAAACCCGCTTGCCATAACTGTCTGACATATTACACTTATGCGTGGCATGGCCTAATTTCCAACCACCCACAAAATGCGCAAAGAAAACTTAGAAAATGAAGCATGTACGAGCTTGTGTATTTTAATCGAGGCCAATAAACTGCGTTTTCTCCTCATATGACTTCGTGTGGTCGGCTACCTTGCAAAGCACGAGTCGTCTCTCTAAAATGGAGGAAGTTGCGCCTTTGTTGGCACAAGGAAACAAATGGCGTGAGGGTTAAAAAGCAAATGCTCACTGTTGTATCGTTCAATGCACCCAACAAGCACCGCGTCGACTGTGACAATATGCATGGCTCGTTTTAAACAAAGTTAAACTTGCATTCGCTTGCACATTGTCCATATGCATTTACTCCAAGTGAGAGATGTACCTGGGAAATAGTGAATCGGGTTGGATGTGAATATACCGACTGGGGGTTGGGTGTGCTGTGCCGATTGGTCGCTCGCTCTCACCGGCGCACACACACACACATACATACAACCAGGGGCACTCGGCAAGCGGGGCAAACAATCATGTATTTCAATAGAAATCGTAGCTGCTGAAAAACGTGCTTTCGATGTATTGACGTGGTGCTTCGAGGGAAAGTGACAGGCGCTCAGTTTCATTCTCGTTTATTTATTAATCTCCATTTTTGATGTTGGAGAGAGAAATGAGTGCCGAGGCCGGGCCTACTGGTGCAAATGCTGCTGGGATTTTGCAGATCCGCTTTCACAAATTGACCAAAAGTAACGCTACATGCTCGAATTTGAAGGGCTTTCCGGTGGTTTTGTCGTGACCGAGTCGTGAATGGTAAGAAACCGGCGATTTCTTTCCCGTACCTTTTGTATTTGGTGCGTTTTTAATCTCACCGTCGTGGGTGACTTTACTGCTGTACGACTGTATGGGAACTGTTGATGCACATGATGATAATGTAACATACTTTACCAGCCTTTTCACACTGAAATCGCGGCAGAGGTCATCTTTAAACAGTCCAGTAGGGGCATAATAAAGTGTCTTTGACATAGCGATTTATGTTGAGTTTTTTCAAGCTTTCTTATCTTTGTCTTGATGGATTCTTGACAAGACGGCCTATGAGGGTTGCGGCTTCAACCCGGGTAGCGACCCTGTTACAAAATCCACTTTAAGATGCTAGCTGTGTTTTGGAACATGCTAACTGGTTTCTAGTCGGTGTAAGATGGTCATTAGCAGGTCGACCGGCTACCATGCTCCAAAAACCATCCTGACCACCTTAATCTGGCATCTGGTTTATTGCTGGTCTAAGGTGGTCTTCCACCTCGCTCCAGCTAACAGCTTAAGCTGTAATTGTTTAGCAGGGATACTGGTGTTTTGCAATATTAGTGTTTTTGCTGTTAAAAATGTCATTAATGTGGAATCATTTTGTTTGGTGCTTAATTGTTTTGAAACATTTGGTTTAATGCACAACTCAATAGTGTTCTGTGGCCAGTTGCAACAAACCGCTTAGAAGTTCAGAAAACCCTGAGTTATAATTCTAAGGTTTTTATATTATCTTAAAAACATCTTCTAAAAGCATTTTCCTGTTTATTTTGTTGCAGGATGGAGCCATGACAACATGAATCAGTCCTACAAAGTGGCTGGCAGGGATGGCTCGGAGTGTCATGGCAATCCACAGGAGTCCAAGGCACTTGATAGCCGCATCAGCTCCTGTGGACACCAGAGCACAAAGCGTCAGGGGGACCAGGGGTCTGCCATGCATTTCTTGAACTCTGGCTACAAACTCTCCGCATCGTCGTTCGCGTACAATCAGAGAGAATCCACCTCCAACTACAGCCCGCTGAGGAGACTTCAGGACCTGACCACTATGGTGAACCATGCGGACATGAGTTTGCAGGACAAGGACTTTCATGGGCGAAATAAATTGCTCATGCACAATCCCATTGGCGGCAGTGAATTCGGAATAGGCCTTTACCACACGTCCAATTCACAAGGAAACACTGACAGGACTACTATTCAGGATCTGGACAAAAATGGTTTCTCACCAGTAAGCTCTGATAGCTTGGAACACTTTCCATCCATCCCAAATGGATTTTTGCATTTTGAATCAACACTGTTTGACAGCGGGGACAGCAAGGATAATGACGAGGATGTGGATGGTGGGGGAGAAGCGGTGGCACCGTTTAAAGACACGTCAAAGAAATGCCAGAAGCGAAATCTGGCAAATACAAAGTCTCCGAGCAGCCACAGGCTGGACCTAAATACAAACAAACATGGAAGTTGTAACCTTGTTCCTAAGAATACAGTGAAGTCTGACCCTCCTGCTAGTCCCTCGCATTTGCCTGTCGAGGTCATGATGGAGGATTTTGATAGTATGGATGATTATTCAGACAGTGACTGTGATCTACCCAGCACTGGGAAAAGCGCTTCTATATTCAACTCTGGTCTCTCTAAAAGACCAAGTTCACCTAGTGATTCCCATTCAAATCCTGTAAGATGTTTTTATATTCAACTGATTTGTTGTCTTGATTGTGGTTTTTCCCTAACAGGTGTACAGCAGGTGTTCTAGAGTTTCACTTAAGAACATGCTGTTGTCTAGGAAGGAAAATCCATTTTGTACATATATGTATATATAAAAAGGAATGCACCAAAATGAAAATTCTAGGCCGAAACCAAAAATTCAGGATCGTCACACACAATTTACAGAAAATCTAGGCCGAAAACTGAACCTGAAAATAGTCAATTAATTGATCAAACTTGTTTAATAAACAACACTCAAATAGCTAAAACTGAGTTGTACAAACATTTAAATTGCACATAAGGCAGTTTTCATGTCAACTTTTTAAAGACAGAATTGTTTCTACTCCAGTTTGTTGGTGAAATATAAACTTTTAAATGACAATAAGCTGTAATAACTTGTTTTCATGACAGATTTCATTCAAATATAATGAAGACATCACTAACAGGTTAAGTACAAATAAAATGAATATATATATTTATTTAGCTAAATGCTCTTTAGAGTTATAAATTATTGACACCGAATAGCTTTCTTGAGGTAAATGTA
Organism: Elopichthys bambusa; assembly: GCA_037101425.1. Taxonomy (NCBI): domain Eukaryota; kingdom Metazoa; phylum Chordata; class Actinopteri; order Cypriniformes; family Xenocyprididae; genus Elopichthys; species Elopichthys bambusa. Next base: position 15,697,796 of record CM074447.1, on the reverse strand, counting down.
ACGTTTAGTGACACTGTATAGCTTACAAGCTGTTTTATTGACGTCTTTCCCCGGTTTAAACACTGATTGAGCGATTACATGAGACAGGATTTTCTTTTAGTAAGTTTTAATTTATCTTTCAACATACCTTCTGGTGTTTACCCATGTTTGTTTATTGCTGTAACTAGTAGTAAAGAGGAAGAGGTAGTCAGTTCATATGCGGTTGAAGTGAAGGCACTACAGTGATCTTTCACGCCATATTAAGGAGTGCCAAAATGACACTTATTGTTTAAATTTCATAATAAAATCAATTTTAAAGTTGAGACTTTGCTTCATATTAAAAGTAACAATGCACAAAGCTTTTTGTGATTATTGGATGGCAGGTGGACTACAAATATTCTACTGCCATCAACAAAAAACAGCATAGACTAAAAGATTTGAGAAACCATAACATCACAGATTAAAATCGAGAAAATAATATTGTCAGTTCAGAGCTAGTGTACACGTTTAACTGTCGTAGCTTATCCATGTTGTGTGCACGAAATAGACACTTAACAAAGTCAAAATGTGCCATCGGAGAAGCGCTAATTAGACGTCTGTTTCGGTTACATCATTATCATTTTCGTTAGCCGAAATCTCGGTGCATTCCTAATATATATGCAGTGTATATGTATACATATTCATGCACACATAGTGGGGTCCAAAGGTCTGAAACCACATTAAAAATCTGTGATTAAAAATCATATTTAAAACTTAAAATAAACATTAAATTTAAAGAAATTTTATGACTTTTTTTTTTTTAAAGATTCTTCGAATCAGCTAACCAAATTTGAGATACTGATCATGTGAACTCGTTTATATGTTTTTGCTTCCATTGAAGCACAACATGCTCTTTGGATCATCTTAAATCATGCTGGAGAACATGATCATCAGGTTTTACACAAATGTGTGGGACATCTTGAGTGCTGCTGTTGTTAAAGCAAAATAGTTATTCTATAATAGACCAAAAAAATCAACTGTATGCAATCAGAAAATGCTGAATAGAAACAATTCCACAGGTAGTTTTGGGCCCCACTGTATGTATTGAAAACCTCATTTGCAATTTTTTTTTTTTTAACTGATACTGTGGTCATTTTCAATTGACACAAATGACAGTTGTGCATAAATGACACAACTCGACTTCAGCAACACATTTGCTCCTTGTAGGCTGAGGTATGTTGATTTAAAGTTGGTATTGCCCAGTTGTTTTTAAATTTCAAGTTGTCATAGACAGAAGTCATTTGTATTACCTTCCCCTAAGCTGAACACAGCTGAACCACAAAATTGCATTGAATTGTTGACTAGGAGCTCAACTTCATTTTTTTTTTTTAAAGCAGCGGTGTTAAGTGCTTGTTGGCTTATCTGGCCACAATCTTTGTCACAGTTAAGACAAAGGCTGTATGCACTTGACCTGTATTTATCTGAAATGCTAAGACTAGCGTAAACAAACAATCTAAGCAGTCTTGTCTCATGATTAATGTTTAATGAATGATGATTGAAGTGACAATTGTTTTTTTAATTCTAACCCAAAGTCCAACAGCCCAAAGAAGAAGCAGCTTCCAGGTGTAAAGTACTCTGTTGGAGATGTTGTATGGGCCAAATTCAATCGCAGACCCTGGTGGCCCTGTCATGTAACCACTGACCCACAGATTGAAGTCCACACCAAAATGAAAGGTGATTTCTTTTATGATACACTTTTGTAAAACTATTTGTAGCGGATGTCTAATTTGTTTATATTCTATCATCTCATGTGGCATTGCGATGATGGGACATGTTATTGACATGATATACTTATTGTTTTGCTTACACTTCTGTGATGTTGTTACAGTGTAATTACATAAATACGTACCGAGTAATATTAATTAATTACATGAACTTACTGTAGGGATAAGGTTAAGGTTTAGTTTGTTTTTGGTTGGTTAGGTTTAGTTACTTATAATTATGCATAATTTACTGTTATTACTATAGTAAGTACATATAACCTGTGCATCACCTTGAAATATTACCGCTGAAACCAAAATGTCTTCTAGGTTAAAACATTTCTCTGAACCCATTATTGTCATATTGTCACAGAATGATACAATTTTCTTGCAGATCCTAGTCGTCGACCATGCCGCCTCTATTTTGTCAGGATGTTTGGGGAGATCATAGATCAAGCTTGGGTCCCGGCAAAATCCACTTTTCCTTTTGAAGGAGGTCATCAGTTTGAAAAACTCCCTGTTCTGAGACGGAGAGGAAGACAGAAGGACAAAGATTACAAATACACGGTAAAGTGTTGCATCTTTTTATGCTGTTGGGTCATTCCGTGTCAACTCAACCAGAGATAAGTCAGTTTGCATGCCTGTAACTCAAGAAGTATTAAAGATATCTTAATATCCTTTTAGATTCTGGTTCTTATCAAACTTTTCTTTTGGTATCTTATGGTTCATATGGTTCATATGTCTATATGGTTCAATCCCAGAGATATGGAGATCTTAATGCCAGTTTGATGAGTTTCATGAGTATATTCATCAGTTGTACACATTTTTAGTGGTTGAAAACCAAATGTTGGTTTCTTTGCATACCTTCAAAGGGCATTATTACCAATATATATAATTGTTGTTATATAAAAAGACATTTACAAACAAATTACAAAAAATACAACAAATACTATCAGTGCTTCCCACACATTTTATTACATTTTTATGAAAAAAAAAAAAAAACCTCGATTATAAAGATGATCAAAATTACATAGTTGTTTCTGGATATTGATCTAGGTTTTAGAGGCAGAATTCTGTCATCTGCTGGTTAGAGAAATCTATAGGAAATACATTTTTAGTGTAATTACCATATACATCCAGCAGAGGACCCATTAATTTTTCTGGATGTGGCCAACTGCTCTTATAAATGCAATATGGAACGAAGGGGATCACGCACACACACAAATACACGTGTGCGCACACCAGGTCTTTGTCTGTGAAATATCCACCGTGTCTCTGAGGGTCTCTGCAGCACATGTGGAATTGTCAGTAGGGGCACGGTTCTCGCGTACAATGAACGAGCAGGTACGAAACGTGTAGAGCGAAGGGAGACTTTCCAATAGTTAGGGGCCGTTCACATCGCGTCTTTTGTGCGCTCAAGTTCGACGCGGGACGAACGCGCTCAAATAGAAATCGAAAGCTCTGCCAAGATGGACGAACAGCTGATCATACCTGTACAGGGTGTGTTTTTTATTTTTTATCTCCATAAGTAGTAGTATAATCTAGTATTAGAGCTAATGCAAGGTCTGGAAATCCATTTATCCTTTGCTGAAACTTTTTCGTCTTCATGGAGAACGCGGCTCATGATTGCTTAGCAACGAGCGTTGTTAAAAAGATTAGAAAAGTGGCGCGGCTGGTGTTTTTAGACGCGACGTGTGAACGGCCTCTAAATCGAACGCGGATGGTTTCATTATCTCGGGCGGATAAAAAAGTACAAGGGGATAAAGACAATAAAAGCAAAAATGTGCCACTAAATATACTTGGGCGGCCGTTAATATACCTTGGCAGCCCACCCAGATAAAGTCTATGTGTGGGAAGCACTGACTATAGAGATACACATTAAATAAACTTGTTTTTCAGATATAGTAGGTTTATCTACCATGTATACATTTATTTAACATATTTTGTTGTTTTATTAACATTAATGACAAATATAGGCTATGGTACTTTTAAGACCGAATCCATGGATACTGACGCACATCTTGTTTTCACCCAAATGTTTACGTCTACTTAAGCCATAACGACTGTATTTACGTGAGATACTCCACACGATTTTGACCCATTTTGACATGTGTGCATTTGACCATTCAGGCACAAGGAGAACTGATTTCGCGTTGTCTGAGAGAACTAGGATTGCGGGCAAGAAAGAGAGAGAGAGCGCTTCTGGTCTGTCATTCAGCGCGATTCTGTCTGTCCTGCCTTCACTAATCGATAGCGAATTGTGAATGAAAGCATGCAGTTCGCAATGTGTGGGTTTTCATCATTAATTTTGAAGTATTTCCACACCTCTGAGGCTGACATTGTTTCTGCTGCTGCCGCCGGTGTCTCTGTGCACGGAAAAGTCTGTCAGTTATGTCACGTGAGGTATCGGTCTTTGGTATCTGGGGTATTTTTACGAGTACGAGTACAAGTGTGCATCCCTATTTGCAGTTGTGTTGATAGAAAAAAAAAAAAAAGATCCATTAGATCCACAACAATATTTGTTGTTCAGATATTTATCTTTAAAATATAAATGTATCAGCTGTATGCAAAGAAACCCACATTTGGTATACAATTTACTAATTTACTCATGTAACTGCATTAAGATCTCCATATCTCTGGGATTGGGGCCTTTAAAATGAAGATACCAAAAGAAATGCTTGTTAAAAACCAAAATATAAAAGGATATTAATATATCAATAATTTTTTTCCACAGGCATGTAAACTTTGTGCAAAAAACACAAGAAGTGCCTTTTCCCATTTTTGAACTGTCATCGTTGTCATATAATGCAACAAAGATAGCTAAAGTCAACAGATTTAACTAATAGACCTACCAGTCTCTGTGTAAAAATAAAATAATGATGCTGCCCTCTTTCTAAAGTAATTTTTACCCCCTGTAATTTGGCTCCAAATCTCAGGTGAAAATTGTCATTTTGACATTTGATTACTGACTCAATGCATCCATAACATTTAATAATTTGGCATTCATCACTATTTCTGTTTGTCTTTCTTCAGAAAAATTTCAGCAAAAAGTTTCTGAAATTAGGTTGATTTGACATGGAATGACCCTGTTAAATTTTGAACAACGAATGCTTATCAAATGACATTAATGCTTTTGATAGAAAGTTTACTATTTTTGCTCGTTCTACAGGTTCCTAAGCGTCTAATGCCGTCATGGAAAGCTGGTGTCTTGGAGGCAGAGGCAGCACTAACCAAATGGTTAAATAGTGAACCTCCATTGTCTTTAATTCTTGATGTGGACATGCCTATTACAGAAGACAAGGCACCGAAAAGTCCCACTTGTCCGACGCCTAATACACAGTCTACATCATCAAGCTCACTTTTGTCCAATGGACTAGATGCGTCCATTAAGAACAAAGGAAAACCTAGCACTGGAAGCAAAAAGAAGGCAACTAAAAAGAATAGCTCAACTGTAAAATCTCCTGTAAAACTAAATGAGAGCTCTTTAACATCTAAATCAAAATCCAACCCTTTATCACACAGCTACAAACCTTCCTCAGCCACTGAATGGCACAAATCAGACCCCCTAGATAGTCCGTATTCAGATATTGACTCTGTCCCGAGGATTCTGTGCCCCAAACGTTCAGAGGAATTGCTGCAGGTAGAGGTGGCAAGCACTAAGCCTAAGAAAGTACAGCCAAGTAAAAAGATGAAAAAAGCCATCGCGAACAAGCTGGTGAAGAAAACAGAGTCTAGTTTAAAATGCACAACAAACAGTAAGCTAAAGAAGTCAACGCCCAAAGAAAAAACACTTAGGGCTACGAACTCCAGACAGAAGGAAAGCAGTTCCCCAGGGTCGTCAGATGGATCTTTCGCCATGCACTCTTTCTATTTGCCTGCCAGTAGTGGCTTAATGTCAAGAGCACTTGCTGCCAGAGAAGAAACCAAGGAGAAAGACTTAAGTCAGGAGCCAAAGTCTTGCTCACCATGTGCTGGCGATGAATGCTCAGAGATTTCCAACAAGTGCTCATCCCCCATTGACCGTTCTGAGTTGTTAAAACAACAATGGGAGGTAAAAACGGAGGCCAGTGAAGAGTCCACAGATGCCTCCATTTCCCACACACCCCCAAACCCAACTCTTATTAAGTTTACCAGAATCCGAAATGAGAAAAATGGCATTCATAATGGACCTCGACATAAAGGACCTAAGTCAGAGGTGACTGAATTCTCCCTTAATATCAAAAACGAGAGCATTATCTCGGACACATCGTCTTCGTCCATCCCTTCTCCCTCTGTCTCTCCCATGGATACTTTACAGGATATGAAGGAGCTTTCTTTCAAGTCACTTGTCAAAGAGGAATGCAGTTCAGGAGAACCTTTGCTCCGTGCGGATTCAAACTACAAATTCAGCACTTTCCTAATGCTCCTGAAGGACCTGCACGATAGCCGGGAGCAGGAAGGGAAACCTTTAACCCTCCCTCCCACATCTCCATCCTCTCTCATCAGGGAAGAACCTTCTCTCATCCCAGCTGGAGAAGATGCATCGGATGAGGTGCTTTGTGAAAAGGACTGGAAGGCGATTGCGGATCAGAACAGTCAGCAGGGAAAGACGTCAACGCCGAACAGCTCAAAACAGAGCAAGGCCAAGCCAAAATCAGCAGCGAAAAAGGAGATGAAAAAACACGATGATGGGAACAGTTTAGTCTCTCCACTAAAGAAGCAGAACTCATCAGTAGGTGTGGATGTACTTGAAAAGAGTTTGCCTCTGTTAGGGGAACTTTCCAACTCTCACCATGATGCTGTTTCTGACGTCTGTGGCAAGGGCTCCATCTCCAAGTTTGCTCCTAAAAAGCGATGGCAAACTTTTGGCACCAAGACAAAAAACGATTTTGTTGGTTTGAATCAAGATGTAGTGAAGGTGTCCACAGAGCTAAATGGAGTCTTCAAAGACAGTCTTCAAGAAACTGCTCATTCTGACAGCCCTGATAAAAAAGATGCTTCAGGTAAGTCTCAAAAGATGCTTGGAAGTCTCAAAAGTTGAAGATCTCAAATGTTTTATGCAAAATTCAATTAATTCTTCTGTTCTCAGAAAACAAAAGACTCAGAAAACCAAGCAAGAGGCTGATTGAATGGAGTGAAGAATATGATCAAATATTTTCCACAAAGAAGAAAACAAAGAAAACCCCTGAATCCTGTAAAACGGTAAGCGAATTTTACAACACTTTACGTTGTTTCTGTGGACCCAGTGGACTTCAACCTACAAATATTGATCAGTTTTTGGTATTTAAAGGGATAGTTCAACCAAAAATGAATGTTGTCATTATACTCACCCTCATGTCATTTAAAAAAATTTCCCACGAAAGTGCAAAAGAAGATTTTTAGAGGTTTTAATATCCTGCTCTTTTCCATATAACAAAAGTAAATTGAAACCAATTTACTTTTGGGGGGGTGGGGTTAAGTATTGATGGCATAATTCCATTTTGGGTGAGGTATTCTTAAAGGGGACCTATTATGCAAAATTCACTTTTGCATGGTGTTTGGACATGTGTGTTGGCAATGTGTGTACATAACCATCCTATAATGATTAAAAAAACCAACCACTCCTTTTGTTTTAATCCCCATAAATCATAAGCAGTGTCTCTGAACAAGCCGTTTGCAGGTTCCTGGCAATGTGGTATCACATTAGCCAAAGGCCCTACCCACAAATGTTGACAGACACTGCCGTTTTAACATAGAACCGCCCTGAGTGAGTTCACAGCAAGTTCACAGTCCGCCATTGCTGCACTGACGAGAATGTCTTCCAAGCGTTTTAGGTGTTCTGTAGCTGGATGGATGCATCCACATAGCTCTGTCCATTTACTCCCAAAATCTGAGCCGCTGAAGACGAGGTGGATTAATTTTGTTATCGAAGAATTGAGGGGGCATTTTCTAACGAAATTCGTTTATGTCTGCGTGAATCATTTCTCACCGGACTGCTTTGTGAACGAATGTCAATACAAAGGGGCAATACAAAACAGAGGTTGTGCTAAAAATTTGTTACTCAACTATAGATTAGTACAAACTGTTCGTGATCCAGCTTACAGCCTCCAGAGTGATACTGGATACGGCAGTAATGAAGGTGAGAGAACTTTATTACAGTTCATTGGAGTTGATTTACAGAATATAAAGTTTACCAGTTTATTAAGCACCACCCGAAAAGGCATAAGGTCTTTATATTATATTATATATTTGTTTACTGTTAGTTGTAACGAGTGTTTCTGTGTACTTTGCTGTGCATGTTGATGATAATGCGAGAGAGAGAGAGAAAGAGAGTTTATGGATAATATTTTAATGCACACTTGCACTCTTTTATTAAGCTCTTACAGTGATTTTCTATAGTGAAAACAGACGCTTCATATTTTGTGTGAAGTACAATAAACTCATCGGTAAACAGGCTTGTACTAATATAGTGGATAAAAACAAGAAGACAATATAAGTTATAAACGTAATTAAACCTGTTCTATCTCCATGCAGCATATATTCGCAGTTTCTGACATTATAGTGCGTCCTGACTGAAGCCTGACACCAGAGAATGAGCTCTTGAAGCTCTGCCCTCTTAGGCCGAGCGCAGCAGCACATTTGCATTTAAAGGGCACACACTGAAACCGCACATTTTTGCTCACCCCCAAAAAGTGCCCATTTTAACATACTATAAAAAAATTATCTGTGGGGTATTTTGAGCTAAAACTTCACATACACATTCTGGGGACATCAGAGACTTATTTTACATCTTGTAAAAGGGGGCATAATAGGTCCCCTTTAAAGTGTGCAAACTGTATTGCTGTATGCGAATAATGTTATTTCATGCCTTTCCTGAAGGGATCTTGGATCACCAACACTAATGCTGCACAGCCGGCATCAGAACAGATTGAAACTGATGTTTTAAGCTCTTCACCTGAAAAACCCTCTGAGCAGGCCACACCAGATGAGCAGAAACAACAACCAGATGGTATTGCCCCACCTTCACCATTATCGCCATCCTGTGGAGGCACATCGTTGGACAAAGAGTCATGTGAGAAGAAATCTGGTAAGAATGTGTATTTTAAAACTTATTTCACTTATAACTCTCAACTGTATGTATAAACATACTTTATATTGCTCTTGCAGCATCCTCAGATAGAAAGAGGTCACGTAAGCCTGTACATAAAATTCTAGACTGCATCTTTGAGGGGGATTCTGTGAAGGTCCCAAAGAAAGAGGTGAGTGCTGAATTTGCGGTCTCTATATGATTCGTGAAAAATTATTACATTCTTTGGTGTCTTTTGCATTTTTTTTTCTTTTTTTACCTCTGCTAAATAAGGAGAGTAAACAACATGATAACAGCCAAGACGACTCCGGTGTCAAAGATTTGCAGGTGATGTTTTGCACTTTATATGGAATGTTTTTTTTTTTTGTTTTTTTTTTAATAGTAATATAGGCATTAAATCTAAATTAAATTTATTTTTATATTACTAATGTAAAATGTAATATTTAAGCATTATTATATAGTAATGTTAATAATGATAATTTAGAGAATCTGACAAGCAATACTTGTTTTTACAGAAACAAGAAGAGCCTGGACCTACGCCATCAAGCCCTTGTGCTGTATCAGGTTTGTTTTTTTCACGCTTTACTATATTCTATCATAGTATTTGTTGTATTTTATTGAGATTATTATAAATGATTCATCACCATATTTTGGAAAAATTTGCAATGAGATTTATTTTTGTCATCCTCAGCGACAGCACAAAGCGAGGATGAGATAAGAACATCATCCCCAATCCAGCAGGACACACCCAGTGTCTGCCAGAACCAGCTTGAAGTAGAGCATTGTAGCCCGTCAAAGCCTCAGGCAAAAGAGTCACACACTGATGGCGAGGACTCCCTGATCTCTGAGGTCATTATTATAAGCTGCACATTTTTCATCAGCCTAAAATTAATATGATGTCATCATTTAGTCCCCCTCGTGTCATTCCAAACCTGTATACGTTTTTCCATGTGTTATATTTTATATTTTAATTTTCAGGTTTTTGGTGCAGGACTCAATGACAGTGCTTTTTCAAGCAGAGATTCTTTATCAGGTGACTTCTCAGGACTCTTGACCAATAGAAAATCAGGGGAGAAAGGCGGAGGTGCATCGTTGAAGGAGAATGTTTGCCAGGTAAAAATATATATACCAAATGCTGGATGCAGATATTAGATTTAGACGATATAATTTCCTCTCTTTTAGTCCTTTTGCTTTAGGAGCTTGGTCATATATTAATACACACTACCATGCAAAAGTTTGCATTCACTAAGATTTTACTTATTCAATTATTTTTTTTTAAAAAGAAATTGATCATTTTATTCAGCAAGTATGCATTAAAGGGATAGTTCACCAAAAATGAAAATGATCCCATGATTTACTCATCCTCAAGCCATCCTAGGTGTATATGACACTCTTCTTTCAGACGAACACAATCGGAGGTATATTTAAAAATATCCTTGCTCTTCCAAGCTTTATAATGGTAGTGAAGGGGTGAGCCAGATTGTGAAGCCCAAAAAAAATCATCCACCCATTATAAAAATCCATATGGCTCCAGGGGGTTAATACAGGCCTTCTGAAGGGAAGCAATGTGTTTTTATAAGAAAATATCCATATTTAAAACTTTATAAGTTAAAATAACTATTTTTGTGGATTATTTTTATCATACCAACACCAAACTTTTGAATGGTAGTGTATGACCTAATAATTGTCATCATAGCCGTTCAGTGTAAAACTGTTTTGGGACTATATGGTGTAGGTATGTGAGAAGACAGGTGAACTGCTCCTCTGTGAGGGGCAGTGCTGTGGTGCCTTCCATCTGCAGTGCATTGGCCTCACTGAGACACCTAAAGGCCGGTTTATCTGCCAAGAGTGTAAGACAGGTGAGTGACCAGCACCTAACACACCGTCTTTTTCAAATTATGATATTGTGATCGATTCATGAGGCAGTCACTCCTCAAGAATCCAGTTGCATAAAAAAAGTTAAGTTCAATAACGATTAAACGGTGAAGACATTAAAGTCAGCATGAAATGGAAGTTGCGATAGTATTTTCTTCCTTATTGTGACGTATATCTGAGTGAAACAGCTTCTTGAACAAGAAAAAAACGTCTGGTGGGGCTTGCTGTGATCTATTGTGAGTGACAGGTTGTCCCGCCCTCACGCTAGTAAACACATAATTAGAGAAGAGAAGTCGCTGCAAGAGGGAGGGGAACTTATTTTGATTAAAGATTACGAGAATTAAAAAAATTGTGCTCTGAAAAATCATTTATAATAAATACTGCAGTATTCTATTAAAAAATAAGAATTGTCCTTTTTGATTTCATGGTGACTTGTAATATGCATGTCTATGTTTTTCCTTCCTGTAGGTGTACACACATGTTTTGTGTGTAAAAAGCCTGACAAAGAGGTCAAAAGGTGTATGATCCCTGTGTGTGGAAAGTTTTATCACATGGATTGCATACAGAAACATTCCCCCACCATCACTCAGAACCGCGGCTTCCGCTGCTCCCTCCACGTCTGTCTGTCCTGCTACATCACCAACCCCGCCAATCCTGGTGTCTCCAAAGGTGACCATCATTCAGCTATTACATATGCAAAGATTAAAAACTCACTGATTCGAAGAAATAAAATCTGTTGTTTCAAATATAACAAAAGGATATGTCCGTGATCATAACTTTATGATCTCACAGGCCGTTTGACCCGCTGTGTGCGCTGCCCTGTGGCTTACCATGCCAGTGACTACTGTATGGCTGCCGGCAGCGTTCCATTGGCCAATAACAGCTTCCTGTGCCCCAATCACTTCACTCCACGCAAAGGGTGCAAAAACCATGAACATATAAACGTCAGCTGGTGTTTTGTGTGTTCTGAAGGTACATACACCAGTTGTCATTCTCTCTATCAGTGGTGCTTAAAGGATCAGTTCACTTTCAAATAAAATTTTCCTGATAATTTACTCACCCCCATATCATCCAAGATGTCCATGTCCTTCTTTCTTCAGTCGAAAAGAAATTAAGGTTTTTGATTAAAACATTCCAGGATTATTCTCCTTATAGTCGACTTCAGTGGCCTCCAAACGGTTGAAGGTCAAAATTACAGTTTCAGTGCAGCTTCAAAGGGCTTTAAAAGATACTAGATGAGGAATAAGGGTCTTATATAGTGAAATGATCTGTCATTTTCAAAAAAAATGTAAATGTATATGCTTTATATAAACAAATGATCGCCGTCCAAGCGCTTCTGCCAAAACTGCTTTTTCGTATTCTTCAAAAAGCTTACGCTGCGCCTTCCCTATTCAACTTATGGAACGAACGCAGCGCCAGTTCCATTTTTTCCGTAAGTAGAATAGGGAAGGCATAGGAAGTACAGCGTAAGCTTTCTGAAGAATACGAAAATGCGGTTTTGGTGGAAGCACTTGGAAGGCAATCATTTGTTTATATAAAGCATATACATATTTTTTGAAAATGACAGATCGTTTCGCTATATAAGACCCTTATTCCTCGTCTGGTATCGTTTAAAGCCCTTTGAAGCTGCACTGAAACTGTAATTTTGACCTTCAACCATTTGGAGGCCATTGAAGTCCATTATAAGGAGAAAAATCCTGGAATGTTTTCATCAAAAACCTTAATTTCTTTTCAACTGAAGAAAGAAAGACATGGACATCTTGGATGACATTGGGGTGAGTAATTATCAGGGAAAATTTTATTTGAAAGTGGACAAATCCTTTAACAAGACTTACAATATTTATGTGGCGGGTGATAAAACGGCCAAAAAATGGGCCCTTATTTCTTTAGGAGGAAGTCTGCTCTGCTGTGAATCTTGCCCTGCTGCCTTTCACCGTGAGTGTCTGAAAATTGAGATGCCCCAGGGAAGCTGGTTCTGTAACGACTGTCGAGCAGGAAAGAAGCCCCATTACAAGGACATTCTTTGGGTGAAAGTGGGCCGCTACAGGTTTGAGCATTGTTTCACCAATTTTTTCCTCTAAAAATTATAGTGCAATATTGATCATTTCACTGCATTTGTGCCAGGTGGTGGCCTGCTGAAGTGACTCAACCGAAAAATGTTCCTGATAACATCTATCGTATAAGGCATGAGGTGGGGGAGTTTCCTGTACACTTCTTTGGCTCCAAAGACTATGTGTGGACGTATCAGGCTCGCTGTTTTCCCTACATGGAAGGGGATGCCAACAATAAAGACAAAATGGGAAAGGGTACAGATGCCATCTATAAGAAAGGTAGTTTTACACTCTTATCTGTCCTAATTAAGTGACATAATAATAAGGGATTTGTCCACACTGAACATGAAACTGCTATGTGATGCCATACCATCATAGCCATTCAGAGCATATATGATGTCTAAAATAAAAATATATTGACATATGTTGTGATGACATTGGTTTGGACAAAAACTTGACATGGATCCTTTTGTAATGTGTAAGAAATCTGTCTTATTATCTTATGATATTTTGACTGATTACAAAACTGTAAAAAATTTTGTATAAAAGTTGAAGTCGATATAGGAGTGTAAAGCTTTAATATTCAAAGGTGCATGCATACCATACATCTTATATGATATGATATCATATAGAGCATGCCAGATCATTACATGTTAAAGGGGTCTTGACAAAAGAAATCAAATTTTCTTGATCTTTTAATATATAAGAGGGCTTTGTACCTTTAAAAACGTTTCATAGCTTAAAACGTCCTCTATTATTTAAAAAAAAAAAAAAAAAAAAAAAAAGCATTTATGTAATCAAGCTCCAAAAACAGCTCGTTTTGATGGTAATTTTGTGGCATCTGACACATCACTATATATTTGCATATTACTACCTCTAAAGCAAGACACCGACAAATCGTTGTACGTCATCGCACCATAGGCCCTGCCCACTGGCATTCAGATGCTTTATAGTTGACATCAGACTTTACCGGACGTAAGCGTCAGGCCAAAGCAAAGAGAGCCAATTATGATCACTGACTCTGTCTACACTGGATACAGTATACAGATGCCCATTCAATTTCTGACATACTCCATGCGCTTGAGTCTGCAGACAACAGGACAAATGGAAGAGTGAAAGAACATTTGCTTTGATGTGTCCTGTTTAAACAGCTCGTTTGCATCTCTGTGGATGGTTTATTTTTAATGCATCCCAGATTACATTTGAGGATTTTATATTTATTTGGATACTTTTTCCTATGTAATGACATTGGCCAGTCATAACAGTGGCCGTTTGACAAGCCTTAAAAGAGCCGCCCCTTAAAATGGATAATTTCAGACAGGGTCAGAATGAGGGTTGAAAATATTTTCTCTGCATATATATTTGTTTTTTTTTTGTGGAAAAAGATGATTAACATTATAAGAGAATCCCAAGGAACATAGTAAAATAATAAACAAAACATTCATATTATGCCCATTTTAAAATGTAACATTTTATTAAAAATAACATTTTAATAATATTCCTTCGATATTGAGATAAATTTTGGTTTAAAGAATTTTTTTTTCCTTCTTTTTCTTAGCTTTAAATGAAGCGGCCGAAAGATTCAGGGAACTGCAGGCGGAAAAAGAGATGAGACAGCTTCAAGAAGACAGGAAGAACGACAAGAAACCTCCTCCATACAGACACATTAAGGTAATGACAATAATGAATTAAAATGAATAAATCATTAGTTAACAACTTTTTAACACAAAATTAGACTTTTTCAAAACTATATACGCAGCTCTTTTCCATAAATCAACAGTTTCTTGATAATAAAAAGGAGCATAGAAGTCCATATTACTCATTTTCATTTTGTGAAAAAAAAAAATAAATAACATTGAATGGCATAAAGGTAAAAGTGAACTATTCCTTTAAGACATTTCTTTTGTGTTAAAGAGTTAGTTCACCCAAAGATGAAAATTCTGTCATTAATTACTCACTCACTCGTTCCAACCCTGTAAGACTTTCGTTCATTTTCGGAACACAGATGAAGATCTTTTTGATGAAATCTGAGAGATTTCTGTCCCTCTATAGACAGCTACGCAACCACTTTGACACTTCAAAAAGTTCATAACGAGATCATAAAACGAATCCATATGAATTGAGTGATTTAGTCCAAATATGCTGAAGAGACACAATCACTTTATATGATGAACAGATTGAATTTAGGCTTTTATTCACATAAGAAAGCTCTCAATTTCATCAAAAATATCTTCATTTGTGTTCCAAAGATGAACGAAACTCTTACGGGTGTGGAACAGAATGAGGGTGAGCAATTAATAACAGAATTTTCATTTTTGGGTGAATTGTCCCTTTAATATCATTCTTAGTGCTCCCCTCTCAGATAGTGACATTGTTCTCATGTACACTGGTCGGTTTTCGCTCAGGTGAACAGACCAATAGGGAAGGTGCAAATAATCACAGCAGATCTGTCTGAGATACCGCGCTGCAACTGCAAAAAGACAGACGAGAACCCGTGCGGCATTGATTCGGAGTGCATCAATCGCATGCTGATGTACGAGTGTCATCCTCAAGTGTGTCCAGCAGGGGAGAATTGTCAAAACCAGTGCTTCACCAAACGGCAATACACCGAGGTGGAGATCTTCAGGACACTGTCACGTGGGTGGGGTTTACGCAGTGTGTCTGACATCAAGAAGGTGGGTATTTTTTTTACTTGCCGCTTTTTTTTTTCTTTTTTTTTTTTAGTGTCGTGAAATGGAACATAAGAGAATTATTTTCCAATTTTTTTTTTTTTTTTTTTACAATTCATTATATTTATATACAGGTGCATCTCAATAAATTAGAATGTTGTGGAAAAGTTCACCAATTCACTATCTCAAAAAATTAGAATACTTCATAAGATCAATAAAAAAATAAATAAAAAAAAAAGATATTTTAAACAGAAATGTCAGGCTTCTGAAAATATGTTTATTTCTATGCACTCAATACTTGGTTGGGCCTCCTTTTGCATGAATTACTGCATCAATGCGGCGTGGCATGGAGGCAATCAGCCTGTGGCACTGCTTGGGTGTAATGGAAGCCCAGGTTGCTTTGATAGCGGCCTTCAGGTCATCTGCATTGTTGGGTCTAGTGTCTCTCATCTTCCTCTTGACAATACCCCATAGATTCTCTATGGGGTTCTGGTCTGGTGAGTTTGATGGCCAGTCAAGCACAGTAACACCATGGTCATTGAACCAGCTTTTAGTACCTTTGGCAGTGTGGGCAAGTGTCAAATCCTGTTGGAAAATGAAATCAGCATCTCCATAAAGCTTGTCAGCAGAAGAAAGCATGAAGTGCTCTAAAATTTCCTGGTAGATGGCTGTGTTGACTGTGGACTTCAGAAAACACAGTGGACCAACACCAGCAGATGACATGGCAGCCCAAATCACTGTGGCTTACCCTCATTGTAGAGGGTCTTGATGATCGTCTTTTGGACAACTGTCAAGTCAGCAGACTTCCCCATGACTGCTGTTGGGATTACTGACCTAAACCCAGTATTTACACCCTGAGAATGGTAATTTAATAGAACTTGAAATTAAATATTCTAATAATTTGAGATACTGATTTTTTTTATTTTATTTTAATGAGCAGCAAGCTGTAATTATCAAAATGAAAACAAAAAAGTCTGGAAATATTTTACTTTATGTCTAATAAATCTAAAAACAGAGATACCAAATGTTCGGAGGTTTCACCATGAGCACTCCCTCTACTTGGTATTTAAAAATGGCTGACATTAATTTAGTGATCAAATTTAACACCCTTATGGAAATATGATAATATTTCATTATCATTTACATCTGACTAATTTTCAAATTGTTTGTCACAAATAAACATCTCAGGAAAATGTTATGGGGTTTCAAAACAAAATATGACTTTGTTATGAAACAGGACATCGATTTTATAGTAGATTTTATCTCTGTAGAGGACAACAGGATTTAAATCATGTTTATCAGGCATTTTGGGAGACGACAAGTAAATAGGGAAAGAAATTATATATCAGTATTCCTGTGAAATATTAGATATTATTATGGAAATCTTGCCAGTTGTTACTCGTATTATAACACTTCTTTTTTCATTACATGTTACTCCAAGAACACATTAATATGCAAATTACATATAGCATGTAGATACATTTGTATATAATATAGCATGTAGATACATTTGTATATAATAGGA
Source organism: Elopichthys bambusa (assembly GCA_037101425.1). Classification (NCBI taxonomy): domain Eukaryota; kingdom Metazoa; phylum Chordata; class Actinopteri; order Cypriniformes; family Xenocyprididae; genus Elopichthys; species Elopichthys bambusa. Next base: position 15,680,913 of record CM074447.1, on the reverse strand, counting down.
AAAAACATTTATGACCATTTTACACACATATTGCATTAAGCAAAATGGTATATCAAATCATTGTTATATCTTTCAGAACATAGTTAAGAATCATATTTATATAAAGTTTGGTATAAAAGATCCTGAAACCTAAAAATTGATTGGTGATTTTAAAAAAAAAATCCCATTGTTTTTGCCTTTTCATGTCTATTCGTGTCTTATTTTATTTTTTAAAAACTGAGTCCTGATGTCCATTACAGAGGACATGGCATAACCTATGAATAAAATATCTTTTTTTTTCTTGTACTCTAAACAATGTAATGACAAAAAAATACTAAATTCACAAAACTTTTTCTGGTAGTCAGGAGGCTATATATACTTTTTTTTTTTTATTGGGTATTATTCGTGCTCTACTAATTATGTCTCTCTTCCCCATTTAATGACATCACTTGACCAATAGGGAGCTTTTGTGAATGAGTATGTTGGAGAGGTCATTGACGAAGAGGAGTGTCGAGCCAGGATCAAACATGCGCAGGAAAACGACATCTGTAACTTTTACATGCTCACACTGGATAAGGTCAGTCACCTGAGTCGCTTCTCAATCCAGATCTCATCTTCCTGATAACATGTTTTCCACTTACCTTGACACTGGGCTGTTTCCTTTATATGTGCAGGATCGCATCATAGATGCCGGGCCGAAAGGAAACCAAGCGCGTTTTATGAACCACAGCTGCCAGCCAAATTGTGAGACACAGAAGTGGACGGTGAATGGAGACACCAGGGTCGGTTTGTTTGCGTTAGAGGACATTCCTACAGGTGGGTTTAAATCTGAAGTAGATAATATGGTACAAGAAAGTGGGTGAATGTATATTTAATAAGTTTGTTGGCTGTTCTCAGGTGTTGAACTCACTTTCAACTATAATTTGGAGTGTCTGGGTAATGGGAAGACTGTGTGTAAATGTGGGGCGTCCAACTGCAGTGGATTCCTTGGTGTCAGACCGAAGGTGATGCATGCTTCATGTATTATAGATACAGTTGTGCTCAAAAGTTTACATACCCCTTGCAGAATCTGCAAAATGTTAATTATTTTAACAAAATAAGAGGGATCATGCAAAATGTTATTTTTTTTATTTAATACTGTCCTGAATAAGGTATTGTGCATAAAAGATCTTTACATATAGTCAAAAAATAGCTGAATTTATAAAAATGACCCGTTCAAAAATGTACATACCTTTTATTCTTAATACTGTGTGTGGTTACCTGTATGATCTACGACTGTTTTTATGTTTTGTGATGGTTGTTCATGAGTCTCTTGTTTGTCCTGAACAGTTAAACTGCCCAACATTCTTCAGAAAAATCCTTCAGGTCCTGCAAATTTTTCAGTTTTCCACCATCTTTTGCATATTTGAACCCTTTCCAGCAGTGACTGTGTGATTTTGAGATCCATCTTTTCACACTGAGGACGACTGAGGGACTCAAACACAACTATTAAAAAGGTTCAAACATTTACTGATGCTCCAGAAGAAAACATGATGCATTAAGACCCGGGGGGTGAAAACTTTTTGAATTTGAACATCAAGATAAATTTTACTTAATTTGTCTTCCGGGAAACATATGAGTATCTTCTTTAGCTTCCAATGGGCAGTACTAAATGAAAAAAATTAGATATTTAAACAAAATAAGACAAATTTGGACATCTTCATCTTGTTCAAAAGTTTTCACCCCCAGTTCTTAAGGCATCGTGTTTTCTTTTGGAGCATCAGTGAATGTTTGAACCTTTTTTAATAGTTGTGTTTGAGTCCCTCAGTCGTCCTCAGTGTGAAAAGATGGATCTCAAAATCACATAGTCACTGCTGGAAAGGGTTCAAATAAACTGAAGAATTTGCAGGACCTGAAAGATTTTTCTGAAGAATGTTGGGCAGTTTAACTGTTCAGGACAAACAAGAGACTCATGAACAACCATCACAAAACATAAAAACAGTTGTGGATCATCCAGGTAATCACACACAGTATTAAGAATCAAGGGTATGTAAATTTTTGAACGGGTCGTTTTTATAAATTCAGCTATTTTTTGACTATATGTAAACATCTTTTATGCAAAATATCTTATTCAGCACAGTGCTAAATAAAAAATAACACATTTTGCATGATCCCTCTTATTTTGTTAAAATAATTAACATTTTGCAGATTCTGCAAGGGGTATGTAAACTTTTGAGCACAACTGTATGTTTTTAAAGGAATATTCAGGATTAAAGTTGAGCACTTTTTGTATGTTATACTTCATTATTTGCCTGTTCTGTCATACTCCATGTGACAACTTTCTCTTTCTCAGAATCAGCCCACATCTGATGACAAGGCACGGAAACTGAAGAAGAAGGTTGCTGCGAAGCGCAAGAGTCAGTTGGAGGTCACCAAGGAGCGAGAGGATGAATGTTTCTACTGTGGTGATGGAGGGCAGATTGTGTCTTGTAAGAAGCCCGGTTGCCCTAAGGTCTATCATGCCGACTGTTTGAATCTGTCCAAGAGACCTGCAGGTGAGTGGTTCATTTTCAAACAACACGAGTGAATTTGAACTTGAATTTAACTTGTTTCATTGTCTTATGCTATTATACCTTGCTCTGAAGTTTGATTATGATGACATTTCTTTCATAGTAGGCTCACCTTATCTTCCTTTTGTTGATGTATTTTGAAAAGGAAAAAAAAGAAGATGGAAAAATAGATGAAAGCCTTTAGTTTACACTGCTGTTCATATGTCTGGGGTTGATAAGTTTTTTTTTTTTTATTATTATTATTATTTTTTTTTTAATATTTATTATTACAATGTTCTTGAAGTCTCTTGTGCTCACCAAGGCTGGATTTATTTGATCAAAAATACAGTAAAAAGAGCAATATTGTGATAAGTTATTACATTTTAAGATAACTGTTTTCAATTTAATATATTTTAAAACATAATTTATTCCTGTGATGACAAAGCTGAATTTTCAGCATCATTACTTCAGTCTTCAATGTCACATGATCCTTCAGAAATCATTCTAATATGCTGATTTGCTGCTCAAGAAAAGTTATCAATTATCAGTGTTGTGCTGCTGAATATTTTTGTGGAAGCGGTGATACATTTTTCAGAAATCTTGAAAAGAAATGAATGGAAAGTTCAAAAGAACAGCATTTACTTAAAATGGAAAACTTTTGTATTGTTATAAAAGACTTGACTGACTTTTTTTTTATCAGTTTAATATGTACTTGCTAAATATAAATATTAATTTCCTTAAAAAAAAAAAAAAAATCTTACTGCCCCCAAATGGTAGTGTATGTAACAGTGTGACAAAATCATGATTTGCTGCTTGCTGTTACTAGTTTGTGGCAAGAGGTATTATGCAAATTTGTATATTTCTTTCTGGAAAACTATGGCTGAAAAATATTGATAATTAATTAATCTCTTGATTTCTGACCAGTCTTTAGAACACAGTATTACACAGTAGCATTTTAACCTTTAAACAAATTGTTAACATACCTAATATATAAAAATGTGAACCCTAAAATCCTTTTTTGTAAAATCTGCTTTTTTTTCTTTTTCTTTTTCTTTTTTTTTTCATTTTAATTTTCTTCACACCTCCTTGTGGCACCCCTGGTGGGGGGGGTCCTTGGGCCTCAGTTTAAAGGTTAAATACAACTTAACATTTTTTTAACAAACAGAAAAACATTCACTTTTAATTTTAAAACTGTTTAAAAATTATTTCAGCACATAAAAGGAATTTTCTTGCTTTTGTAATGCTAAATAATGGAAAAACCCTTCCACTGTTGGCTATTTAGTCAGCTATTTGTAAATTTACATGTTGTAGGATAATGATTACTGTCTGAGAATGTGGCTGAATAAGCTTTTCAGGATTTTATTCAAGTTGAATCATGATTAAATCTGCCTCGTGTGCATTTTTTAGGCCGTTGGGAGTGTCCATGGCATCAGTGCAACGAGTGCGGGAGGGAGGCAGCGTCCTACTGCGAGATGTGTCCCAACTCCTATTGCAAACAGCACCGTGAGGGAATGCTGTTCATATCCAAACTGGACGGCAAGCTGTCCTGCAGCGAGCACGACCCATGTGGCCCCAATCCTCTGGAACCGGGCGAGATTCGGGAGTACATGCATGATACGTGCATCCTAGCCCCGCCGCCCAATATGGCAGCATCCGGCAGGATAACCCAGTCTACCCTACTGCCTGCTGCTCCACTCTTCATTCCTGCCCCTAACAGACCTGTGTTCCAAGCCCAAAGAGACCCATATGCAGACGAGGTGGTGGACAATGTGGTTTTGCCACCCTCTTCCCCTTCTAAGGACATCAAGGAGGAAGATATGAGTGATGAAGGCGAGGTGGTGGAAGGAGTGATTGGGGATGAGGGAGAAGATGAAGGCCTTGAGGTCGTGGATGATGATGATAATAATGATAATGATAATGATGATGATAATGATGATGATAATGATGATGATGATGATGATGATGATGATGAAGATGATGAAGAAATGGGCTATAGAGGGATGGGGTTAGAGGAAGAAGATGAAGAGGAAGTGAACCGAGGCGAGTGTGAGGACGACTGGGCAGATGAATATGTGGATGAGGACTTTGAAGGCAATGAGGACTTAGGGGAAGTGGAGGGGGATGACCAGGAATCATCATGGGATGAGTCTGTTGAAGGAGAAAAGTGAGCTCTCCTGCATTCATGCTAGACATCCATCTCATGCACACACAAACTCTCTCTGATGAGGACAGCGGACAACAGTGGGTGACCTGCAGGGAAAGTCAGCTGCTGTTTTTCCAGTCGGTGCCCAGCTGAATGCAAAGCAACTTTTGAGAAAGATGGACATGTGCATCATTCTTAAGCCTTCTTAACCCAAGTCCTCTTGGAAAAGTCCATAAAGAGGGTTGAACCTGGTGCTGTGGGACTGTGACTTCTCAGTCCTTTTGTTGGTATATAATTAGTGTCTGGTGCTCTTTTGTGCATATTTTTTTTTTTTTTTAATTTTTTTTTTTTTCCCTCCTTGACTTGTTTACATTCTCTGATTAAAACAAAAGGATGACCTCATGGGGGCTTGAAATGGGGCACCACAAACCATACTGTTGTGTCTTGCGTACGAAATCTGCCATGCATAGATTTTGATTACACTTCATTGACCAACCAATTTGGTTTTTTAAGAACATGTCTGATCATTTCTTTTAAAAGAAAGTGCAGACCCCCCCTCCCAAAGCAGCAGACCCTTTACCATGTGATTACAATGACATAGCCACATCATCAGGCCCAAATATGGCTTTACGCTCCACGGGTCACGGTGCTTTAAATTATTTCTTCAAGTCTGTCTGTTAGTATAGCTGAGTGGCTACATGAGAATGAATAATAGGAGTCCTAGTAAATCTTTTCAGCTGATTTGTGAATAATAAAAAAAAAAAAAGAGTGCTACTGTCAAAAAAGGACAAAGAAGTGTGACATACCCAGCATCAACCTGCGTGATTTCAATCATGCACTTTGTGTTGCATTTGTGTTTTTGTGAAACCTGTCATTTTACTTCACTTCTCTGAAAATTGTCAAAACTAAAGAAACTTTTAGTTTTAAGTTTTTATTCTAGAGGAGTGATTGTATCACCTTTCGTTCTCCATGCTTATGGCCTTTGAGTCTTTTGCTTTTAGGAAAGATGAGTTTGTACTTCTTAGATAAGATGGATGTTACACAAGGCCTATCTGTACTTCCCCTAGTTACTTCAATTCAGCCACCATCTCAAAATACTGGTCCAAAATCTTCAGATGCCTCATTCATTATCCATTCAGAATGTCAGAGAAATTTAGTCCCCATAAAAATGTATATTTTGACAAATAAATACTGTCTTTCCCCATTTGTAATAAAATATTATCATACTAGAACACATTTTTGTTTCTAGTAGTCATATTATGGTTTAACTTTTGTAACAAGATTTAGGGTTATAAATATTGAAATTTCTCTCACCATCACTTTATTCTCAAAAATTATAGAAGCACCTTTTGTTTGCAAAATCATTGTGCACCAGGTACAATCCCTGATTGAAAAACTGCCTCATATAATAAAGTAATGTTTGTATTAACAGAACAGCTTTAGAAAAAGGAGTTATGTTCCATCACTGATACTGGATTATGTTTCAATGACTTTAGGCCTTATACTCATTATTTCTGGTTCTGTAGCTCTTTTTGCAACCTAATCATGCAGATGCTTTTTTAAAAAGCTTTTTTTTAAATCTTTATCTTCATCATCATCATTGACCATTGTACTTCTGTTTTCTTAGCTCTGTGTAACTTTCAAAGTCATGTTTATTGTCTTTCTCTATTTATGGACCTTGTATAATCTTTTTTACACATTTTTGTGTTACTTGTTTCTTGTATGTTTGCTAAATCTGCTGCTGTTTCAGCGCTCTGCCCCCTTGATACCATGAAGAGGACAAAATGCAGATGACAGTTTCCTGAGGACTTTTGGGCAAAAAGATTGTTGCCATGTTAGAGACCCATGATTTTGTACTGTACCTTGTGCATAATAAATATTATAAGTAAAATTTTACAATAGACACCAGTTTACTGTTTTTTTATTTTTTATTTAATCAACTGTCCTTATTGGGTATATGTGGATCACACCAGAGAGTAGTGACATTTAAATGTGTCAATGATCAAAAAAATACAAATTCAAGAGTCAAAGACATACCATTACATATTTGCATATAGAAATATATAAATGTTACCATTCCTAGACATTTATTCTTATATTTTAACTTGACATGTTTTTGAAGACCAGCAAGAATCTACATACCATAAATAAAACTTGCGTCTCAGTTGTAAAGAGCTTATGCGATACAATATTTTGCAATGGGTCCTGTGAAAATTCTCTATGCTAGTCCCCCATAATTTTATGTAATTGAAGCCCCCGACTACAGGCTTATTTTCCCAGATATTTGTTAATTACAGCTTCATATATGTTTGTTTTATACTAGAACATTTCTTGTTTGCTGGTTTTAGATGGTCTCCAATCTGTTAACTGGTTTTATAGTCACTTTAAAACTAGTAAGACTGGAAAACCACCTTAAACCATTTAAGTTGTGATTTGTACACGTATCGAAAGTGTTTGTGCTTTGTTTATCTTACACCTCCAGGCCGCGGGTGGCAGTACAGCGTCAAACACACATGACTCCAGAAGAAGAGACTCACTGCATCGCTTCAGGGACGTCTGCTGGTGAAGTGGTGTCAAAACAGGCAAGAACATCATGTATTATTTAATTTACGCGTTTGACACAGCCTTCTAAAATTCGTTAAAGGTCAGTAATAGACTGACATGACTTAATTACAATCGTTAGTGTCAAAGTACGTGCTGAATTTGCGAGTTTTAGACTCGTTGTAATGGCTAGATCTTGTCCCGGTTATGCTAACAAGCTAACTGATTGTTTTGATCATGTAGTATCTAATTTCAACGCACAATTTCAAAGATTTTCACTGTTTTCTTTTAGTAGACATGGTTGTCATTGTAGTGGCTTACTCAAACAGTTGAAATAAACTGAGATTGATAGCCGCTGGCTATTTTAGCTCCATCATTATGCAGTATTTGGGCTGTATAACCCTGACCCCCGGCAGACTTTTTATTCATTTGTTTTAAACTGAGAAATTCACAGTAGTTTATTCATGTTTAGTTTCATTCAGACTTGTTTATGATTGCTTAATTATGCATCGATACATTACTGCTTTCTAGTGTAATATTTTATTCCAATTAAGGTTAGCTGGGTGCAAAACATTTCAGTATTTTTAGGCTTGTTTATTTTGATGACAACAGGCCTGTGAACCTAAGTTCTTGTAAGTGATCTGTTTATTTTTAGAATAACATTGTTGTTGCATGTATTTAGTCTAGGAATCTAAATACTAGATTCTATGTGTTTTTTTGTTTGTTTTTTGTTGTTGTTTTTTTTACTCAAGGTGTCAGTGTGATTTTGGGCAATCTTGTCTTCCTAGGAATGCATTTACTGACCCATTGGCTTGATTTAATCAGCACTCCCGTCATGCAATAATTACATTAAAGTTGTTCATTTCAATGATTTATCTTGAAATTAGTTTGATTGCTTTTATATTTAAATAGTTAGTCCCAAGTTCCACCATACCAACCTAAACCAGATGATTACCAAATTGATGTTATTGCATTTTGAGTTTTATACAACTAATGCCTGGAATGAACAACCTAAATATGTAGTAATAGTAGCAGATTACACACCTAATGTAGTAGGTGTGTAATCTGTATATTGATGTTGACTTTTATTTTCTGTTGTTTTGCAGGACGTCGTGTGTGTGTGTGTGTAAGCTGTAACGGCTGTGCTGATGGAGCAGTGTGCATGTGTGGAACGGGAGCTCGAGAAGGTGCTACACAGGTTTGTCACATATGGGCATCAGTCAGAAGAACGGCTGGATGAACTCTTGAGGAATGTCTGTGAGCTGAGGAGTCGATTGGTTGCCTACGGTGAGCTCAGAATCTGCTTGGACACCATAATTTGGGCTTTGGTACAGTATGAGTGTCTAGTAGTTTGGTATCTATACCTTAGGCAACAAAACAGCTATTGGAGATTGATGAAATGAAGGCTTGGTGATTCATCTGAATGATACATGGTGGAATTATATTTGCGGTTACACTTTATTTTAAAGTGTCCTTGTTAGAGTGTAATTTTTATATATATAAAATTAGTGCTGTCAATAAATTAAAAAAATTAACGAATTAATCATTTTCCTGTATTTAAACACAATTAAAAACATTGGATTTTTTCATATTTTTATATTGTAATAATTTCACATTTACTCCAGATTAATGTAGAAACAACTTAAAGACAGTATATTTTAAATATTTCTTAAATGGCATATTTTTTATGAATGAAGGCCAGTATCACTAACACTAATGTCTCTATGAAATTTTTTTTTTTTTTTTTAAATTATAGACATTGAACATTACAGTATAACTAAAAGATATCAATTTCAACATTGTGTTAAAAAATCAAATTTAAGATAATTTAATTAAAAAATTTGAAGTAAATTTACGTGAACTTAAAACAGTCTTCACATAGGCTAAACCCATTATAATAAATGTCATATTTACCTGTGGCCTTCCTACCTGTCTAACAGGTAGGCAATATAGCCTACAGAAATTGAAGTTATCAAACACTTTACAGTCTTCACTGCATAAATTATAAATTAAATATACATTAACCCTTATTAAAGCTACAATTTTCTCTGTTACTTTATTTGATTAACATTAATGACAGACATCACAGCAACTGGTTTATTAGGCTGCTGCCATTTTTTAAGATGTAATTTAAATCTCAGGTGTCCCCAGACTGTCTGTGAAGTTTCAGCTTAAAGTACCTCACAGATCATTTATAAATCCATGTTGTAAATACCCATTTCTGACTACAGTCAAGAACATGCTGTTTTCATGCATGTGCCTTTAAATGCAAATGAGCTGCTGTGCCCCACCTCCTCTCTACAATCACAGTTCCTGCATCAATCAGATTCTCTGCCAGATATTAACAAGACATCTGCCTGGTTTTGTTTATAATCTATATGGCGAACACTCTCACAGATAGCATAGTTCTTCTTTCATCATTAAAGTTTATTATTTCCACGCGTTTTAAAGCTATATCAGTTTAATCTGAAGCACACAGAGAGACAGCTGGCTGTCAGACGTCAAGTCTCGTGAGTAACTTCTCGTTCACATTTTTTTTTGTTTTGTTTAAACTGTCAGATACACACAAGTTTCTGTCAAAAACACACACAGTTCACATAAACAGTCAGTTATGTCTGTGAAAGTAAATAGCAGGCAACGTTACAGAAATCGTATGTGTATATTAGATCTGTGGCGCATTCCCTTCAAAAATAAAACTAATCCACTGCGTTCAGCGGCTCCGATATCAGTACATGAAGACTGTTATGTTCACTCTTACATCCACACAACATCTCAATTACTTACCAGACATTGTTGTTGCTACAGCAGCTCGACTGCAGAGAAAATGGTGGACAGCGTACAACTCGCTGAGGGCGGAAACCCTGGTAATACAGGACTGTTAATCAGCAGCCGTAGGCGGGGCATGAGTAATGTGACGTCACATTACTTAGAGAATCAAAACGTCTTGTCTGATGAGACTGCTTTGGTTAAAAAAGGAGTGGGTGGATTTTTATCACTGTAGGGTGGTTGTGTTCACACACTGCCAACACACATTTATATCCAAACACCTTGTAAAAGTGAATTTAGCATAATAGGTGCCCTTTAAGACCTACCGCTGCCAAACATGATGCGGATCTGACCCGCATCTCATTTCTCACAACTCTTTAAGTTCATTTAAGATGTTATTTAACTCATTAAGACTGCTCTTATGAGGATAATCAACAAAACAGGCATTTTAAAATGGGCGGATGCTGCATTAATTGTGTTAACGAGATTAGACTGAAAAAAATGAATTGCATGCATTAACGTGCTAATTTTGACAGCACTGATATATATATATATATATATAAGTACTGAGTAATCTTAATTAACTTACTATAGGGTTAGGGTTTGGTTTATGGTTATGGTTGGTGTAATGTAATTATGCATAATTAATAGTTATTACTATAGTAACTACATGAAACGTTTAACAAGGACACTGTAAAATGTTATCTATATGTGTGTGTGTATAAAGACAATGGACAAAGCCAAAGGTTAATTTGTAGAAGAATATGGTATTTCACTCATACTTGCATGTGAATGCTAGCTAATTTTCATGATAAAAATAATTCTTTTTATATTTTTCATCTGCTGAATAGTGCCACATTGGTACTGAAATTTGCCAAATTATGGTATCATACTGTGGTAAAATTTATTTTTAGCGCTGAAAGCCAGTTATCAACTTGTGAGAGAGTGACTCATATGTCAATGCTTGTAAATGAAAACAAGTCTGAAAGAGGAGGAGGAAGAGGAGGAGGAAGTCAAACAAGTGCCTCTTCAGCTTTGAAAAAAACCCAGTTCAGTGACTTTAAGTCAGGAACAATAGGTGTACTTTAGATGCCTGCATAAATAATAGCCTGCAGTGCAAACAAACATGTAAAAACAGAGAAAAAACTGTGTTTAGCTGTATAACCTCTAGCCCACACGTTAGGTTTGTAGATGGTTACATAAGCATAACTCTGTTACATAGATGAGTCACAGTAGCATATGTCTGTTTAGATCAAAGTCCACCGAGTTGTTATATTTCATTGTACCCCATTGCCATTTCTGGTCTAGGTGTACAAGATGCAGATTTGTCAGTGCTCCATCAAACAATGGCCCAGTGCTGTAAGGAAATCAAGGAAACTGTACAGATGCTCGCCTCAAGGCATAAGGACATCCATGGTAGTGTGTCGAAAGTGGGAAAAGCGATTGACCGAGTAAGAGTTCTAGATCTTAATTGTTTATGTTGTTATTCAATTTAATTGAATCAAATATTAACAGCACATTAAACACAACAACAATTTATTTAAGTTAAGGTTTCCCAAACTGGGGTTTGCAAACACCTAGAAGTTTTGTGAGGGAACTGCAGACCGTTCTTGATTGATGAAAGCTCCAATAATGTAAAATTAAAATAAAACACTTTTAAAAGTTTTAATATTTTATTTGTTTACCTGCAGCCATGTGACCATTATCTGGCATCAGAGAACTGTGAACATATATGTTAACAAATATGTTAAATTATTGAAACATTAACTTAAAATCTCACTTCAAGTAAATGTCTTTGACATTCCCACTCCCATTCTCTCTTTTCCCAGTAGTTTATGATTGCTTTCTACTTTCTTTGTTCTCTGTACTACATTGATGATAAATTTAGCCTTATAGTATGATTTACCATAGTAAATAATATGTGGTTGGAAATGTCTTTTAATTGCTGTATTCTCTTGTCCAGAACTTTGATGCAGAGGTGAGTGCAGTTGTAGCTGAAAATGTCTGGGACTCTCCAGAGAGACAGAAATACCTCAGTGAAACTATCGTAGAACACCTGTATCGACAAGGCATGCTGAGTGTTGCAGAGGACCTTTGCCAGGTATGATTTTCTTTTGTGTTATTCTAAAAAATACTGTAAAAATGAGTAAGCATTTCTGTAAACATTGCTGTACTTCACATTTATGTTAACCTCTGGATATTTACGTGCTTGCATTTTGTTGACAATTTGATCCTGGCACTAACATTGAGTGTTTCAATCTAACTTCACAGGAGTCTGGTGTAGTAATCGACATGAGCATGAAACAGCCATTTCTGGAGCTCAACCGCATTTTAGAGGCTTTAAGAACACAAGATCTTAGACCAGCTTTAGAGTATGTGTCCCATCTTTCTGTTTTCTACTGCCCACTTTTATTTTTTATTTTATCGTCATGTACACTACCTTTCAAAAGTCTGGGGTATGGTAAAAATGGTAAAAATATTTCACAGTATTACTGGTTTTACTCTATTTTCGATCAAATAAATGCAGCCTTGGTGAGCATAAGTAAAAATCTTACTGACCCCAAACTTTTGTATGGTATGCACATCCTCTCAGTCTTTAAACATACCCTGGATTCCATGAGAACATTGATTTGGATGGGGTGTGGCTTAAAATATTAGTTTGTTGTTGTAGATTTCAGGTTAGTAGTTCCAATGGTTATTTTGGTTGTATGATTGCTGTGGTAGGTGGGCGGTGACAAACCGTCAGCGGCTGCTGGATCTGAACAGCACCCTTGAGTTCAAGCTTCACAGACTCTATTTCATCAGCCTGCTCAACGGGGGCATCAGCAAACAGCAGGAAGCTTTACAGTATGCACGCCATTTCCAACCGTTTGCCTCGCAGCATCAGAGAGGTGAGGAAAGGTTCGGTCCCAAATAGATGAAAAACTGCCTCTTTAACCTTTAACTGCCCTCTTTAACCAAGGCTTTTATGTGAACATATTTGGGGAACCAAATCACACTGGCCTTGAGGCTGTTTTACCAGTAATGTCATGTTACTTGAAGCAGTTATTTTGTTCATTTTAAAGTTCTTGATGGATTGACAGCTGTATTACACTACCTGATTCATTGTAATGAACAAAGTCTGACATGATATCTGAGCCTTGTTTTTGTGTGCTCTCTAGATATTCAGATCTTGATGGGTAGTCTAGTGTACCTCCGCCATGGGATCGAGAACTCTCCATACCGCAGTCTGCTGGAGACAGATCAGTGGGCAGAGATCTGTAACATATTCACACGGGACGCTTGCGCCCTGCTTGGACTCTCTGTGGAGTCTCCACTCAGTGTCAGGTCAGAAAAAAAGTCTACAATCTGCTCTTACAAATCCTAAAATCTCTTCTGATCATGTAGGATTTTAAACATAGGCCCTAACTAACGATTACTTAGATATCAGGCCTTCTGCAGAACTTCTGAATTAATTCACGTCTTCAACTAAAATGCAGACTAAAATGCATATATGAGCTGTTTTAACTGAAAGCAATTTGCACTGACATATCTTAAAATATGCTGGTGCCATTGTTTTGTCTCAAGATTTACACAATGTGTAACATAATGTGTTTTTCTAAGGGATGTTTACAAAAGCTACTTAAAGGATTAGTTCACTTCAGAATTTAAATTTCCTGATAATTTACTCTCCCCCATGTCATCCAAGATGTTCTTGTCTTTCTTTCTTCAGTTGAAAAGAAATTAAGGTTTTTGAGGAAAACATTCCAGGATTTTTCTCCAAATAGTGGGCTTCAATGGCTACCAACGGGTTGAAGGTCCAAATCGCAGTTTCAGTGCAGCTTCAAAGGGCTCTACGTAATCCCAGACCAGGAATAAGGGTCTTATCTAGCGAAACAATCGGTTATTTTCTAAAAAAAAAAGAAAAAAGAATATACTTTTTAACCACAAATGCTCATCTTGCACTGTGATGCGATGCGCCACGCATTACGTGATCACGCTGGAAACGTAGTGGGCAGAAGTACCATGGTAGGGCGAAAAACCAACTTCAACTCCAACTTCAAAATCGCCCGATATCGTTGTTTTACCTTTTTTTGTAAAGGCTGTTTGGCTTAGTTTTTGCTTGGTACTTCCTCCTACGTCACACGTGACCTTTCCAATGTGAATACGTTATGCGTGGCACGTCGCAGTTAAACGTTTAAAATCTTTAACTTGAAGGGCCAATTTTTGAAAGTGCTCTTGTATGAAATAATGCAATTTAAAATAACCATTATAAGTCATTTTCAGCATCATTACTCCAGTCTTCAGTGTCACATAATCCTTCAGAAATCCTTCTAATATGCTAACTTGGTGCTCAAGAAACATTTCTTATTATTATCAATGTTGAAAACAGTTGTGCTGTTTAATATTTTTGATGAATTGCAATTATTCAGCACGTCATGTATTTAATTAGATGAAAATGTATTGATTGACAGTCCAATCTGTTTTAGGCACCTTTTACTTGCAATTTGTATTGACAGTAAAATCTTTTCTTAGCTTGAATAATTTATGCTTTATTATTACTAAATCCCGTTTTTTTATTTTTTTTATTTTTATCAACTCTCCATCAGTTTTGCGTCTGGCTGTATGGCGCTGCCTGTTCTCATGAACATCAAACAGGTTATTGAACAGAGACAGTGCAGCGGTGTTTGGACACATAAGGATGAACTGCCAGTAAGTCTCTCTCTTTAACTTTAATGCATGTTTTAAATGTATAATTGTCTTTGTTGAAATATTTTACTTATATGAATTGTAATGTGAAATGTTTACAATATAATTAGGGATGCACTAATGACTTAGAACAAGATTTACTGATACCGGTAGTTTGATAGTTCAGTTATTTAAACACTGATAATTAATTATGCAACACAAATAATTGATTAAAAATAATTATTTACACAACAAAATAAACTAAAAGTATCTCTATAGCATGTTTTAATACCAGCTGAGATATGGAAAATAAAGTGATATTCATTTGTATGTAACTGACAAATTTAAACCAATGGACTACCAAAATTAAGATAAATAAAGTATGAATTCTGTTCATCTCCATATTCAGACTGCTCTAAGTTATTATAAACAGAAAACACTGAAATACAAATCAATCATGGTTATGTTTACAGCTGGCTTTATTAATTATATCCATGTCTGATATGTGCAAGATACTTACTTTTTATTGGCCAATGATTGGCTGATACATCTGCTACTTATAATTAATGATGAATAACTGTGGTCATTTCAAAGACCATTAATGCTTTATCCATCCCTGTTGTGTGTCTATGTGTGTTTAGATTGAAATAGACCTGGGGAAGAAGTGCTGGTATCACTCTGTGTTTGCCTGTCCTATCTTGAGGCAGCAGACATCAGAGAGCAATCCACCCATGAAGCTCATCTGTGGTCATGTCATATCCAGAGATGCTCTTAACAAACTCACCAATGCTGGAAAGTAAGACTCTGTCTTATGCATCATATTATTGCAGAATTATTTTTTAACTTTTTCATTCGATCTGTTTTAACCCATTCTTAAGCTTTTCTCCACTTTTTAAAGATGAAGATGAAGTACTTTAAGTCTTTGGTTCTTTTAATTGTGATGATTTTGGCTCACATTTAACAAAAACCCACCAATTCACTAATCCAAAAAATTAGAATACTCCATAAGATCAATAAAAAAAAAAGGATATTTTAAGCAGAAATGTCAGGCTTCTGAAAAGTATGTTCATTTCTATGCACTCAATACTTGGTTGGGCCTCCTTTTGCATGAATTACTGCATCAATGCGGCGTGGCATGGAGGCAATCAGCCTGTGGCACTGCTCAAGTGTAATGGAAGCCCAGGTTGCTTTGATAGTGGCCTTCAGCTCATCTGCATTGTTGGGTCTGGTGTCTCTCATCTTCCTCTTGACAATACCCCATAGATTCTCTATGGGGTTCCGGTCTGGTGAGTTTGATGGCCCAGTCAAGCACAGTAACACCAATGGTCATTGAACCAGCTTTTAGTACCTTTGGCACTGTGGGCAGGTGCCAAATCCTGCTGGAAAATGAAAAGCTTGTCGGCAGAAGGAAGCATGAAGTGCTCTAAAATTTTCTGGTAGATGGCTGTGTTGACTGTGGACTTCAGAAAACACAGTGGACCAACACCAGCAGATGACATGGCAGCCCAAATCACTGACTGTGGAAACTTCACACTGGACTTCAAGCAACATGGTTTC
Organism: Elopichthys bambusa; assembly: GCA_037101425.1. Classification (NCBI taxonomy): domain Eukaryota; kingdom Metazoa; phylum Chordata; class Actinopteri; order Cypriniformes; family Xenocyprididae; genus Elopichthys; species Elopichthys bambusa. The sequence continues at coordinate 15,664,731 of CM074447.1, read as the reverse complement.
TGTGCCTCTCCACTCTTCCTTCAGACTCTGGGACCTTGATTTCCAAATGAAATACAAAATGTACTTTCATCTGAAAAGAGGACCGGAGCCCCGGTAAGACACTTCTGACGTTGTCTTTGGTTCAGAAGTGGCTTGGTACGTGGAATGTGACAGTTATAGCCCATTTCCTGAAGACGTCGGTGTGCGGTGGCTCTTGATGCACTGACTCCAGCTTCAGTCCACTCCTTTTGAAGCTCTCCTAAGTTCTTAAATCGGCTTTGCCTGACAATCTTCTCAAGCCTGCGGTCTTTCTTTTCACTTGTACACCTTTTCCTACCACACTTTTCCCTTCCTGTCAACTTCCCATGAATATGCTTTGGCACAGCACTCTGCGAACAGCCAGCTCTTTCAGCAATGACCCTCTGTGGCTTACCCTCATTGTAGAGGGTCTTGATGATCGTCTTCTGGACAACTGTCAAGTCAGCAGGCTTCCCCATGACTGCTGTTGGGATTACTGACCTAAACCCAGTATTTACACCCTGAGAATGGTAATTCAACAGAACTTCAAGTTAAATATTCTAATAATTTGAGATACTGATTTTTTTATTTTATTTTAATGAGCAGCAAGCTGTAATCATCAAAATGAAAACAAAAAAGTCTGGAAATATTTTACTTTATGTCTAATAAATCTAGAATATATTTAAGTTTTACTTTTTGAATTAAATTAGAAAAAAAAAAAAAAAACTTTTTCATGATATTCTAATTGAGATGCACCTTGCTGGCAAAATGAGTCACAATGAGCAAATTTTCAAAAATGAGTTATTGTTTTCCTTACATTCTCTATAAAAAAAACTTCAAAATGATGTAAAATTTGTTTGAATCCCACAAAAAATGACTGAGCTACATCTGTTTGAAGTCAATAGAGTCAGCAAAGTCAGTTTTGAGAAAAATCAAGTTAAAATTTTCTGAAGGTTCCAAAACAAAATCACCTAGCAATTTACCACCTACCTTAAAATCCCTGGTAATGCCACAAAATTTGGCACAAACCAAGCCAAAACCCATTGTAAAAAATATATAACTTAATATATTAAGACCTACTGTACCACATGGATCTAATGTTATACATCAGATGTTTTTCCCCAACAGTTAACCAGATGTTCACTTAAGACATAACTGATAATGTTTGTGTGAATACTCACCAAGACTGATATTTTGAAATACTGTAATTTTGTGTATATGTGTATATCGGGATTGCGCGCTGAGGCGTCTTTGTGTGCGCGCTTCGGTTCTCTAAGTCAGCGTGAGTAAGATATTTTTGTTTATATCAGCATGAAACTTGGTTTCACTGGTTCAGGCTTATGCTATCGAGATTTCGCTATAAATATTCACAAAGTTGGTATGCTGCGCTTTATAACGATACCAAATGTGTGCTGAGGGAAGCGCCAGTCGTCCAGAAGCAAGCTGAGAAAAGCAGCAGTTTTTATGGTCAAAGGAAAGGTACTCCTCTCAGAAAATGTACAAATAAAGATACTTTTAGATGTTTAATTGCTCTTTGGAGCATTGGGATCACTGGACGAGGGCTTAATGAACTCATTTTTGCAAAAACCTCAATTTCGACCAAAATTTACATTTTTCACTTGTTTTGCCTGTAGCTCAAAATTAGCACATGCATATTCGAACTCATTTTGCCAGCATGGGTCACATATTTTAGGACCTATTATACATTTTCAACTTTTTTTAGTGTTGTAATGTTGCATGAAAGCATAAAAAGGGTCTGCAAAGTTACAAAGCACAAAGTCCACTCCAAAGTGAGTTATTCTTTATATCAGTAAGCACTATTGGTCTGGTTGGACTGGTACTGCTGACCAATCAGAGCACACTGCGCTTTTTGGAAGGAGGGACTTCATAAAGACCAGAACTAAACAGAGTGGGAAGAGAGGTGCTGCAACAATGTAAACTATGTGATGAATAATGCGTTTTTTTTTTTTTTGTTTTTTTTTTGGACATTCAATCTATTAACAACCATTGTTTTGTGCTATTAGTCACACTTCACCTTTTAAACTAATTTCATTGGGTTCATTGTTGTTCTTAAATGTTGTTTTCAGTTATAAATTATATGAATGTATTATTTTCCTTACTGACAATGTCTTAAACTCTCTTCCAGGCTTAAATGCCCATATTGTCCAATGGAGCAGAATCCATCAGATGCCAAACAGATCTTCTTCTGATGTCTTTTTTCGGAGCGTAGCTGAATGACGTGTTGAAGGCCTCTTGGAGCCGCAGTTAGAATGATCCTCGTTCACTGGCATGACGAGCCTTCTGTGGCGGCTTCTCCCCCGTGACGCCACCTCCCTCTCCAAAGCTTTTAGTTTACAGAGGCCGGTGGCAACATACCTGTAGAACCCGAGTCAGTAAGTGTACCTAATGAGGAAAAGATCTTGCAGATCGTTCATTTGTTAACACAGCCTAGTATAAACAGGCTTTTATGAGTACGTATGTGTGTGCGCATTTCGCTTCCTCTCCATTTGTTTTAATTGCAGAGTATTTTTAAGTTTCCATGGTATAACACCTTTTTCTTTCTTTGTGACTTTTATTAAGCGAATGGGAGTGATGCATCTGTGTGGGTGACTTCTTGCCAGAATATATCCACAGTTTCCTCTTTTGAGATCACATTTAAATACACAAACGGGGATTCTTTGCACGTGTACGTGATAGAAATGGTTTTTCAGTATGCATATTAACAATGACATGGAATAAAAATAAGGATTGGTGAACGGGTGCTTGTTGATTTATAAACAAATTACATCTCTTCCCAATGTAATAAAGGCTGTTATTGGAGTGAATGGCGTTTTGATTAGTGCATCATTGTGAATATTCATCCGAGATCAGAGGATTTGTGTGTGCAGATTGTAATCTTGTTCCTTGCGCTGGTCTGATGTCAGAGGAAACCTCTTTGTCCAAGCCATGTGTCTTGCTGTTTAAAAAAAAAGAAAAAAAAAGTTTAAATTAATATACAGCAGTGATTTGTGATGGTATAACTCTTCATTAGTATAATTACATATGTAATGTATTTAAACACTTGCACACACAAATTGTTTTAACACAGATTTGACTGGATTTACATTACCTCACGGCTTCAGGCTCCTCTGCTTACATAATCAAAACACACGTTGATTTGAGAAATGCATCCTCTGCAGACAGTTGCATTAGCGATTGAAACTTTGCCAGCATAAAGTACTGAAACAATATGCCTGTTAATGTACATTTGATGGTAGACTGACTGTGTTTTAATGTTCCCCATCAAGATGTGACTTCCCAGGTGTTTTCCATAATCCCTGAATGTAAAGTTCACTGTTTATATCTGTATAGGTGAAGGGAGATGGTTGAATAATATTTTATCCCTAAGGATATTCATCAAATGCTCACTGGCTTAAACACAATGTAACTGCTAATTGTTCCGTTCCACTTTAGGGATCGATATCTCGAAATGTGCATGCCGAAGCGGAATGTGTGGTTTGTAAATTTCCCTTTTACAGTGATTGAATGAAAATAAAATTTTACAAGCTTTTTTGATCCAGACCTGAGACTCAGTTGCCATCAGAGAGAGAGAAACTTTACCGGAGCTCTTTGACATTCTCGAAGGGCGGGCGTGTACCAGCACAGATATGTTCTTCAGCAAACAATGTCTTTTTTTTTTTTTTTTTCCTCTCTCTCTTCTTCTTTTCCCCCTCCATTTTGGTAAAGGCAAAGGCTGTCCTCTTGTTTAACCCTTTAAGAGGTGTGTAGGAGTGCTGTGTGGCCACTGACATGTGCTGATAATAAACGTTGTCTGTTATTTCTTTTAGGAGACAATCATTTATTACCTCCCTGAAATTTGTAAGATCAAAGCAGAGTATTGTGAGTTTAAGGAAGTGATTTTTGTTTTAGTTTTCATTCAGTGATTGAGAAATGACTCTACTAGCTTTCTCTACTAACTACTGCGAGGCAACTATTGTAAATATTTATCTTCTAACAGTACAGTATGTTTATTATACTTGCATCTAAATAATAAAAAGATTTATACTCAACTTTTGAGTTTTCTGTCTGTCTCTACACGTTTTATAATATAAATGCAGTCTTCAATATAAATATAATATAAATTTCAGCCCTCTGATGCATGATACCTCTAGTATATTTTATACCGTCTTTTACTATGCAATCATTTATCTTTTTTTACTATCCATTAATATGCAATCATTTCTCTTAGTATCTACTATCAATGTTAGACATGCAAATGCACTGCTTATATAGGATCAAAAGTGAGAGTGAATTCTTACATTGTTTCAAAGATTTTCTTTTAGATTACAGCCATTTGATTGTTGATGCTATGGACATTAAAATACCTCTTGACTGAAACTATTGAAAACCATAGCCAGCAAACTGTTTTAAATGAGATGTTGACCCTTTACTCCCACAAGAGGGAAACCTCAGTTCACTGAAGAAGCTGTAAAGGCTCACTATGTCAAGACATCAGACGGGAAGGGAAGGGAAGGGATTAACTAGAAAATGAACCCTAGGGGGCAAAGCTGTGAATATAGATAAAACAGCAGTATTTTTCCTTTTTTGAAAACAAGTTTCATGTTTTATGTGAATTTTTTTTATTAAAATTTCTATTGTTTTTTGAATTTCCTGTTGCTTTTCTCAAACTTTTAATACCAGTGAACAACTTCTTGCTTCTGAAGGAGCAACTTAAGTCTCTACCTGAAGATCGAATAGACTCCTTATTGTCCGAGTCACAATGCCCCATTCTGATCCATGAAGCACAAAGTTCCTCTCAGTAAAGCTGGATCTGATGTGCAGGTGTGCCGGGAATTGTGGAGTCACATTCTTCCTTTGAGAAACTATTTTCGCAGAACTGTCCCTTACATGTTTTTTTATTTACATGTATTTTTAATATATATTTTTATATATATACTAACTTTTTTATAATATGGAAATACCTGTCCTGAGATATCATGCATACCTAGTAATATAAAATGTGATTTATTTATATTTTTTAGCCAAGCAGAAGGCGCCTTTTGCCTGTCAATCATTTTGTACATTGTAAGTGGGCTGTCCATATATGGGAAGCCAGAAGCGCGAGATGAATTTGGGGTATTTTTCATGAGTTTGCAACAGCATTAAAGGAATAGGAGAATAGAACACATGTACGGAACAAATAAAAGAAGGCGCAAGATGAGAGTGAACATCTGTAAAACATTTCATTGCTGGAGAGAGCTTCAAAAGTTAAAATTGCTTGAAAACGGACAATTTCTTGACAGATAAAAATACCATGGTTAAACCCGGGGCGAAAGGTAGTGACGCAATTTCAAACCACAGCAACAACAACTCGCACAGGGGCTCTGGATACTAGGGGTGCACCGGTTCAGGTTACTCACGGTTTGGTTGTATCACGGTTTTAGGCTCGCGGTTTCGGTACGGTTCGGTATGTGCTATGTTCAGGTAAAAAAATTACTATTGTCAAATAAAAATAAAGAAAATACGAACAAATAATCAAACGGCACAAATAAATACAGTAAAGCAAAGATACAAATAAATAAAGCTTTTCAGGTTTTTCAGTATCCAGTTTTCAGGTACAGAAATTTAATAAAGTAGCTAATAAAATGTAAAACAACACTGCATGTTATCTTCACTGTATAAATTTAATAAAGATCAATCATTATTAATTATTAAGTTACTATTCAGTCATGAGCAATGAGCGGTTTCCGAACATTAAAAACACACTCAGACAGCAGGAATGCAAGGGCTGCTGTCTCTTTAAGACATAATACAGGGATCAGTACACTGACACTGAACACATGCGTTCTTTCTCGAGTGTATAAGTTCACTTAAGACATAACCGACTATGCTTGCTAGGATACTCACCAAGTCGGGCATGTTGACATAATTTTGTGTGAGTTTGTCTGTTCAAGCACAAGACGAAGGAGACCTCAAATTTGCGCGCTGTACACGCGCTTCGGATCTTCTCACAGCGCGCGTGCATGTTCTCTTTCTCGCCTTGCACACAAATGTTTAAACTGGCAAGGCTTAAATGAGTTTAGTTTAAACACAGATAGCAGCGTGTGCTGTTCAGGTCTCACCTGCGCTCTCGCTATTAACACCCGGGTGATGACGGCGAAATGACTGGTCATATAGACCATACGGCCAGAATGCGTATCCATCGACAGAAACATACATTAGCCAAACTCTGTCTATCTGTTTTATTTATTTTCTACAAACCATATTATAGATGCGTATGCGTCGTCAGATATGAGATGAACCGCGGTGCAAGTGCGAGCCGAACCGAGTGTGTAGAACGGTACAGTTCGATCTTTTTTTTTTTTTTTTTTTTTTTTTACCGACAACCGTTTCACCCCTACTGGATACCCTAGCTACGGCCCTGGTTACACCAAAGCGACGGGTTTGAAGAAAGAGGGGGCGTGTCTAATTCGGCAGAAGTTAAAAAATGGTGTGGCATGTTTAAATTTATTGCGAATTATTTTACATATTTACCACCAAAATCAGATTTTAAAAGTAAAATAAATGTTTTCATTGGGCTGGACTCCTGGTCCATTCGAAATCGGTAGGTTTTTCTGAATATCCTGCAGTTTCCTTCTGGGCCTGGATTTCAGCCCAATGAAAACACTGTTTAAATAAGTTAGATAAGGTGTTTATTAACATAATAACATAGTATGTATGTGAAAGAAACTACTAATTGGAAGACACATTTTAAACTTTTATTTTACACTAACTGGAAGACACATTTTAGAGCCTTTTTACAGAAGGGGAAAATAATCTTCAGTCAATTTAAAGAAAATGGCAAGGTTTATGCAACTTTGAGGTAAAGAACACCATACTTGTATAGTACAAATCTATACAATTAATACATGAAATAGAGGATTAAATTCAGTAGTTTAACAAGTCACAGTATAGTTTGCTATGTGAAGATATAATAACGTAGGATCTATCCTTACCCTTATGATCAATGAAAATTTTTAGACAGTCCTGTGCACACAATGGCATCAAACTTTCCAGAACATTCATTTCACAGTCATGCAGATATAAACATCTTTGGGCAAAAGAACAGAAAAGCCTACAGGCGCACATCAACACACATAGTAGCAGAAATGCTTCTATATGGATCAGCTGTGACATTTTTTCTAATGCAAAGGACAGCTCATGAGTTGTGTTCTTTTAAAGTGCAACATGCATTTTAGGGAATGCACACTTCTGTTGTCAGTCTTTAAAGTATGGCAGCATAAAAAATAATATGATGTGTTGTAATATTCAGTACCTAAAGCACAAAATATAGAATCAATGAAATAATAGTGCTAGAACACTCCAGTCAAGGTAATTTAAAGCATCTATGGGTTTTTAATCCATTTGAACTGATTTAGGATCTGAAAGCAAAGATTTAATCTCAAATTTATTTTGAACAATTTATTATTTAATTTTTGCAAAAAGAATAGTTTTGATGATTCTGATTTTGTAACAAAATTCCTTTAAATCCTTCTGTGATGCAAAACAGCCTTTCAGCTTACTCCTCTATTTGGTTCACTTTTTGGTCAAACTTGTATAGTATAGATTATTTATTTATAGTTTATTCATTGTCTCAGAAGTAAGCTGTTGTCATCAATCTAATCTCAGATGCTGAAGAACATTTGCAAAGTCAAATTTCAGAGGACTCAATCCTCTCTATCCAGGGCAGACCAGTGGGTGGCTTTGCTTCCTGTAAAGCCCAGCACTCATCTCCGGCCCCTGCTTCCACCTCTTCCACTCTGGTCCTGCCCTCTCTTAGCAATGCAAGTTCTTTCTCTAAGGCATCATTCTTGTGGTACATCTCCAGGTAGCTGGCCTGCAGTTCCTTCTGGTACCGTATCACCTTCTCCTTCTCGTTCTGCCATGTTCTTCTCTCATTTTCAAAGGCTGAAGTCTGTGCCTCGTTCTGGCGCCTTTCCAGCAGCAGTTCAGCTCTGAGACGCTCCTCTGTGGAATTGGCTCCTCCAGTCTCTCCCACATCCACTCGAGTGTCCTCGAAAGCAGGCAAGGGGCATTTCCGCCGGGCACCCTGTAGGGCAATCTGTAGCATGTCGATCTGGCTGTCCTTGCTCCGGATCTGATTACGCGCCTCATGCAGCTGAGTCTTTAAGAGGAAGATTTCGCTCAGCTTCTGTGTGACCTCTGCCTGAGAGTCCCGGAACTGTTGCTTCAGTAAAGAGATTTCTCCAGACTTCTGGCAGACCTATTAAATCAGTACAATTCAGTAATTTTTAGAACTTATACAATATACATCACAATATGATTTGAAAATATTGTTTGTAAGAGGCTGTCAGTGATAGTTCCTTTGTTTTAATAATGCTAGGCTTATTAGTGGTTTGTTCAGATAGATAGGCAGTCTTTCTGTTATTAATTCAAATCCATTTAGCTGTTTGTAGTCTGAACAGCAAAACCCACATGAAATTTTAATCTGAACTACATCCATATGTAGTTATGTGGTTTGAAATCTGATTAAAGTCTGCTTTTTGGAAATACATTTCATTCTAAATGGTCAGATCAGATCTCAAGTAGTTTTTATCTGTCATTCCATGATAACTTTTTTTTTTTTTTTTTAAATGTGATGATTAACTATGAGTACGCGCCTATAGACTAAACACGTAATACGCATGCACGTGGCGTCACCGTTTTCACAATTTGTGTTTGTTTGTAGTTTACACAGAGAGGACAACAGTATCCTTTTCAAAAACTTGCACTTTGAAACACGTTTTTGAAACCCCCAAAATGCCATTGTCGTGTAAATCAACAGCCAAAATGTTACGTTTTTAGTTGAAAACAGTGTCGTGTATGTATCTCTGTGATGAGACTGCCATATAATCTCAGAGGCAAAATTTCTATCATATGTTGCTCTATAATGACATTTTTTTAATGTCTTTTTTTGTCTTTATATCTCAAGTCATTACTATGGAAACTGATATATCAGATATTGGCTACACTGTTTGAGCAAACAACTCTGATTTACTTGCAAAACGACAGTGTGGAAATTCAGCCCTAAACATCTGATTTAGATTTTACCATCCAACTAAAGGCTACTTTTTTCTTTTAACTTCTCTTTTAAATCCCCAAAGCTCTGAACAGATAGTTTTGACCTAAACATACCTCCCACTGGGTTTCTTCCAGCTGGGGATTAATATTCTGGCTTTGTGCTGCTGGGCTTTGACTTTTCAGGGTCTGGCACTCCAGCCTGACAGAATCCAGCTCCTCCTGCAGCCGGTTGCGTTCCTGCTGTACCTTATACAGCTGCAGCTGCAGGTTTCGTTGTGAACGCTGGGACTGCTGGGATACCTGACGCAGTTTGGCGGTGTACAAGTGTTTCAGTTCTGTCACTTCTTTTTCCCAGAGCCGCTGCTTCCCTTCAAAAACCTACAGGAGCACATAAACACAGTGTTGAATTTTAGAGTTTTTATTTCTGCTTTATTTTCAGTTTATCATTCCAATTTCGTGTACACACTATGATTGTTAGTTTTTGTTTTTTCTGACTCCAAACTTTTGAATGGTAGTGTATGTTTAATAGATTATGTGTTCTTGTAGATGCTAACCTGTGCAATGGCATCTTCGCTCTCATCTAAGTTCCTCCTCATCTGACGTAGCTCGTGCTCCTTTTCCTGCAGACGTTCCTCCAGGTCCTTCACCACGTCCTCCAGAGAGTGTGACAGCTCGTAGGGGGGCGGGGCCTCACTTCCATAGCACTGCAGGCGGTTCAGCGTAGCCATACTCTGACAGGACACGTCTGTGACTGTAGAAGCAGCTCCCTTGGAGCCCAGCGAGGTGCGATCCAATGAGCCAATGTGGTTTATGTGACCCATAGAGGCGCTGATTTGTCCCAAGTGAGGTCGGAACGGTGGCCGATAGGGCGGCAGGCTGTTCATGGAGTTGTGTCCCGAGTCGGACGTGTTCTCTTCTTCTTGGCTGAGGCCCCGGACTGCTGCTAGCACGCCTTTGCTGGTGCTTGTGCCTGGTCGCGAAGGGGAGGAGGACGAGGAAGAAGTGGACAACGATTTAGGCGCTGCTTTGGTGTAGGATGGATGCATGCCGTTGGTTAAGCTACTCTCTAGCTCCTCCGACTTGGAAGGGTAGAGGTTCTGCATGGAACTGAAGTTTTTTGGGGTGACCGGTTTAAAGGCGGAAGGCCTGAAACGTGGCTGTGAAATGACAAGGATAAGTCAATTGCAGCATGTGCTTCAGGAGAATAGATCTACACTTAATACTGGAGCTATGCCAAACAACATAAAGTAATTTAATGTAGACCACTTTTACTTCCATATTTTTTCTGTCTCGCTGAGTTTCCCTCTCAATAACGTCACCTGAGGGGGACCATATTTGATTACAGAGATAAATTTAGCCAGCAGAGGCTAGTCAGTTAGTCTACACGCTGCTGGCCTGAACAGTTTATATGATTTATTTCCGTTTGAGCCTGGGGGGAGTAGCCCCACCAATCAATAAATTACACTTCCACCAGGAAGAAATATTGCCTTTATGGAGCCGATTTCTGCATTTCATTGACAGGCTTTGAAACCACAACAAGCAACCTATTCATCTTGTTTTCATCCAGTTATTGTAAAGTGTGTTTTTAGCACCTGCTCCTTCCGAGATTTGTTGAATACTTACTGAAGCAAGTGCTGATGGGTAAAAACGTCAGTCACTTAACTAAATTGACCCTTACTTTCCTGCAAAGTGGTGAACAACTACTGAATACGTTTCTTAATGAAATAATATTAATTATTTATACTGCATTCAGGTAATTTTCAAATTACCATATTACCATAATAAAAAATATCTTGTCACATCTTTAGTCTCAATACAGTCTTAAAAATAGTTGGGTTTTTTTAACATTATTTTTTAGTTTTTTGGTGCTTTGTTGTTGACAGCAAAATACAACATTAATTTTAGATTTTTTACATCCTGGTTTTAGACAAAATTAGAATAAATTCATGATCGTGTTGAGCTGTGTTATAGATTTAGTTGTGTACTATAATATATATGTTTTGTCAGATTGTTTTACTGGTCATGCAGAGTGACAGTTTAAAAAACTAAAAACAAATATATATTATGTATTTATATTATTATATGTATTTTAAGAATATATCTCTTTGTGATGCTTTGTTTTTGTTGATGACTTAAAAATACTACATTAATTCACCTCCATATGCTCTTGTGAAAAATATAAAGCCTAAGTATGTACTTTCTGCATCACTAAACACAGTAGCACAACTAATAACTGTTTTCAGCCAGGTTTCCCAAACACTCCCTACATCTGCCATTGGTCAGAGTTTCCAACTTGTAATTTTGAGTTTGACAAAGAAGTTGAAAACTTGCAATTACTGTAATTCTGACATGACACGAGTGAAGCATATTTTTTCACAGTTGTTTACCTTGTCAAACTTGCCACCTATGGGAAGTGAGTTCTTTCCCAAATCAAGCTCTTTTCCATCCCGGTGGTAGACCTTAGTGTAGACGTCGTTCTCCTCTCTCCTGTGCTCTCTCTTGATGGAGGATGTTCCAGAGATGATGTGTTTGCTGCCCTTCGCTTCCTTCTTGGTTATGTTCAGATAGTTAAGAAGCTCTCTCTGGTTGAAACCCTTCTTGAGCAGGCCGTGGTTCTGACGTCCTGGTACTTGTGGAACTGCTCTATTGCTCTTGGTTGGTGACACGTCTGGTTTCTCGATTAGGCTGCCTACACTTCCCATGACGCAGCGACCTGATGCCAAAGAGGATGTTGGATAAACGGCACAGATGCTTTTGCTGGGGTCCTGGTTCAAGGACAGGGCCTGGGCTGTTGCCATTGGTTACAGGTTCAAATAGGTCCACTGAGATCTCTAAATTGAAGGAAGAGAAAGGAAAAACAATCCTTCTTCTGCCAAATATTCTGATATTTCAAGATGTTTTGTTGCATTCATCTTATTGTTTGAATTAAGATATTCCACTTACATCCAACAGTTGGACACGTTTCAAATTTCACTTACTGGTTCTACTTAAACTAAGATGAATAATAAATTACAGCTTCTATTACACAGATAAACATGACACACACACACACACACACACACACACACATATTTTATATATATATTAGGAATGTCAAGTTACTAAATTTTATTTATTTATTTATTTTTTTTAAATCTAATTAATTACACGATGTGGTTATTAAAAAAGTTATTATTGTGTTAAATGAGAAAAGCATCAAATAGACATTACAAAAAGTAGATATAGAAAAAAAGATTTTATTTGATTCATTATATAATTTATTATAAACTTTTAGGCTTCAACAGTCATGAGGGTGAGTAAATTATGAAAGGATGTTCATTTTTGGGTGAACTTGTTTTTATTAATATGGCAATATGAAATATATTTTTTAAATGAAATGATACTCTAAAACTGCCAGTAGGTGGCGGTTAATGTCTAAATGTGTAAGTCTGAGTCATTCATTTATTCAATTCGTTCAAACGGCTGATTCATTTAGGAATTAAGTAAATGGCTCTCTTTATGAATGGGCCAATGAATTATTGGTTCACCCGATTGATTCGCTCAAAGCAGAAAATATTGGGTCTAAAATATTAACTTCTTATTTATTGAACTGTTGTATAAAATCAATGTCACATTTGCACTTGTGCTTTTCGGGACAAAAACATTACAAGTAATGGATATTGCGCCCATTATTTATACCAATATGAGACCAAAACTCATAAAGGAGCATTTTTGCCCTGATATCTTGAATTTTAGGGGCATATAACGATGTTCTATAATTTACATCATGCAGTGAGTTGTTGCACTTCTTCATGTTTGGCACCAATCAACTGTGTGTAATGCGAGATGACCTATGTAAGTCTAGGGTGGGGTGGGTGCATTAAATGCGTTAATAATTTTGATATATATATATATATATATATATATATATATTAAAACTATTAACGCATTTAATATATATATATAAATTATGGGGTCCAAAGGTCTAAGACTATTAGTCTATATATGCAGTATATGTAGTATCTAAATTAATATAAGCCGATAACCTATGCATTAATATTAAACTAGATGAATATCGTTTAAAATAGTTTTTTATAAAGTATAGCATGTCACACTTCATGATGCTGCTGTCACTGCTTCAAATGTCAGCAAATTTATAGTCTAACAAGAAAATGGGTCAAAAGCAGCATGCTTTCCTCTTAGAAATGTGAACTACTATACACACAGAAGTTCACAAGTCTGTTATATAACTGAGATGATACAAGCTGGGAATCATCCCATGAGCTGATTACACTGAAAATGAGGGCAGATGCTTTTGCAAGGCAAAAAATTTTTTTTTTTTAATTTACACTGCCATACTGTTGCATTAATCAATGTCCTCTGGTAATCACTAATCTTTCCCTACTAAGAAAAACTCCCTTAAAGTGAGGTTGATCCACTTTGCTCAGTGCTGCCCTGCTTCCAAACACTTTATAGCGGGGTTTCAATATATGTTTAGTAGTGCCACCCTCTAGCTTTCTCTTTGCTTCTCTCGAACTCTCTCTCAATCAATTTTCTCTTTCCAGAGCACCTCATTAAGAGGCCGTATTGATTTCACCTCAACGACTTTCTCATTTCTATAAAAGTAGGCTACTGGCCTCAAACAGCCGTAAAGACAAAATACAATGACTTCAAGTGTTTCTGCATTTGTATACACTCCTCTACAGGCACATTCAGTGTGAATATACTTACTCACTTTCTCATATGCACGTAGGACTTATTTCTGTAACTAATAATAAAAAGTGCCCTCTGAAAAAGTCATAAATATTATCTGAACAACGCTTAGGCCTATCATTCTGACTTGCAGTGAAGCTGACACAGGGAAATGGATCTGCTTTAAGGCTTAAAATATTCCAGCACTTTGCCAGAACACTACTCAGCACCTCTGGGTCACGATGAGAGCATCTCTGAGAGATGTTTTCATCTCCGTTTCCTTTTTGTCTAGTGCATCTCACTCAAAGCAAACATTTACTCAATGTGACATTCCCCCTATGGCGATGGACCTGGCATTAAATGATTCATGCTGTACATTTTTTTTAACATCTGATTTTTATTCCCTGAAGTCCAATTATAATGTTTTTGTATTATTATTTGTTAAACACTCTAATGAACTTTGTTTGTTTTTGCTGCTGTGCCTGTGCCTTTAAGACTTCTACATAAGTCCATCCTTCACAGGTTAAAAGAGAAGCAATTCTTGGTCCTAAAAGTTAGAGGATGGTTTTATAGTACATCAAACTTCCACACTATATAGTAGGCGAAAAACAGTATGTGAGCCGAGTAGTGTGTTCAAATTCATAGCATTCATAGTAGCCAAAAAGTACCTGGATGACCTATTATTGCCGGCGAGATTCTGAAGTGCGCATTCAATGGTCACTTTCCTATCCCACGAGGCAACGGCATGGGATTTATGAATGGAGGTGAAGCGACACAACTGACATCGTGACAGTGACAACATGGCGGATGTAGTACATCCAAATTTTATTACTACACACATTCATACTACATAGAACACAAAGTAAGTTTCAAAACAAATATATATGTATATCAAGATATACTCTCTGAATTAAAGTGAACAAACCTCTTCTGGAAGCTCAAACGTGCTGTGTAACACACGAGAATGAACCTCATTGGTTACACAGCACGAGGTTTGTTCTTGTGCATTATTCAGGTTTGGCTGAGCTCCCTTGTGCTTATGTTCGCTGATCAATGTTTAAATGTGATTAAAAGCATAAATTAAATCTTTTCTTCACAAAAAGAGTCTCTTCAGAAAATTTGGACTAAACCACTTGATTCATATGGATTAGTTTTACAATCTCTTTAGGAACTTTTTGAAGCATCAAGCATCATTTTAGGGAGAACTAACCCTTTAAGCATGGCATCCCCTCCAGGATCTTCCTTATATCAACAAAATTATAATTTACCAAATTCAGGCTTATGCTACTTGAGTGATTATGAAAATAGCCTAGACGCAAAAAAGTGTGACACTAAAGTATGCTTTTACCCATGAAGAGATCAAAGAGGCACCTCATGATTTTATGCATGAGATGTGGCTGAGCTCTCCTCTGTTTTTGCCATCCCAGCACTCAGCTAACTACAACACTTACTGCACAAGACCTGCGTCTGAGCAATATATATATATATTAGGGCTGTCAAATGAAAATAAAAGTTTGTGTTTGCATAATATGTGTGCGTACTGTGTATAATTATGTATATAAATACACACACATCCATGTATATATTTATTTGTTATATTTGTTATATATATATATATATATATATATATATATATATATATATATATATATATAGTGTAGGACTCTGTAGCCACCACGATTATGTTCAGATAGCCATACTTCCTTTTAAAACGTAGTCAGGCAAATCACGCAGTCAGACAAACCAGGAAACTGATTTCCAGCTTGATTAGAAGATCAACAGAATATTTCAAAGTGTACAGTCCTGTATAGTGCAAATAAAGTTTATGCTGATAGTGAATTCATTTTGTGAAAAATTCTAATATATATGGGTCATTAACGAATAAGGTTTCTAAAAGTGTAAAAAAACATAATGGAGATAATTAATTAATTTTGAAGTTTTATTAAGTGTTAATAATGAGATTATGTGGTTTTATAATCAATTAACACTGCTTTTGTCATTTTTTACAAGATAGACAAAACTTGGCACCAAAATTTCGGTTTTACCGAATGACATTTCTGGTTTTACCGAATGACGATATTTTCAAACAATGCTAACAGACTGATATCTAGCTAGCTAGCTGACAAAAGGACAATTAAACATTTTATATTTAGTACAAGTTTTTTTTAAATATTACAACATTTTCCATGTTTTATAGCGGTTGTACCGAATGACCTGATGTTTCGGGACATGCGTGTGAGCAAGTGAAAACATGAATTTTTCAAATAGTTAAGAGAGAGACAATTAAGAGAGAGTTACTTTGCTTCACGACCATGTTTGCAGGTGCCTGAATGATGTCACATCCTGTCACATGATACTGAATGCATGACTTGATCCAAAATGATCCCTTTATATTGGTTACTCCAAATGACATCAATGAAATTCATTTTTCCAGACATTCTTTCTCATGACAAAGCAACGACTTCTACACATAATTTTAATACCATTTTGCTCTATGTTGATATATGATGTTATAAAATCATGCCAGAATAAAAAATGTACACATTTATTTCATTTATTTTCAAGATATTTTAATCACAAATTAAGTGGCGGTATTGGCCTTTGGACGGTTAAACCGAATAACCTTTTGACACTTCAAAATCTTTGTGCAAAATATGTTTAAAACCTTTTGGATTCAATAAAAGAGATCTAGTTGTACTACCTTACATACTTTGGATGTCATATGTTTGTTTTTTTATTATTATTAAGGTCTTTGGACAGAAAAATGACCCGTCACGTCATTGACCCATATACAAATAAAATGTATAATATTCATAAGTATATATGTATATTCATATGAATCTGAATATACATATGTATTCATATGTATATTCAGATTCATATGTATATTCTTTATCTAAAATATATAATTGTTTTTTCTAAAACCACTGCTATACATTAAATGATTTACTTACAGTAATGGCTTTAATTATTTTAATTTAGGGCTCTTATCGGATGAGAACTGAGCTGAGCTGGACGATGACATCACTGTTTTCTCCAGAGCTGCTTTATAGCTGATTTAAACTCGTTTCACAATTGATGGTCTTTACACAGTTATTGAACTGAACTGAATTAACACTGAACTGACTTCAGCTGAATAATGACACTATAGTCTTTTTTAGCGATGCTTTACAGCAGATTTGAATTCTGTTTGCATCAATGATCATTATTTTCCTGTTTATCACTGTAAAGCTGCTATGAAACAATCTGTAATGTATAAAGCGCTATATAAAGGTGACTTGAATTTTTTTCAGCTATTATTTATACGTAATTATTTGTGATTTAATGTGATTAATTAATCCTTATAATATGTAATTAATTCAATTACATTTTTAATTGATGGACAGCCCTAGCAACTGTGTGAGCAATGGCTGTTTTTATGAAGGGGAGTGTGTGTGTGTGTCTGTGTGTGTGTGTGTGTGTGTGTGTGGAAACCCTTTTAAAAGTGGCCACAAATCTTAAAGGACAGGAAAAATGTTGCATCCAGTCTTTTTCCATAATTGCTTCAGACACTGAACAGCCGGAGTGGGTTGAGAGACTGAGATGATTTACAGCCTGTTCGGGCCATTCAGAGCCAGTGGCTGGCCCTATACACACACACACACACACACACACATTCCCCCCAATGGAAAAGTTTTAATTAGAGGCCAGTCTACCTCACAGCAATTGTTCAGTTCATTTGTTTAAAGAGCACCTGAAACTCATTTCCTCCTTCTGATGCTGTTTTAAATGTCTTCATTTACATTATATAATGATTATGAATGTAACAAATCCATACATGAGACAAACTTTGTTTTCTCTGAGGAATCAGTTTTACTAGGGTGTTTGGATAAAAGTTAAAATTTGGAAAAAAAAAAAAGTTCCAATGAGAGCTTCTTAATATAGAAATTCTACAATTCTAAGTAATGTAACCGCTTTTGAACCAATATACCTTCTTCTATTACTTGGTCCAACTATCTAGGCTTAAAACATACATGTTGGCTAAATAGCTTCTGTACAAAAGTGCACAAGTAAGGAAGATATAAAGCAGGTCTCAAAGATCCTTCAAATTCCAAACATACTTCTAAAAATCAAGTTAAGACTTGCTGTCTCTCTCATAAAGACAGTTCCCTGTCTAGCTTGACGAATCTCTAAAAATATCAGAAGTTTACTTCCTTCTTTGGCTCTAAACATTCATGCAGCCTTATTCTTGCTTTGTTGCACATTTTTGTGCACAGACCAGCACAACCTTATTCCAGTACAGACAAGCAGGCTATGTTTGGAATAGCATACTACCATACTACTCTTACTATTTCTGCAGTATGCAGCATGACTTTTCTGCATCCATTACCTGGGTGCCTATGTTTGCCAAAAAATTGCTGTTTATAATATAGTATACCTCATGTATCCAACAATGCAGTTTACTCAAAAGATTTAAAAAAGGTGATATTAATATTGATATTAATAATAAGGCAATGTTTTAATTTAGCCTAATATTATTATTAACATTAATAATAATATATAGTTTTTAATTGTTTATACTGTGCAGTAAGCAGTGCTAGTATTTCAATTTATTGAGTTTTAATTGAAATTACACTTAAAATGAATTATGGTGTCCCATAAACTGTTTTGAGGGGGCTGATCTGCTGGAACAGTCACAGGAAATGACACATTTCATTCCACTAGGCATTTCCAGTCAGCTGTCCCTCATTCACTCATTCAAGACAAAAAACATAGGGCTGTTTATTCACTCACATCTATCTCTGTTACGTCATAGGCACCATATCGTGATTAGTATCATTTACCCAGAGGCCATGGACAAACCTAGACATGAACCCTTCCGCATAACATTGCATTGATGAATATGACCAGTGTGTCCTGAGGGCACAAACACTATACAAACTCACTGCCTAATAACTACCCTTAACCAGAAAGTGCTTCACAGGGAAATTGGGTAAAATGTATTAGAACTTTTCTGTACTGAAATGAGAACTTTATTTTTAGGGATCCCTTACAAAAAATAAGCATACTTCAAGTTCATTTTATTACTTTTGACAGGTACTATGTGAAAAAAGTATAGGCCAAATATACTTAGACTTTTCTGTCAGTATAAGTCAAGTATAGCCTACTTAAGTGTGATTTTAAGTATATTTCCAAAAAGTAGACTGAAAGTATACTTTATTTTTAGTTTAAAAGAGGTATGCTGATAGCACACTTTAATAAACTTTTTTTTTTTTGTAAGGGATTTACAATATATCAGTACCATACTGTCTAATATGGGCTGATATTAGAGAATTTAAAATTTATTGATATTGTTCAGTAGGCCTAGTATTGGATATTTAATTGTGCATGCTTATTTTTCATATATATTTTTTTATTTAGATGATCTTTGATGTCATCTAACGCTCACTTAAATTTCATTTTTTAATTTAATAACTGCTAAATGTAATCATTAGTAAATCCCACAGTAAATATACCTTTTCATACTGTACATTATAATGTTGTGATGCCTAAATTCACTTGTAGCATTTAAAATGATTGATTTTGTTTTTTAGTGTTTAATTAGTTGAATTAGACAAAATAGTATAGAAATTTTAATATCAAGCATTTATCGGTCATCTATTCATCAAAACATGTATATAATTATTGTCTTATACACTATATTGCCAAAAGTATTGGGACACCCCTCCAAATCACTTCACAGGTTTATAAAATCAAACACCTAGGCATGCAGACTGCTTCTGCCAACATTTGTGAAAGAATGGGTCACTCTCAGGAGCTCAGTGAATTCAAGCCTGGTACCGTGATAGGTTGCCACCATTCGTGAAATTTCCTCACTACTAAATATTCCACAGCAGTTAACTGTTAGTGGTATCATAAAGTGGAAGCAATTGGGAACAACAGCAACTCAGCCACGAAGTGTTAGGCCACATAAAATCACAGAGCGGGGTCAGCGCAGTGCGCAGAAGTCGCCAACTTTCTGCAGAGTCAATAGCTACAGACTTCGTGTGGCCTTCAGATTAGCTCAAAAACAGTGCGTAGAGAGCTTCATGGAATGGGTTTCAATGGCTGAGCAGCTGCATCCAAGCCTTACATCACCAAGTGCAATGCAAAGCGTCGGATGCAGTGGTGTAAAGCACACCGCCACTGTGCTAGAGCAGTGGAGACGAGTTCTCTGCAATGACGAATCACGCTTCTCTGTCTGGCAATCCGATGGGCGAGTCTGGGTTTGGCGGTTGCCAGGAGAACGGTACTTGCCTGACTGCATTGTGCCAAGTGTAAAGTTTGGTGGAGGGGGGATTATGGTGTGGGGTAGTGGAGTTTGGTGTGGAGGAACTTGACTGGCCTGCACAGAGTCCTGACCTCAACCCGACAGAACGCCTTTGGGATGAATTAGAACGGAGACTGCGAGCCAAACCTTCTCGCCAACATCACTGCCTGATCTCACAAATGCACTTTTAGAAGAATGGTCAAAAATTCCCATAAACACTCTTAAACATTGTGGAAAGCCATCCCAGAAGAGTTGAGGCTGTTAGCTGCAAACTCCATATTAAACCCTATGGATTAAGAATGGGATGTCATTAAAGGTCATTAAAGTTCATGTGCACGTAAAGGCAGGCGTCCCAAAACTTTTGGCAATATAGTGTATATTGGCCAGAACTTTAATACCAGTGTCCCTAGTATATTTATAATCAAAATTCCTCTTGCCTTGTGCGCCATCTTGGAATTTCTTTTTTTTATTATTATTTCTTTTTTCTTCTGCAAAGGACACATGTAATAATGCCTTAGAATTTGGCCAAAATATAAATATTCTCATCAAAAATCTCTTTTTGATGCCTCAAAAAATGCTGCTTCCATAGACAGCTTACTTAATTATGGGAACATAACAACAGTCTTTTTATTGTTTACTAATTACAAATGTAAGTAATAGGTCTGTTGAGGTAAAACTGCTGGAAATGTAAGACCTAAGGTGACACTGGGCCTCCTTTCATTATTCACCAATTTAGCAACAAACTACAGTAATTTGGCTGAATATGACTCTCTGTGAAATATGACATGAGTCAAATGGTGGCGACTTCATTCACTGAAAATGCCCTAACTTAACACTAGCCCTCTTTATAGGGATTGCGTCATGTTCTTTAGAGGTCTTATTTTGGCATAGAAGCACCATTCATTTTTCACTTACACGCACACTGCAGACATTCTCTTCAGAAAGTATAAGGCCATTTGGGAAAGCGCTATAAACTCGCCCCTTCAGGGTTAGAGATTGGAGGTCAGACAGAGAGGGCAAAGAGGAAAGTGAATGTCTTCTCACAAAATAATGACCCGAGGGCCCCACAGAGACCTTCAGCACACTCAAAGTTCTCTCTCTGGTGATATGGTGCTAATATTGAGAGTTAATGAGCTGAATAACTGAATATATCAGACAGATTGATTTTTGGATATTTTGGCACTCCAGCGGTGCCCAATGACCATTGTTACTTGTCACTTTCTAAAGTAAACATTTTTTGTAGTCAATGTACATGGCAAATTCTGTTTTCAAATGTAAACTGGGCTGTGAACACATTAAATTGTAGTTATATGCTACCTTTTTTTAATCAAATTAATACATATTATGCATTAAATATCAAAAAATTACAGATGTAAATATTAAGCAGGCAAATATATTAAGCTGCACAACTGTCAAATCTTGCTGCAGTAAAGTGCGTGACGCAGAAGAACATGACAAAAACATCTTTAATCCAATAATCCAAAACAAGAATACTCAGGAGAAATAGCAACAACATACAACTCAAACGACACCGAACCATGAACAGAAAGAACTCAAGGCTTAAATAAACACAGGGATAATTAAAGTAAGCAGAAACACGTGCATAACTCTGAAACCATGGAGACAAACAAGGAAAGGGCATGGGCAAACAGGAACAGAACTTAAACACAATGAAACTAAACCAAAACAGAATATACTGTACACATTACATGTTCAAAATTGATAATAATAAGAAATGTTACCTGAGCACCAAATAAGCATATATATGTCTTGCACAAAGACTGCATTTTACCGCCTTTGCAATATTGCCCGACTGCGACCTGCTCTCAGCACTAAAGACACTGAAACTCTAATTCATGCTTTGATAACCTCTCGTCTTGACTACTGTAACTCGCTTCTTATTGGGCTGCCCGCTAAAACAATCACTAGATTACAATATGTTAAAAATTCTGCAGACGGATTCATCAATCAATTCAAGAAATCTGATCACATTACTCCTTTGCTCTATAATCTACATTGGTTACCTGTTTCTGTCCGCATTCAGTATAAAATTCTCTTGTTAACGTTTAAATGCCTTCATGGACTTGCTCCCCATTATTCACCTGAACTGCTGCACTATTATTCAGCTCCTCACTTAGGTCATCTGACTTAAAAACTGCTTACTGTACCTCGTTTTTGTCTTTCATCAATGGGTGATAGATCATTCAGTCTGAAAATCTGGAATTCTCTTCAGCTAACTAACTCTTTGTGACACCTCTACTATATTCTCATTCAAAACTAAATTCACAACTAAAGAACTATGTTTTCTTACAGTATTTCCTGCCCCCCTCTGTATAGTGTTTTGCTGTTTAGTTACTGTGTATATGTATGCATGTATGTATGTATGTACTGTATGATGTATGTATTTATGTTTGATGCTGTGTTTATGTATTATCTTCTTGTACAGTGACCTTGAGCTTGGGAAAGGCGCTTTATAAATAAAAAAACACTGATTCATTCAAGAACGATGTCTTGATAAGTTAGTGATTGAATCATTCACTCAAACAATTTTTTCAAAACACCAATTCATGTTGCATTTAATTAACATTATTTATTTCAATAAACTTAAGTTTATTACATAAGGTTAATTCAATGCCATTTAGTTTAATCAGGTTAACATTCTTAATTTGTCCAAAACTATTAAGTTCAATTATCCTAAAATTAATATCAAAGAAAAAATAAAATAAGTAATTCAGTTTAATTGATTTAGTGAATGCATTCAAGATACATTTTTACAGAAGTTATCTAAGAATAATACTTTAACAAAAGCTTTACTATGTAAAGACTTTTATTGTTAGGCATTAGCCAGAAGACAGTTTTGTTATATCCATGGCATGCCCAAAGTAGTTGTTTTTTTATTATTTTTTATTAACTTTAGCAGGTCCTAAACCTTAAGCACATGCTCTACAAATCACCACAATGGTAACAACAGAAACTTTTAAATACCAACATAATAGAACAGTAACCATTAAAAAAGACACTCCATTTTCTCATCTTGCTAAAAAAATGCTTAAAATAACACTATTTCAACATTTACTTTCTTAGTTCAGCCCCTTTGCAAGTAAAAGTCCTGTTTGATTAACTCCTGGTTGGGTTACTTGATTGAAACATGTTATTTCAATATGAAAACATCAAGTTAAGTCAAAGAGTAATCGTTTCAAGTCAATTTAACATGAATCAATCACATTTAAACCAGAAACCTGATACAATGGTGTTGAATCAAAATAAATTGTTTAAATAAAGTGAACAGCATCAAAAATCATTTTTTTGAGTGAATAATGTGTCTGAAATTAAATTTATTTAAATATGTTCTATCAAAGAAATATCACACTCGCTATCATGCTGTAGTTTTGAATATCACAGAAACTGTTAAAATGGTTAGCATCAGTGTTGTGGGTAATGCATTACAAGAAATGCAATTTGCGTAATCAGATTACTTTTTTCAAGTAACTAGTAAAGTAATGCATTACTTTTAAATTTACAACAAAATATCTGAGTTACTTTTTTAAATAAGTAACACAAGTTACTTTGTTTTCCTATTTATTGACTGATACCTGTCCTCATTCTGAGAGAAATCAGGAGTAAGTGCAGAGGCGTTGAGTTTCAGCAAGGTTTGTTTGAGCTGTGCTCTCTACTGTAAAGGCATGAATTTGCATTTCCTTCAGTCTGAGGCTTATTTATTTCAGTTTACATGTGAAAAGTCCTTTGCATTTACTAAAAATAGCACAAGCAAACCAGCCCAGGTAAGAATAAGTAACACAAAAGTAATGTAACACATTACCTTCCATAACAAATTACTTTTAATAGTAACTTTCCCCAACACTGGTTAGCATAAAGCAAATTTGAATTACAGTCAGTATGCAAAATGCACATAGGTTGATCTAACAAATTTCAGCGATTACGACTTGATTCAGGCATCCAAAACAAAAAATGTGCTCATGTATGGGCAAGAAAATTAGGAAATGTGGTCTGAAGCAGAACCAAAGCCATGTGGAGGTGTCAAATCCCACATGCGCGTTAATGTAGTGAAGATTAGTTTGCGAGGAGGCTTTGTGGAGGTCACTCTGAGAGTGTTCAATCGTATTAGCCCTAATGCTGTGAAGTGCCCAGCACAGACCTGAGCTGTTCAGGTTTGCTTTAACAGACCAAATCCATGTCCGCCGCCTGCTGAGTGCTGTCAATACTGACCCAGAGCACTTTTTCAAACAACTACGTGAGAAATTAGTGCAACAAGAGATTCAGATGTTCCATTACTCAACCGCAACATGCAACTTTAAGGGCACTTGTCTGCGTTTTATCGACGCGTTTTCAACAGTCGCTATGGCAACTGAATGGAAACTTCACACCTACCTTTAGAAACTTTCAGTAAATATACCCGGGATGTGCTTTGCCTGTTAACACCTACAAAGTATTTAATGCATGATACACTGCTTTTAAATTATGCAGCACGGTTGATTAGCATTCAAAGGGCTGCAGAAAAGAAGTATCTGCAAATATATTATAGCAATCTGGCTTGTGTAATTAATTGGACTACAAATAAATGCAAATGTCCCTGTTTACAATCACATTAAAATGAATCAATTGTAGGTCAGGGTTGCCACACTTTTTCACCAATGAACTTCCATGACTTTTCCAGTAGATTGTGATTACTGGATAAGGATTTTAATGTTATAGAGATCACAAACAAAGAGCTTTTTTTTTTTTTTTTTTTTTTTTTTAAATATTTAAGAATATTTTCATATTTTACTATATATATTCAGTACAGAACTTTTTTACTCATTTTACTATTTTGGGGGGGGGGTATTACTTGGCATTTTCACTTATTTTTAGGCAAAACAACATGGTATGGATTTAAACATGGAAAATACTGTACTCTTATTGACAGTAGAATAATCAAAATAGACAAAATATTTATTAAATGAACATGTAAGGTGCAGGCAGTGTTTCAATTCCACAAAGGCCGGACAAGAATAACAACAATGCTATGCTTAGGTACCAACTAACATTTCAAAATGTACAACTAGTTCTACAGTCCAGGCAGTGCAATGTCGTAATAGGTCAGTGGCGAGGAGGGGCATCAGGTTCTATTGTTTAAACAGGTCTTTTTCTGTTTACTTTTCTCATTGAGTTCATGTGAGCCACCCCTGCTCTCTTTCTTTCTATCTGACCCTTTTCAGTGGGATTCATGCACCCTGAGCAGAATGGTACATTCTTTACGAGAAGTAAGTTAGATAAGTGGGTAAAAAATGGACATTCCTCACATTTCTGTGGAGGTAATAATTAATATAGGTTTTATGGCTGTCCTGACTGGGGTGTTGAGATAAGACCAAGAAAAAGAGAAGCTGAAGAGAAAGATCAACCCAGATCTGCACAAGATGAACATCAATGAATGAATTATCAGACTTTGAGAAGGGCAGTAGTGTGGTAAAGCTTTGGAAAAACATTTCTGATGATATTAATTGACACCTCCATCTGTTTTAAAGGGTTTGTTCACCCCAAAATGAAAATTCTGTCATTAATTACTCACCCTCATGTCATTTCAAACCCATAAGACCTTCGTTCATCTTCAGAACACAAATTAGGATCTTTTGATGACAGAATGCTGTCAGATTTCCTTCAATAGACTGCCTTTGTAACTACCACTAACTACCACGCTTCAAAAACTTCATAAAAAGATCGGAAAACTAATTCATATGAATCGAGCTGTTTAGCATTCTGTCATCAAAAAGATCTTCATTTGTGTTCTGAAGATGAACGAAAGTCTTACGGGTGTTGAACGACATGAGGGTGAGTAAATAATTACAGAATTTTCATTTTGGGGTGAAATAACCCTTTAAGACTGAACTGACTGAAAAAAAATGCATTGAATTTCTTGGAAATAAGCACTTTATGTAGTTTTTACTATGTCAGAGTTTCACTGTACAGTCAGTTCCTTGTTTCGCTCAAGGTCATGATATCATCTTGGATTATATTTAAAGGAATGTTCTGGGTTAAAATACAAGTTAATCTTTATTGAAAAGATCTGTGACATCTTGTTGATTACCACAGTAAATAATTTCAACTCGCTCCGCAGTATGTAAAAACAAGATTCGGAAAACATGTATTTTAAATTGTAATAATATTTCACAATATTATTGTTTTTACTGTATTTTTGATCAAATAAATGCAGCCTTGGTGAGCATAAGAAACTCTTTCAAAAACATTAAAAAAAAATCTAATCTTAATAATTCCAAACTTTTGAAGGGTAGTGTGTTATAAAATCTTTTATAAAAATTAGTATTACTATTTTTTTAATATGAATGCATCATATGCATATTATCTTTATTTTCTTTATGAATATATGTAAATCAATTATGGGTCTCTAGTCACAAACCTGATTCTGATTTACAGTAATGAACATTCAATGGAAGTCTATGGGGCAAGGCATATGTTCAAAATCAAAAATTAGATTTTTTTTTTTTTTTTCATTTATACAAATTATTCTGTATGAAAATGTGATTTTTAAATTTTTTAAAGATGTGCACATTGTTCTTTAGTGATGGGACCGTTCTAGGCAGATGAACTGTTATATGGGACCAATGTATGTCATTTGTAAACTTTTTGGTACTTTTCCAAGTATCTTGTAAAAGTTAGACTATATTATTAAGTGAATTAACATGTTAACATGTATGATGTTTAAGTATTGCTCCCAAGCAATGCGAATTTTAACATTTATCCCAGTATCCTGCCCCCTAGACTGCCATTGTATGTGCATTAAAATATTTGTTTGTTTTTATGAACTTAAGAATGAGAATAATAATTATTTTATTATATGCCATAACTTAACTTCTTTGTATTTAGCCTTTAATTATGACTTTACACATCTGTAACACCATGAGATGGAAGATTTAAACCTCTTCAGTGGTCTCTGGACACAAAGCATGGATCTGAACAATGCCACCCTTGCGCAATAGTTTTTAGAATTACAATGTTGTCCCTGCAGGGAATGAGGATATAACTTGTACTGGCAAAAAAAACAAAACAATGCAAATCCTTTTATACTCATTTGACATCAGTATAAAAGAAATTGGTGCATTGCATTTCAATTGCAAATAAGCTTCCCAAAGGCTACAAAGAGTCTCACTTCACAACTTTCTTGACAGTAAACAGAATGGAAGTTAATCAGCCGAACCATAATAGGTTTGTATGCTGAGAGGATCTTTTATGATGCAGAGAACCTTCTGTGAGGCAGAGAGAGTTGAATGTCACAGCGAGGCAGTTTTTGGAGACAAACATCCTCTCCGGTTCTTATTTAATGATGGTACAAACACTAGAGAGAAGCTTTTTTCTTACAATGAAATACGGCTATATAAAATAAAATGCAAAACAAGATGTTCACCTGAGGAAAACTTGCTGCCGTAGCTCTCTTTTCTTCCAGTCAAAGCACATATATTTGATTTCCTCCTAATGCCCGTTGAGGAGAGATCCAAATTACCCATCAGCAGTTAAGCATCTCTTCCTTCACTCCCACGGACCTGCTGCCAGACTACGGCCAGGAAAACCCCTGGGAATGTCTCTGGTTACTCTCTCCTGCCACTGCTACACTGATCACCCCTCTCTCCCTTTTGTAAAGAAAGCGCGCCTTTCTATGGTATCGGTGTGGAAGAACCTGTTCTCCTTGTTCTGTGACAAATGTGAAGGACACTACTTGTGCCATGGGCAGCAATACTGAATGCTGCTAACGCAGAACCAGCTAGAATACAGAAAGTGCTTTAGGCCAAAAAATAAAATGTTTTTTGTGATGGAGAAGTTCAGAGGATCACCGCAGAACTTGGTGTCCAGTGGGAAACATGTTGTGTTGTCATCTTGCAATGTGTCTAAACAATAGGCTTAGTCTTGCACACTACACCATGTAGGCAGCCTTGGCAAGCTCCCCAGAGCATCAAATTACATCATGCTGGTGGGAGACACTTGAATAAAATGGGGGGCTTGTTCTACATGAAATGAGTCAGTTTCTTGTGGTATCCACGTTTACTTCTGTATCAGTACCTGTTATGTATTAATTTGATTCTACATAACAGCAAGTGAGATACACATACTTCATTCTTTAAATGAAAAAAAAATTTTTGCTACAGGTGTCAGAAAGGGCCAATCTCACTTCTAGAATGCCTCACCTGCTTTACGATACACTTTAACCAATGTAGAGTATGTCACTCTTGGCCAAGGATCAACTAGACAAACATATTCTTTCTGGGAGGGAGATTTTTGGAAAGGCCATATTTACATGAGGGTTATTTCACATGCAGGCTGGCAGAGAGATCAAAAAGAAAAATAAATAGCTACTGAAGGACGAAGCAGACTTTGTAATTCGTGAACGCAACTGTGCCCCAGTCATGTTCCTTAAATACAGTGTTGGATATTCTCTTCCCTCCAGGCTCGTCAGTCTAGAAGATTCCATAAATTCAACCATTGCCAAGGCCTTTCTGAGATGACAGAGGAGAAGGAGTACCGAATGAAAAAGAAGAAAGAGAGCAGAGGGAGGATGAAGATGTGGTAAGGTAGACAAGTCTAAGCCTGCTCTCAGATATCTATCTGACTCCTGATGAGAGACAACTGAGCCAGACCTGTTTCCTCAACCTCAGTCGATCATCATGAATCCAAAATTTCGAGTTTCTTAGAAGAAATTTAAGTTTGAATAGCTATGAAAAGCAAGACTATTTGCTTAGGAAAATCTTTCATCAACAAATTTGAGTATTTTTTTCATTGCGAGATCTACAAAAGAAGTGGAAAAATAGACTCCAAACTCACACAAACACTATACTTTTTCTATACTAGTAGAATGTTCAGAATAACTACACAACATTTATGGAGAGCAGCCATTAGACAGCTATAAAAAGAAACAATAAGTACAGGAGTTTGACTCCTCTTCTATATTGCAGTCCAACATACCTTCAGATGAAAAATGCAAACTGATTTCCAGGTAGTTTTGAATTACAACCTGTTTAACGCTATAAAAAATATTTGATGGAAACAAAGTGTTGTAATTGATATCACCCTTAAGTAGTTTCTGTCGTTTATGATTAGTTGGAAATTTGATGAGGAGAAAATGAACCTATATCAAGGGTCACACAAATTATTTACTTCCTCATTAGTACAGACATTTCATCCAAAACAACATGTAGTACCCCAGATAGCATGGTGACATTGATACAATGTTGAGTTTTGATCCAAACCATAATTTTGGTTGAGATTGACATTTCAATGTTTAATGTATGTTGGATCAGCATTGAAATTTTGATGAAAGCTGACAGCACACACGGGTGGAGACAGTGACATTGAACTAACAGTGATTTGTAGTTGATGAACACAAGATCATGCAGTTGTGTGTCTCTGCAGAACACTAGTGGGTGTTTCCCACTGGGGGCTTGGTTTGGGGTGGGCCTTCATCATTTTAGCAAGTCTGTTGAAAAATGGTTGAAAAACATCCATTGTAGTTTAAAAATTGGCCACTGATTGGTAAACACCCATTTTGGTTTTGCATGTGCACTTCTCAGTAGTCTAATCAATTCCTCCTCATTCGAGAGAAAACACAGGTGTATCATATATACTAGTGTTTGTTGAACCACCTGATTTCTCTGGGTTTCAAACAATGGTGCATCGTATTATTTCTATGTTCTTTTGTTTGTTTTTTGTGCTTGCTATTTGCATTTCATTTTTTGTTACTGAATCTAATAAGATATATTTATTTTAAAAAAAGTTTTTGAATAAACCATTTTCTAAATTCTTAAATAGTGCATGCATCTTGCTTTAGTAATATTAGGATATATTTATTAGTGCAGGTGAACAACGTGAGCAAGAACATCATATTCTACACAGAGCCCATTCTTTTAATAGGAATGAAGGCAGATGAGGATGGACAATTAAAAAATGAGAAGCACCCTCTTGATAAATGTGACATTGATAATACATTGAGTTGTATAGGATTATCACCTGACCTGGGACTTGATGCTGTCCTGTGCCTTAAATCCTGCTCCCTGATTACTGCTTGATCAGGTAATCATTCATATTCCTGAATCTGTATTAAATTTGAGGAATGTAACTAATCTCCATTCTGTTTAGCCTGTTTCCACTGAAACACAATAAAAAAAAAAAAAAGAAAAACTACACCTTGTGTTTGAGAAAGTGAATGACATGGCTATTTTGTGATATTTCAACAGATTGAGGTCTACATAAGGCAAATCTGCAGCTTTAAAGAAATTTTCGTTTAAAGAAAACCGAAGCTCTTTTTTTAGTTAAACTTGATACTTGAATGCTTGAGTTTTATGTAATGGCCATTGTTCAGAGGTGTTTATTCCTCTACATGAGGAGTTTAGCTCCAACACACCTGCCTGGAAGTTTTCATTGATCCTAATGACGTTGATTAGCTGCTTCAGGTGTGTTTAATTAGAGCTGGAGATAAACTTGACTGGACAAGATTGGACACATTCCCATAGTATTATTGAAGTGTTAATAAATAGATTAAATATACATAATTTAACAGTATTATAAATATAGTTAGAATATTCCATGTTTAGCAATTTATAAAAAGTGACTGTATGTGTGACAACTGATTTGACTTGCTTTTAAGTATTATGCTTTCTTTTTCAGATTTCAGAGAACCCAAAGGAAAAGAGGCAGTAGCCTGATGCAAGCCAGATTTTTAAAACTTGAGCCACTGAACCACTTGTAGTAATGATGACATAAGACTTCTGAAAGTAATGCCATTTTTAAAGGTTAAAATGCTTTTGTCAATGATTGTTAAACTGTCAAATAAAATAAGCTGACTCAATTGCTGGAAAGGTGTCATTTATGTTTTGAAAGGTTTTCCCAAAACTTTGAAATGGTCAGAAATCTGTTGATGTACCACTGAAGTGTAGCTGAAATATTAATGCTGTTCAGAACATTATTTTATGTTGACATTTCAGTTCATTCAACATCACATTAACATTGATCAAACAATATTACTAATGGTTATTTTTGTTAATTTCAATATTGATTCAACAGCAGTGATGTAGAATCAACACCACAGTGTAATGTTGATTCACTGACGTTACCATTGATCATTTATGTTCATTTCAATATTGATACAACTGCAGTGATGTAGAATTAACATCATAGTGTAACATTGATTCAACAATAGTACCATTGATTTTTTTTGTTAATTTCAGTATTGATTCAATATCAGTGATGTAGAATCAATCATAGTATAATGTTGATTCAATAGCATTACCATTGATTTTTTTGTTCACCATTGTTTCAACATTAAATGCGGGTGCAAACATGATATTGAAACAACACCACCTCACCTGAATCATCACCTTGATTCAATATTATCATTGATTTATTGTTGAAATCTCAACATTGTTTCAACATTAACTGAGGGTGCAAAAGTGATGTTGAATCAATAATATTACCATTGATTTGTGGTTGAAATCTCAACATTGCTTCAACATTAACTGAGGGTGCAAGAGTGATACTGAAGCAACATCATTTTGTAATGTTAATTCAATGCAATTAGCGTTGACACATCAACACTGACTCAACATTGTTTCAATGATTACATGCTATCTGGGACGCTAATTGCAGCTGGCGTAACCTAGGGTTAAATGTTTTGCACACAGTAAATTGGAATTTAAAAAATCAGGAATTAAATATATATTTCTATTTTTATAGGTTGTTTAATATATTGACAGCCATAATATCTTATAGATGTATTTAGGTGTGTCAGGACCAAGAATTTTGTGCTGACGATTAACTGTCATACAAATAATTGAGATTTGAGTTTTGTTCATGTCACTTACAGTGTAAGCCTAATATGAAAATGTATATAATATAATATAATAAAATATAAAAACACCTAATTTTATAAAATAAATAACATAATATATAATTGTCACGATCACCAGGTGGAGTGCCCTTGACAGCCACTAGAGGGAACTCCACCCCAGACTATTGTCATTTCCTCACGAACTACATTTCCCAGAACTCACTGCTCAGTCTCATTATCCCTGATGGTTCTCAGCTGGTTCTCATTACCTTGTCAGTCCCTGCCTATATAAGCCTGGTTCATTCTATCATTGATTGTGAAGTCTTGTATGTGTCATTACTGCATTTCTGAGTGTGCCATTGATTTTCTGTCCCATGGTTTTGATCCCTGCCTGTTTTCTGGATCTCCTTGTTTTCTTGAGTTTCCTGCCTGGTGTTTGTGTTGGACTGTTTACTCTGTGTTTATGACCTTTGGATTGCATCCTTGGATTACCCATTAATAAACTACTGCATTTGGATCCTCAACCTTTGTGTCTCTGAGCAGTTTATGACTATACTATACTATAGTATAATATAATATAATGCAGTCTGAATAAACCCACAGTCACAGATCTTCATTTTGTATGAAGGAAGACATTTGACTATATTTGTATTATGTATTTGTATATATACATGAATATATATATACACACATACATACGTACATATATACATATATATATATATATATATATATATATATATATATACACACACATACACAAAAATATATATATTCGTTATTCTTTATTCCCTGCCAGATTAGACACTTCTGCTTCTCCCTACCACACCAGAAAAGACGACACAAT
The DNA here is from genome assembly GCA_037101425.1 of Elopichthys bambusa. Lineage (NCBI taxonomy): Eukaryota > Metazoa > Chordata > Actinopteri > Cypriniformes > Xenocyprididae > Elopichthys > Elopichthys bambusa. The sequence continues at coordinate 15,632,064 of CM074447.1, read as the reverse complement.
ATCATGTATTTGATGGCATTTAAGTGCCTAAATTTCCCTTATTTGGATGGCAAAATGTGATTGAAATTTAATGAAAAATTATTGCATTATCTAAAATAACTGTGATTCGATTGTACAACTACGATCAGACGAATAATCAATAATCGTGAAAGGCCTTGTTGTATTTGATTAATTGTTTTATAGGTAGCAAGATGAAGCCAAATCAAATTCTTTCCAATAACACATTATCACATGGGAATGAAACTGATCCTTTGTGTTAGCAACCTAGAGCACTATTAGCCTACTATGTCAATCCAACAGCCATAAAAACTACCACTGCATTCTCCTTTGTATTCAATACCCAATAGACCCACATACAAATGTTCTACACTGAAACCTGATATAATCATTGCCTGTCAAGACTATTTTACACAGTTCTTTTTGCCATCAAACTTTTATAAAACCTCTAAGCAAGAAATGTTAAAGAAAGCGGTCTCACAGGGGCCACATGGCAGTGAGGGTGAAACTGACCATTTTTCCAAGCAGTAGGCCGCTGGAAAGACATGATAGTGCCATTAAAGGAAATGTTTCGTACTGTCAGTGAAACTGGAAACACTTTGCAAGAGCACAATCAGCACTTAGTTTGTTTAGTATGATATCAAAAGAATCATCACAAAGCTACAGTCTGTGCTTGAAGGCAAATGTCCAGAATGACTTTTGGCCAAACAGGATACATTACTGAAATAGAGTCCATTTAAATGACGTCCTCATTATAGGTAATGTTGCAGGATCAGAGCTTCTATTTTTTCTCCAAAGCTACAAATCTTTAATTACAACGACAGACGCTTCTCTCAACGGATAAAAGGATCTAAAGGCAAAAGGAGAATCTCAGTGGTGAGTGTAAGGGTGTGCGATGTTGTCCTGAGAAAGAAAGCTGACTAATCCTAATCCTGCACAAGACTTTCTACGCAGTGTCAGATGAGCCACTAGGGTTCATAAGATAGCGGGCCAGCAAGGAGAGGGGAAGAGGAGGAAAAAGTCAGCAGGATGATTACTGCCATGATTAGCTCATTTCTCTGGGTCCAGCTATGCTACAAGCCCACTGTCCTCACTAAGGTCCTGTGGCTGGCGGTATTTACAGTATGTAGTTATGAGCAACCTGAAATACCCTGTTGGTGAAGCAACTTTTTGAAATAGCTACTCATAATTTAAAGTAGTTAAACTTTATTGATTTATTTACTACAGACAACAACATTCAAGCTACTTTTTTTTGGCACAAAACAAGAATGGCTTTTGAATTAAATAATATTTAGCTGTACATTTTCTTTTTTTTTTTAAACATTCATTTGAGCAACTCATGTCAAATTTCTGTGTCCTGTGTTGTATTTTAGGTCTTTTTATAGCAAAATATTTATGTGAAATATTACAGTGACAAAAACACTGATGTATAGTTGTGCTGCACTACACCACTAAAAGTAGCTTGTTACTGGATAAGCTACAGTATTTTGAAAATAGATAAACTACTGTCAACTGTTGCTACTTTCTAGTTAGTTTTTTTCCAACAATGTAAATGACTTTACAGGTTTCAGTTATGCAAGGCAAGTATTAAGTGGCCTATAAAAACTACAGGGCTACAGGATAGAAGCATAAACAGGTGAAGATACTGCATGCTAATACATGGGTTGCTGAGCCAAAGCCCTGTAGGCACCAGCATTAAAGGTGTAGTTTCTGATAATGTTGAATGATGCCTTCCTTGCCGCACACCTGCTCTCCTAATGCTTGCGCAAAATTAGTATTACTCACTTGTTGTTTTGTTGGTTATACAAAAGTTTTGGGTCGGTAAGATTTTTCAATGTTTTTCAAAGGAATTTCTTGTGCTGACCGAGGTTGCATTTATATGATCAAAAATACAGTAAAAACAGTAATTCTGTGAAATATTATTACAATTTTAAATAACTGTTTTCTATTTAAAAATATATTTTAAAATGTCATTTATTCAAGTGATGCAAAGCTGAATTTTCATTAGGCATTTCTGCAGTCTTAAAGGGTTAGTTCACCCAAAAATGAAAATTATTCACTAATTACTCACCCTCATGTCGTTCCACACCCATAAGACCTTCGATTTATCTTCGGAACACAAATTGAGATATTTTTGATAAAATCCGATGACTCAGTAAGGGCCTGCATCGCCAGCAATAACACTCCCTTTTTCAATGCCCATAAAGCTACTAAAAACATATTTAAAACAGTTAATGTGACTTCAGTGGTTCAACATTAATATTATAAAGCAACGAGAATACTTTTTGTGTGCCAAAAATAACAAAACAGCGACTTTACTCAACAATATCTAGTGATGGGCGAATTCAAAACACTGCTTCACGAAGCTTCGATGCTTAACGAATCTTTTGTTTCTAGTGGTTGTAATGGGTACTGCAGTTCAAATTCAAAATATTGTTCGCCCCGCCCCCTCCTCCTCAGGATTGACGCTCTCGCGGGTTGCCAGTTTGAAGACACGCGACAGTAGCGACATTGGAAGGCGAGGTGACTTACACACTGTAAGATAATTAGTTGATTTATGATGAGTTCATATCGCCTTTTAATATTCTCCCGTTCGTAGAGATTTTTAGATGGATGCTTTTTAGGTCAGGTAGAATCTGTGATCTGACCCAGTTTGTTCACTGGCTTCCATGGCTGCAATTCGCTGCATGTGTTTTCCGCCGACTGGCAACCCGGGGTGGAGAAATACTGTTGGGTAAATTAGCAAACTGCGGTCTTGCAGACCAAAACAAAAACAGAAATTCCGACACAGAACGCTAATTTTAAAGTAAAATAACTGGCTGTAGCACTGGTTTTCAGAGAAACTAATATGTGAACTGAGCATGTTTAATAAATATCTGCAAACATATTATGGTATTTTTATGCTTTAGTACAGTCAAAAACTTACAAAGAGCCTCTTTAAGCAAGTTTGTCATTGTACTGTTTTGTTGTTGTGTTTTTTATTAAAGATTATAATGAACCCACCATTTTAGCAATTGCTGTCCCCGAAATGACACTACTAATGTGCATGGCCACACAGGCATTTATAATGGTGCGACACGCACTGGTGCGGAGGAATGAACTGGTGTGGAGGAGTGCTCGCTCTGCACTGTTATGAATGCTCCATGCGCATTTTACTTTAAAATTAGCGATTTAAAAGCGAGGTGCAAAATAGTCGATGATACGTGACAGATTAGATAAGTCCCTAATGCAAGTGCAGGTAGGCAGACACTGATTGAGTGTTCGACCATGCACTCACACAAATGCGACCACGTCATATCTTAACTTGCACATTCTCAAAAAATGGTCGCATCTGACTCTGAGGACATGAACAGCTCCGGATAGAACATCACAGGTTGCCATCTCGTAATTACAGTTACAACATGGCATGAACGCAGCATAAGCTTGTTGTTTTGGTTCAGGAGGAACTGTAAAAGATGGCTGCTGTTTGTTTACACCGTCTGATGACTGTGTACTCTGCATAGCCTCATGGAACACGTTGATGATGTGTGATGTCTACGCGAGCAGGGTGCGCGGAGGTATGGAAATACATATGTTGACAGGCAGGTGGGACATCATATCATTGCATTCGGACATAATCCTTCAGAAATCATTCTAATTTGCTGATTTGATGCTCAAGAAACATTTCTTATTATTATCAATGTTGAAAACAGTTGTGCTGCTTAATTTTTTGGGGGAAAACCGTGATCCATGGATGAATAAAAAGTTAAATATATATTGTATCATTATGGAACCAGAATCGTCAAGCGAATTGTGTAATTTCTGCACCACTATTGACATTCAGAAGAATTGCAAAAAATGACATGTTTCAAACACTTCTTTTGGCTTAGATTATGTCAGACAGGTAGTTCCACCCCAAATTCACGCCATTGGTTGAGCTAATGTTATTATGTCTTTCCCAGAATAGCAGAGCAGTTACTTAACAATGATATATTCAGCAGTGCAGGTCAAGGATTGTATGACAGTTTGTGCCAGATTCTTTGCATGGACATGAGCTTCTACTGTTAGTCTCATCTGACAGCTGTCATTGATGTTTCCTGCAAAATCAGAACAGCTGAAAACCCTAAAAATAAACACCTAACCCAGTGGTTTCTTTAGGTCGCTCTGCATGCACGTGCGCTGTGAACATTCAGAGAAATGCATAAGAAGCAATCCATTGTCAGCCGTCCAACGGCCTCATCTAAAAGCCACCTTAAGTGCAGTTTTATGTTGTTAGACACCCCATTTGTACATTCTGCAACTGAAAAAGGAGATTTGAGACCCGTCGAGGAGCTTCACGCCCTCTGATCAGCTCCACTTGAGAGCCACTCCCACAATGGGCCATGACTCCATAGGTCAGGGGTCCTGTTGTGGCCCCTGGTTTCCAAGGTTACTGCCTAGCAGAGAAGAACGCTACTCAGTTCCCTTTTGTCCCTAAATTCAGGGCATCAAAAGCAGAGCTGGAGTCTAGAGTAAGGGCTCCCACCCAAACATTTTAAAACAGTCACCCGCAAATACATGTACACTGCAGAGAGAGTGAGATGGAGGTCCCGAGCGCAATGCGACCACCAAGGCAGATGACAGGAACAGGCAGCCTGCACTCCAGCTATGCAAATTGCCTTTTTATGGTTTGTGGCAACCTATTAAGTGTTGAGAAAAATTCTTAGTGACCTTACTCTAATGGAACTGACCTGCTAGGAATGCATTACAATAGTTTTTCAAACAAAAGCACACCACTCTGTAAGCATATACAATCTCTGGGAAGATAACAATCTGCTACCATGACAAAAAACAAAAACAAACAAATGATACTGTTATATAAGAATTCTCTTATGCAGATATATGAGATGTACTGATTAATGCATTTGTTTAAAAGTATATAAAAAACTCTTTCTTTAACATTTTCTGTTGCTGTCCACTACTATTAGCCTGACATGAGATGTTCTTACATACATGTATGTGAAATTGAAATTGAACTGAAAGACACCTGTAAACCCAGACCACATACAGGCCTATATATATATATATATATATATATATATATAAGATCAGTGATGTGCACCATTGAGCTGTGCATACAGACTATATGCGGCGGTCTATATAGAGACACTGCAGCAAGTGCAAACAGATTATAAAGTCACAGCAGACTCACCATTATTGCTCGCGCTAAATCACAAGACAAATGAGACTGAATTCTGGATCGCAAGAGATTATTTAGAAGAAAAGAGCCTATCTTCGGCGCCGATGGCGATCTGTAGAGACGCGGTGGAGATGATGTGATATCGGAGTCTTGCACAACGTAATGTTGCGCTTTGGTTTCCCTCTCTGAGATTTGAACTAATCTACAGCTTCAGTCATTTATCACAGCGTCTCTATAGCGACACCTGGCGATTATATATAGTAACTGCTGGATGTGTCTGTCTTAATGTTTTTGAAAGAAGTCCCTTTTGCTTACCAACCAAGGCTGCATGTATTTGATCAGTAATACAGTAAAACAGTAATATTGTGAAATATTATTGGGTATACATTATAACTGCAACTAATTACTATTTTAATTCATTTTAAAATGTAATTTATTCCTGGGATGCAAAGCTGGATTTTCAACATCATTACTCTTGTCCAGGGGTTTTCAAACTTTATGATGCCAAGGACCCCAAATATGATGAACCTTTTATGAGGGACCCCCTTCCTAAAATCTATCTATATATTTTTATGTATGAAAAAAACATTTAAAATGTTAGATAAATAATAAGTGTGACATTATAATTACAACATATTGTTTCTAAACTTAAAGCAACACCATGGAACATTCGCTCACGGTTCCCCCATATGGTTGATAAGCGCAATTGTCTGTTACCAGTGTTGTAAATACTGTTGCTGTATATGCTTCCCCCTGGGTAGCGCAATACACGTGAATTTGTTGACTAAAAGCTGATGAAACTGGTGAATGCAGAAACCTCGTTTGGAAACAATGTCCACCGACCTGGTAAAGTAGCCTGTGTCACACTATGTTTTACAAATATCATTATGTAGTTTTATTTATTTTTACTCCAGAATTGAAATGTATAATAACAAAAAGAAAGGAAGTATGTTAGCCTAGGTTTTTTGCTCGCATAGTTTATATGTAGCCTTGTTTGCAAAGGGTGTAATTTGTAAAACAGAATAAAATGTTGTCCGCATAGTTTTGAGACTTGCATATTATGAGTAAAATACACTAAATGAAGATAAAAAATACACTTCATTAAGGGAAACCTGCAGAACTGGTTTATCACAGAAGACATCATCCTGAATGCAACAGCACTGCATGAGTAAGAACATCTGTATTTATAGTTTATTGGAATTTTCAGTATATTCATATTTGATGTGATTTATAATCCTTTCAGTCTATAAACATTGAAATAATCTTTCTGAATATTATATCAATGCAGTTTTGGCAATGTTCAAAATAGAATACTACTTTATACTACTGATGCAGTACATAGTACATATACTGTGCATATACAGTATGCAAATTTTGGTAACACTTTACAATAAGATTCATTAGTTAACTACATTAGTTAACATGAACTAATAATGAACTGCACTTATACAGCATTTATTAATCTTTGTTAATGTTAATTTCAACATTTACTAATACATTATTAAAATCTTGTTAACATTAGTTAATGCACTGTGAACTAACATGAACAAACAATGAACAACTGTATTTACATTAACTAACATTAACGAAGATTAGTAAATAGAGTAACAAATGTATTGCTCATGGTTAGTTCATGTTAGTTAATACATTAACTAATGTTTTACTAATGAACTTTATTGTAAAGTGTTACCCAAATTTTCACTCTATGAGTAAAATATGTGATGTATGCTGTAAAGCAGGTTGCACTCTTTCGCTGGCAGGGGATTGGCGGGGCTGTGTGTACCTACCGGAACCACAGACCCGAACACGAAACTAGGAGGCTGCTCAGGTAGCAGCGGCGGTAGAATTCATCCGGTTAAGACTAAGAGTTGTTCTACCACTGAAATAATTTTAGAGACATTATTTTAAGGTCGAAAAACTACAAAGTGTTGCTTTAAATTGGCTATACTTAATGTTGGATGTACTATAAACCTGAAGAAGAACATTTTCAATTAAAAATTATTTGTATAAGCAACTTTCACAATAAATGTATGTAAGCTGCTTACATACTTTAAGAATACTGCCTTGCAACCCCAGTGAGCAAGATAAAGAGGACTATAGTGAGAAAAACGCACTAGAAAGATATAAAGCAAACATATACAATTCTGGAAAGTATGTATACGGCAAGAATGGAGAGAAACATTTAGAAATGAAACAGAATGTTCGGTGGACTTTAACCATTTTTGCTTTGTCGTTTTACTCTCTGAAATTTTCTGGGGACCCCTACAACCTTCTGGAAGTCCCCTGGAGGTCCCCGGACCCCAGTTTGAAAACCCCTGCTCTAGTCTTCAGTGTCACATGATCCTTCAGATATAATTCTGGTATTGGTGCTCAAGAAACATTTCTTATCATTATCAGTGTTGAAAACAGTTGTGCTGCTTAATATTTTTGTGGAAACCATGGCACCTTTTTTTAGAATCATTTGATGAATAAAAAGTTCAGAACAAGATTTGTGAAATAAAACTTTAATGTAACAATGTGAAAGTCTATGCATCCTTGCTGAATGAAAAGTATTAATTTCTTTAAATACATAAATAATTAAAAACTTATTGACCCCAAACTTATCAGTGGTATAAATTGGTATAGTAGACATATAGTCTCCTTCATTTCTGCTGTTTATCTTGATATGTAATTTGGAGCACAATTAAAACCTAAGCCTTTGCTGTGTAAGAGCTGCATCAGCATTATAAAGTTTTTATACAGATAATGCACTTCCGATGGGAACGAACAGAACAGACATGATCAAAGAGGTCAAAGATCAAAGAGAACTAAGCTTTGACAAATCTGGTTGTTATAATTAATCACAGAACTCTTACAAAATCAGATGCATCTAGACACAGACTCATATCTGGCCCCCCAGACCTCGTTATACTGAGTAAGACTGACAGTCAGCGGCCTGTCATTACCGCTCCTCTCCATTCACTCTCTGACTCTATGGCCTCTGGGCAGGCACACACCTGAGTGCACACTATACTTCCTGCCCTTTGAGGATAGAAGAGAGACATCCTGAATGCTTTCATTTAAGGAACAGTAAATGAGTAAAAAGAAATCAGCTTCTGGGGATTTTGGTTCGTTTATGCCTTTGAAAGAAGTCTCGAGTCTTTGAAAGATTAAAAATACAGTAAAACAAAACAGTAATATTGTGAAATATTACCTTTTATAAGAACTGTTTCTATTTGAATTTAGGCCTATTTTGAAATGTAATTTATTTCTGTGATCACAAAGCTGAATTTTCAGCATCATTACTCCAGTCTTCAGTGTCACATGATACTTCAGAAATCATTCTAATATGCTGAGATTTATACTAAAGTTTTAGCCTTCTATCTTACTGAATTCAGCAACTTCAATTTACAATTTATTATTACAGTGCTGTGCACCTATGCAAGAAAATATGAATAAACATTTTTTTTAACCAATGGCTTCCTAACACATTATGAATATCAATACTTGGGTGTTAAGACAGTCAGGGGTTTAATGGGCTGTAATAGCCAGTGGTTGTTGTGATATGAACAAATCGCTTTTGCCGGTTCAGCATCTGTCCTGTGTTTTCAACATCACAAATGTGTCGCCCTCTGCTGGTTATGTTAAAGTTGTGGTATTTCTGGGATTCAGTTTGATTCAGTGACAGCAGACAATAGCTTCATAAAGTTTGATTATACCAGTAATAGTTTATAAAGAACACAGAAAACAGAAGCTGGCATTAATATACTGTGTTTATTTTCATAGTATAAAAACATATGCTAATATGTAGACAGGATTCAGAACTGCACAATATTAGAAATGTGTAAATAGCCTATAGTTAATGTTGTTAAATAGGCTCTAAGATTTCTATTGTTGCATGTTTGATTGGCAAATTTTAATTTTGTGCTCAGATGATATTTATATTTTCAGATATACAATCCCCTTTGCTTTCTTGCCGCAGGGTCAGTGAAACAATAGTAGTGCACATATTGTGTAATTTAAGTATTACCGCTTTGCTCATCTGGTTTCCATCACAGAAGGAAAAAAACACAGTGTTCTGTGACGATCATTCTTGTTAATTTACAGCCATTTAGTAGCTGAGATTATAAAACGGTTTTAGCATTTTCCTTCAGGTCAGTCCTATATTCATAATAAAAAATCTCTTTTAATGTCCTTGTCCTTTTAACAGTTAAAGGGTTTTCCCGTGACTGACAGCGCTAGTCAAAGCATTTGTCAGTTGCGTCTTGTTCCGTGTTCACAACAATTCAGTCTTTTCGCTGTAAAAGTCTTCACTACTGAGTGACACACTCATAAAGTCTTTGTCGCCATCTAATGACGTAATAATGTAACTTCTGTTGCTGTAATATTTTTTTCCGGCAGAAGGAAGGCCTTTAGTAAAAGTACTGCATGAAAGTTGCATTGATACATATTTTTGGCTTTAATATTTGTATTGTGTGGTAACCGTTTTAATAAAGCAATAAGGTACGAGAGGCTAGTGCTGTATCGTGAATAAGTCACTGTCACTTATTCACGATACAGCACTAGCCTCTCGTACCTTATTGCTTACATATCTGATTGGCATGATCCGGGTTTTCAGGTTTCTGTGGGACTTCTTTGACAGGCTTCATGGTTTCTTAGGCTTGGTGTTGGCTTGTGCTGACTGCACTTTGACAGAGGTAGATGCAGACCTTGAACCCTGTAGGTTCTGAGCTGTGCAGGTGTATGTTCCTTGGTCAATCTCTCTGACCTCATCCACTAGCAGTACTGTCTGCGATCGCTGTCGGTTTTGCCCATCCACCTGCACTGTCTGCACACTGTCCTGGGTGTACATCGGGCGCCCAATCTGATAATGAAAAATAAAAAGGATAATTCAAAATAAATATTTTAAATAATGAATTTAATTTAATTTAATTATAAATATATTTTTATTTTACATTTCTAAGTCTCTAAATTGTCAACATGATGAAAAACCTGTTGTACACAATCTACTACTTGCCTTCTATCATCTGATCAATAGTTAGACTTTTATTTTTAGCAAGTAAAAGGTCTTTTAGTATAATTCTGAAAACATCTCCCTTCAAGTTGCAGTACACGTCTTTTTGCTGTGAAATCTAATACATTAAACATTAGAATAACTTTATATTGTTAGTAATATTTCAAAGTGAATACTTCCTGGATTGAAGCATCTGAAGTTTACTTGATTGTCCATACTTAATTTTATTTATTTATTTTGAAAAATCATGCTAAAATGTGTATCAAATATGGTGTATCAGTCTTTTAATGTTTATTTCTACATCTGAATCATTGTGTTGCATTATGTCTTATATCTAGCTTTTATCATAAAACTAAGCATTTACATATAATCTTACTAAGACTTAATATTGGGAGATAGAGAGTGATAACTAATATTTATATGCATTTTATGAAAGTAAAGTCTGCTATATTGCATACAGATCTTACTGATTTACATTACAAGCTATCAGAATTTAATTTTACTTTTTGGCCATATAAATATACCTAATTGCATATTTCAACTTAGGCTTCTGAATAAAAGTGAGGTGTTTTGTTCCTCCTATCTTTTATATTTTGTCTAATAGTTCAATAAACTGTTTTATTTCAACAAATTAGATTTTTCAGAAAATATCAGGCTTTATAGGGTTAATGTTTTATTTAAATATTTAAAATATTATTAAAATCAAGAAAATCAAGTTTTTAATGTTGTTTATGTCTATGTGGTGTTTTTAATATGCTTTAATAAGACAAACCATGTGCAAATTCATAAGACAATATTGCTGAGAATTTTCTCTTTAAAAATTCAGTTATCTAAAGACAGTTTCAAAAACCTGGTTTGAAACCTGGTGTTTCTTACATCACAAACTACCCTGTAACCAATGTTACATGTCTGACGTTGTAAAGAGCGATACCATTGTGCAGCGTTTACCTCGGTAAGTTGGCTGAGTGGATTTTTGAGCTTGTGCAACTGAGTGGAGGTGGGGCTAATTAGCATATTCATAGATCTATGAATACTAAATGAAGCAAGGGTGTAAAGTTACATTCAAGCTACTTTAAGGCATAAAAAAAAATTTGCACAGAAAAAAACTATTAAATATGTCATTTTGGTGATCAAAGATGAGAAATATGAAATATTGTAAGGCTGTGTGTACTTATTTTGTATACCCTCTGGTCTAACCTTTTGTCCAGGATATTCCCAGGTAAAATCCACTACCACGTCCTGCTCTCCCACCACAGTGCATGTCACTTGGAGATTCTGTCCCACTGCCACAGTGTCAGAGGAGGTCTGGACTGCAGGAAACGGAGGGGCGGCTGGATCTGCCAGGGTATATACAGGCATTCTGAAATAATTTCTGCAGTCTGATTTATATGGTCACATGCTTATGTACTGCATTAAAAAAATCTCACAGTTGACATAGATGAGCATGTATTTGGTTGAGCTCTGGCGAAGATTCCCTAGGCTTGCCACACAGTAGAGAGAACCAGCGTGATACTGTTTTGGCCTGTGGATAGTGAAACCCTTCTTGACATCAAAGGAGATCTCTCTTCCATCCACCTTCACCTCCATTGGAGGAAATTCCCGGTGTAAAGTCACCTTTGCTAGCGGAGATGTCACCTGACATGGCAGGACGGTGGGCCAGTTAGTGCGAAGCTGAATGACCTCGTAATAATCAGAGGAAGGTACGAACAACTCCTGAGGATCTAAGAGAGAAATACCAATGAACAATTTACATATCTGTGTTTATATTGGACTCTTGAGCAAATTGTGAAAAGATGAAGTACAGTTAGACCTTCATTATACAATTAGCACTGTTCATCACATTACATTCCCATATTACCTGAGAAAAAGATGAAGACTTTGACACCTTTGTCATATTGTTTTCTGCAGTCTTTATCCTCACAGTACATGGGATAGCAGGTGTACTCCCCTGTATCTGCTGCTGTTGCGTTTGCCAAAGTCAGTGTGCCATAACGTTCATGTTGAACTATCCTAAAAGTACAGACAAAAACAGCAATTGATTCATTGAACTAAACTAATACAATCAAATGTGATCAAAGATTAATTATCACTGTTAGCTCATACCTGAGTCGTCCTTCATCATCCTCTTCCAGATATGCAGGAACAGCCCACTGGACAGGATTTCCTTTACACCTCAGCTCTAACACATCACCTGCTTGGACAGTCAGCGTGTCGCCCACTTTCTGGAACCTTCCCTTGTTTACCACCTGAGTGAGGTATGTCTGGGCTTCTTTGGGGGTTTCCGGAGTGGTTTTCACTTTAGGTTTGGAAGAGGTTGCCTTTCCTGGCCCCTTCACAGTCTTGGACTTTCCATTTGGTCTCTTCTCAGCTTTGGTCTTCGGGTCAGGTTCAATCTTTTGGCACATACCTGTTTTTCATGTGACAAACCATTCTGAAACACTGTCGATATTTAACTCTGTTCATATTTATTATACTCTTGAAGATTTATTATACGCTGTAATTTTTACATTTATGCATATCATTTGTGCAGTTTATACAAAGTGACTTACATTTCATTTAAAAATACATTTTATCAATTCATGTATTCCATGAAATGGTGGTGTGATTTTTCCACCACTCTGCCAAAACCAGTTCAGCATATACTCTGCCCCTAGTTGACTTGTAAGTTATTTATAGTCAGTAGAATGTCAATGTGGTCTATTGTAAGAGTGTTATCAAAAAACATGCCATCAAGAGAAAGTGTTTTATCAATTTATTTAAATGGCAGTCATCTTGGACTTATAATGACACCTAGTGTGGTAACAGCATCATGCGCTGCAAAAATTTTCAGTTACTTTTACTAGGCTACTGATATTATTCTGTGTATGTACATAATTTTAAACGTTTCTCATGTTTACTACTGATTAAACAGAGTAAAACTTACTAAGTGAACCAACAAAATGATCACATTTATGTATTTTATATGCAACTTTAAATGTTTTACATGCATTGCTTTGATAGCTGCTTTATACAGTTAAATGCTTTTCTCCATCACCTTTTGTTACCAAAAGTTACTTCTACTTAATGTACAATGTGGCCTCTTAAGAGGTAAGATACTCACCAAACTGAATGATCAAAAGAGAAACAAGAAAAGCAAATAGCACCACCCTCCACTTCATGGCGGAGAATATTCACAGCGACCACAAACAAACTTTAGTTCACTCTGGTATATGTTCCCAGATCTTGAGCATACATGCAGAGAAGGGGAAACTAGAAAGGTAGCACGAGAGGAGGAACCGAGTGTGTAAAGTGAGGGGTCAGATGTTTACGAGAGTCGCATGAACACTCTAAATTCCTCTAGTTACACTGAATCCTTTCTGTGTTCATTCTACCAATCAGGGCCTGAGGAGAACTGGCCATCCAACTGAAAAAGCAGCCAATGTTTATTTAGCTGTAAAAACTCAGAGCCGTCAGTCTAAGGTTTGCTAACTGTGAAAATATCTGTCACAAGGCTACAATGACTACTTGGTAAACTTAAAATTGCACTACAAATGACATAACATATACTATCGGCCTATAAACTCATTGCCTGGACTTTGCTTCAGAATGAACTAGTTTTCTGAGCTTTTCTGTTTGATTTAATAATCTGATTAGTATGCCACAGGTAGGATTTTGTGAATGGTACTATTGTTCTATATTGTGAATGGTAATATTGTGCCCTCAGAGTTGAAAGTAAGATCAAAGTCCCTTAAAAGCACATCAGTTCACTCAGTAACTCCTCTGAGCAGCTATTTTCTAGTTATGCAAGTACAACTTGAACAAGGAGAGGCTGAAATCTCAAAAACTGTCTGCCAAGCTTACTTTTTGTTACATCAAAGTCAACAATAAAATCTGACAATGTTAATGTCATAAATTTTCTTCAACTACCAATTAAATGTTTGGGGTCAGTACAATTTTTATTTATTTATTTATTTTTAAAGAAATTAATACTTGTATTCAGCAAGGTCTCTTTAATTAAGTGACAATTAAAGGTGCAGTAGGGAATTCTCTACTGCAATGGTCACCAACCTTTTTAAGGCCAAGATCCCTGACCTCATCCTTTATGAAAGACAAGATCTACCTATTGAAGAATTGATATAAAATGACAGCCCAGATTGTATTTAGTATTTTTTCATGGCCTATTCAGATTTATTTTTTACAATCAAATTGGCCGATTCCGATACTGGTTGTGGATATTTTTATTATTATTATTATTATTATTATATATTATGTTGTTTATTTGCTCTATAACAAGTAAACTGGCCTTTAACAAAAATATCTAGGCATTTCAAATTACAAGTATACCACTGCATTTTAATCATGATCCAAAGATTGGAGTAATTGCCACAATCTGTCGTGTTTTCTGTTTCAAGGATTTTTAGGGTTTACACGACAATGATGTACTAAAAACAGAAAAGTTTTTTCTTTGCGTTTTTTTGTGTACAGATGACAACGTTGTCAAAATGATCCCGTTTACATGGCTCCATGAAAACAACTAAAACTACTAAAAATGTTGTATTATTCTTGCCAGGCCATGTTTATAATTAAGACAATGCATTAAAATAATATGGTAAGAAATACCAGTTTGCAATATCAAGCAGCATAACAAGCTGTTTTGTACAGCTAAAAAGAACTGGAAGCGAATGACACCAGAAGCCAGACACATTAAATTTACAAGTGGCCTGAAAATAAGGTGATTTTTCCTTAGGCCTTTGGATTATATATATATATATATATATATATATATATATATATATATATATATATATATAAAAGCTCTGTGATCAACAAAAGTTTATGAAAAAAAATCCCAAAAATCCCATTCAAAATGGCACGATGGAAACAGAAGTGCTATAATGCTAACTCGCTTTAGCGTTTTGGCCTACAAAGTGACGTTATACCTGCACCAATCTATAGACTGAACACGTAATACACATGCGCATACATCACTGTTTTCAAAACCTGTTTTTGTAGTTTACACATGACGGTATCATTTTAAAAAGTTCCACTTTGAATATCATTTGCATTTTCAGGCCCCCAAAACACAGCTGTCGTGTAAATGAATGGCCAAAACACATAAAACTTGTACGCATAACTCTCTGGTGTACCTTAGGCTATTCTGTGCTGCTGAAGTTTCAGTGAGTAAAAGTAGCATTCTGCCAAATCACTGTTTGTGTGTCTTCTCCTGAACCTAACATTTGGCGACAAGGATGGCTTTATCTTTACCTCCCCCTGAGCCATTTCTACCCCATGCTGGTGAACCTGTCATGCCGTGGGAGTGCTGGTATGTGTCATTTCAGACGTACCTTGTTGCCGCGGGCTTGGATGATATCCTGAATGAGAGAAAACACGTGCTTCCCCTCCATTGACTCGGAAAAACCAAACAGTGCACGAGTCAGAGAGAGACTGCTTATTGAAGATGATAAACTTACACTAGATAAGGCTCTCACTCTGGCACCCCAAATTGAAGAAGCTGCTCAGTGTTCAGCTAAAATAGCAGAGAATAATGCAGCTAAAACTAATGTCACCACTGTACCCGCAAATGCAGTCACTGATGAGGGGCTCCAGCCTGCAGGTGCAATCATCCAGCAAACATAGCCTCAGTCAAGTCAACAAAGACAGAAGTGTGGAAACTGTGGCTCCAATCGCCATGCCAACAGGTCCCCAGACTGTCCAGCTATCGGACAAAAGTGTAGGCATTGCGGTAAGCTTAACCACTTTGCAAGGTGGTGCAGATCAAAGTCCAGATCAGGCTCACTTACCACATCTCAGCTCTCACCAGCAGTAATTCACACAGTTGGTCCTCACTCAGTCACCTTCTCTACATATGGTGTACAGCTGAAAGACTTTTGCATTCCACTGCTTCTTGACACAGGGGCTAAAGTGTCATTGCTTAATATGGCAACCTACAAGAAATGTTTCTCTGACATGGAGTTACAACCATCACCTTTGAAACTCATGGACAGCATTTGTGGTTATGGACAGCATTGCAGTGACTGGAGTAGTTAAGCTGCCAGTACAATATGGGCAAAAACGTCTGGTAGATTTCCCGTTCTACATCACACAGCACGGAGCCAATATTCTGGGTCTGGACCTGTTCATTAGTCTTGGTTTTTCTCTGCATGACAACAGCGGAGCAACTATCCTCCAAGTGGACTCCCCATGGCACACACAGTTTCCCACTGTATTCAGTGGTTTAGGCTGCCTTTCTGCTTTCGCCCACAGACCCTTGCTTAACCCAGATGTTCCGCCCGTCATCCAGCCACTTCGAAGAGTGCCTCTCGCTATGCATGAAAAGGTCACTACTGAACTGCAGGGCATGCTAACAGCAGATCTCATTGAGCCAATTGATGCATGTCCTTTGGTCTCAAATCTTGTGATTGTGCAAAAACGGTCAGGGGGCATACATCTCTGTGTTGACTTTGGGGGCCTAATAAGGCAGTGGTGCCAGACAAATACTCGCTGCCAACAATTGAGGAACTCACCACACTTTTCCATGGCTCTTCAGTGTTCACGAAGCTGGATCTAAAGCAAGGTTACATGCAGATACCCCTGCACAAAGACATTAGAAACCTGCCTGCATTTGTGACGGGATTCCTTTTGGCCTTAGTTCAGCACCTAGCTGCTTTCAGAAAATCATGGCCACTGTCCTAGCAGGGCTCCCGGGTACAGCCGTGTACTTATATGTACAGTCCTGTCACAGATGCATGGTGGCATTGAAAGGCCTATTGCTTTTGCTTTGTGGGCTCTGAGTACAGCTGAGCAGAAGTACCGGTGTGCATTTGGGCATGTGAGCGCTGGCACATGTACTTATATGGACGATCCTTTACACTCAGAACAGACCACCAGGCGCTTACTGCCCTTATATCCTCTGTGGGAACTGGCCACAAGTCACTCAGACTCCACCGATGGGCTGACAGGTTGAATCAGTACAATTACCAGCTGCAGTTTACCCTTGGAAAAGACAATGTGGTTGCAGATTTACTGTCATGTTCAGCTGTGGAGTCAACCAGCACAGTCAGGCAGCCAGAGTCAGACACAGAGAGTGATCATGTGCAGTTAGTGTATGAGTTCTTACGGTCATAAGTGTCTCTTGAGGAACTTCAGTCAGAGTTGGCAGCAGACCCACTCTTCATTACTCTCAGCACCTACATTCGGTCAGGATGGCCAGCCCAGGTGAGCTCTGACCTGATCCCTTAAGACACAACTGACATGTTGGGGTGAGTCATGCATTGCACTGGGGAACCGAGCAGTCATTCCCCCGCCCCTCAGGGAGTGGGTTCTCTCAATGGCACATGAGGGTCATGTGGGGATAGTTAAACTGAAACAGAGATGCAGAGACTTGGTTTGGTGGACAGTACTTAGGTACTCAGGTACTTAGTGGCAAAACAGGAACTCCAGCCTTGCAGCCTATCGACTGGCCTGCCGAGCCATGGGAGCATCTCCAGATGGACATCTGTGGGGAGCTCGTCTCTGTTCCCCACCATCAGCGGTTCCTAGTCGTGGTGTATGACCTCCACTCGAAGTGCCCTGAGGTTGTGCCTATGGGCTCAGTTACAGCCTCTGCAATGATTGATTTCCTGGAGCAGCTCTTTTCCCGTTGGTGCATCATGCGTGCCATTACCACAGATAATGGGTCGCAGTTCATTTCCAGTGAGATTTCATCATACCTGTCGGCCAAGGGAATAGCCCACATACGTACTGCCTACTACCATTCCCAAGCTAATGGTGGAGTAGAAAGATTTAATCAAAGTCTGAAAAATGGCATACGCACACACCTTGTCCAAGGTTTTCCATTTAAGACTGCTCTCTCCCAGACACTCTTGCATTATCGCGCCACTCAGCATGCCACTACAGGAGTATCCCCGGCCAGTCTCATGCTCGGCAGGGAGCTGGAATTACCATTGACCAGGTTGCACCCACCTCATCAGCTCCCAGTGAACACTTTGGCCCGGGCACTGGTTCATCAACACTAGCGCAACATGAGAGCCAGATATGACAGCAAGCATCATGCTTGGCCTACCAAGATACGAGTACAGGATTGGGCAAGAGCCCGTAGGCCAGCTGGGTCCAGTCACTTTTGAGCTTGCTAATGGATCCTGCTGGCATGCCAGTTGTCTTCGAAGAGTGCCCACACCTTCCACTATGGAGCAAAGCCTAAACCGATTTATGGTCAGGAACATTCTGCCCCCACCGAATCCGGATTCTGGGGGAGTAATCAGACAGGAAGTGGGAACTGATCACTGTCAAAGTCCACAATCTGTAGATGCCCCTGTGTCAACTCATCCTGTGAGGGCAAGGGCATGTCCTGCGCACTTCCAGGACTTTGAAGCTACATTTCATACTTAAGCTTGGTGGGAGGGGGGAAAATGTTGTGGTTGTTAACCAGTTCTTCATTGTTATCTTTTGTTGTAATACTGTGAAATACTTGTGCGCATGCTTCTCTGGTGTACCGTATTCTGTGCTGCTGAAGTTTCAGTGAGTAAAAGTAGCGTTCTGCCAAATTGCTGTTTGTGTCTTCTCCTGAATGTAACAGTTACGTTGCCTTCGCTTGTTTGGATTATCTTTGTGTTGGATTATACTCTTTTGTTTTATTTAATAAACAATGGTTTTTACTGTATTTTTAAGCATAAGAGACTTCTTACAAAACCATTAAAAATCTTACCAACCCCAAACTTTTGAACGGTGGTGTATAGTTTAACAAAAGATGTCATAGTTGAAGATTCAGTATTTATTTATTTATTTATTACAAAAAGTATAAAAAAGACAGAGATTATTTCACTGCAAATATGATGAAAGGTCTAGTGAAAGAAAGAAAGAAAGAAAGAAAGAAAGAAAGAGCTTCTTTCTGAATTGGCATCTACTTGACGGATGTGACAGGTGCAAAGAACTTGTGGTTTATCAATTTATTTTGGTCCATCTTTATCAGATTTGGACTCAATGGTTTCAATGTTGACCTGACTGCTGAGTAACCTTTGCCTCTGGACACTGTTCCTCACTCCATATCCAAAGTATATGAGGCATCCTGAGAAAAAAAAAAAAGACACATATTTACATATGTTTAAACTATAAATTTGGGTTTAACTTTCAGCAGCATTTCATATTTGCATTGCATACCGCCAGCCATCCACACAGCATAGCGAACCCAAGTGTCTCCTCCCAGTTGAACCATCAAGTAAATGTTGATGAACACACTCACCACAGGGAGTAAAGGCAAGAACGGTACCTGTGGTCACAGAAAATGTGAGATTTTTATTATATTATATTACATTATATACAGTGTTTCATAGTTTTTGCAAGATAATGATGTTGCTTTAGAAGTTGTGTGCTCACCATGAAGGAGGCTTTGGTTGGGTTCTGGGGTTGTCTCCAGATAATGAAGATCGTGAGGAACATTATGACTAGGATCACAGATGCACTCAAAACACTCCAGAGCTCCAGCAACAACAAAGATCTGATAGCTTTGCTCATCAGCAGTGACAGAATAAGCACCAACGCAACTGCAAAAGCAAAGACATGATATCAATTTGCTTATATTTTTGGACGTGGTCATATTTTTGTGTGATTTCTGTAGAATTTCAGTATGGTAAGGTTTTCTACACACCAAGAAAAACAGTGCAGGTTGTAACAGTGTTTGAAGTTTCTTTGGTAGGGTATGAAGGGGGTTTCAAAAACCCAAACGTGGAGGTTGTGAGTGTGCGCAAATCATTTTCCTCTGAAGCTGTCTCTTGATACCTTTGAAAGAAACCACTTTTAGCTTCAAAGATTTGCATCACGGTGCTAGAAGGGAAGTGTGGAGCTGGGAATACAACCTTAGTATGAGAATACAAATAGCCACAAGTGTGTAGGAGAAGAGGGTTCCAATCGACATCATATCAACCAATGCCTTCAGGTCAAATAAAAGAGCCATTATTGCTGGAATAAAGCAGAGCACATGATTACCAGGGCTTTTGTATTTTAAACAAAAGCTGCAGCCTATTTACTATTCATCTCATAAAGAGAAAAATGCCCTGGTCTTATGATTTGGCTTAGTTGGTCAAATGTGGGAGATAAAAAAAAGAGGGCTGAATTAAGAGATCCGATTTGATCCGGTCATTTTTTTTCAGTCCACTTACCCGCCACAGTTCCAGAGGATAGTGTGGCCACCACGGGACTCTGCCGTAAGCTGACCTTATATAGCGATTTGAACATGAGTCCATCTCTGGCCATGGCGAACAGGACACGGGGCATTGGAAACATGGACCCTAAGAGACTGCAGATTAAATGAAATGTCTGTTACTGATCTGATACATGATAGAGATTCAATTCTCACTCTGACTTTTTTTTTACCTTGTTGACAGTGCGCACAGCGACCCGACCGCCACAACATACTTTGCTGCAGGCCAGCCAATGTCAGCAAAGGCCACAGGCAGAGGACTTTGAATGTTGAGTTGGTAGTATGGTACCATCAATGTGAGAGCAGCCGAAACACCAAAGTACGCCAGGAAACAGATAAGCAGAGAGGCCACAATACCCACAGGTATAGACTTCTGAGGGTTCTTCACCTCTTCGCCTAGAAAATCAGTTAATGTTCATGACTGCTGATGATAACACATACAGTACCGTTTTACTACTTATATTTTTAGAAAAGATTTCTATTTTAAATAATCTTTAAAACTTTCTATTAATCAAAGAATCTTAAAAAAAATGTATCACGATTTACACAAAAATGTTAACAATGTTTTCAACATTGAAAATAATAAGAAATGTTTCTAGAGCAGCAAATCAGCATATTAGAATGATTTCTGAATGATCATGTGACAGAAGACTGGAGTAATGATGCTGAAAATTCAGCTTTGCATCACATTGTAAAATTTTAAAATATAAATGGTAAAAATTTAATCAAATAGAAAACAGTTATTTTAAATTGTAATAATATTTCATATAATATACTGTTTTTACTGTTTTTTTTTTTTTAATCAAATAAATGCAGCTTTATATATTTTTCATATTTACTTGTAGTTGCAATGCAGTCAAAGCCAACGAATGCATAGAAACATGTGGCTGCCCCTGCCAGTGTTCCTTCAAATCCAAATGGAAAAAAGCCACCTACTCCGTACTCAGTAGTGACATTGATGGTGGATGTCAGGTTGCTTAAAATAAAAAAGAAGAAGAAGAAGAAAAAAAAAAAAAAAACCAGAACTGTGTATATGGCTGAATTTGAATTAGCCCTTGCACAATATTTCTGCCATAATGGTATGGTAGTAAGAAAAGCAGTAATATGCTACATTTTTTCACATGACCTCAATTATGTGCAGTGAGGTCATGTAACCAAAATGTTTAAAATGTTTAATACATGTTTAATTCAGCAGTGGTGTCCAGTCATCTTGAAAATAAAAATGTTGTTTTGCATTTAATCAATTTTGCGTAAAAATGTCTTAACTTTTGGCAGCCCGATCAAATTGTGACTGATTTTATTTTTGCAAATGCAATCGTTTTTTAGTGTATTTTACATAGAGTGAAAATTTGGGTAACACTTTACAATAAGGTTCATTAGTAAAACATTAGTTAATGTATTAACTAACATGAACTAACCATGAGCAATACATTTGTTACTCTATTTACTAATCTTCGTTAATGTTAGTTCATGTGAGTACAGTTGTTCATTGTTTGTTCATGTTAGTTCACAGTGCATTAACTAATGTTAACAAGATAGTATAATGTAGTTAACTAATGACTATACAAGATAGTAACAATGTAGTTAACTAATGAATCTTAATGTAAAGTGTTACCAAAATTTGCATACTGTATATGCACAGTATATGTACTATGTACTGCATCAGTAGTATAAAGTAGTATTCTATTTTGAACATTGCCAAAACTGCATTGATATAATATTCAGAAAGATTATTTCAATGTTTATAGACTGAAAGGATTATAAATCACATCAAATATGAATATACTGAAAATTCCAATAAACTATAAATACAGATGTTCTTACTCATGCAGTGCTGTTGCATTCAGGATGATGTCTTCTGTGATAAACCAGTTCTGCAGGTTTCCCTTAATGAAGCCAGCGGTGATGACAAATATCAACACCAGTATATTAACACTTGTAAATATCTTGTTGACCATAGTTGATTCTTTCACACCATACGCAAGAAGAGCTGTAAGAAAAATACTGTAGATAATGTCTAAGCCTTTGTCATAAATTGTAAATATAGAATAATGAATTAGATGGTGTATGATTAGTACAGTATAGTCAGATACCAGAGAGAATCATTATGAGACCAGCTGCAAAGAAGTCTGGGTAGGCTGCCAGGCCAGGCAGCCCCATAGCTGCATATTTGCTAAAATAATCAGCCATCACATTTCCAATGAGGTCATCAAATGTACCGCTCCATGCCCTGGCCACACTTGATGTGCCTAAACAAAGAGAAAGCTCTGTTAGTACTATCTATCTATCATCCATCCATCCATCAAACTTGTTGATCTTGCATATTCATTGGCCTTTAATTTCTACTTACCGATAACATAGGACAGTAGCAAATTCCATCCTGTGGTGAAGGCCCACACCTCTCCTACAGTCACATAGCTGTACAGATAGGCAGATCCAGTCTTAGGAACCCTTGCACCAAACTCAGCGTAGCAGAGCCCAGCAAAGATAGAAGCTAAAGCAGCAATGAGGAAAGAGATGATAATACTTGGTCCAGCCAGGGTCCGGGCCACCTCCCCTGAGAGCACGTAGACTCCGGCCCCCAAGGTGCTGCCCACCCCCAAAGCCACCAGGTCCAAAGTCGTAAGACAGCGACGAAATGTGGAGACCTCTCCCTCTGGTTCCAGGGGCTTCCTGCGACACAAGCCCCTCAGGAAAGACTGTATCGATTGCATTATTGGCTGTTAGTGAGAGAAAAATGTCAAATGTTTATTTTGAATTTAATTTGTTTATGAGGTTACAAATATATGAAAAATTATAACAAATGGTTAATGCTAGACCCATTTTTTTTTATATCCAATCCTTTATCAAGCTAAAATAATTTTTTATCATCATATCAAATGTCATTTTTAATATCATTCATATCATTCATGCTATTGTGTAATTTGACAACTAATCTGAATTATGCAGTAATCACCCTAAAAATAAGCAGTTTTTAATCCTTTGCATGTTGGTCATTCATTTGTAAAAATAAGAATACATTCATGTTTTTCTTTCATTTACCTTATCACAATGTCTTCATGTTTTCACAAGTGCTGAGATTTTTTTCTTTGTTGCTTTCCTTTAGAACCCTAAATAAGGGGGAAAAAAACAGCTCTAATTTAAAAATGAACAGATCACTGTTATCTATCACTAAGTATCTTGTGAGCCTCAAATTATTTTTTTCAAATTAATTACATTAAGAATAAAAACGGCATGGATCCACCATGAATTATTAAATCATTTCATTCAAGTGATTCTGAAATAAATGTGTCATTTTGTAGGCCACTTTATCATCATAAACAATATATTTATTAAAGTCAAACTGACTGGATCTTTTCCCTAAAGTATTGGTTTATACTGATATGATGCCATGTGTCCTTCACTTTCTACTGTATAACGTATCCTCCTCTGAACTCATTCAGTCTAGACAGAAGCCTGTTCTGTGGCTCCATGAGATAGTAAATGAAGAAAGATAGACAAAGCTGCCTTCATGACTTGGCAGTGGTTGACTGGCACACGTTCTCTTTGTGATGGCTTTCTATAATCCGCCAACAGGAGATTTATGATCAATCTTAATCCTGCAAGGAATCTACTGCAGCATACCATTATTCTATAACACTGATCACATGCCATGTCATGCCAACCTGAACGTACAGAACTCAGTGTGGCAAGAAAATTCTACTTTAATCAGTTTACTTTTTGCGTAAGAAACTATTTACAAATATGTGCATTATTTTATGTTTTCTAAACGCATGTGAAGCAGGATTTTTTTTTTAGTAATTTCCTTATTTATTTGTTTGTTTAATTAATTTTGCATTTATTTACAGCTGCAGGTTGAACTGAAAAGTGATGCGTAATTCTAAAAAATATCTGCCAAACATAAAATGAGTTTTATCAGCAAAATAATGATTAAAGAGCTTGCATTTATAATAATTTATAATACATTTCTTGATGCATTCAATTAGTAAATAAATGTTTGTTTCTTTACCTTAATTGTGTCCACAGAAGTTAGCAGTCTCTATCTTCGTAATTACTTTGTGTAAATATATCTATTCCTGTTACACCAATGAGGGCAAATGATTTTTTACAACAATATATACAAGAGTGGACTGTTTGACCCACCCACTCTATGGCATTAGCAACAAAGTAGCCTTTCTTTCCGCATTTCTCACTGGCCCCATAATGTGCTCATAATTGCTGCCAAGGCACAGCGTGAGGATACAATTCCATGTTGAAAACCAAAGATACTTTTGTAACATTTTTGTGAGGTTACGATGGCTTTGTATTTCAGCAAATACTTACACAACAAAACAGGATATTGTTTCATACAAGAAAGACATAGGACATTCTTATTTATTAAACAATTTGCAAACGTTTTGAGAAGTCTGCTTCACTTTATGTTCACTAGATGGCAGCACAGCTTTGCCATACCTTGCTGTTGACTGACAGTTTATGCTACAAAGAAATCAGTGCTTAGATGGTGACCTTCATGATTTATAATGCAGAAAGATAATGCATTTCGTGACCCCTGCAATTAAATCATGTTTTATGTATAACTAAAAAAAGTGTAAAAATACCTATTTAATGAAACAAAGTGCTGTATTTAGAGAGAAAAGTTTACTATAAATGACTAGTGACCACATTGGGCTCCCCTCTCCCTCCGTTCTGCTCTACTATGCTATTCTGATCTGGAATTCCTCACCCTCTTACCGGAATGACCAAAAGGCATGGACAGAAATAGCCCTGTCACAATCTCACGCCAAGGCAGGCATGATCAGCCATTGGATACTATAAGAGCATACCGGCAACACTCTGCCTTTCGCTTAAAGTTGATTCATAAATCACTTTGTTTGACTTTGTACTTGGCTGCAATTCTGAATGCATCTGTTCATATAAACAGTTTAATAACATGTTTCTGCTTAAATATGAGCCAGGCTGCATATCCAGGCATCTGTTTCCACAAGAACTGTTGTTTCACCGGTTCATCCATCCATCCATCCATCTATCTAAAGCAGGTTTGGACACCCCTGCTTTAGTAGAAGCTTGTATTATTTACTAGCTAATGATTTTCTTGATAACTTTAAAGTTCTCTCAAATACTTCTAATTGAAATGTACTATTTTAAAGGGTTGACAAAGCATCACATGATATGAAATGGAAGTCTGATAATTAATAATGTAGTTTCAGATATTAAAGGTGCACTTTGTTTTCTTTTAGGCTGCTCCCTTTATTTATCCCAAAAGGTTTTGAGATACTGACACTTGGCTCAGCACTTGATATCCCAGCAATGTACTTTTATGTTTATGTTTTTAAAGAGGCTAAAATTTGTAATGCCAACATGGCCGCTGCCATAAGAGGGCAACCCGCTCCATGTAGAATAAAGATGCTTAAATTACATTTTCAGTATCATATTTATTTACTTATTTATTTTTTATTTGTGTAAAAAATAAATTATTTTGCAAAAGTTGGTGAGTACATCTTCAACCTCACAAATACTGTGTATTTGTTTCTCAAATGTTCATCTTGACTCAGGACTTACAGAAACCCCCAAATGTGCTGCATATGCAGATCAGAGCAGGTCGGGAGGTGCACTGCAGATAATACTGACTGAAAAACCAACGGCTCATATGTCTTCCCGTGCTCCACGTCATTTGTGAGAACTGGCTATCACGACACGTCACCCGTGGACATTACATCATAGCTGGTTATCCTGAGTTAAATTCTCCTTGCCATTTGCGCCGCATGCGTTGCGTCAGAGAAGAACGGCTGATACTCGCCTAAACGTTTCTCAGCAGAACCACTGACAAGAGGCAACGGGCCACCCTCAACTGCAGCTCGAGACTTCCTGTGATTAAGGTAAAATGTTTTGTTGTTGTTTTTTTTTTTAACTACTCGTAACGTAATTTATTAGCAAATAGCGGCGTTTTGGGGCGCATATTGTAGCATATATATGCGCGTTTTATAGGCAAATGCTTCAACGTTCACTCAGAGGCGTTCACATTCTTTCATAATACCACAGACTTTACATAGACATTCAATTCTATAGAATAAACATACGTATGATGATTCAAAAAGTTGACCGTAAACCAAAAGTTTTAGGGTTATGATCGTAGTAATGGTCTTTTTTTATATATATCATATCAGATCAGCTGAGAATGGTTTAATTCATTTTTGATTGATTTAATTATAATTTGTGGTATTGGTTGGGTGGGGCTGAGTGAATGTCTCAGACCTTGGATGTATTCCTGACTCAGACCAGAGAGACATGCCTATTTTTGGACTTCTCTGACACACATTTACAAACAATACTAAACAGTGCCTGTGGTTTTTCGTTTCTTTTTTCCCCTTTATTTTATTTTATGAAAGTTTGCAGAGTCAGGGTGCCAAATCAATAATTCTTACACGACAAATAAGAAGAAGCAAGAAATGTGATGATTTATCATTGTACAGTAACTGCTTGTATACTCCGGATGCTTTGTGCACAAGTTTGACACTATAACAGAGAATAACATTTTCAGTGAACTGCAGATTGAACATTTTCCATCACTGAGAGTTCCCTGTTCTTTATTTGCCTGGTTATGATGTAGTGAAAGAGAGCATAGTATAAGTTCAGAGGGTGGAGCCACAAGTATCCTGTGGAAAATGTGGCTTTGCCTTCAGCATTTTATCGAGTAGAAATGGTTTAAATTAGGGGAAATTTAATATATTTTTTTTTAGAGTGTTCTTGTTGACGAAACTGGTTATAAAGATTAAACAGGTTTGGAGGTTACTTAACTAGGAGTAAACATTCATAGCCTGTTTGCTTCTGCACTGCAGCAATGTATTTTGAACTCATTTACACTGCAAATAGAGGACTTTAGATAATGTATCTAACAATTTCCACTGTGGCTTATAAAAGGCATAACTCAGAAAAAGAGGATTCTGAAAATAATAAACAGCCATTTAAAAAAAATAAAAAAATAAAATATATATATATATATATATATACAGAAGCTAAGGATAGTCTAACATGTTTCTTCTTAATTCTCTCTCCAGGTTCAAGATTCAAGATTATTATTCCATTGGCAAACATGGGCAAAGTAAGTTTAAATTTCTACATCACTGTGTTTACTTGCTTTATGCAGTGCTTACAGTTTGATATTTATGTATAATTTGCTTTTGGTCATATAGCAAGAAAGCATGGCCACAAAGACATGACCTCTGCCTCCTTTCTCATTGTCATCATTCTCATTTTCCATCTATTGTAGTTCAGGGAGTGTAGAATCTCAGAGGTCAATGAATTGCTCATTAAAAAATTAGATCTGCTGAGAACACCACATTGCCACATGTAGACCTGTGCTCAGTGATCATATTTTTTTCATTTTTGTTTCATTTTTTGAAACAATATCTTTTTTAGGTATCATTTTAGATACCTTGAAATGTATAGTAGCCAATCTATTATTAAAGCACACTAATAATTTATAAAACATTAGTGCAACACTATTGGTATTACTTTTGTTAGGATTAGAGGGATGTGATAAACCTCTAACCCTAAGTATTAAACCTTGTTTGCACCGTGCACGTGAATATCTCAAATTATCTTATCTAAGGAAAAAAAAAACCCCATAGATTTAAGTGGAAGGATTGACCTGAGCCAAAATATTAAAGAGATTTGGGGGTGTTTTTTATGACCTAATCACCTAACACCCTAAAAACACCCTAGAAACTGCATAGTAACGCCCTGGTAACCGCTAATAACATGGCATAACATTTTATTCAGAAAATCTAGTTTATCTTGTTATGTTTTATATACATTTATAAGTTATTTTCTTATTTGCAATGTTTGCAAAACTTACAGTGACATTTTACATATTTCCTGAAAGAAAGAAACTGGCTTGCTACTACACTGGAGGACTTATAATATTAGAATATTTCTTATAATACTGTAAAATTGTGCCTGGCCGGATGTTTGTTTGCTGAGATCAGTGTTGCTAGGGGTCTGTTCTTGTAGACGTGGAAGCCCACAGCTGCTGTGTTGAGCGATATCTGCAGGACAGGCCTTGAGCATGTGCAGAGAAGCATGAGGGGGAGGACTCTGGATCTGTGCCCTTTTATACTAAGACACGCCAGCAAGACATTGTGGGGAATAAATGTATTTAGACAGTGAGTACAGGGGAGCTTTGAAAATGCACAGTCATGTAGCATCTATGCCCTGTCAGATGTAAGGTCTGCAGCTTTATGAAGGGGAATGACATCCTGTACATTCAGTAGGGTTGAAGGTGTAAGGTTACAGACATATAAGTCACATACAAGCTTTCTGTTTCTCTCTGTCACACACAAAACTGAAACTGCCCTTTGCTACTGACAATAACACACAACTGCTGTACTGACAGGTGTCAGCTGTCCATGCTATAGTCCTGCCTGTGCCTCTGAGTTTGGACCAAAGGCCAGATGAGGGAGAGTCTGATTGTTGGTGTAATATTTTATTTTGGGATTATATAAACACATGTAGGCTGTACCACCCAAGAGCAACTTAAAATAATTTGAGTTCTGTGTAATGCGTGTGACTGTAAATGTTCATGTAAATGCTCTTTTTATTTTCTTTATCAGTATTTTCTCTTGTTTTCAGTAAAAATATGCAAACATCCTTTAAACAAACATTTTTTAACTCTCTCTTTCTCTCTCTCTATATATTATATATATACTGTATGTCATATAAGTCATAATTCTCTGAGAGATTGGCATGGAAATGGATATGGCAATGTTAATGTATTTGGTCTTGGCGGAATAAATCTGCTATGCTGATGCTGCTGCTGATTATTGCTGCTGCTGCAGAGCAAGTACAGTGACTTGATATTGTCAATACACAGTGCTGTATTGGGATATTTGAATGCTGAGCTTCAAGCTCATTGGCTGCTGATGCCACGGCAACCAATCAGCTGCACTATGTAGATAACGATGTGATTGCTAACAAACTGAGATAAGGACCTATCAGCCTGTGCCATCTAGAGTTTCATAACAAAACGTTTTATATATATATACACTATATTACACACACACACACACACACACACACATATATATATATATATATATATATATATATATATATATATATATATATACACAAGTATTGGGACACCGCTCTAAATCATTGAATTCAAGCGTGGTACCGTGATAGGTTGCCACCTGTGCAATAAGTCCATTCATGAAATTTCCTCACTACTAAATATTCCACGGTCAACTGTTAATGGTATCATAACAAAGTGCAAGCAATTGGGAACAACAGCAACTCAGCCATGAAGTGGTAGGCCATCACAGAGGTAGGTAAAATCACAGAGCGGGGTCAGCGCATTCTGAGGCGCACAGTGCACAGAAGTCGCCAACTTTCTGCAGAATCAATAGCTACAGACCTCCAAACTTTGTGTGGCCTTCAGATTAGCCCAAGCACAGTGTGTAGAGAGCTTCATGCAATGGGTTTCCATGGCCGAGCAGCTGCATCCAAGCCTTACATCACCAAATGCAATGCAAAGCATCAGATGCAGTGGTGTAAAGCACGCCACCACTGGACTCTAGAGCAGTGGAGACGTGTTCTCTGGATAGACGAATCACGCTTCTCTGTCTGGCAATCCGATAGACGAGGGGGCATTGTTGTTTTTCAGGGGTTGGGCTTGGCCCCTTAGTTCCAGTGAAAGGAATTCTTAATGCTTCAGCATACCAAGACATTTTGAACAATTTCATGCTCCCAACTTTGTGGGATCAGTTTGGGGATGGCCCCTTCCTGTTCCAACATGACTGCAGACCAGTGCACAAAGCAAGGTCCATAAAGACATGGATGAGCGAGTTTGGTCTGGAGGAACTTGACTGGCCTGCACAGAGTCCACTACAGAGGAGCTTATTTACTGTTAATTATATGTTTAAATAAATTTGCCATGAAGACAAGTGCTTATGAAAACTATGTGCAACTGAATTTTATACAAACATTTCAAATTTTATTTGAGTGTTATTATATCTGAAAATAAATAGCAGCTGAATATAATACCTCTGTTGTTAATTGTAACCTCTAATATTGTAGTGTACCAAATGAGAGGGTTCCCTTTATAGTTTGCAGCATTATTTGTGAGATTTTTTTTCCCTTAAGAACTATTGGCATCGTCCGATATCATTCTGAATAATCGGCTATTGGTATTGGCAGAGAAATTTAGTATCGGTGCATATGTAATATATATGCATATTAGTTTAGTAGTGTTTTTTATTATCTTACCCATTTTCAAGTAAATTATATTGTTTTGAAGATGTTTGAAAATTTGCAGTGAAGTACTTGAATGAAAGCTTGGTCTGCAAGGAGCTTATTGCAATTAAGGAAAACATTTTCATTGTTTGTTATTCATAGGCTATAAGAAGATTCATCTCTCATTTTGGGCTTCACTGTTCAGTAAAACAACAACTAAACATCTATAATTTTGTTTTAGGGATTCAGAGGTACAATTGTAGAGCACCCTGACTTTGATGCAGGCAGTGATGCAGAGGCCCTCTATAATGCCATGAAAGGCATTGGTGAGTGCCAGGAGTCCTCATCTATAGATGTTTAATATGTAGCTAGTGGCTGCTGGGATATTTCTATAATGATCACTTAAAATAATTCTCTGTTTTGTCACAGGAAGTGACAAGGATGCCATCTTAGACCTGATTACCTCACGAAGCAATGCTCAGAGGCAGGAGATCCGCTCTGCCTACAAATCACAATATGGGAAGGTACTGGAAAATCTCCAGCAAGCATTTAATAAATGAATAAATGGCTTATAGAAAAAAAGGTGCTTTATCAAAATATGCTTTAACATTACAGGATTTAATCGATGATCTGAAATACGAGCTGACTGGGAAGTTTGAACGTCTGATCGTGGGTTTGATGAGACCTCCTGCTTATCATGATGCCAAAGAAATCAAGGATGCCATTAAGGTATATAAGAATCTAGATTCTGTGTGAATGTGAGACTTTCAATTAAAACGTGCTGTGCTTGGCTGATGTAATTGCACTAAAATCTACTATTCAGATAGATATGTTATGCTGTATTATTTCATTTTGCATTTATATTTTTTTTTGTTAGTGTTTTTTTTTTATAGTGTTTTGAGTATTCCCAAACACTTCTCTAAGCATAATTCATTAAAAGACCAATTACAATATCAGCTATAGTAGTTTCTCCATGTTATTTACTGCATTTTTTTGTCCTGTGAATCTATTTTGCCTTGGCTATCATTAGGATTCGGTAAGTGATTTTCCTTAATTATTTAAATGCTGATAGTTAGCTCTTTGCTTTGGGAGTGTTAACCATTTCATGATTTTATGGCTGTGAAAAATCACAAAGAATCCAGCCATTTGGGACTTTAATAATAGAAAACATTCCACATTGAAGAACAAAGAAAAATGTCTATCCTTTTGGAAAATATATACATTTTTTATTACAGTTTTCTTCAGTCGCTTTGGCTCAATTCTCAAATGAGACTTTTTTTCTCAAAACAATAAGTTCAGATCTCTGAACAATCAGTTTCTTGTTCACATCAGACTGAATTTATTATTGATTTAAGCAAATTGCATTTGTTTTGGCACATGTGTGCAAAAGAGTAAGTACAATTGTCTACAATTTGCACAATAACCAAATGTGCATGGCTTGTTGATCAAAACTGATTTTGCTTCTGATTCTCAGTGAAATTGTCAAACTCTTCACAACTTAAATATTCTTTCATTGTGTAAGCCATCTCATGCAAAATGATCCATTCAATTATCAAAATCTTTCATGCATGTATATTTCAATAAATACCTTTGACATTGAATGTTTGTAATGTCTGCTAAATATGAAATAAGAATCACAATCTGTCTTACCAATCAACCAATCAAGTTTGCAAGTATACAGTAGTCTATATGTAGTTTGCCCAACACAATCACTACCATTTTTGAACATGAAGGAACTATACAACCAGGGCTTAACATTAACTTTTTTTGGTCACCAGCCACTATGGCTAGTAGTTTTCCAAAATTACTAGCCACTCAGCATTTTGGCTGGCCAGAATTTTGACATTGATACCATGAGGAAAAACTGCCATGTAGATATTTTTAACTCTATGTCATAATTTGGCAGCAGGTATATTAGGCTGCTGTCACTTTAAACCCTGACGCTTGGATCCATTATGCATGCGTTTTCTTTCTCAACTCTTTATGTTCACTTAAAGCACTTGCCCCACCCCTAGACCTACATAGGACATCTGACATTTTATACAGTTGACTGATCATGAATATGATGCAGGGCAACAACTCACTGCGTGATATAGCCTATAGAATGCAGTTAGAATGTCCATAAAATTCAACATATGAAAGGCGAAACGGGACTGATTTGAACCCTTCGAAGCGTACGACAACACCGGTAAGATCAGATAGTTCACTGCTAAATTCAAATGTGCTTTTGCGCTTTGGCTGCGGTGGCAGCACCTATCACGCGTTATAGATCAATTGTCATGATTTAAACAACAAAACACATTCAAATATTTGACAGAAGGCGCCGATTTTTGTTTATGCTGGTTGGTGCCTACAACTCCATAACCGAGTGTGCACATGTAATAATATCTGAGCCAGAGTAGAGCCATGAAGACACT
This sequence comes from Elopichthys bambusa, assembly GCA_037101425.1. Lineage (NCBI taxonomy): Eukaryota > Metazoa > Chordata > Actinopteri > Cypriniformes > Xenocyprididae > Elopichthys > Elopichthys bambusa. The sequence continues at coordinate 15,599,095 of CM074447.1, read as the reverse complement.
ATTAAGAGCATGTGAGTTTTGTGGAGAGATTCGTACTACACGTCACATTGATGCGCTCTCGCATTAATGTATTACAACCCGAATTCCGAAAAAAGTTGGGACGTTTTTTAGATTTGAATAAAATGAAAACTAAAAGACTTTCAAATCACATGAACCAATATTTTATTCACAATAGAACATAAATAACATAACAAATGTTAAAACAGAGAAATGTTACAAGTTTATGCACAAAATGAGATCATTTCAAATTTGATGCCTGCTACAGGTCTCAAAATAGTTGGGACGGGGGCATGTTTACCATGGTATAGCATCTCCTCTTCTTTTCAAAACAGTTTGAAGACGTCTGGGCATCGAGGTTATGAGTTTCTGGAGTTTTGGTGTTGGAATTTGGTCCCATTTTTGCCTGATATGGGTTTCCATCTGTTGAGTTTGTGGTCTTCTTTCGTTTAATGATACGCCAAATGTTCTTTATAGGTGAAAGATTTAGACTGCAGGCAGGCCAATTCAGCACCCGGACTCTTCTACGAAAAAGCCATGCTGTTGTAATAGCTGCAGTATGTGGTTTTGCATTGTCCTGCTGAAATACACAAGGTCTTCCCTGAAATAGATATGTTGCTTTAAAGCCTTTCTTTACCTTTCAGCATTCATAGTGCCTTCCAAAACATGCAAGCTGCTTATACCGTATGGACTTATGCACCCCCATACCATCAGAGATGCTGACTTTTGAACTGAACGCTGATAACACGCTGGAAGGTCTCCCTCCAATTTAGCCTGGATTTCCAACAAGAATGTCAAATTTGGACTCGTCTGACCAAAGAACGGTTTTTCACTTTGAAACAGTCCATTTTAAATGAGCCGTGGCCCACAGGACACGATGGCGCTTTTGGACCATGTTCCCATATGGCTTTCTTTTTGCATGATAGAGCTTCAGTTGGCATCTGCAGATGGTACAGCGGATTGTGTTTACCGACAATGGTTTCTGGTGTCACAGTCTCTGTCTGTCCTGGACTCCAAAGACTCCGTATCCCATCATCCTCCCTGGCCCTCATCTGCACTCACTCCACCATCAGCTGATCACACACACCTGTTCCTTGTCAGCACCTCATCACACAGGACTTATAAGCACACCACTCACCTCCCTCAGTTATCCAGTCACTGTTATTGCTGTTGTTTTGGAAACCTGCTCTCCTGCCTTCTTCCTCCTGGGTAACACACTGTTACAGATGACTGGATCTTATTGCACTGCCAATAAAGATGGTCACAGTGTCTCCTGAGCCAATGCCCAAAACAACAAAGATGGCTGAGGATTACCTGTCCTCCCTACGGCAGAATGGACATTCTCTGGAGTGGTACGTGGAGGAATTTTTGGACTATTCTCATTTGGTGAGTTGGATTGAGTCTTCACTCAAAGCCTACTTTTGGATAGGACTGGATGATGTGTTATATCAGTTCCTGTCTCCTGGACATTATAATTTGCCTCTAGTCGACTTCATCAATTTCGTCCTCCTGCTATATAATTCTGATTTCATGGTTGAAGTTAAAGAGGACAATAGCACTCATCCAGTCCTATCCTGAAAGCGTTTGGCTGCTCCAGCTCACTCCAATTCTGCAACCAAATCCTCCACATCCCTTAACATCGGGACCATCATAGCCACTCCAGAGTTCACTACTGCCCTAGAGGCCACCCCAAATGCCTTGCCGCAAGATGGCAGCCATGCCAGAGCCACGTTGCAAGATGGCCGCCGCCACGCCTGAGCCCTCAGCTAAGATGGCTGCCGCCACGCCTGAGCTCTCAGCTAAGATGGCCGCTGCTGAAAATGAACCCTCAGCCAAGATAGCCGCCATGTCTAGGTCCTGACCAGATCTGATGGAGGAAGTATGGCTGATTGACTTCTGGTCAGAACCAGACTCCGCTCCTGTCCCCGAGTCAGCTCCAGACTCCACTCCTGTGCCCGAGTCAGCTCCTGTGCCCGAGTCAGCTCCAGACTCCGCTCCTGTGCCCGAGTCAGCTCCAGACTCCGCTCCTGCGCCCGAGACAGCTCCAGACTCCATTCTTGTGCCCGAGTTAGCCCCAGACTCCGCTCCTGTGCTCGAGTCAGCTCCAGACTCCGCTCCTGTGCCCGAGTCAGCTCCAGACTCTGCTCCTGTGCCCGAGTCAGCTCCAGACTCTGCTCCTGTGCCCGAGTCAGCTCCAGACTCCGCTCCTGTGCCCGAGTCAGCTCCAGAATCCGCTCCTGTGCCCGAGTCAGCTCCAGACTCCGCTCTAGTCGCCGAGTCAGCTCCAGACTCTGCTCCAGTTGCCGAGTCAGCTCCAGACTCCATTCCAGCCCATGAGCCTGCGGATCCTCCCAAAGAAATTTTGGGGGGGGCCATAGACCTGTGGTCCCCGAGGCTCCCGACCCGCTATGGCTTCCCGAGCTCCTGGACCCACCCTGGAGACTTCCGCACCTGTCTGCACCTCCACCCTCACCTGCCTGTAGGTCTCCAGGGCGCCCACCCCCCCTTTCCCGGTTGTTCCATCCAGCGTGTGGACGCGCCTACCGGGAGGGGGAGGTACTGTCACAGTCTCCGTCTGTCCTGGACTCCAAAGACTCCATATCCCATCATCCTCCCTGGCCCTCACCTGCACTCACTCCAACATCAGCTGATCACACACACCTGTTCCTTGTCAGCACCTCATCACACAGGACTTATAAGCACACCACTCACCTCCCTCAGTTTTCCAGTCACTGTTATTGCTGTTGCTTTGCATGTGTTTACCTGCCTTTGGATTCATCATTAAACCTTTGATTATTATTTGGAAACCTGCTCTCCTGCCTTCTTCCTCCTGGGTAACACACCGTTACATCTGGAAGTATTCCTGGGCCCATTTAGTAATGTCATTGACACAGTCATGCCGATGAGTGATGCAGTGTTGTCAGAGGGCCCGAAGACCACAGGCATCCAATAAAGTTCTTCGGCCTAGTCCCTTATGCACAGAGATTCCTCCAGTTTCTCTGAATCTTTTGATGATGTTATGCATTGTAGATGATGAGATTTGCAATTTGACGTTGAAGAACATTGTTTTCCACAATCTTTTTCCACACTCTTCACAGATTGGAGAGCCTCTGCCCATCTTTACTTCTGAGAGACTCTCTAAGACATCCCCTTTATAGCATCATGTTAATCATGTTATAGACCTGATATCAATTAACATAATTAGTTACTAGATGTTCTCCCAGCTGAATATTTTCAAAATGTCTTGCTTTTTCGTGCCAACTTTTTTGAGACCTGTAGCAGGCATCAAATATTAAATATTAATATTAAATTTGCTCATTTAATGGGTAAAAGTGTAAAATTTTAATTATAAAAAACATTTGCTATGTTATCTATGTTCTATTGTGAATAAAATATTGTTTCATGTGATTTGAAAGTTAGTTTTCATTTCATTCGAATTTAAAAAACGTCCCAACTTTTCCGGAATTTGGGTTGTAATACATTAATGCGAGAGCGCATCAATGTGATGTGTAGTACACAACCCTAAACAGCAACAGCAGAAGAAATGTAGAAACATGTAAACTGAAAATTTACAGTTGCTTGTCGTGGAAGAGCAATAGGAAGATGTAAGAATGTGCAGTGGTGGTTTTAGGGGAAGACATAATAGAGTGTGAAAAAATGAACAAGTAAACACTTTTTATTTTGGTGGCATTGGCCAAATTTCAAGATTTATGCATTTCAATTAGTAAAAATTCCATCAAATTGAATTGAATAACATCTACATGTTTTAATTGAATAATCCTTACATATTTTTACATAAGTATTATTCAATTCGATTTAATGGAATTTTACAGTTTTTCTCAATTGCTCTGGCAGATTTTTTCAAAACAGTCTTAACATTCTCTAAACTGTAAGTACAACTGTCACAACTGTTCGCTGGATCCTTAGAACTCTATTGTATGTCTGCAAAATGTAGTTACTCACCCAAAACATTTTATTCATCCTTTAAAACCTAGTTTTTGTGTCAGTAAACTGGCCAGTGCCACCAAAATAAAAAGTGTTTTTGTCATCATGTGAGCCATACTAGTCAAAATGTTTGTTTTTTCACCTTGAAATATTTGTTAAATACAAATTTCATGTGCTTTCTACTTTTTAGTTGACACTTTCTGTTTTCTACACTATACAAGAATGTCAGTTTTGTCTAGTTGAATGCTCTTGTGTTGTCTATCACACGCTTTTTAGATATAGATTTCAGTAGTGAGTAAAAATTTACTAGGAAAAGTCAATACTGTAGTACACACACCCCAAAAAAGGACATTTGGTCACACTGTATATTAGGTGTCCTTATCTATTATGTACTGTAAGTTCCAGCAAACAGTTGTGATATTTGCACTTGAATGTTAAGACAAATGTGCCAAAGCAGTTGAGAAAAACTATAATGCATGTGTTACTTGCTTAGCTTCACCTCTTACTTTTTTAAAATTGTTTACGCTAAATTTCTAAAACTGTGGCTCCATTTCTTGAAATTTTACACACAAAACACAACTTTATTGTGTCTTTGGCTTGTTCAATGTGCAGTGGAGCACACAGGAGTTTGTCATAGCACTCACACGTACACGTATGTGCACATATACACTGTATATACAGTATGTATGCACAATTGTTGCACAGTTTATGAATTTTACAGTTGTTGAACTGAACTGAATCAACACTGAACTGACTTGAGCTGAATAATGACACTACTGGCTTGTTAAAGCTGCTTTTCAGGAGAATTTGTTACTATTGTGAAGCCGCTTTGAAATAATCTGTATTTTATAAAGCGCTATAGAATTAGAAATAGAGGTGACTTGACTTGATTGCATATTTAGTATATATTTACAAAATAAACAGAAATACAAGGGTGAAAATTTTATTTGTTTCTCAAAACATTGAGTTTTGATTTCTAAGTGATCAGATTAGGTATATATTGACATTGTAAACAGAAATACAAAGATTTGCAAAGCCTTTGCAATTTGACGTTGAAGAACATTGTTTTCCACAATCTTTTTCCACACTCTTCACAGATTGGAGAGCCTCTGCCCATCTTTACTTCTGAGAGACTCTGCCTCTCTAAGACATCCCTTTTATAGCATCATGTTAATCATGTTATAGACTTGATATCAATTAACATAATTAGTTACTAGATGTTCTCCCAGCTGAATATTTTCAAAATTTCTTGCTTTTTCAGCCATTTGTTGCCCCCGTGCCAACTTTTTTGAGACCTGTAGCAGGCATCAAATATTAAATTTGCTCATTTAATGGTTAAAAGTGTAAAATTTAAACATTTGCTATGTTATCTATGTTCTATTGTGAATAAAATACTGGTTCATGTGATTTGAAAGTCTTTTAGTTTTCATTTTATTCAAATAAAAAAAAAAAACGTCCCAACTTTTGGGTTTGGGAATTTGGGTTGTACATGATGCACACATGCGTCATTAAAAATGCCATAGTAACTACCTCAAGTGAACTATAAAAATGAAAAGAACATCACATCTGAAAGCTGCAGTCGTTTTTATTGGTTAAAATTAATGGAGAATATGTTTTTTCTTGGGTGCTCAGTGCCTATATAGCCTGTAGTTCATGATAGGCTATAGTTAACAAGTTTGTGAATATTTCTAATAAAAAAGGGAAGACAAAATAACAGTGATACATCTGTCATACAGCACTATTCTGCTTAAATATAATATAAAATTCAACCCGCCAAAGTGGCTAGTAGGAGTGACTGCGTTACACGCCACTGCTGAAATCCACCCGCATTTAGTGGGTTGGGCAGGTGTTAATGTCAAACCCTGGTCACAACCCTAAACAGCAACAGCAGAAGAAATGTAGAAATGTGTTACATGTAAACTGAAAATTTACAGTTTCTTGTTGTGGAAGAGCAATAGGAAGATGTAAGAATAATAGAGTGTGAAAAAATGAACAAGTAAACACTTTTTATTTTGGTGGCATTGGCCAAATTTAAAGATTTATGCATTTCAATTAGTAAAAATTCCATCAAATTGAATAACATCTACATGTTTTAACTGAATAATTGAATAATCCTTACATATTTTTACATAAGTATTATTCAATTCAATTTAATGGAATTTTACAGTTTTTCTCAACTGCTCTGGCAGATTTTTTCAAAACAGTGTTACTTGCTTAGCTTCACCTCTTACTTTTTTAAAATTGTTTACGCTAAATTTCTGAAACTGTGGCTCCATTTCTTGAAATTTTACACACAAAACACAACTTTATTGTGTCTTTGGCTTGTTCAATGTGCAGTGGAGCACACAGGAGTTTGTCATAGCACTCACACGTACACGTATGTGCACATATAAACTGTATATACAGTATGTATGCACAATTGTTGCACAGTTTATGAATTTTACAGTTGTTGAACTGAACTGAATCAACACTGAACTGACTTGAGCTGAATAATGACACTACTGGCTTGTTAAAGCTGCTTTTCAGGAGAATTTGTTACTATTGTGAAGCCGCTTTGAAATAATCTGTATTTTATAAAGCGCTATAGAATTAGAAATAGAGGTGACTTGACTTGTTTGCATATTCAGTATATATTTACAAAATAAACAAATACAAGGGTGAAAATTTTATTTGTTTCTCAAAACATTGAGTTTTGATTTCTAAGTGATCAAATTAGGTATATTTACATTGTAAACAGAAATACAAAGGGGTAAAAATAAATTATTTCTTTCTCAAAACAATGAGTTTTGATGTCGAAGTAAAAAAATTATGTGTAAGTGTTTTCACACATGATCTATGGGTGTCGGTAATCAGTGTGCCATTTAAATTCCAGTGTTTTCCAAATGCAATACATTTTTTTTGCAATACTGACACTGTCCTATATTACAAAATAATAATTCTTCTCTTATTTGTACTGTAATTTCACTGTCACTCAAGTAACTGCACTCATTTCCGTCTGGATAATTATATTGTCTGATTATTCATTATCCCTTCAAATTAAAGCAGTGGTGTAAAGTATTTGAGTAAATCATTTTGGCTACTTTGTAGTTTTACTGAGTATCAAATATATTAGCAATTTTTATTCTCTACTTGACTACAGTTTTGAAAAAGTATATGTACTCTTTACTCCAATACATTTGTAATGAGTAATGCAATTACATATTGTAGCTGTGTCCCAATTCAGTGGCTGCGTCCTCCGGAGGTCGTATTTGAAGGCTGCATACGTCATCAAGTCGGTCTCATTTAAGAAAAGTAACTGTTAGATTGCAAAGTAATCAAGTAATTACACCTAACAATGAATAACAGTCAATTTTATTACAGTTTTTTTTCTTAAATAAGACATCCTTGACCGTCATTTAAGAAAAGTAACCGTAATAAAATTGACTGCTATTCATTGTCAAGGCTTGACGTATGCAGGCTTCAAATGCGACCTCTGAAAGGACGCAGCCTCCGAAATGAGACGCAGCTTACATTTTGCATGACACCAAACTTTTTCTGCAGCGGTTTATTTCTGCTACAAAAGAAGTGATATCGCAATCTACAGGGCATTGAAGGTACTATATCTTGTGTGTTTTGCCCTTACTCACCCAAACATGTCAACATGGCTTATGCGAATGCGAGTATATTAGCAAGTAGTTGTGAATCGCAGGTATTACAAATATGAGATTTGTACGTCCAGTACAAATAGGCTTGGACTATTTAATTTTACTTAACTTTATTTTATTTATCTGTTATATTGAAGAGATCTTTTTGAAGGATATTGGTTTACTTATACCCTTTCTGAGCACTTGAGCTTAAAGGTGCAGTAAGCGATTTCTAAGAAACGCTGTTGAAAGTGGATCGGACAGAGCATTAAAACACACTTGTAGCCAATCAGCAGTAAGGGGCATGTCCACTCGTGATGGGGGAGGTGCCTGTGCTGCATAAAATGTTTGTGAATTTTGGGGCGAAGCTATCAAGATAGGGGTGTAATCCTTTTGGGTAGGGGCATGTTTGTTTTGATGATTTCAAATATCAACAGCGTTTCTCAAAAATAACTTACTGCACCTTTAACTGAGACTTGAGTGTTTGTAGACATTTAAGAGGTTATTGTGTCCACACCTTGATTTATTGCAATTGATTTATTGCTCAAAAAAATCACCTCTTTCTTGTTTTTCACTGGCATGTCTCCTAGGTGTTGAGGACTAGTGCATCTTTGAGCCTACATTCAGTATGAGTAAAATACTTAAGTACTGTTAAAATCAGATACTCTAAGACTTTTACTCAAGTCGTTTTGGAATTGGTGACTTGAAACTTGTCATCTAGTCATTTTTGCTGTAAGATGTCTGTACTTTTACTCAAGTATGGTTTTCAGGTACTCTTTACACCTCTGCATTAAAGAGACTGAATTTGTGCTTTGTGTTCAGAAATTGACTTGTGTGTTTTGCTTTAAAGGGAGCAGGAACAGATGAGAAATGTTTGATTGAAATCCTTGCTTCAAGAACCAATGAGCAGATTCATAATCTGGTGGCAGCATACAAAGATGGTGAGCTTTTTTTTTTTTTTTTTTTTTTACATAAGTCAAGAAAAAAACAACAATATTCTTCTAAAATTAAGCAAAGCCTGACTATGTGATTGTGTTCACAGCGTATGGCAGAGACCTTGAAGAGGACGTTATAGGGGACACATCTGGACATTTTAAGAAGATGCTGGTTGTTTTGCTTCAGGTCAGTGAAATCTTTTTTGTTGATTCATGATAATATATATCAAACCTGCAGCCCAAAGTTTGTTTTTCCTTTTTCTGCTTTTTCAGTCAATTGTTTTTTTTTTTTTCATATTGCGACATTCAATTTACAATAAAATTGTGATGCCTTTATTATGGTCTGCTTTTTGTATCTGTTTAATAATGGTGATTGTCTTATTTCTTAGGGGACCAGAGAGGAAGATGATGTTGTTAGTGAAGACCTCGTGGAGCAAGATGCTCAAGTGAGTTCAAAGAAGTGTGTGGTTGATACTGATCACTGGTTAAATATTACATTGACTCTTATTGGTAAATTGTGGCCTTCTGTGGTCACAAATATTTTTATAATGAGTATACAGTTTAAAACTTTTTACATAAAATAATTCAAACTCAACTGAATATTCTAAACCAATTTACTCATTTATTTTGACTCTTCATTGCATAAGAACAACAGGAAAACAATTGAGTTTGCCCGACCATGCAACCTAACAAGTGTGTTTTTGATCTCTTGACTTGCATCTTAAAAAAATGTTTGTGTGTAATCTCATTGTAGGACCTGTTTGACGCAGGAGAGGCACAGTGGGGCACAGACGAGGCCAAATTCATCATGCTGCTGGGAAACCGTAGTGTGACCCATTTGCAGTTGGGTATGAGAACCGCAGCTACACACTGGACACAGAGATTTCTGCTGACTAACACCCCTCCTCCACTACACAATCTCTCTTCTGTGTCTGTAACCCTCCTCAACACAACGCCAATCAGATGTGATCATCATTGTTGCTGCTTTTAATAATGTGAAAGAGAGTTTGTAATACAACAAACAAAACCACTGTGCAATGACCTAAATGATGTGTGATTATGCAAGATGTACCATTATGCAATATTATGTTAATAATATTAATAATATTGTTAATAAATGTAGATTATTAATGGTTAAGATTAGGATTACTCAATATAATGGATCAATTCTTTATGACATAACAACAAATTACAAAAAAAAAAAATTGTGTTTTTCAGTATTTGATGAATACCAGAAAATTGCTGAGAAATCGATTGAGGACAGTATTAAGAGCGAGCTCTCCGGAGACTTTGAAAGACTGATGCTGGCTGTTGGTAAGCTTTGGCACCATGCAATCAATTTCTGAATGCTCACAGCTGCATTTTCACTAAAATCTGCTATTTGATTTATCTCCCACAGTTCAGTGCATCAGGAGCAAGCCCATGTTCTTCGCCAGACGCCTTTACAAATCCATGAAGGTTGTGTTAGCCTTGTTATAATGAATATTAATGGAGTAAAAAGTACAATTCTCAAGTTTTTAGTCAATACTCTGTCATTTTCCCATCTGTCTGCAGGGTCTGGGCACAGCTGATAACACTCTGATCCGCATTATGGTCTCTCGTGCTGAGATTGACATCATGGACATCAGAGAGTGTTTCAGACTGCGCTATGAGAAGTCTCTGTACAACATGATTCAGGTGCCTATACACAAACAAAGCAGAATCCTGACTTTTCTTGATTCTGTCAACACATTCATGTGTGTTACGTTTATTTATTTTAATTTGAAATAATTTCCAAAAAAGTTGAGGTTTTACTCTATGATCTTATAATTGCAATTGTCGTTCATTGTGTCGCACATAGTTTTACATATAAAATGTGGTTTATTTATGTGTTAGACTTACACACAGTGCACATGTTGTGTTTGTACGTAAATAAAAAGGTAAATAATATATTGTGAACCCAACAGGATGACACATCTGGGGAGTACAAACGTACCCTGCTGAAACTGTGTGGAGGAGATGACGAGTAAGCATTTTTCAGGTCTTTAAGTGTCATTTTTTATGTTAAAAACCCAGCTCTATATGCAGACAACTATAAGTAAGTCTTTTGAAGTCTGATTCCCCGCCAAAAAACTTCAGAGATCACATACTTCACCTTTTTGAACTATGAGTCTAGGACAAAAGAGGTTCTAAATAAGTTTTTGCAGTAACTATGAACAGTCAGTAGAGGGAGACATTGATCCATCATAAAATAGGACAACATGTTTTATGTCATATGTTTGGATGTTTAGAAACAAGACTTTAGTATGTCTTTCTTTAAATTTACATTTAATGCACACTACCATTCAAAGTTTTGAGGTCAGTAAGATTTTTTAAAATATGTTTTTGAAATAAGTCTCTTATGCTGCATTTATTTGATGAAAAATACAGTAAAAACAGTAATATTGTAAAACATTATTTGAATATATAGTAAAATGTAATTTATTCCTGTGATGGCAAAGCTGAATTTTCAATATCATTACTCCAGTCTTCAGTGTCACGTGATCCTTCAGAAATCATTCTAATATGGTTTGATTGATATGATCTGGTGTTCAGGAAGCATTTTTATTATTATCAATGTTGAAAACAGCTGTACTGCTTAATATTTTTGTGGAAATTGTGGTACATTTCTGTCAGGATTCTTTGATGAATAGAAAGTTCAAAAGAACAGCATTTATTTGAAAAAGTAATCTCTGGTAACAATATAAATGTCTTTTTTCTTACTGACCCCAAACATTCAAAGAGTGAGGTGTTTATATACCTCCATATTTACAATTTTCAAGCTATATTATATAATTTAGATTAGATTTTCAGATTTCAGTGAGCCATGGCCAGAGATCAAGAACCGAAGCTCTCCCTCAATCCCTCATGTCAAGTTTGAATGTGAAGAATGTGAAGTTTTTGTCAAGCCCTCAATCCGCACATTGTTATTTTGTCAGCACAAAACTTTAAAGAGCTGTTTGTTTCTCAGTATGGCAGGGGAGTTCTTCCCAGAAGCTGCACAGATTGCCTACAAGATGTGGGAAATCAGCGCCACGACCAAAATCCAGGTTGGTGTCACCCACGTTTTCTCTCAGCGGCATGCATCATATTACCCTCTGCTCCGGGCCAAGCTAGAGTTGATAACTGTGTCATGCACCCTAAGCATACAGTGGAGCTTTTGTCTGTGCACAGATAGCATCCGAATGCTGCTCAATTTGCTAATCAGAGTCTTGATTCACTGCCAGTTCCTGTGACACCTTTCCAGTCACTCAGTTCAGTGTCACACCATCCAACAGATCTCAGTGTGTCCTCACGTGTGTTTATGCTGCTGGTGTGATGTTGCTGTGATACTTTATAAATTAAAATTACAAGATGAAACAAAAGGAGAATGACTAAAGCTGACCCTTTTGCTATTGCAAATCTGATTAAAGAGTGTGTGTAATTTTAAACTTTTGTCTTTTCTATCTATCTCTAGTTAAGAGGAACTGTGCAACCATATCAAAATTTTGACCCTGCGAGTGATGCACAAGCTCTGAGAAAAGCAATGAAGGGTTTTGGTGCGTAAAAACACAGTTTGATAAGGTTGATAGCATGCATTAGCCAAAGATATTAAGAGTAGCAATAATAATATATGATTTCATGTTATTTCTCAGGCACCGATGAAGATACAATTATTGACATTGTGGCAAAAAGGAGCAATGAACAGAGACAGGAGATCAGACAGACTTTCAAATCTCTTTTGGGACGGGTAAGACACTGTCATGCCCAGTTTTGTAACTAGTTGTACTGTAGTATATTAGTGTAGATACTGTAAGTGTGAAAGTATTTTTGCTGATATATAAAGTTGTTTTCCATTAGGATCTCATGGCTGACCTAAAATCAGAACTGTCCAAAAACCTTCAAAGACTCATTCTGGGTCTCATGATGACCCCAGCAGAGTTTGACGCTAAGATGATGAAGAAAGCCATGGAGGTACACAGAATAATTTGTGACGGCACTATGGAACCAAACCAGAATCTTATTCTTTGAGTCATATAAAAGGGCCGTTTCATCATTTAAGCAGATAAATGATTTTGTTTTTTAACCTCTGTATTCATTTGTTCACTGGGGGGGAGTGACCTTTCCAGACTAGAGCAGAGGTGATGGTTGTTTCTCTACAAGGACTGTTTGTTTGCGAATGTTGCGTTTTACCGATAAAGAAATCAGCAGTAGAGAAAGAAAGCAGTATTTTAGCAATATACAAATTAGTGTACATATAATAATTTAAAGCATTTTCCTATAAAATAACTTTGTCTATGCTTAAATAAATGTAATTTCCTTTTTCTTTCTTTTTTTATAGGGCGCAGGGACCGATGAACATGCGCTGATTGAGATCCTGGTCACTAGGGGCAACCAGGAGATTCAGGAGATGTGTTCTGCCTATCAGAGTGGTAAATAAAAACCTGGCTGTTTGATTGAATAATGTGTCCAGCAGGTGGCGCCATTTATATAGGCTAAACAGACAAAAAGTCTGCGTGCGTAATGGGGTATTTGCTATGATATGAAGAGTCATTTATTTACAGGCAGGACATACATCACATTATGTCTACCCAACCCATATATTTAAATTTTTTCCTTCATAGCCTTTAAAAAAAGTTTGGAGGACGCCATCGCATCAGATACATCTGGGCATTTCAAAAGGATCCTGATCGCTTTGGCACAGGTACATCTACACAGTTCTCGCATCCAAACACTGACCCACAGTTCATAATCTGTGCTTTAAAAACTCATATTTTACGTCACTCTGATGGTGTTTGTCAGGGAGCCCGTGAAGAGGGCCCAGTAGACATGGCCAGGGCCTTGGAAGATGCCCAAGTAAGTGTGAAATACTTACAAAACACTGTCAAGTGTTGATGGTCTACCAAGTATAAAGGTAATACCAAAGTATTTAATGTTTTCATCCAATGTAAGGAATTGGCAGAGGCATGCAACGCAGACTCTGGTGACATGGAGGACAAGTTCATGAGTATCCTGTGCACAAGGAGTTTCCCTCACCTGAGGAAAGGTAATGGAAACACATGTTTGCTACTGGTACACGTGCTAATACATGTTTTCATGAATGCTTCAGCCAACATTTGCTATATCTCCTCCAGTGTTCCAGGAATTTGTGAGGTGCAGCAACAAAGATATCGAACAGATCATAAAGAAAGAGATGTCAGGAGATGTTAAAAATGCCATGTTTGCTATTGGTAAGATCTTTTTCAGTTCAATGACTGAGCACCAGAAAAATAAATCACTAATAATAATAATACAAGGGTCATGTCATCTTAAAATCAGAAGTGAACTTTTGCTCTTTTGATTCCAATGTACTATCAAAAATAGCCACTTAATGGATGACGAGGCAGTTAAATTATATTTTATATTTAATTATAGTATTAAATTGAATAATATTTTTCCCAATAACCAGTGTTATTTTAGTATTATACTAATATATCATAGTATTTTATTAAAATTGTGATTTTAGTTTTTTGTTTTCATTATAATTTTTAAGTTCTAATAATTTTGTTAGTAATGTGCTTTTATCAGTTTTAAGTTGTTCTAAAAATATTTCTATTTAGCTCTAATGTATTTTGAATTCTGTTTTAGTAACGTTAGTACTTCAGCTTAAGCTCATAGTATTTTATTTCAGTTACTTGCAAAGGCAGCATTTCTAATTTAAGTAGCTTTTATAAACATGCCGTAGGAAAAAAAAACCCATTACTGGTGTGTATCTTGAGGAAAAAAAAACAAAAAAACAATGGCAGTGACATTTTAAGATATGTCAGTGCAAGTTGCTTTCAGTTAAGAAATATGAATTTCAAATATGAATTTTAGTCTGGGACTAGGCTTAAACCTGTGAAACCAGGGGTTAAATAAATTTTAAATAAATGAAATAGAAAAGCTGCAGCCATATACATGCAGTAAAATTCTGCTATTTATTTTATATGCAAAGAGGCCATCTTAAAGTCTTAAAAATAATGAAATAATACTTTTCTAGCTCAGAATCTTGACTAACATTATACGAGGATCTAAAATGACAGGAAAAATGTATAACTCCTATAACCCTTTTAACAATTACGTCAGCAAACAGTCATACTTCTGATCACGTTTTACACATTTGACACACAAAGATCACATGACTGCAGTCATCTGAAAAAATAGCAATTACATGTTTATATTTTCCAGTGCGAAGTGTGAAGAATCAGCCATCTTACTTTGCTGACCGATTGTACAAAGCCATGAAGGTAAAAGTTCTTTATGTAATACACTTCCCTCTACATCACACTGTGAGCAGGAGGGCAAATCACAAACAGCTGACATCAGTCAACTCAAAGTGCCCACAGAATGAAATTAAATAAATAAATAAAACAACTGATCTCTTTAATATCTCTTAAATAGTAATGATATTAAATTAGGAGCAAATTGAGATATTTGTTTAAGGCTCCTGCTTCTCATACACTAGTAATCACACTCCAGGAGTTTAGAAGACATCTCGGTAATGTCTGTGCTCACATTCAATAGCGTACAAAAATCTGCAATCAGATATACAATAAAGCATAACCGAGGACAAAGTTAAATCTCCTGAGCTGATCTCTGAGCAAAAACTTTACTCTGGGTGATGAATAAGAGACGTTGATTAAAAACATGCTCTACTGAAACATGTTTTATGATCTTTTGTGCGCATAACACATTGATGTAAGGCAATAGTCATGTAGAGCTCATCTGATGACAGTGTATCTGTGCGATGGTTCTCAGACTCGATTATGAGTCACAGGCCCTGTGATGAGCATCTGCACTATTGCTGATGCTCTGCTTCGTAAGCATCAGCAGTCAGACCAGAGCTTTCTAAGCGCTGTGACTTTCCCTGTAGGGGCTGGGAACAGACGACAGGGCTCTCATCCGTATCCTGGTGTCCCGCTCTGAGATTGACCTCTTCAACATCCGCAAAGAGTTCAAGGACACCCATGAAGCCTCTTTGCATGAATTCATCCAGGTAGAGACGTTCGTTGTAAGTTGTGTGCTCCTTGTCATACATATACTGCGTGCTTTTGTGCATGTCTTGCCGGTGTGATCGGACGATAGTTAGTTGTGTAGATATTGTGTTTTGTCTTGCTGTAGGCGTTGTACATCCTCTTTTAGTTAAGTTGAGGGGAACAGAGTGTTTGACAGGTTCCTGCGGTGTACTCGCTCGACTCAGCTGTTTAGGAATTTCCCCTGCATGCTTGACTTCCTCTCAGTCTGCTGATTCTGATTGGTGGAGAGAGTGGAGACAGGAAGTGTTCAACAACAGGTCTATACTGGCTCTGAAGTCAAAATTCCCTTCACAGATCAATAACAACACTAAATTATACATTTTATGCTTTATGTATTTTGGGCTTATTACAGTATATTACATTACATGGGCCAATATGCAACTAAACTAAGCAAAGCTTTATTTTAATTCAAATCATATTTAATAAAAATCAAAAATAACAGCATGATTTATTTTTAGATGCTTGCAGTGTTAGATAAAGCATGCAGAGAACAAGTCTGTGTTTTTAAGGTGTGTGTGAACTGATTCCCAGATTAGATTAATTGTTTTGTTATGCATGGTTTCATAGCAATTTTCATTTGCATTTTTAAAAAACATTTGTTTCCATGGAAATGCACTTTAGGTTTTAAAGAGAAGAAAAGCTTGTATAGTTATTATGTAAATTTATATGAAACTCTTTGTAATTATGTAATACAGTAAATTTCATAATGGCTTAATAGTATTATGCAACACTGAACTTTCACTGATATGATCATGATGTTCATTCTCAAACTAGGGTGCTTTATTCCAAAATTGGTCAAATGTTTGGTCTGACCAATTGTATTATTTTTCTCAGGGCGACACATCAGGAGACTATCGTAAAACCCTTTTGATCCTCTGTGGAGGTGAGGACTAGAACATTGTTCATCGTCCTGGATGTAACACAAGATGTTCACACCTAGCAACCAGTGCACTATGTTCCTGTCCTTTATTTGTGAGATGCTAGTCAACATACAGTCTTTGTGCCCTCTGCTGCTGCTGCCATGCCTATGCCAAAGCTAATGACCTATGCAAAAGCCACACCTTGTCCCATTTTCTGCGATCATGCACGAAACATTTTTTTTTTACAGTTAAAAGCACTTTTTGTGGTGTTACTAGTGCTTTATTTGTTACCCAACACCCTGTTTAAATTGATCACCCCAGAAATAAAAGATGTGATCATGTTTTGAGTTTGTGTTAAATGAACACCAATGTTGTTGTGTTTTAATACCAAAAGTTGCTTTAAAGGGTTAGTTTACCCAAAAATGAAATTTCTGTCATTAATTACTCACCCTCATGTCATTCCACACCGTAAGACCTTCATTCAACTTCGGAACACAAATTAAGATATTTTTGATGAAATCTAAGAGGTTTTTTTATTCCCCATAGAAAGCAATGTAATTACCGTCATTAAAGTCTAGAAAGGTACTAAAGACATCGTTAAAATAGTCAACGTGACCAACGTTCTGTGATGGTCGAGCACCCACAGAAAAACAAAAGATATTCTTCATTGATTTTAACCAATAAAAAAATCGATTGCAGCTTTCAGACACGATCTTCACTTTTTTATAGTTTATTTAAGGCCATTTCTATCATGTTATTTTAATGACAAATGTCGAGAGCGCATCCAAGTGGTTTCCTTCACTCTCGCACAAAACTGGATGCGCATTCTCAAATATAAAGTCTCATGGCTCTGCTCTCGCTCAGATAGGTGCGCGCGCTCAAATGAGAATACTTTTTGTGTATGCAAAAACAAAACAAAAATAACAACTTTATTCAACAATAATTTCTCTTCTGTGTCATTCTCCTACGCTGTTTACATTCAGCACTTCCAGGTTCTACGTCAGAACGCTGGCTCAGTATTGGGCGGCTCCTGCATCAGCGTCACACACGTGTCGTGCTGCTCATATGAACATTGTTGGCCAATACTGAGCCGCCATTCTGATGTAGAACCTGGAAGCGCTAAACGTAAACAACAAATTTGTTGAATAAAGTAGGGCTGCACAATATATCGTTTTAGCATCGAAATCACAATGTGCACATCTGCGATAGTCACATAGCTGGATGTGCAATGTCTAGTATAGGGATCTTTAATCCGTACGGACCAGACACCACGGTTCAAAACGCACGTAATTCTCTGATTAATTGCAAAGTTTGACCATCATACAAAGAAAGATTATCATTTGAACGTGTTTTAGGTCCTGTCAGTTTAAACATTCAAGATATTTTATACCATTTGAGCACACGAAGACGCGAAAGAGAACTCCATTCTGAACATGCGGCCGTTTCACACGCGCACACAGAGTCGCGCCAGATACACATGAACACTGAATGCCGTTCTCTTCTGCATCTGTTTGTGCCTGAACAGACACATACATGCAAAATAATTGTCAAAATGCACGTAAAAGATCGACTATCCTCGTAAACGCAGTTGCTAATGGCTCAGGTGAACGAAACCACTGAGAAAGAAAACCGGGTGTATGACAGTATTTTGATCCGTGCCATGCATTCGTTCTTAAAGTGACAAAAGCCCCTGCTGCTTTCTGTGTCATGAATGTTAATCAAACAACAAAAGACAAAGAGAATAATCACTTTTGTAGTTTTAAGACAGATTAATTGTGTTTAATTTATACAGCGAGACTATGCAGTGTTATTTTACATTTGATTATTCAATTTCTCTACCTGAATACGGACTTGCCTGAAAAATATAGAGCACTATTTATTTCAACTTTATTTATTGTACCTTTGTTCTATTATATTTATCTGCGCTTGTAATTTGTTCATTATTTTCTATGCGTGTTCACTCACCTACAGAATCACCCCAATCATCCTAGAATGATTATTTCCAAATAGAGCTATTCAAGTAATCTGGTGAATTTTTTTCATATCGCAATATATTTCGCAGAAAAACAAAATATTGCAATGTCAGTTTTTTCCAATATCGTGCAGCCCTAGAATAAAGTCATCATTTTTGTTTTGTTTTTGCGTACAAAAAGTATTCTTGTTGCTTGATAACATTGTGGTTGAACCACTGTAGTCATGTTAACTATTTAAACAATGTCTTTACTACTTTTCTGGACCTTGAATAATGGTAAATACGTTGCTTTTTTATGAAAACCTCTTGGATTTCATCAAAAATCTCTTAATTTGTGTTCCGAAGATGAATGAAGGTCTTACGGGTGTGGAACGACATGAGAGTGAGTAATTAATGACAAATTGTATTTTTTAGTTAACTATCCCTTTAAATCTAGTACAAAATGTGGTGTGTTTCTGAACTTGTTTTATAGGACTGGATGTCAAAGTGACCCAACACAGTACCAACATTTTTATCATACAGAAGTAAACAAAAAATATTCTATAAAATTAATTACCAGCTAACAGGGAACGTTCTCAGAACTTTGGCTAATGTTCTGACAAGGATCTTTTTAAAAGTTACGAACAAACATTCTTCCAGTAATGTTAATAGATTGTTCTTTCAGAGTTATCTGGTCTTTAATAATGTTCTCAAAACGTTAGTGTCACGGAACGGCTGTGAACACAACTCGCACGACGAAGGTGATTAAGGAAATAATAAAGTCTTTAATATTTAATGCAACTCAAGAGAACAAAACACATCAAACATAGACAATACAGGACAAGGAACTGATAACCCAGGGCTTATAAACACAAGAGGTAATCAGAGTAGAAACAGAACAGATGTGGGGAACTAATCAACAAACCAACGAGGCTAATTATTGAACAGAATCAGAGATTGAGCATACATGTTACAGTTAGCACAGTCATTATTTATACATTGTTCATGGAAAACAAAAATCTGAAAGGTTTAAATTGGATGTTCGTCTAGCACTTTTTGATTGCTAATGTTGTATTTTTGTTAGCTGGATTTAGGGTTGTTTGGTGAATTTTCACGGACGAAATCCAGTCAAAATCGACGAGCTGATCCTCCATCTCCATTTAACTTTGTGCTGCGACTGCGTTTGTTATGCTTCTGTTATCTTGTAAACTCGCTTTCTGATTGGACATTGTTTCGTTTCACGTGATAATCTCAAGAGCCTGAACGCGTTTGTCCTCGGGGTTCCCCCGACACATCAGGATTTGATTTATGATCGGGGCACCTCCGACGTTCTTCCGAGCAGATTCAGTCACTCTTAACACACCTCGCACCACAAGAAAATCTGATAAAATAATCCGTAGAACCATCAAGATAATCGGGACATTACCTAGAATTGTCGGAAGGGGGGCCCAAAATCAGCCCGATTATCTTGTGGTGTGTACCCAGCATAAGAGATTCAAAAATGATTCACAATTCAAATCTCTGTGCAGAAGTCTTTTTATAGTGAAATATAAATGTGGCATGATGTATAATTTTGCTGCACTAGATCAGTAAAAGTAGCTTGTTACTGGATAAGATACTGTCAACTGTTGCTACTTTTTAGTTATTTTCCAACAATGCAAATGACGAGAGCAAAATATTGAAAAAGGTTTACAGGTTTCAGTTATGCAAGGCAAGTATTAAGTGGCCTATAAAATCATTCCAAACACTTTCAACGCAATTTCTCCCCAGAGATTGTATATTATAGGGAGATGAGAGGGTCTGTATCTCTTACCATTTGAGAAAGCTTAACAGCTAACTTCAAGGCTGATTTATACTTCTGCGTCGAGCGTACGCCGTAACTACGGCTGTTTGTACCATGCGTAGCCTACGACGTAGCCTGACTTGCACCTCTACACAAATGTAACAACGCGAGCAATAGGAGAAGAGTGAGCGTTTTCAACTTCCATAAGAATGAAAAAATGCTCTGTTTCAGGGGACACGTGCAGTCATATTGCAACAGAAGTCGTTACCTATTTGCCGCCTCTCTGCCGTTTCTATTTGTAAGCTTCTCTGACAACGTACATGACAAGTTGCTTCTTCTTCGGCTTTTGCCTTGATACGCAACATGACCACGGACACGGCCTACTAGTGGTCTGCATGCACGTCGACGCAGACAACGATGCAGAACTATAAATGAAAACAGACGCATAGCCTACGGCGCAGAGGCTCAGGCGTAGGTCAGACGCAGAAGTATAAATCAGCCTTAAGTCCCGGCTATACTAGGCCGTCCTGGGTGCGCGTTTTTGCTGTATGCAAAAACCGATTAAATCAGTAATTGCGTTGGTGGGAACGATTTAATGCTGTACAAATCTACTGATCGACTGTCTCTTTCCTGTTCCCCACAAAATCCGATGAACTGCATGCACTCTTATGTGCTTGTGTAGATAGATGCTTCCTGTTTTTTTGTTGGTTTGTTTTTACGTGATCTCTGAGCGTCCCGAAATGTGCTTATTGTTTTCAGAGAAATATGTGATTAACAAAAAACGAAGCCTCCACTGTTTCCAGTCACGTGAATGCTTCACTTTGCGTGTGAGAATGTTTGAACCCAGACCACTACTATATGGAAGTTCAAGTCCATTTGCTAAACATTTTAAATATATAAGCCTGTAGGCTAGCCTATATTACATGATCATATGTTCTGTCCTATAAACAGTATAAAACCAATAAAATAATAGCACAATTTACTTGCCTCAAACAACTCAGTAGGTATTGTTAGTATTATTATAATTATTGTTTTTGTTGATTCATTTCATTTATTGCCAAACATATGTGAATTATATTATCAGAAATCTGAACACATTTAGCGTCGTCAGCCTTTTATTATTGTTTAATGGATAAAACACTCAGGTTTATGGCTGCTGTAAATTTTTACCCGCCACAAGATGGCACTGTTTTCGACACTCTTGATGCTTTGAAACCTTTCCCGAAACATTTGTTTTTAAACATTAACTATCTGTAACGTCATTTTTCATGTGTGAAAAAAACGACGAAACTAAACTAGTTAGTCAAATTTCTTTTCACCCATATTCCCACGCCCACCCATGCACGCACATACATATTTTACTGTACAACACACAAACGCACACCTTTATTTATTCTCATTCTCTCTTGTTCTCTTAATATGTCATGAGTGTACGCAGAGATTTTAATAATCAATTATGTAAAAAAATAAAAACGGCATTAATTAACGCCCTCTCATGGTACGCACAGTGCGTACAGCCGTACGGCTGCAGGCGCCACTGACGCACAGTAGGCCTACTGAGCACAATGTGCAGTCGTTGAAGATGAGGGTGTAAAGAGCGATTCAAAAACAAGACGAGTGAACTCAGAAGCATGCCTTCTCCAACGTTTTTTTATTCCTGTTCTCTTGGTGTATCTTCTGAACTATGTTGCGATGTTGGATGCACTATTTTTCTTCTCCGATCCTGCCCAGCGAATGTCCCGTTGATGCAGGGGCGTAGTTTGTTATATTTCAACATATGTAGAATTCGTTTATTTTATAACAATAATTTTGTTCCTAATCAAATATGAGTTTGTCATAATAAATTAGACAAAAAAAAAATTAAAAAAATTAATAAATACTCCCCCTCCATTGAACCGATTGGTAACGCCCAACCAATGCGTCGCACTCTCACCAACACGACGCGAGTAGTGCTCTACTGTTTGAATGAGAGAGCACCAAAAATGAAGAGAACCGCTGCCCAGCCGACTATATTAAACTGCTGGTCAAAGAGGGACGTTAAAAGAAGGAGGTATGAGAATATTGTGTAATAGCTAAGTACACAACACATATATTTTAGCTAGCTAATCCATTGCAATTTAGCCATAACTATCAGTGTAACTGTAACAAGTTACCAAAACAGCCGTCTGTTTTGTTAGTTCATTTTTCTATAGTCTGTAATTATCAATGACAAAATTATTCACATCAGTGTTTGTTTTCTTCCTAAATTAATCTGACTTTTAAACGAATTGGCTGAATAAACTATTTGAAGTGGCTCACTCATGAAAACAGCGAATCGCTGCCGCCCACTGGCGGCTTAAATTTTTAACATAATTTCTTTCTTTTCAGAATCACTTATGTTAGAATTTGATGAATGATTACACATAAATTTCATAAAGTTATTAAGTATAGATAGATAGATAAAGAAGAAATAAATTATCCAATAACACTACACATAAAACAGATTATTATTATTTTTTAATTAAAAAAATAATAACAGGCAGCATACCAATGTTCAACCCCCCGATGTTGAAACCAAATCTACGCCCTTGCATTGATGACAAGATGTCTGGTAAAGAATATAGAAAAAAACTGTACTGCGCATGTGTTGAACTCGGTCATCCGCGCGCATCCGTGGTTTAGTATACTTTGAAAGATGCGCGGACGCGACTACACGCATGTGTCTGAGCGCGGAAGGTGAAGTATACCCGGGGCTTAAATCACGTGTGGCATCTCTCAGCCTATTGTGTAATGGCAGTGACATCACAGTGCCCGCCGTTCAGAACATCTTCTCTGCGTAGTGCGTACCGCCACAGCCGGAGAAAAGCCACTGGAAGGCAAGCCTGCAACCTTTAGCCAAAAAAGCGTAATGGCTAAAGCTAATTAGCCGCATTGGTGGTACACAGGGAGGAGTTTTGAACGGCGACACAATAGGCTGAGAGGTGCCACACGTGATTAAGTTAGCCATTAAGCTTTCTCTAATGGTAAGTGATACAGACCCTCTTATCTATGGTGGCCAAGAGAGAAAACACATACAAATAGAAAAGACACCAGCAAATAAAGAAAACTTCTTCATCAGTTTGACAACATATGTGCTGCAAAAGTTCACAACACTTGCAAATACAGAAACGCGCTACAAAAGTTCACAACACAAGCAAATACAGAAACTGCAAATACTCAAAACATAAGCAAATACAGAAACGTGCTACAAAAGTTCAAAACGCTGTAATAAGATTAGCTAACTCCTTATTTTAAAATAACAACTTGTTTAACACATCTCTTCTATTTTTTTTCACTACCTATGGGCCACAAGAGAAATATTAAGAAATAAATAAATTAATTACAAGGGAAAGTAACTATTGTTACTTAAAAAAAAAAAAAAAAAAAATCAAATATGTCAGTTAACTTTGATGCCCCCAATATTAAATATATGTCTAAAAATAAATTATTATTTGTTTAAATCTATTTGATTATGAAAAGTGAACAACATGAGTAAGATAGGATATAAGATGAGACATGGAGTGGGTCAGACATGATTTTGACCACTTCATTAAGTTTTGTTTTGTAGAAAACCTTTTTTAAAAGTGAATTTAGTTTTGTAAAAATTGTATCTTAATTTTAATCAATGTTTCATCAACCAATTGCCTGGATTTAATAAATAAGAAGCAAATAGCAGACAATATAATCATGACATGGAGGTGCCGGCGCGATCACTTGCGCGTGAACTGGAGCGTGTCTTATAGGCTAAATGAACCGAAACTCAGCGGCTGCTTGCCTCACAGACATGAGAAATATATCTATAGAAAGCCTGAAATGTCTACTTTTAAACGAAATAATTCAAAACGAAAAGAAATAGGCTACTCTCTGATTATGTAATCCGAATGAAATGTGCATTCTCTCTCTAGGCGCGAGATGATGAGTCATGTCAACTTCATCTTCGCAGCTGATCCAGAAAACATTAGTTTATTAATAAACAATTAAAATGTCTCCTTGCTGTTTTTGTCACATTTATAATCATTACTTTTGCCGGTTCTTTATGGCAAGCTTTATGTGTGCGCTTGAGTGCTATAGCCTATATTAAACGCTCATTATTATGGTTTATTCTCTCCAGTATTTAAGAAATCATATGAACATAAATGTGATTAGTCAACCAATAGCTTAAATGAACAATAGTACATAACCTGTACTATTTCTTGACAACAAAATGCTATGCAGGTCTATCATCTCTACTCACACACAACTTTTGCAGCGCGTTTCTGTATTTGCATGTGTTGTGAACTTTTGCAGCGCATGTGTTGTCAAACTGATTAATATGTTTTCTTTATTTGCGGGTGTTTTTTTATTTTCTTTATTTGTATGTGTTTTCTGCGTTGAGCTCTCTCAGCCACCGTACTTATCTCCCTATAATAATACGATCTTTGGCCGGAGCCTTCGCATTAGCCGTTACGCTTTTTTGGGTAAAGGTTGCAGGCTTGCCTTCCAGTGGCTTTTACACAACATCTGTTGTTCTATCTGTTAAACAGTAATGCGGCACATTTGCTGTTGGTAATGCCGTAAAAGTCCTACCTGTCGCAACATTCCCTAGTCTGCCTTCTCTTAAAAAATACACTTTTATCAAGCTAAAATCTATATAGGCCTATAGTTCCCAACGAAAGTATTGTTTAGTGTAAAACATGCTGAAGATTAGCGAACAGGCTGTCAATTAATTAAATGATTTGCTATTTCCCCACAAAAGCTGTTTAATCAGCATAGTGAAGCCTCTCACAAAATAAATTGTGGTCAGCCCAAATCATCTTTATGCTTGCTCCAGGAGAAATTGTGTTTTTATATAGACTGGGGTCATTTTTTTCCCATTTATTTTGTGTAATTGTTTTTTATTAAATTTTTCTTGAAAAGTTTTTTTTTTTTTTTTTTTATACAAAAAAAGGTTGCTATCCTACTGTACCTAACTAGTTGCATTTTATTATTTGCATTTAGCATTGTTTTTCACCTGCTGTTCGTTCAACTGATTTAAAACGTCAGTTGAAAACCACTGGCCTAAAACATTTAGTATTCAACTCAGCAGAGGATGTTTCTAACGTCCTTATTTTTGATTAGTGGTCTAGAGAGCTGATTCACCCAGATCAGTCATTAACTTTATTTACATTACAGATGCACAAGATAAGGAAATTCCCTCCTGTTTTAATCTGTCTGTTCTGAATAGGAAATATCTGGTTATAAATTGCAGATAGTAAATGTGATATTTGATGTTTGGTAGATGTTATTTACTTTTCGAAGAATCAATTGTGCATTATGACGTCAAAACAACAACAACAACAAAAAACATAATAATGGCATTCTAAAATCTTAAAAGAGACTAGTTACTGTGCCCTGAAGACATTGCTTTTATTGGATTTATCCATGCACAACACACCTTAATTACATATCCTGTGACTGCCATTTTGGGGAGAATTTTTTTTAACTTTTTTTAAATTGAACTTCAACACATTTTCTGTTCTCGTGAGCTTCGCACCAGTTTCGAGAGACGTTTCCCAGACAGCAACAGTATTGTCATCTGCAGATTTAAGGGTGTGAGTAGAAGCATTGACGGGTCTTTTTCTGTACAACAGCCTTCCTCTGTCAAAAGCGAGCCTTCAAACCATTAATTCGTTATACTCTTGTCTGCAGCTATATGTGTATGTGCGGGAGCACGCTTGTGTTTGCGTGTGTGCGGACGTGTCTTTGTGTGAGCGCAGCTGTTGTCAGGCCATCTTTAGTTAAAAGAGGAAAGAAGAAAAAAGCTTGTGGGGCTAGGAAATCCCCTGCAAGTAGACCAACATCCCAGTCACCATCGATGATGTCTGCAATAGCAATAACATTGTTAAATTCAGAACAAAACATCAAGTACATGATCATACTGATATTTTCAACTGTGTGAGAACAGTTGCACATGCAAAAGCAAAGAAAAACTGAACTCTCCAGGGTGTTAAGAGATGCTTAATGTCAGAGGTGACAAAAGGTTACTATGCAGTCAAACTTAAACAGCAAGAAGAGATATTGTGCATTTCAAAGTGCACTTTCTGTTGACTTTGCAAAAGCATGCAGTTTTGCATCTAAGAAATGTAGGTTATTTATCAGTGCACTTTACTTGTGCACGTAATCATAATCGTTTGTGTGCATGTGGTTTAAAAACTTTTGAAGACAACAAAAATGCAATTCTCTTTTTTCTGTGATCTTTATTCTTCTTTGAGGTTTATTTATGGGACAATTTCAAGGGAAATGTGCATGTAGAATGATGGCGTATTAGAATCCAACAACTCAATATTAGGTATTAAACTGCTGATTTATGAAGTTATGTTACAATAATTTAATACAATAATCCTTTACTCCTGTTTCTTACTTTTAAACAGTTAAAATATGCTGTGTTACTATCAAATATGTGTTGTCTGGTAACACTTAGCTAAGCAGTCTCAAGTTCCTGGATGAATACCAGGTCCCACTTTGAGACGAAAATATCAAGGCCTTTCACTATGTGGGAATTCCCCCTTCTGTTTAAAAACACAGCAAACGCTTCCCCCATTGCCACTAGTTTCCTTAAAAAACGCCTCTCGGACACAAGTATAATGTGTAGGTGAGTAATTGTACCATGTTTTTATTTAACATTTTCTAGTATTATTAATAGAAAAAATGCTGTATCTTTGTTTTTTACAACTTGGATAAAATAATGGGAAATTATACCAGTAAATCTGTGAATTTGCATTTCCATAAAAGCATTGATGAAAAGGTATTTATTTTTGATGATGCAGTAGTAGTGGAAAATTTTTCAATGGAAAATGTATTAAAAGTAACCTATATACAATATGTATTAATTACTAAAATGTGCATGTGTTTTCTATTCAAACAAGACAAGTATAAGTTTCTAAACAGTATATATATATATATTTTTTTTAATTCATTGCTTTCAAATGGTCTTTGGCTGAATTTCATTTCATTCATATTTAATTTGGACACTATTTTACTTCACATGCAGATTTACATGGATGGCAAAGTGTTAAAGTTGACTGATTGCTGACCACCGATATTTAAAATAAACCATATTACAAGTTTTTTAATTTATTTTAATACGTTACCACTAGAGTTCTCAATAAACATTCAGATTACACGCATATGTGGCAGAAGTATGTGTGTTTGATTTTAATCTTAAATACCACAGTTGTAAATTTCCACAAGATGTCACCCTTTATTTTCAGTGCAGGGTAAGATTTACAAATAGGATGTTAGGATAATCTTCCTGATTTGTGGTGATGGCTAGAAAATGTGTCATATAAAAGTTGCATTAAATTTCCTCTAAGAATTTTATTGTTCTGTCGTGTTGATGGGAATTTAATTCATACTTGGATTACAGGAAGAAAGCTTAAATCTGTTTAATCTGGAAATCCCTTTGTTCTGAAGTTACCTCAGTGGTCAAAAATCATCCATTTGTCCGTCTATCTATTAACTTTTATCATGAGTTTCAGTTCCTATTTCAATAATGGTATCATTGGAAACGTGCTGAAAGTGACAAAGCCAACAAATTATTTTAATTAGCTGGATATAACCCTTTCTTTATTATGGAGTAAAATGTACAATTTCTCATAAATTCACAACTCACAACAGTTTTGTTCCTGTCAAAACACTATTTTGAGAACTGTGGAATATTTTGACAATACAATTCCTGATAGCCTATGCTAATCACTTTTCAAACTGCACCCCTCATCGTGACTGTTTTTTGATGAGATATTTTCATGAGCTATTTTCCAATGCATGTTTAAATACTTGACATCATACTTAAGTATTAAAAGGATAGTTGACCCAAAAATGAAAATTCTGTCATTTACTCACTCTCAAGTTGTTCCAAAACTGTATGAATTTCATTCTTTTGCTGAACACCAAAGAAAATATTTTGAAGGAAACAGTTGATGGGC
This sequence comes from Elopichthys bambusa, assembly GCA_037101425.1. Classification (NCBI taxonomy): domain Eukaryota; kingdom Metazoa; phylum Chordata; class Actinopteri; order Cypriniformes; family Xenocyprididae; genus Elopichthys; species Elopichthys bambusa. The sequence continues at coordinate 15,570,988 of CM074447.1, read as the reverse complement.
CGCATTGACTTCCATAGTATGAAAAACAGTACTATGGAAGTCAATTAGGCCCATTAATTGTAATGTTTATGTTAAGCATTCTGAAAGTATTTATAATGGACAAACAAATCAGTCATTTGCTTATAATTTTTAAACTTCCAGAATTGGCCAATAATGACAACTCTTCTGTTACCCAATTCAACGTCTCATTATCTGTTTCCTTGTGAATTTCTTAATGTCTATACTAGTGAAATGAACACAGCATTCTGTTTGAACACTCAAATTTAAGAAATAAAACTAGGCTAATGTTTTTTTTTAGAACAGCAGAGACAGCCATTTTAGTTCCCTGCAGTAGCCTACTGATTTAAGTTTTAAAGATAACTCGCATCACTAAGTATGGCAGACAGACCCTTGATTATTAGGTTGTTTAACCTAACCCGAACGCATACATTTACATATGCTAGGATATGGGTCAAATTAATGCACCCTGGATATAATTAGATGCATATTCTTTATAAAACTAGCATACTGGTTTTGTCAATTAAAATGAAAACTTAAAATGTTGTGTTGTGCGTGTTACTAACTTCAATTTGATCCAGGTGGATTGATAATTACGCCTATACTGTAAATCGCTAAAAACATCTAGCCTGGTAAGACACATTGCTACTTTTTTACTGAATATAAATTTGTTGTCTATATTTTACTCACATTTGTAAACTACAGACACACTAAAAGACGTATAAAAACTTTTTGGTAGGGTTTATGTTGACCACGAATGTTTCACGTACATGGTATTAGGCAGGAGAACTAGTGCAGTGACGCCGTAACGTCAAGTGAAGAGCAGGCACCCTAGAAAAATCATTTAAAGTTAATGTACCATCTGGCATCCAATCATACAATGTGAAAATGAGTCAGTTTTTTCTATAGTAGTCTATATTGGCTCAGGCATTAAAATAGCCCAGTACAGCCACCAAATCAATATATTAAACTAATTTTCAAATGTGTGTGGCTGTTCAGTGCGAGCAAACGTCTTAAAACTCGTGAATGAATCATTCTTTTGAGTTGGACCTTTTCCATGAATCGGTTGAATAGGTTCACAACAATGGGTCTGAACAATTCTTTCACGAATTGTAGGCTATTGAATCGGCGGTTCGTAATGAGAATCGATTCGCAATGATCAGCGAACAGAAAAAAAATGTTGGAGTGTCCCGAAGATTTGACTAATTTTGGAGATGTTAATAAGCTCCAGCATATGTTTGTATATGCCTGATTATGGCATATTTATTAACTCACATACTAAAAAGACTTTATTTTTATAAACAGACTAGCATTTTATGAAAAATAAACCCTAAAAAAACATTTCAGCTAAGAGAAAATTAAAGAGCTAATTATATAATTATATTTATGTTCTAAATGACAGGCTGTTTTTACTAAAACGCTGGCTGCAACAAAATGACCTGGACAAATGAAAGTACAATAAACATACTTATTAATAAAACTAGAAAAAATATAGGCCAAATATGTCTTTATTTGAACGTTAAGGGGCATATATAAAGGGACCACTTGATGCCAATTACGTTCTGACGTAAACGAGTCACTGACTTATGTTTTATCAAATGAACAGTTCGAAAGAACCGAATCGTGGAAATGAGTCGGACTTCCCATCAGTGGAGTGAACACGGCTCTGTTTACATCTGCGGAATTTCCCGGCTCGCGCCGCGAACCACTTCCGCAAACCTCCGGCCGATCAAAGACGCATCTCCGTCAAGGTACAGAAAGAGCTATTCTTCTCATTGAAAACAAAAAAACTAACGGCAAAATACAGCTTATTATAACAGTTACCGTGCGACCGCTATGTTTTATTCTTTCCTAGAACATTATTGAGCGTATTTAGGTGCTGTTTGTGGCTTTAGGGAGAGCTAGCGCGAAAGCTTTTGTCTGCTAGCTTGGTAAACACATCACCTGCTGTTAGCTGAATGCTAAGCTAATAGCATCATATATTTGTTTTTAAAGTGAGTCATTTGTTTAGGCTACAAAATACGTTGGCTTTGACCTTGTGTGGGTAGGGGGTTTCGGCTCATGCTTAATGAAAGCTAAAGCTTTCCACACTGTATCTGTTTCGGGTCGTATTGTTGGAGGGGATTCGAAATAAATATGATCCTCTAGATAAGGTTTCCTCTTATCTAAGTGTACCTATCATTCGGTGATGGTGTTGACACTACCTGGGCTGTTTAAACAGATCTCGTCATGGAAAGGAAAGTGAAAGGGTTTAGCTTTAAGTCTAGTTCGTTGGATTTGCTGTTGCTGTGAAGGTAGGTGACTGTGGTTTTGTTGTCCAAGAGGACACTTATTAGGATCGTCTTATTAGGATTTCTGAGATATATTTGGTAGAATATGATTATTCATTTGCTTGGCTGCTGGTTTGATGTGTCACTTGTGTAAATGTGTAAATGTCATTTGTCATGGTTGTATGCTAGTTAGGATTCGTGCTGGTCTTGGTTGATTGACTTAACTATTTCAGAATATCTTAATGACTGCTATGACACATTTTAGTTATGATATCAAGGACGTGCATTCAAATCATTATGTCTTGAAATAACCAAAGAGAAATCCCCAATATGCCATTATTCAAATGCCACTCTTTGAATTGCAAATCAGCAATCATTCTTTTTATGCACTTTCATGCCATCAGGATGTTACATTAGTAATCTGAGAGTTTTGTTTAATTTGTCTCTACAGTACACACAAATAAATGACCATGTGATTTCTTTGTTTTAGTACAGGGAAACATGTTTGCTAAGTGACGGGGGTGACAGATGGAGGGAAAAGGCCCATATCGCATCTATGACCCCGGTGGGAGCGATTGCCAGGTCAAAGACGAGGCCAGCAGCCTCAGCTACAGACAGCTGCTAGAGGAAAACACCGTTTTGAGGGAAAGAATGAAAGGTCTGAAGAGTTTAGGTGAGGGATCTGAAACTGCAACCCATTTTTAATACCTTTCAGAATCAAGAACCTGATGAAGGCAGACTGACCGTACCATTTTCAATTTCAACATCTGTCACTGACTAAGCTTAAAGTTACATATAGTTAAATACCTTACACGTTGCTCATTCAGGACATCTGAATCATCAAACCCCTCTATTAATTCATCTGTATTTTTTGTGTTGCTATTTTGGGCTTACAGCTCTATTGTTAGGTCAAGAACAGAAAAATGAAGTAAATCTAGATTTTCAGCTTTTAGCAGTTGTCAACGTGCCATTTGTTGTGTCAGCGCAGCTATGGGTTTTTATTGTGTGCTTCTGTCAAATAACTCATTGTTTTTCTCGTGACTGGTAGGAGACCTGTTAGAGGAGTCTCAGACAGAGGCGGCAAAACTTAGGAAGAGGGTAGAGGAGTTGGTGAGGGATAACGAAGCGCTGAAGTCGTCTACGACCAGCTTTGCCTCAAGCCTGTGCATGGGTGCCCCTGTTCAGTCAGACACACAAGGTACAGTGCTGTCGTTTTTCCGATGGAGTGAGGTTGGTGAAGTGTTTGACACTGGAGAGACTTGATTTTAATCAAGATCTTTTGTGATTTTGGCTCCCTTTAGGTCATGGAAAACATCACAGTCATCCTACAACAGAAAGACAAGAATCTCGGGATTGTTTAACTGGAAATACTTTACAACCAGAGGCAACTGTAAGCACTTCTACTGTAACACTTCTTTTGGAAGCATGTTATAAAACAAGTCGTAAATTATACCATTATAGTTTGAAGGTTACCAATCAATGATCTTATGCAACATAGTAACGTAACTTTCTAAATTGTGAGCAGTAAAATATTTTTTGAGTTAATATTGTATAAAGCATAACACATCACATGCTATAATGTGTTATATTACCAATATAGCTTTGATGTTGAGAAACATTATACTATATTCACGCGTAACATGGTGTGAAAATCCTATAATGGGAATAAACAAAACTTCCAGGCTAATTTAATAAACTGTAGAATATTCTTAATGAGTTAATATTGTATAGGAAAAGCTACCGGGAATGTAACTTGCAGTTTTGTTAATTGCTTGTCACGTTCCTCTTTTGCGAGCGGTAAAATATTTTTTACAAGTTTATATTGTGTATAACCATCAGAACAAGTGTCGCAACGCTGTGAATTCATGTGTTTACAGGAAAGTTCATCGGAGTTTGAGGTGGTGAATATGGAAGAGAAGACGCTCTCTGAAACCCAGCAGGTGAGTTTTAGGGATGTTAGGAAATCCTGGGCAGCTGCAGTCACTCATCTTGCATGTGTATTAACTTGTGTGTATTTTTCTGGATTGTTGCTTTGTTTCGAACATTCCGTATTCTGTCATTCTGTGCTGCGGACATAAGTCATGTGACACAGATTCCAGTCAGTGTAGTTGCTCAGCTGTTTCTGTCTGTTCTTCCTTATCATAGATTTATTCATTGTAATGAATCAACATATCTCTTTGAGGCTGTTCCTTGGATGACTCAGAGGGAAACTCCAGGATTTAGTTAGTAAGCAGATAGCCAGAAAACTCATGCGTCTCAGTTTATGGAATACCTCTTTGATTAAGGTTATAAACTTTTGTTCACAAATTGTTCGCAAAACTGGAAATATATATAGGTATATATATATATATATATATATATATATATATATATATATATATATATATAATTTTTTTTTTTTTTTTTCCACTTTCAGTTTATGGTTTCACAATGCTCTTGTATATTGGGGAAGATTAAGGGTAGATATTGACAGTAAGGTTGCCACTTGATGCCCATTGATTGGTGTTATATATCAGGAATGTTTTTGTAAAGAAGATTAAGGTAAACTTAAGGTAAACACTTTATAATGCAGGCTGGAGTAATGCATCTGCCACAGGAGAACTTGGAGCTGGCGAGTCAACTCCGGCGACTGGAGAGTTCTTTCAGTGTATTTGCTGAAGAGTCCAACCCCAACCAGCTGCTGGCTCACCTGGGCCGCATGGCCGTGGAGTTCCACCACTTATCATCCAAGGTCCAGAAGAACGAACAGAGAACATCTCTTCTACAGGTGAGACAGCAGGGCTCATGACACCTTCTAGGCCACTGTTTTGGCTGTGAGTTGTGTAATGCGAATTAATCGAAGGTTGATTTGCTGAGTATTTAATTAGCTTTTGTCTTTAGACGCTCTGCGAACAGCTAAGACAGGAAAATAACGAGCTTAGGAAAAAAATGGAGGAGGACCTTCAGTACCGTAACCGTGATTTGGAACAGCTCAGGTAATTTAGTTCACATTTATGTTTATTTTTATTAATTAATTTACTCATGGAATAAATAAAACCAAAAAAAAAAAAAAAAAAGCCCATTGTGAATCTGTGAGAAGGGCTGGTGTGAGTAATCTGTGAGAATATAGTAAGTAGTCTTTCCTGCTGTGCTGGAACTGAGGGGTCTTTCCATCTGATGCTTGCTCTTAAGATGAGTGTGTCAAATAGAGAATAATTTTTTTCCTCCAATCCTCAGTTTTGATTTTGGTTCTGTTTACTCTGGGCAGGCAGGAAAACCTGAAACTGAAGGAGCAGGTTAGCGGAGGAGGCCAGGCAGCACCTATTGAGCAACCAAGCCCAAAACAGGAGCCAGTGAAAGAGGAGGCAGCCAAAATCAAGGTGGAAATGACCATGACTCAGCAGGTATGCACTTTTTTCCCATTAACCTCTTTATCTCAGGTGACATCACCATAGAATTCCTGGTGCTGTTTTAAATTTGTGCTGGTTTTTTTTTTTTGTCTTTAATTTCCCTTTAAGACCAGTGATGTCGCAGTCTAGTTGCCCCCCCCCCCCCCCTTTTTTTTTTTTTTTTTTTTTTTTAAATCTGAGTTCTTAGAAAAAAAGACCAATGTGCACATTGCTTTCCGGTTTCTAAATTGAGAGGCTTCTTATTGAGTCACTTTTGCCACATAGTTTAGTTTTGGGAATATCACCTTGGCTCTGAATGCTGCTCTTCCTCAATAGTCTTTCTGGTTAAGTTCCTCATTTGTGGGCTTTTTTCACGGTATGACTAAATATTGAAGAACAATGCATTTGGTCATTGTGTTGCATTCTGACTCAACCTCAAGACTGCTGTCCTGTAGTATGATGGGAAAATTCTGGTGTCCTTTGGTCGGTCGTCAGCAAATTGCTGTGATTGATTACGTTGTTATCATTTTAAAGTCCAGTGGGGATATTTTATGACATTTAAATGGGAAGACATTTCATATTGAGTTTCGGTTCAGTTCTGGATGGATGCAGATTTGGTCATTTTTATTTGGGGGTCACTTGGTCACACGGATCAAGGGATTATACTGTCTGTTGGTTTAATGATTTTAAAATTTTACTTCAATAAATATTAAAACATAAAAATATAACAATTGTAAGCATTTTTCAGTTTTTTCAAGTTTTTCCAGTAATTATAAAAAACAAGAACATTTATGAGCAGTGATTTTCTGATTTTCTTTTGCCAGTATGGCTGTTTGATTAATATAAACCAAAATAATAATAGATAGAGCTTTTTATTTATTTTTTGTTCCAGTTCAAAGCCCTTGTTTATTTTATTTATTTATAATTGTTTAAAAATGTTAACATTTTAGTGTTGACTTGGTACGAAAGTACTGGTATTTGGCTGCAAATGCATAATTGCAATTTTGTATTGCAAAATTTATTTTTTTTTACAATAAATTTACAGTCTGGTAAAGCTGTGGAAAAAACACCATCTAAGACTTGTGATCCGGAGGTGTACGAGAAGAAGATCAAACTTCTGGAGAAACAAAGGAAAGATGTAAGAACTTTATGGAGGTCCCCTGCTTTCTTCATGCTGACATTACTACTGTCATAGTTTCCCATTTGTTTAACTCTGACGTGTAAACTCTTGCGTTTGACCTTTCTTAGGTACTGGAGGTTAACAAACAGTGGGACATTCAGTGGAATTCTATGAAAGTACAGTTTGAGCAGAAGGTACATGACAACATATACACTAGAAATGCTCTATAAATATGTTCCGAGTGGCCTTGTAACCTTTGTGGCTCACCTTGTTGCTGGTAAGCATGACATAAAAAACATAAAGAAACATGAATCACTCTACTAAGAAACAACAATTGCTTAATGAAACCGACCAGCCAGTGTAGCACATGTGAATGAAGGTGGGAGATTGTACCATATGATTCATCACATGAAATTCCTGTTTAAAGTTAAGGGTGCTGACAGGCCCTGTTACTGCATTTGGGTGGCGGTGGAAATGCTGTTGGGGCAAAGGAATGGAAAGCAGCTCTGTGTGTGTGTCACAGTGTTGCACACTAGACCACAGGCCCCTCCTGTCACACCTTTGGCAGAATTTCCCTCACCTCGCCCGTACCCACTGTCTTCCTGTTGTGGCTCGCCGTAGGGGCTGGCCAAGGTTGCAAAGCCGCGTGATCTCACGGCCTAGAGATAGTGACGCTTGTTGCATCTCCGCATCTGCTCGGCCTGATAGAAGAGAGAAAAAAAGGATACTAAAAAAAAAAAAAAAAAACAACAAACCGAGGCTGTTTCTCTACACGCATCCTCTGTCGTCATGGGGGGATCGCTTAGAGCAGTGGAACAAAAACTTTTTTTTGTTTTCATTATAAAATAGATTACAGTCCCTTATCAAACTTATAATAAAGTTACACAATACATTTTTGCCCAGTGTAATGCAACTCTGTAACTGATAGAGCTTGTTGTTGTGTTAGTATGACATGTGAACAGATGTATCCGATGTCAAAAAAACTATGATGAGTCTTCATCACTTTGACTTTTCTCTCCTTCCTAGATCACAGACCTACGGCAGCGCCTTGCTGACTCCCAGAAGGCTGTGCTTGAGCTTGAAGCAGAACGTGAACAGAGGCAAAGAGATTATGATAAAAAACTCCTCCTCGCAAAATCTAAGATTGACAACGTGCAGGTACACCTTACTCTCAACCGCAGACGGCACACCCACAGACAATCAGAACTTATTACTTTTATGTGCAGAGAAATTCTACTCTGAAAGTTCAAAAGTTTTACTCTCTTTATTTGGTGTTTTCTGGCTAATTTGAATACAAAATTTCTATGCCAGTCTATTATTGTAGTTTAATCCATTTAAGATAAGCTTGCCTCTAAAGGGCATGAAATACAAAACGGCTTAACATGTTTGTCAGACAGACTCTTCCTGTGTTAGTGGGTGGTTTTTTTTTTTTTTTTTTTTTTACTTCATGCTGTTAGTAAAATAATAATATAAAAAACATTTAATAATAGGGCTGAGACAATGATAGAGAAATGATGCTGGATCAATTCTGAGATTTTACGAATGTATTGCGTTTCTCTCTTGAATCGATTTTGAGCTTAGTTTTTAACAGAAGTTGGCACTGTGCTTTAGAAACAGCCGTACATGAACTCAGTACTCACACACCACTTGAACCTTCTATAAAAGAATCATTCATAAAGTTCGAAAAGTTTGAAGTGAATTACAAGGGTGTTTGCAGTGGGCTGTTTACATTAATCTTGTGTCATAAAAGTATATAGCACATAGCCGAATGCATGAGCGCTCTTCTTCGTGTGCATTTGAGCGTGCGATTTAGAAACTAGCCTAAAGGGCCATCTGCTGTTAAAAACTAAGCTCAGAATCTGCGATGCATTCGGAAAATCTCAAAATCGATCCACGAATCGATATGAATCGATCTATTGTCCCAGCCCTATTTAATAAACACTTCTTTACGGCCACATTCACACAGCAACAGCATACAGTTGTCAGTCCTATATTTAAGTCCTTTATATGGTTACGTTCACACACAGTTCAGTTATTTAATGGAGTAACAACCACATTCTATAATCAAACTCGCATCCGTAAATTTTCAGGACTGAAAATCGCATTCTCAGAAAACCTGCGCTGTGTCGGAACCAGACTGGACAAGGGTGGGACAAAATATCGATAGGGCGATATATATCGTCGTCCTTTTCTGTGCGATACGAGAATATGTGTAATCTGTAAGCACTCGGTGAAGAGCGTCAAAGATGTCTATTTACAACATGTTTTTGAAGCATTGATCATTGTAGCCAATCACAGACATATATGTTGAGCTCGTAAACACACAATGGTCAATCAGAGGTGTTTAAGAATCCGCTCAACAGCACTCAAAATGCTAGGCTATGCTGGTATCATCACGTTTTTAACATTTTAAAATACCCAAGTTGATACCTTTGACAACACTATTCCTGGGTTTATTTTAAGGAAGCTGGTAAACACCGAGATGTTCCCAGGTTTAAATAAAAGAGGTTGGTAATTTTTTAAATGTAACAGGTTTGTATAAAACAAGTAAATAAGCAGTTAACTTAGGCTAAATGTGTCAGTTTACACGCAAAGCAGCTTTTAAAAAGTATAAGCATAAAATGTTTAATTTAATTTACAGACTGAAACTTTTTGTGCTGTTTTGGACTTTAATAAAGAGAGAAAACCTGCACTTAACCTTTTTACTGGCATTTTGTTTTCATAGACAGATATCATGACGTATCATTATAGGATTGTCGAGCAATATATCAATTATCGCAGAATCACTGTATCGTAATATTATTGTTATCATGAGCCATGTATCGTTATCGTATCGTGAGGTACCCTGCGATTCCCACCCCTACTGGACAACTAGTTGTCTCTCATGTCATACAGTGTGAGAGAGCTGCTCTGCGACGCACAAACGCGTGTATACCATATGTTGCAGGTTTTCATGTGTGATTTCAGTAATTTACAGCAACAGCGATATGAGCTGTGTTTTAGATCCAGTCACTGTTCTCCACCGAAGCTGCTTCTGTCAGTTTTGAGTTCATCCGCTCTCTGCTCAGATATAAAAGCTTTTAGTTTTATGGATATCGCCATCTTTGATATTACTTTAGTCATTGTTTCGATGTTTCACATTCATACGGACAGTATTCAAGACACTACTGTAAGTTGCTGTGTGAACGGGACATTTTGAGACCCGCACCTGCAAGTAAATGTGGTTGTCAATCCCAAAAACCAAAAGTGTAAGAATAGCCTAATTAATTTCTTTTTTTTTTTTTCCTTTTTGGAACATTTTGCTGGTATTTCTACCCCTGTGGAGCTCGATGAGACCCATGAGGCTTCAAGTAGTCATTCAATGCTTTCAGTTTTCTCATGGGAAGCACCGGTCATTCCCTCTAACAGGCCATATGACTTTCTTAGTATGCAGTGATAGTTTCCCTTCTGTCCCACAGGGGACAGTCAAGCACGCAACAGATAAACTGCCTTATAGTTTTATTGAGTCTCATAGACCATGTCATGTGATGACTGGTTTCATTTTCGCATCCACGGTCTACTTATCTGTGCATCTCAATGCTCTCATGATTTTTAGTTTATTTATGAGTTTGACAGCATTACATAGGTTTTGTCAGCCTGACTCGCCCCCACAGCAGACCACAGATGTTCCATAGAAGAGGCCTTGAGGCAGAACCGCAGGCCATATTTTGTGTCCGATACAGTTGCCACACACAGTAGACAAAAATGTATAAAAATTTTTATTTAAATGTATATTAGGCACTTTAAAGGTCATAGTTTCATATGGGCTGACTGTCTTGTCAGGTGACAGATTGCTTGTGCTGTTATATATGATTAAGACCAGCACCCAGCACATACCATACATATTCTTATCTCTAGATGTTAAAGTCATGTGATGATTTCCATTTTGCAAAACATCCTTGTATTGCAATTGGGAAAAAAAACTTGTAGCACAATAGTTTTGACAAAGCAAATAGTTGACAAATAGTTTTTTTGAGCCTTTTTTTTTTGAGCCTTCTTTTCACTGTCAGTCAATACACTACACACAACTGTATGAAGTATAGATATATAACCAAGTATGTTGTCATAGGGCGAGAAGGAGTGCCTCACCTCAGAGACATGTGAGCTGAAACAAAAGGTGCGTTACCTGCAGGACCAGTTGTTGCCACTTACTAAACAAAGAGAATACCAGGAGAAAGAGATCCAACGGCTCAACAGGGTCAGTCACAAAACACACATGCACATATACTTCCTAGCTATCTAAATGGGGATTTTCCATTTGACTCTTTGGTAGATACTGTAAACAGACTGTGGTCATAATTATGAATACGGTACTACTGATATAAACGTATTGTATTTTATGTGTACAATAAGGAGAGTAATTGCAACAAAAAGAAAAAAATGTGGATTTAGGGTTAGAAAGCATGGAGTTCGCTGTGTCAGAATGCCACTCTGTAAGTGAAGTCTGAAGCAAGACGCAACGCATTATGGCAACGGTATCTCAGATAGTCTGACGGCAGATAAAAATAAACCGTAAATAAATTACTTTCTAGCGATTCGTTTGAAAAGTGAGCATCAAATGCTAAGATTTTAAAAATGTTTTTTTTTTATAAATAAGTCTCATTTATTTTATCTGCCTTTATTTGTTGAAAAATACAGTAAAAATGGTAATATTGTGAAATATTATTACAATAATTTATGAAATATATTTTCTATTTTAATGTATTTTAAAATGTCATTTATTTCTGTAATGTAAAGCATCATTACTCCAGTTTTAGTGTCACGTGATCCTTCAGAAATCATTCTAATATGCTGATTCGATGCTCAAGAAACATTTCTTATTATTATCAATGTTGAAAACAGCTGTGCTGCTTAATATATTTGCTTAATATTGTTTTAAAAGCAAACATCAGTTCTGATTGTGTTCTTTCTTTTACAGGCATTAGAGGAAGCTTTGAACCTCCACTCTCCATCTTCCGCTCAGCCAGGCATGAACCTGGGAGAAGGTGTGGCCAATCTGAGACAGCAGGAGCTGCACACGCAGATAGCTGTTTTGAAGGAGCAGGTAAAATACATGGAGACTTCATTTGGGTACTTCTTGTTGTCCAACGTTAATGGAACAGGTGGAGACTTCATGCACTGGGAATGACCTGGGACATTCCTAGTTTTCAGTTTGGGACCAGACTAAATTTTATAATTTATCATCAAATGCATTAAAATTCATATGTTTTGTGTGTCTCAAGTATCCAAATACCTTTGGGGCCACTGTATACATTGATATGGCACAGTGCCTTGCTGTGGTCAGATGAGCAGAATGAGCTCCTCGGGACACTTGAGTTTTCTCATTGCGTCAGAGGTTCTTTAGGAGGTTTCACTCATTGAACCTCTATGTGAATTGAGTCTTTTTACCTAATTTATCAAACATGCTTTGTAAGAAATGAATGTCAAGGTTCCATGGTGAGTCATACAGTTTGCTTGAGGTTTGATAACTTCCTTTAGCCTTACAGTCTGCTGAAATGCACCAATGGCTGCAGAGATCTTGTAGATTTCCATGCTCATCACATGCGTTTTTCTCAGGTGAAAATCTTTGAAGAGGACTTCCGGAAGGAGAGGAGCGATAGAGAGAGGATGAACGAAGAGAAAGAAGATCTGAGGCGGCAGGTGGAAAGGCTGCAGGGTCAAATGACCAATCTGACAAATCAGGTCAGAAGCTACACAGACCCTACTTAGACTGTCAGTCTTAACCAATAAAATGACTTAAGAAAAATGTCTAATTAGTTAATAATGAGACATGAAAGAATCTTATGAGAGTCCTGAATTCAGTGTCTCTGGTTCTCAGCTTCATCAAGCACAGAATGAGTGTCAGAGAGAGCGTGCCGAGAGGTGTAAACTGGAGAGACTACAGATGCAACATAAGCAGGTAACTCAAATGCACCACCTTGTGGTAGAAACTTTAATAATGTTGTTAATGCAGATTACAAATATGGCAGACAACTGGAACTAATTTAGTTCTTGTTTTTCCATGTTTTGGAGGGGCAACAAGAAAGGAGGACATCTGATCCCACTTCTGGCTCAGCCAATGGCCCGATGAGCCCTCCATACTGTGGCCCGTTTGTACAGGTGGGCCATCAAGGTCTGGAGGGGTGGCCCATACACTTCCCGCCCAGGATGCCTAACATCAGTACGGCACCCGGCAGGGATTTCCAGCCTGTCAACCCCGTAAGTATACAATAGCAATAGCAGTAAAAGAGAATGCAACCGTCGGGCTCCAGAAGTAGAAACTTCATTCATTTTCTCCATAGGGAAATAGATTTTTAATGATTAATTTATAAAACTTTAAAGACAGCCTTACTGTGAGCTATGAGTTGTTAAAAGATAGCATCTGCTACTAATGAAGCCATTAGACTGCATTATTTCAACTTAGTTTTTGAAATAATCGTGTTCAACAGCGGAATTGTGGTAAAAAAAAAAAGACATTACCCATGATGCTGTACAGAAAATTCCACCAATCAGAGAATCGAAACACAAAATGCACCAAAAGATCTTGTAAGCTCTGCTCACTCCCACGAAGCTCTGCAAATGATGTAATGGAGTCGACCGAGTTGGTTCTCAATTAGATAAGCATTGCTTTAAGATTGTTCAGTTATTCAAGTAAACAATCAGTATCGAAGAACAAATTAAGCATCACTGCTGTATTTGCACTGCAACGTTTATTTTTGACCCAGAAGTGCATTTTGGTGTTTGTTTAAATCAATTCGATATTGAAATAAATTGCTTTACATGACTATTGTTCATACACTAATACCATCACATAGTTTGATTTTATTTATTGGCTTTTTCAGTAGAGGTTAGTTCGATTGGTGAGGGGGGAAGAAAATCCTAATTTTTGCTTCTTTCATGTCCTGGAACAGACACAATAGTGTCATTCCAGCACTTTCAGCCGGTTAACCACACCACATGTGGTATGAAAAAGACTTGTGGCTATAATGATTTGTACAAACAGGATTTTACGAGAGGTACAGTGTGTCTTCAGTGTACAGAAGTAGACATAGATCGACGTTGTTCTCTACATGTCTTTGCAACTGTAATGATTTCTTCTTTTGTGTGTGTTCAGGGTTTTCCCTGGCAGTCATCCTTCCCACAACCACGTGGTTCCAGAGGACAAGCAGACACAGCGAGACCCCCTCCAGAAACTGCAGGTATTTATTAGATTCCTCCTGTGTCTCCTTTCTGCCCTCTTACATCCTTTCTGCGTCACTAAGATCCATTCTGTTTTGCCCCACACAATGTTAGTCTGACCCAGTGATATTTCAAGCATTCTGTCTGAATCAGTGAGCTTCCACTGGAGGCAGTTCAAAAATGATGACGACAGTGAGAACCATGACAGAAGAAACATGAAATGAAAATGGCTTTAAATTTCATAATGATTGTACAAGGCTTATGAAGTTTCAGTTTGGTTTTATCCGATTATCTGTATCATCTACAGACATGACCTACAAATTGACGCAATTTGCTTTCCATTGTGTATGATTTATCAGTGTAAATTGTAGATCTTTCATTAAAACGTAATGTTGTTCTCCAACTCTGAAACATTGTTGCTGCTGAAGGGATAAAGCTACTTATGCAGTATTTTATAAATGCAGTACCAGTTTTTTTTAAGTGGTATCATAGCCCAACTTTAACACTTATATCAAATCCAGATGTATGTATTTCATGTGGTCTTTTAACAATATCATGACCAGGTTCAGAAATTAATTTGCTGTTGATTAGGTGTCAGACATAATAGTATTAATTTATTTCAATTAAATAATTCACCTTTTAATGCATGCTACTTCTCAAATGTTTGGGGTCGCTAATATTTTTAAATGTTTTAGAAAAGTCTCTTATGCTCACCAAGGCTGCATTTGTTTGATGAAAAATAGAGTAAAAACAATATTGTGAAAATATGCTGATTTGCTGCTCTTTTGAAAGTTCAAAAGAACAGCATTTATATGAAATGGAAATTGTTTATAATAATGTAAAAGCCTTTACTGTCACTTTTGATCAATTTTAATGCACCATTGTTGACAAAGTATTAATTTCTTTAAAAAAAAAATGCTGACCCCAAACTTTTGTCAAAAAAATGGAAAAAAACGAACAAAACTGATTTAACATAATTGGACCGCATTAATGAGCATTCTGTCCCCCCTCTTGACAAGGCAAAGAAAATTTGCATTTCATTAATACACATTACATTATTTACAATTCTGACACTGATCATTAACCCACCTCATTTTCTATTAAAAAAATGGTAAGTTATGTTTTATTAATGAGGACTTTTTTTTTTTTTCTTCTTCTTTTTTTTTGACAGAAATAGGAGCAACTGGATTTGGGAAAAGGGACCGTCAGAACATAGATCCCGGAAAGCACTAAACACATATTCTCTCTCCTGGAATGGCTCCCGGCTAGTAGCATGATGCAGTTTATTTTCTGTTGGCATGGTGTGAACTGTTTTGTTTTGTTTTTTCCTACTGTGTATATATATATATCTTATCACTGATGAAAATGTTGTTTATATACTTAAGTTTATATACAGGAATTGAAGTCAGTTATTTAATGGATAATATAATTGAACGTTATTTTTATAGCAATCTACCTACAGAGTTAAATCTCCACTGCTTAATTGAATAATAACCACCTGATAACATTATATTTAGTGATTCTTTGACACATCAGAATGTGTTTTGGTATTGATGTATCTAAAAAAAAAAAGTAACTCTATAGGTGAATTGTCTTGAAAATGGCTAACAGTAGAATGTGATTGAACTGATTCATGATTCCTTCATTGGCCGTGTTCGGGATGGTCACACACTGTCTGCATATGTCACCTCTCTGACGGGTCATCTGCCCCATTGTTTATTGAAGCCATACAATGTACAACACCTGTTAAACCTTTCCATCATTAGATTATGTTCTGGGATCACTTTAAAAATTGCTTCACATGGCTTGTTGATCTTTACTGATTGTAATTGAAATGGTAATTGATCAAGGAGGGCCTTCATCTGGTCCTAGTAAATGTTTGCCAGAAGTAACAGTAGTTTTGCTTAATATTGTTCATGATTCAGTGTTCAAAAACATTATTCCCGATGTGCAAATGTAATTGATAATTTATTTATATCTATTGTTTTGACAGCTGAGTGTGGTTTAATGTCTTAAGAAATGTTGTCTTTAGTGTATTGTTTTGTGTCTCCCTTTACATATTGTAGCCACTGGAAGATTGTAGGATTTGAGTTTGTGTGTTTGTGAATATGCACAATCACAGAAAGTGGGCCGGAATAAATAAGTTAATGCATCACGTTAGTGCAGCCCACTTTTCATTGGTCTCATTCTTGATTTAGGCTGAACATGAGCAGAAATCCAATCACCAGACATCTGATTTATAATGGGTCCAGTGTTGCACTTAAAGGTATTGTAAAATGTTCGAAAGAAGATGATCAGGGTAAGAATCATATCCTTTAAGCTTTTACGGTCATCCGCCATCATGAAGGCTGTTTTTTTTTTTTTTTTTTCGTACGTGTGCAATGTCTCCAACTGCACTGACCAATGCTTTGAACCAAACGAAAAAAGGTTTGTATGCTCACAAAATATTCCCAACGGTAAGCAATTTATTTGCTTCCAAAAGGTTTGATATTTGTCATGTAAATGTTTTAAACATAAGCATTTATTTTATGAATATGTGGTTGAATTCAGTGAACGGAACGAGAAGATTAGTGTTTTCAAGTTGAAATGTCTTTGAGCTAGATTGCACTCTGAGATGTGTGCTTTATTTACTCATTTCCATAATTTACTGGTTGGTGGTTTTGTGCTTTTTGGAATGATTTTTTCTCCAGTGGGTGAAAGCAGATCTCATGTGAAACTTTTGTAATTGATTAGTATAATAAATATATTCTAACTGTCTAAACCTCCAAATGTTATTGTGTGAGTTAAACTGCAAGTTTACAAGCCAGTTGCATCACCACCATATGCCTGATGCACATTGACCAGAGGAAACCATTTTGTTTCTTGCATTAGTCTTTATTTACTGAACATCCAGAGGTGGCAGCAAGTTCAAAGGATTGTTTAGGAGATGAGACATGATTGAAAAGGAACAGCAGAGCAGCCTGAATGCACTAAAGAGCTGCCTGCTGGCCCTCGGTCTCAGGTCAGGCACCACAGAGTGTCTGTTTTCAAGCCTTCCCGTCATCAACATGCCAGTCTCCAAACAGATCCCTTGACAACCTCTGGAGGGAGCAGTCTGAGAATCCATTCAAATTCTTGTAACAATAATCCAGTTCACAAAGGTTTACATTTTTAAACTTTGCCACATGTAATCTTGCTGTTAACTAGTTAAACACAGAATATGCTGGAAAGAGGGAGAGATGAATGTACAGTTGAATTCACTGTTTCAAAGTTAATCAGCCTTTTGCTGATTAACAAGCTGGCGGAAGTATTTCAAGATGTCTGCCCTAACTTCAGATACGTTCACCCTTGGAAACCACCTCATTACTGGTCTTCCATCTGGCCCCACTAGAAACTTCTCAAAGTTCCACTTGATGTCGTTGACCTTGAGAGGTTCCCAAAACAATCTGTTGGCGTTACCGAAACTGTCTCCCACAGGTGGGCAAGCATTCTGAAAGAGACAGATTACTTTTTCCTGATGCAATAAGTTGTAAGTATTTGGACATTTAAAGGGTTAGTTCACCCAAAAATGAAAATTCTGTCATTAATTACTCGCCCTCATGTTGTTCAACACAAATTAGGATATTTTTGATGAAATCCAATGGCTCAGTGAGCCCTCTATTGGTAGCTGATTTACACTTTCAGTGCCCAGAAAGCTACTAAAAACATATTCAAAACAGTTCATGTTACTACAGTGGTTCAACCTTAATGTTATGAAGCGACGAGAATACTTTGTGTGCACCAAAAAAAACAAAATAACTGCTTTTCAACAATATCTAGTGATGGCCGATTTCAAAACACTGCTTTGAATCTGCCTCACTGAGCCATCGGATTTGATCAAAAATATTTTAATTTGTGTTCCGAAGATGAACGAAGGTCTTACGGGTGTGGAAGGACATGAGGGTGAGTAATATAATGTTATACACTCTGGGGATAAAAGCTTTGATGGGTTTGTAGGGTTCTTGAATCAATTTTAAAGAACCATTTATGCCAAAAAGTACGGAGCCCCTAAAGGGACATGGTGCAGGGGGGGAAAAATTGTCAATGCTTTTGTTCTCTCAAATGTTTTATGTTCCCCCTGCCTAGAAACTCAAGGTAACGCAAAATGTTGCGTTCCCTTTGCTTTCGCTTGCAAAACCTTTGCGTTCCCTCACAAAACTTTTGCATTCATAAAAGCGTTGAAATATATTTTTTTCCATCACCATGTCAATTTAGGGGCTCCATATAAAAAAAAAAAAAAAAAAAAAAAAATCTTTCTAAGGAGAAACGTCTTAATGCTGCCTTCAAATGTTATCAGAAATGAGATAATTCCAACTTCTGAAGTCGTGATTACGAGCTCATTGCATTAAAATTTTGAAATTGGAGGGCGTTCATGTGCAATTTTTACCTAGGAAATTCATATTTATGATAATTCAAAGAGCATGTGAAGGCAGCATAAATGACTGCATTATATTTAATGTTTAATGGGTTATTTTTTTTTCTAGTAATAATAAATAAATTGTTTATGAGCTTAAATGAATTAAAATTAAATCCATAAAATTATCCCATGATAAGATCCCCTAAAATGTGTATAAATAGTGTATAAATAATATTTATTGTAAAGACAACACAAGCACACTTCTCTAAGTAAACATATTGATATACATATTAAATGAATGCAATGGCATACAGACAGCTAAAATGTCATTTAAATGCACTATATAGCCCTATTGGTCTTTGCATATCAATAATTTTGTTTAGTTTTCGTTCCTTGAACTTTTGGTCCTAACAGGCTTTTCTTGCGCACGGTGTTGCAATTTTAGGTAGATTTTAAAATATGCTTTATTAAGCAATTGGCCAACCTTTAAAAATGTGAAAAGGGCCTGTTCGTTGTCTCCATTCACATCCACCTTCTCAAATAACGGAAAGTTTGGAACAAATCCATTGCCTGGACGAACATACCTATGAAGACAAGGAGAAATTTGTTTCATCAAGGGTCTGTCTATAAGGAAAACAAATAGGGACTTCAGAGAGTCAAGACCAGAGAAGTGGCTTTAGATATCACTCCAGAAAAGAGCCTTTAGGTTTAAGATATATGATACGCGTAGTAATTTAAAGGGGATGATGGATGAGAAGGACAAGCTTATTGCACACTGTCTGATGCTCAGATTGTTGTGGCTCATGAGAGAAGAGCAGTAAGCTCAAGTTTAAAAAAAACTCTTGAGAAACCTTCAGTCTTCTTCCTTAGAAGACTATGTCTTCTGATTAAAAATTGATGAGTAATTTACATATATCTTATATAGTTTTTTAGTTTAAGCTTTAGTAATACTACTAGTTTAACTTAATTGTTCAACTCCATTTTTTAAGTCAGTTTAATCTAATTTTACTTGAAATTTCAGTTAATTCCAATTTGATTGTAATTGAAGGTTAATATTAAGAATAAATAAAGAATTAAAAAAAAAATATATAAACACACACATATATACATATATATAATCATTTATTTATTTTTTATACAGTGAACTCACTTTAATGCAGGAAGAATTTCATTATTGTCTCCAGGCTCTTGTTTTCCAAATTGGTTGCAAGGAAACCCGAGAATAGTGAATCCAACATCTCGGAACTCCTCGTGTAGTGCATTCAATTCTGATTAGCATATAAAACTCAGTCAATACAGTTATTAATAACACGTTTAATATTTGCTGGTTTAAGCTTTGCTGTCATGAGATGTGTAAAATATATATTTGTATATATTAATATGCAAACATAATTAGGAATGTTTGTATATAGTAATATTTGTGTTAAGTGAAATAATTTGCATACTTACCTACATATTGGAAGGTGAGTCCTCAGTAGGTGGCCACATTGACAATGAGGACATGCTTCCCAGAATAATGGGAGAATGGGATGTACTGGGTCCCATTTATGTTTTTCGCACCATAGTTGTGTATAGTGTCACCTACACCTGGGCTACAGACCTGAGAGAGAAACTGAAATTAACACTGTACCACAATTAAAAAAATATATATATTTTACAAAATAATTTTATTGTTGTGTTCATAAAATCATTCATGAAAAATAAACCTTTTTTTCTAGATTTGAATACTTCTATTCAGTAAGGATGCATTAAATTGATCAAAAGTGTCAGTAAAGACATTTATAATGTTACATTTCAAATAAATGCTGTTCTGTTTAACTTTCTATTCAAAGAATCCTGAAAGAAAAATATCTCAGTTTCCACAAAAATATTAAGCAGCACAGCTGTTTTCAACATTGATAAGACTAAGAAATGTTTCTTGAGGAGCAAATCAGCATATTCAAATGATTTCTGAAGGATCATGTGACACTGAAGACTGGAGTAATGATGCTGAAAATTCAGCTTTGAATAAGTTACATTTTAAAATATATTCAAATAGAAAAAAGTTATTTTAAATTGTAATATTTCACAATAGTACCACTATTTTTCATCAAATAAATGCAGCCTTGGCAAGCATAAGTGACTTTCAAAACATGTAAAAATCATACAGACTTTTGAACAATAGTGAACATGAAATAAAATCATTATTTAAACATTGCAGTAAACTTTGTATTCTCACACAAAATTGTGAAATCACAGACAATCCCATTTATCGATGTACAGGCTAATTTTCAAGTTGAAAAGAAAACTGGATGTGACAACAGTAAAAAAAAAAAAAAAAAAAAAAAAAAAAAAAAAAAAAAAGAATAGAAATGTTGGTAACACTTTACAAAAAAGTTCATTAATTAACATGAACTGCACTTATACAGCATTTATTAATCTTTGTTAATGTTAATTTCAACATTTACTAATACATTATTAAAATCTTGTTAACATTAGTTAATGCACTGTGAACTAACATGAACAAACAATGAACAACTGTATTTTCATGAACTAACGTTAACGAAGATTAGTAAATAGAGTAACAAATGTATTGCTCATGGTTAGTTCATGTTAGGTAATACATTAACTAATGTTTAACTAATGAACCTTATTGTAAAGTGTTACTGAAATGTTTTAGGACTATATCACCTTGAAGCTGTAGTAGTGGGGTTACAATGTCCTGACTAAAGGCAAAGTAAATATTTACCATGACTTGGCTTTTGCTGCTGGTATTTGATAAGAACTGAACATGAGTCTCGTATTTGCTCTTCCCTTTTTCATTTATTTATTTATTTTCTGTCTCAGTTACTGTGGCAACCCACTGCACCTGCTTCTGGTGAAAACAGAGCGCACTAAATCTATGGGCTATAACCTAAACGTCTGTACAGCATTTTGTTGAAAACATGCTTTAATATATAGAGGTTAAACTAAAAACTTGATGTTACCAATTTGTTCCTATATTTACTTTATAAGCTCCAGTGTAACACAAATACTTAGATGTTTACTTAGCTTATTGCTTTAATAAGCAATGCCTTCTACTTTAATTAAATGAAAATGGCATTCGTACCTTATTCTCATGTTCTCTGCTGCTAAAATTGTATTCCTTTGAGCAATCAAATGTTACCAAAATAGCATATTTTAAAGAGTAAAAACTGTATAAGTATGTGTCTCAAGATCTAACCTGGGTATTGGATAGTCCACTGACTTTCTGTAAAAGTCCCACCAGGACCAGAGCAGAGATCCAGGGATTCTTCTGGTTCCACATGAGGGTGACGTTTGGCCCCTGCAGGGTGTCTGTGTGCCGTCTGAATGAAGCGTGGCTGTGCTGGAGATGAAAAGCACTGAAGGAGAGTGACGCAGACAAGCCAATAATATCACCAGCCTCATCCCACATATTTATATAGTGAATACATGCATGGGCACTGTTTATTGCAGCTCTAACCTGCCTAAGATTTCATTATAATGTAATTTTTCATTATTCAAAGAGTTGAGGCTAAAAACTTAACCTCAGGTATTTTCTTGACAGTGGTGAAATGGTGACAGTTATTTTTGTCAACAGTCTATCAACAGCTCATCTGTAACACTGATATCACAAAAGCACAAGAGGTTCTTTTACATGCATATAAACAAATTGACTTCAGCTCTTGATTGAGAGGTGTTTTTAATGTATTTTTATTAAGCTTTGTATGCATTTAATGACATTACAGTGAAGAAACTGAAATCTAAATTTGATATATATATTATATTATATATTATATTATATTATATATACAAACCAAAATTTATTCAGGCACCTTGAACATTTCATTCATTATTACAGTTTTCACTATAGTTTAAAAAAAATGTTAATAAAATATGACAAGATGTTAAACTGTGTCAGAAAAAAAAATTATCTTAATTATGTCAGATAACACTTAAGCAAAACATGGTCAGGTCAAAGTGTCTGAAGAATAATTTCTGGTTCCAAATTTTTATCAATTCTACTGGTAGTCCACTGTATGAAGAATTTTTGGGTATAATATGTCACATATGCCTTATTTTGCTATCCTCACTTACATAAATGAACTATAGTGTCCTGCACCCACTAGTAAAAATATAAAAATTGTCTGAAAATATTACACACACACACACACACACACACACGGTTTGATCTTGGATTTTGGACATTCAACCAGGGTTAGTTAACTAAAACTAAAATTAAAACCATAACCATAAAACGTCTCAGGTTACGAATGTAACCAGGGTTCCCTGAGAACAGGGAACGAGACTCTGCGTTTGCAACGCTATGGGGAAACGTCACGTGAATCGGTGTTCGAAAGCCAACTATCCAATAACTCCAAATCCTATTGGCCGGCGACAGCCTATGACGTCATACAGGCGCGACCCGGAAGTATAAAAGGGGCGCCTGGGGAAGCAGTCATTATCCATCGTCTTGAGGGACTGTTCAGCAGGCAGCCCGATGTATGGCAAGGAAACGCAGAGTCTCGTTCCCTGTTCTCAGGGAACCCTGGTTACATTCGTAACCTGAGACGTTCCCTTTCGAAAGGGAACTTCTACTCTGCGTTTGCAACGCTATGGGGAACGATATACCCACGCCACCATGCTTGAGGAGAATGCCTGCCAAGAAAAATGGCTGAGACAAAGGCTCCAGAGCAGTAGAAACTGCTTGGCAACTCTCCCTCGGGTCACACCAGGCTGTCAGTGACAGCATTCCCTTCGGCCAACAGCCCAAGCTGAACTCCACGAAGGACCTCCTCAAAGGCCCTACGGAAGGTGCTAAGGCGTCTGGAACCAACCTTTCTAGAAGAAAAAGTGGTCCCTTCAAAGGAATGTGGCCAAGGAACCAAAGGGAACCTCGGCCAGTCACTAGAGGGGAACGAAGTCACCCCCAAAGCCACCAGGGAGGCCGACCTAGTCTGACCTGAGACAAACTCAGTCTGGGCCAACCCTGTCTGAATACAGAGCCTCCTAACACGCATTCTTCACAGAAGATAGTAAGTAAGAGTGACTGCAAAGAGGCAGAAACAAACTCAAACCCACGCGTAGAGACGGGCATCCTGGAGAGCAGAACTCAGCTAAGTGCTATGAACCCTCGTATTGAGGGGAGTATAATCCACTCATCCTAGGATCTACCCAGTGCTTAATTAACGCACTGAGGAGGCCGTGCGCTACAGAACCCTGATGCAGGGGAGCACAAACCAGCCTGATGCTGGATCCTTAAGAGGAGGCCTGATTAAGGCCTACCCCATGACCAGCTTAGGGAGCTAAGCACCATTACAAACATAACCCTAAAAGGGAAGTACGAAACTCACCTAACAGGTAGACCATGCGATGGGCACATACTCATGGAGGCCGAAAGAGGCCTACAGCATGATAGAGTTAAGTGAATAACAGAAGTCAAACAGAAAGTGGCCCGGCTTTCTTTCCGGGGTAGAAAGATGACTTCAATGGCAGCCTAAGAGGCTGCAAAGTGCCCACATGACAATCCACCCAACACGATCCAACGAGCAGTGTACTCAGTAAAAACACCTTTTACTCTCTAAAGCAAGAGGAGTACAGCGTACGCCAGCACGCATTAAGGAAGGCCTGGAGGGGCCTATAACCTCAACAGACACGTGGCATCAGCTCGTGGCAGTGTTTAGGCCCAAAGGATGATAAACAACCAGACAAAAGGAGGTTGGTTTATCACTTAGGCCTCTGGCCAACAGAAGTGTATAAAGATAACTCTCAAAGAGAAATACACCCAAACATACTCCAGTGTGTAAAAACTAGGCGGCCCGTAGGCCTAGCAACCTCTAATACACACGGCGTAGTCTTGTGGCCGTTTCTAGGAGCACAAAAGATCCACCCTAGGCGCTAGGTGGCCCTTAGCTCAACTAGAATAGGACTCAGGGAGGCAGATATAGGTAAAAAAAAAAAAAAAACAACCTTCAGTAAGGTTTTGCTGCCAAACCAACCTGAGGGGCTAGCCACTCGAAATACTCGGTAAAAAGCACCTTGTCACCCTCACAGCGAGAGGAGTATATAACTGAACTCCACATATTACACCGGAGGCCGAAGTAGGCCTGCCTTAGTAAACACGTGGCATCAGCAAGTGGCTACCATAACCATACCACCCAGAGGCCATGTATTAACAGTGTCATGATTAACACATGAAAAACACTGCCAAACACAGAGAACAGGCCTGTTAGGGCCTATCCGTCAGTGATGGGGTGTGGCCGACGGTGGCATGGTTTCCCAGGCATCCTGCCAACAAGTCGACTAGAAAAAGGAGGCCTAAAGGGGCCTCCATTCCAGTAACAGGTGGCGATCAGCCTACTCACAGGTTAAAACACAAATTGTGCCAAACGTAAACTAAAAAGAAGGCCTGAAGGGGCCTGCCAATTCAATAACACGTGGCTACAGCTCGTGAATTAAAGGGAACCAAGCTACAGGGAACCAGCTGTAACCCAAAAAGCTATGGGAAGCTAACTGCAACCTGCGCTAGGCTACACATTCCAACAGGCAATGTACCCTAAATACACATTTTGACTAAAGGGAACCAAACAAAGCCAACATGGTCTAAGGAAGGCTAATATAAGCCTACTACCTCAGACAGACACGCGGCATGGCCTGTGGCAGCGTAAACCTGTGAAAATATGTGAGCACATTATGATCAGTTAAACAGTATAGTAGAACAACCGCTAACTAGAAGGAGGCCGAATATCATAAGGCCTACAATCCGAGTTATAAGCAGTATAACCGTTAACCAGACCACTAAAAAAAGGGAGCTAATAGATACCAGTTTTCTTCAACAAAGTGGCACTAACTACCCTGAATATGCAATCCAACAGGTGATGCACCCAGTGACAAAGACCTCAGACTGGAGAGTACAAGTCACCAAATACTCAAAACAGAGGCCTACTTTCACCGTAAAGGGCCTACTGTTATGAGAGCAGGTGCCAACCTGTGGCAGCATAGGCTCACATACAGTGTAGGGCAAAAGTCTAGAACCCAAAGTAACAAACTTTGATCTACATGCTGTTTTTGAAAAGAAAAACACTTCCCACACAGATCCTCAAATCTGATCTAAGCCCCAGAGGACAGGAGCTAAAAAACTAGCAACGTCAACTCAAACTTGATAAAACAAATTATCAAGTGGCTCAGAAGAAAATTATTCCTTTTAGCATGAAAGTTCTAGAAAGTGGGGCCAAGCACACACCTGCATAACTTATCTACGCAAAGATAAGGGCCTACCACCTGAGGAACAGCATAAGGGAGTCAGAAAACAGTCTACAACCTAGCTGTAAAACTCAAATTGCACCTACACCAGCAAGGGGATAATTGGGCATACAGCCTAACAACTCCCTCGGGAGGAAAACCAGAACTAGGAAACAAATCCTGAAAGGATAGTGAATACATATGGGGTTACTTCATATATCACATCACCTAGCTCTAGCCTGGCTGCCAAGTTATAGGCCTATTTTCTTTATTATATACAACAGGCACCATAACAAACAGCCTGATCTCCACTTCTAAAATCTCATGATGAGAAAAATAAAGTGAAGCTCAAAGCTGAAAAGTCAGGCGGCCGGTTAGGGCCGCCGTAGACATACAAACTGAAGCAATGAGTGCCAACTCAAACTATACTGAAAATAGCCGAGAGGCTACTCAACATAGAGAAAAAACTAAGCAGCAGCCATTCTGTGACCTGCTTAGTCAGTCTCAACATTCCATTTTTGCCCAAAAAACCCCTCCAAATTCTATATCTCAATGTACATTCACTGTGACATGTTCAGAAAATATACAGGAACGACACAAAGTCAACATTTAAGAAATGAAATCTGACTCTGTCTTACCTTCCCGTGGCTCGAAGACCAAAGACTGCTCCTTTACAAACATGGGAAGGAAAACATCCATGGTTCTAGAAGCCCAAAGAACCCTTTCACTATCAAGCCAGAAGGCGGGCCTCCAGAAAAAAACATCATAAGCCCGGCCGTCAGCCTGACTGTTCAAAGGTGTCACCTGATTCCCTCGCCGATGCGGATGAACTCTGGCCGAGCATGGGTTCTTCCATGCCTTCCCGATCTCAACGTGGAGATCCGGAAAAAATGGGAGGCTCACTGGAGTCACGGGCTTGTGGTCGGAAAGAAAAACGTTCGTCAAGTCTGCCGCAAACAGGTTTTTTTTTTTTTTTTCTGTCCCTCACGCGCCCACACGGCAGCTGCAGTCTGCCAGCAGCGCGTTCCACAACCTCCAGTAACCCGGCATATGCTGGGACTATCAGCCAGAAGAACACTCGCTCCCGGATCCGATGATGTCAAAGATAAGACATCATCATCATCCAGGAGCTCATCCCCGCCAGCCGCCACCGGAGGCTGAGAGACCATAACACCTCTCTCAAACTCGGCAGCGAGCTCCATCTGCGAGCCCCATGAGTGCAGCCGCCGCTCTGCCTCAGCACGAGCAGGGCCGGACCGACCAGGCGCAGATGTTGACGCCTCATCCCTCGAGGAGAGGGCCAGACGAGAACGGAGCGTTCTCATAGGAAGACGCTCACAATTCACACAGACAGCGCCCTCAAGCACCATCCGTGCGTGTTCTTCTCCCAAACAATAGACGCATAGGGTGTGCGAACCCTCCGTTAAAAACCTCGGGCATGGATCCACACACTTCCTGAAATGTTTCTCTTTGCCCTCAGACATAACAGAGACATACTCTATGAAGAGTATATTCGATAATGGCAGTCGACACAAACAGTCCCGAAAGACGATGAGATAATGACTGCTTCCCCAGGCGCCCCTTTTATACTTCCGGGTCGCGCCTGTATGACGTCATAGGCTGTCGCCGGCCAATAGGATTTGGAGTTATTGGATAGTTGGCTTTCGAACACCGAGTCACGTGACGTTTCCCCATAGCGTTGCAAACGCAGAGTAGAAGTTCCCTTTCGAAAGGGAACCATGTTGCTTGAAAATAAAGAAAATAAAGCAGTAGTTGAAAAATAAAATAAAATAAAATAAAAAACCTTAGCCAGGGTAACATTTCTCATTTTCATTTAACGATGTACTAAAATAACTAAAACGGAAATCAAATTTAATTAAAAACTATATAGACATAAAAAAAAAATGAAATGAAAACAAAATATAAAAATAAAAACTATTTCAAAATATTAATAAAAACTATAATAGTATTTTAATTATACTAAAATAACACTGCATTTAACATATAAGAAAGGCATCATTCTCCCTTCCAAGTGAGGCCTTTTCTATAATGCAACATGAAGAAAAAAATGTTATTACTCACCTTGACTCAAGCCTTGATTACTGTATCTCCCTCATCACAGGCATGGCCCATCATCTGTAAAGTGATAAAGTATAAAAACCACTGACTGAAGCAATAAAGTCTCAGAGTTTACTTTGTGTCTGTGTCTGTTATTAAAAATTATTTTGTTTTACTAGCTCACAAAGCACTTCATAGCATCGCAGCTGAACATTACTGGTTGCTTTATATTCTATACAGCATCAGGTGCCCTCAGATCATCTCATGTTAAGCTTCTGAAAGTACCAAAGGTTAAGCTTACGCTATAGTGGAGTGGCAGCTTTCAGCTATTATGTGTTTACGAAAAAAAATATGGAAGCTGTCAGAGTATAGCTTTTATTTTATGTCAACATTTTAAACTTTGTTTAATACATTTAATTACAATTTCATTATTATTTTTACTAAGATATACTTGAAGCAATGGTGCAAATGATGCACAAGGGCAGTGCAAAATCAAGTACATTAAGTACAGAATAAATTTTGTTTTAGTAAAAAAAAAAAAACTATTAAGCACTTTATAATGATAAACATGGAGAATCCAAGGGATTGCATTGCAGCTACATGTGCCCATTATACCCTGTCAACAGAAACAGGTGTGCGACTGCCTCCCTGTTTGTTTAAACTATTATACTGTTTGCTGAACAAATTACTCACTCAGTGTATTAATGGATCTTTTCCTCGAATTAACACAGACTTGACCTTTAAAATCAAACTGGACCATGCAGCAACTATTTCTTCTTGGTTGCCAGTTCTTATGGAAGGAAAAGGGTGATATGCATAAAACAAATAAGACAGACATCCTAACATAACACAGTATAACAAATTGACTGAGAGGAAATGGAGAAAAATACAAACAATCGCATATACAACAGTATGAACAGCAGAGGCGCTGTTAACACAAATGCGGAAAAGAAAACGACACGTATGATGACGTAATCGTTACGTAGGCAGCAGGAACTCAGTCAGAAATGGCGACGCTGCTGCAGCCAGAGAAAGTGGTTTATCTCGTCCGAGGCGAGAAAAAGATTCGTGTTCCGCTCTCACAGTTATATTTTTGCCGATATTGCAGTGAGCTGCGATCCTTGGAATGCGTGTCACATGAAGTAAGTAACGCGGGGTGTGACATTTACTTGAAAACAATAGATGTTAACCGTGCTAAGACCGTGCTAACAGGCTATTGATGACAGCATTGTACCGCCTATCCTAAGTGGAACGAATTCTAGTCCTGTGGTTAGCTAGTTTATCCATCCGTCATAAATTATATTGCAATGGTGTTATCCAATTGGCTGTGGTACCAGTCAGTTAACTTCTGCACCGCCCACTTTTTGTGGTATTTGACAAGCTAAAAGCTAGTAGGAGAATTCTGAATTAAATGAAAAATCTACTGTTTGCATTTATTTCGATTATGTGCATATGCATATTATAAGATAAATGAGGTTCTAAACTCAATGTTTGCATTACACATTCGTGTTATTTTGAGGGCATAAACACTACCACACCCTGTAAAGACAGCTGGAATATTTTATTATTGTTCTTACTTTCTTGCTAAAGTAATGTGAGCACGTTTCCACTGGTTCCATTTAGCCTTTCTCTACGTTTCCAATTTAAAAAAACAAACAAACAAACACCATTGCTTGTCTTGAAAATTGTGTTTTGGTGTTATGCCTGTTCTATAGGTCGATTCCCATTTCTGTCCCAGCTGTCTGGAGAACATGCCGTCAGCTGAGGCCAAGCTCAAGAAGAATAGGTAAACCACATCTGTGCTAAATATCTGACAGGCCTGTGAGTGAATAATGGCAATGATCTTAATCATCTGTAATTTAACTGTTATCATTGCCTAATAACATGCTTTCATTATTTTTGACATATGAAACTGGCCACTCATTCTCCCTAATCGAGATTCTGAGAAGTTTGTTTGATAAATTGACTATAATGATATTATATTGTCACACAAATCATGTTTCCTTGTAAAGATGTTGAATTTTGTATGATACACCGGTTTCAGGTGTGCCAATTGCTTTGACTGCCCATGCTGTATGCACACCCTCTCCACACGGGCCACCAACATCCCAGCACCACTGCCTGATGACCCCACCAAAACCACAATGAAGAAGGCGTACTACCTGGCGTGTGGATTCTGTCGCTGGACCTCAAGAGATGTAGGCATGGCTGACAAATCTGTGGGTGAGTCCTGACAGTTCCTAATGTGGACATGTGTACCAGTGTCTGTATTGGTTTATCAGTAAACTAGGGCTCCAAGTGCAACTAACGATTATTTTGATAATCAATTATTTGGCCGATTATTTCTTCAATTATTAGGGTAAAAAATACAAATTTTCGTCTTTCTTTTTTTATTGACAAAACACACTATTTCACATCCTGCCCAATGCTGTCCTGAATGCTATGAAAACATATATATTGAATATATCTATATCTATGCTATATGCAAAAGAGCTATAAAGCAAAAGAACAGTTTAAATCCCTACATTAAAAATGAAGATAATAATAAAGATAATAAAGAAAAATAAAAACACAAACTCATTGTTAACATATAAGAGGAATGTTCTGCAGGAACAAACACATTCACTCTGGACACAGTAACCTGTTACTGTCATTTTTTTTATCCTGTAAATGTAAGAAACATCTTACATTTATTTATATTTAATTACACACAGTTATCCCTTTAAAGTTACCACTCTCATAAAATACTTGAATTACATGTTGACTTTTAAACCTAAATTTAACGCCCAACAACAGATATTTCAGCAAAATGAATATTTTTGCACTGAATATTAATCGTCTCCCTCTCCAGTGCGTCCCGTCTGTTTGACGCGACTGCACGTGTCGGCCCTCATTGAGTAAAGTCTGAAGTTTAATGCAGACTGTGAGGACAAGCCTTCTTGCAAAATGGAAATTCTCGCTTGAATTTGTCACACTTACAGATAAGGATATATGCTTTAATTAAAGTGCTTTAAGGTCATTATTATGTTGTTAATTGTATGCATACTATAGATATGCATAAATAATGTCCTGTCAAGAAATGATCATGATGCAACAGATTTCCTGCATCAAGTAATTTTACTGTCTATACTCCATGTGAAAGGGTTAGTTCACCCAAAAATGAAAATGTCATTTATTACTCACCCTCATGTCCTTCTACACCCGTAAGACCTTTGTTCATCTTCAGAACGCACATTAAGATATTGTTGACGAAATCTGATGGCTCAGTGAGGCCTCTGTTGAGAGCAATGCCATTCAAATTCTCAAGGTCCATAAAGGTACTAAAAACATATTTGAAACAGTTCATGTGAATTCAGTGGTTCTACCTTAATATTATAAAGCGACAAGAATACTTTTTGTGCGCCAAAAAAACCCAAAATAAAGACTTTTTCAACAATATCTATATGGGCCGATTTCAAAACACTGCTTCAGAGCTTTACGAATCGAATCAGTGAATCGTAGCGCCAAAGTCACGTGATTTCAGCAGTTTAGCCATTTAATAGGAGATCCGAATTACTGATTTGAAACAAAAAATTCATAAAGCTCCGAAGCTTCATGAAGCAGTGTTTTAAAATCGGCCCATATAGATATTGTTGAAAAGTCGTTATTTTGTTTTTTTGGCGCACAAAAAGTATTCTCATCGCTTTATAATATTAAGGTAGAACCACTGAACTCACATGGACTGTTTTAAATATGTTTTTATTATCTTTTATGGACCTTGAGAGTTTGAATGGCATTGCTGTCTATGGAGGCCTCACTGAGCCATCGGATTTCATCAACAGTATCTTAATTTGTATTCCAAAGATGAACGGGTGTATGAGTAACGACATGAGGATGAGTAATAAATTACACTATTTCCATTTTTGGGTGAACTAACCCTTGAAATACTGTGCAAATGGTCATAACTAGTCACTAGAATATGATTTTTAATAATTGGGATTTTGGGACAGTAGTTTTACTCTAGGCTGGAACATAACAGAAATAGAACCAAAGGACAAAAATATGTGGGAGAAAATGTTGAAAGTAACATAAAACTTTTTACTTGTTGCTTTGTGTATCATTAGGACATTTCAATCTGCATGCTAATTATAATAAAACTTTGGTCTTTTTACATTTTAGCCAGTGGAGGATGGCAGGAACCTGAAAACCCACATACCCAAAGGGTATGTGCAAAATCAACTCTCCTCTTATTACATTGATGTTACATTTTCAATATTATAATGTAGTTAACAAATCAGTTATGATATCTGTATAGATCAACAAGCTGCTTGAGTATTATCAGCAGCTGGCCCAGAGAGAGAAGCTGGAGAGAGACAGGAAGAAGATGGCGCGAAGACGTCCATTCATGCCTCAGGCATTCTCGGTACACATTCACACCACTGTGTCAAGAAACACCCTCCTAACCTAACATTTACTTTCCAGTTAGCAAGCACTAAACGGGTGTGGTCTGTCTTGTCTAGTTTCTGAACTTTGGCTGAGTCTAATTGAAAAACAGAAAAAAATACAGTAACAGTACTGCTGTTTTGTTTTGTGTACATTATTTAATTGTAAAAATGTCTAAATTAAAAATATTTATTGCATGTTTTGCACAAAACTAAAATTGTTGACAATGTTCACATTAGCCTTTTCTTAAACATTTCCTTTAAATATGCACCACGGCTGGCTAAGACCGGTTAAATTTACTAAACATAGCAGGGTCTGAAATGTGACTACATAATAATTTTCCTAATGTTTGCTATATACATTACCGTTCAAAAGTTTAAGGTCAGTAAGATGTTTTTTTGAAGAAATTAATACTATTACTTACCAAGGATGCTTTAAAATGATCAGAAGTGTCAGTAAAGACATTTATAATATAAAAATATAATATAAATAATTCATCAAAGAATCCTGAAACACAATGTATCATGGTTTCCAAAAAAAATAAATAAATAAAGCAGCAAAACTTTTTTTTTTTTTTCAACATTGATAATAATAAAAAGGTTACTTTAGCATCAAATCAGCATATTCAGCCAATAAATTACGTTTTATTTTTATTTTTAAATACATTAAACTAGAAAAACTGTTAAATTGTAATAATATTTCACAATATTATTGTATTTTTTATTAAATAAATGCAGCCTTGGTGAGCATAAGAGACTTTTTAAAAAAAATATTACCAACTTCAAGCTTTTGAACGGTGGTGTAAGAAATTATAGCTTCAGATGGTTCATTTCTAACCCTGTGATACATGACTAAGTACTTTGAGCTGCATGTCTTGTTTACTAATGCAATCCTTGTTTCCTTGTGCTTCAAACTACCACTTTAATGTTTGTTTGATTGCATTTGTTTCACATGATTCTGTCTCTCTCCTTTTCTTTGCTTGTGCACGGTGATATTTTTGGTTTTATACCCCTCTCCAGCAACACACTATTCACGTGGTGGTGAGTGGTATTTTTTTCCCCCACAATTCTTACAGAAACACTAAGAAGGTCTTTCTTTTTCTCCCCCAATCCTTCCATCAGTTTAGCATGTCTAATCTGTTACTAAATGACTTTGCTGATCACATGAGCTTCACTATTGCTACTTGGAATTCTCTTCATAATCAAATCTTTTGTATTTGGCAGGCGATATCTTTAATGGTACACTTGAAGAGTCCTGGTTAGGCTTTTATGTATGTTTGGAGATTATTAATGATGCTTGAAGTTTAGCTGCAGACCTACAGTATTTGATTATATAGATTAGAAAAAGAAACTTATTTCAGTAAATTAAAGAGTCAGTCTTATTTCACTCAGAATCGATCAACCAGTTTCTTGGAAAGCAAGCTTTTGGATAACATTTGTGCTTAAACTGTTAAATATTACTAAGTGTACCATGACATTGATCACTTTGATGGCAACATTCATCCACTAATAATGAGTTTTACCTTAAACTTAAAAAACGTCTGCATGAACTGATATGGTCTGTCTTTATGTCTAAAAGGAGAAGTATGGACTGGGAACCAGACTACAGAGACAGAGATCTGGAGCCCCAATCAGTGCCCTATATGGCCTTTCGTAAGTAACGTTGAGTACTGAGATAATTGATGCATCACATTTTAATGTTCCCCTATTATGCTTTTTTGAATATTACTTTCATTGCAGTGTGTAATATAACTGTTTGTGAATGTAAAAGGTCTGCAAAGTTTTAAAGATCAAAGTGCACAGCACAACAAATAAAGTTATCTCCTAAATGAAAGAATCGATTTTAATCTGCCGGATTGAGTCGTCAGCAATTCTATCTCGCTTACATTTACATACCTATGTAACAATGTAACAAATTTGCATAATGCCAGCCTATGGGTTTTATTGGCTGTCCGTGAACATTGTCTACTTTGACCCGTCCTCAA
This sequence comes from Elopichthys bambusa, assembly GCA_037101425.1. Lineage (NCBI taxonomy): Eukaryota > Metazoa > Chordata > Actinopteri > Cypriniformes > Xenocyprididae > Elopichthys > Elopichthys bambusa. Next base: position 15,536,976 of record CM074447.1, on the reverse strand, counting down.
ACACTGTAGTTGTAGCTGAGGCTTGGAAGAATTTTGGTTCCTGTTGTCGACATGTCCAGAAGATGATGTTTTCAGTGCTGCAAATCCTCTTTGCATGCACTTTAAAATGATGAGGATTCGTGCTGGAATTGATATGGAAAAAAAACAACACCATCGCATTTCGGTGCTGAAATTCAGATATGGTAATGACCAGTTCATTTCCGACCCGCAGACCAATCACAGCAGAGTAGGCTTGTGGTAAGGTGGGGTTTAGAGAGACTGAATCTCGGAACAAATCGTTTTCATGCTCTTTGAAAAATGAGGTGATGTGAAAATTAAAGTGTTTTTGATCTTCGATGGACCTATTGTAGAAGACCTCCAAAACAAAATAAGCAACCTTTAAAATAGCGTAATAGGGATTGAATTTCTACTAAATGATTGTAGAAATTGTTTATATGATGCTAAATTGTTTTCAGATTAAAAGAAGGAGAAGACCAGAAGGAAATCATTATAGAGCCAGCACAGGCTTTGGATGAAGTGGAGCCCCTGCCTGAAGACTATTACACCCGCCCCGTCAACCTTCCTGAAGGTTGGTCTCATCCCTGCTTCACCCAGTAATACTACTCAATTACTTTATTAATCCAACACCTTTCCTAGTGCAGTGATGGAAGGCACAGCCTCACAGGTGTCATGGGGTTCATGGGGAGTTCACATGTTCAGGGTTAGGATCAAATTTGCAACAATCTTTATTGACTTATTTGATGCATGTTTTAAACATGGCTTGTGTTTCACTGCAGTAACGAGTCTTCGTCAGAGGCTGCTACAGCCTGATTTTCAGCCTGCAGGAGCTTCACAGCTGCACCCCAGACACAAACACCTGCTAATGAAGCGCTCTCTGCGTTGCAGGGTATGTAAACATATCCACAGCTTCTCTTTCATGGCAAAGAAAGCCGTTCAGGAAGCTACCGTTGAATCACTGCCTGTTTTTGTTTTATGTGCACTAGCATTTAAAAGCATGGGGTCGGTAAGATTTTTGTAATGTTTTTGAAAAGTCTCTTATGCTTACCAAGACTGCATTTATGTGATCACAAATATGGTAATATTGTGAAATATTATTGAATTTTAAAGTATCTGTTATCTATTTGAATATATTTTAAAATATAATTAATGATGACAGCTGAATTTTTTAGCATTATTACTTCCGTGTCTCATGATCCATCAGAAATCATTAATATGCTGATTAATAAGAAACATTTCTTATTATCAGTGTTGAAAACAGTTGAGCTGCTTAATATTTTGTGGTAACCATGATGTATTGTTTTCAGGATTCTTTGATGAATAGAAAGTAAAAAAAAACATTTATTTAACATGGTTTTTTTTTCTGTAATATTGTCTTTACCGTCACTTTTGATGAATTTAATGCATCTTTGATGAATACAAATATTAATTTCTTTCATAAAAATCTTTTGATTTGTGGTGTTTTTATGTTAATAAGTGATGTTAATTACCGTTAATTACTGTTTTTCGTCCTTTAATTTTAGAAATGTGAGCACAATCTGAGCAAACCAGAATTTAATCCAACCTCAATAAAGTTCAAAATCCAGCTCGTGGCAGTGTAAGTCCTGTGTTTGTGCCCTAATTTATACTATTTGTTGTTCTTTTGAGTGTTTATTTGCTAAAATGAATCAATAAATGGTTTCTGTTCTCTTTCATAGGAGCTACATTCCTGAAGTGAGAATCATGTCCATTCCAAACCTGCGTCATATGAAGGCAAGTTTGGTTCATGCTGGAACACTTGAATTAATTTATGCAGTTTTTATTTTATTTTTACTACTTACTTACTTAATTATCTTTGTCCTGTGTGAGACATAAGGCCATAAATTAATTTAAAAAAAATAAAAAAATTTTTTAATAATAAATAAAGACCATTTGTCTGGTTATACTTCTTTGAAATTACAAGTTATAGAACTTTTTTATTTTTGTAAGTAATTGTAGTATTTTGTTTTTAAATTCAGGAGAGTCAGGTTCTGCTGACCCTGACCAACCCAGTGGAAAACATCACCCATGTGTCTCTGTACACCTGTGAAGAGGGAGACCCAGATGACATTAACAGCACTGCTAAGGTAAAACGCCACAGATGAGCTTCTCTCTAACCGTACAGATGAATTATAGTGATACTGTGTTATACTGTATCCTATAATGATGGCTGGTGGTTAGTTATAATTGTCCTTATCTGGTTTGAGCTGAAACTCTCTAAAAACAAACATTCAGTTCAGCCTCCAGACAGTTGTTTACCTTGAGTGGGCCACTGCAGGGGAAATGATGTAGTCATTACAGCCTCACCATCACTGTTATGCTCTGTTTGTTTTTACTGGCAGTGTGTCATTGTCTTGTGTCCCCCTACGGTTTGATTATAAAATATTATTGTTTAATAGGTGCTAGTGCCCTCAAAGGAACTGGTCCTGGCAGGGAAGGATGCCGCCGCTGAGTATGATGAACTGGCAGAACCTCAAGGTTTTCAGGATGACCCAGAGTAAGAACCACCCCTTGCTAATGGATACTGAGAGCAGATAAAAAAAATATAGCTTATAAATTATCAAGAAGATGCGGTAATACAGAGTCAGAATGACAGACTGTGAATAGGTTATTTATTTATTAATAAGTAGGTCTGCATGGAATCTACTTGGAATTTGAAAGTCAGTTTATTACATCCACTGTTCCTTTTTGGCTCTTTTGATAACACTTTCAGGTACCTATAAGAGTATAATAGTACTTTCAGATCTGTTTAAAGTCCCCCTGTAGTCAATAATTTTATCCCTTAACTTATCTTTGAATTTATTTATTTTTTTAAATAGCTTGAATGTAACTCTACACATGCACATGCGTTAATGTTGACAGTACTACTTATAGGATATAATCGATGTGTTTATATGATTACAAGGCAAGACCTACATAGTGACAATATTTTCGTGTGTATTTGACCGTAAGCAGAACAAGACATGAAAAAGAGCATAAATGATTTTTTACACATTTTAGCAATTTAAAAATGTTTGAAGGAGTTTTTTCATGGCACCCCTGTTCTCGCCAGACGGCACCCAGTTTGGGAAATGCTGCTCTATCCTGACAAAGGATTCTTTCTGTTAAAGCTCCATTAACCAGCAGCCATATCACCCTGTTATCAATTTTTATTGGTTGCCCACTGAAGCTAAGCAGGGCTGAGCCTGGTTAGTACCTGGATGGGAGACCTCCTGGGAAAACTAGGTTGCTGCTGGAAGAGGTGTTAGTGAGGCCAGCAGGGGGTGCTCACCCTGTGGTCTGTGTGGGTCCTAACACCCCAGTATAGTGATGGGGACACTATACTGTCAAAAAAAGCACCGTCCTTCGGATGAGACGTTAAACCGAGGTCCTGACTCTGTGATCGTTAAAAATTTGCCCATTGGCCTCTGTCCATCATGGCCTCCTAATCATCCCCATATACTGACTGGCTTCATCACTCTGTCTCCTCTCCACCAATAAGCTGGTGTGTGTGTTCTGGCGCAATATGGCTGCCGTCGCATCATCCAGGTGGATGCTGCACATTGGTGGTGGGTGAGGAGATTCCCCCTTCCGTATGTAAAATACTTTGAGTACCCAGAAAAGCACTATATAAATGTAAGGAATTATTAATTATTATTAACACTGTTGAATACCACAGAAAAGAACTGCCCTCAGTTTTTTTTGTTTAAATGCAAAAAATAGTGGTTAAACTTGAGGAACTTTCAATGGGACCTGGTCAGGATTGAAACTGGGTCAGGATTGAAATGCTTAAATGTAAGAAGAGCTTCACATGAATTATTCAGCAAAACTCAGTTCATAATCTGAGCTCTAAAGTTTTCTGACCATTCTTTTTTGAAGTGGGAATACTTTTCTAGGTAAATGAACTTCTGTTTAAGCACTACAGAATTGATTCCTGTGCAAGGGCTCTGTACTTTAAAGCCAAAAGTTGTGGGACCTTACATTTAAGCCATTACTTCTACATCTAATCATCTGATAAGATTGGTTCCTGTGATTTTTACCCTTCATTAATAAGAGTCTGCTCTTTTGTTTAGTGTGGTGGCCTTTAGGAAGTCAAACAAGATCGGCTTCTTCATCAAAGTGATTCCGCAGATAGAGGAGGGTGATGTCACTGTTGCTTTCAAACTCCGACATGACTTCCGAAACCTCGCTGCTCCGATCAGACCCACTGAGGAGGGAGAAGCCACCAGTGAGGCCATCTGGCTCACACACCATGTGGAGCTTAGCTTGGGCCCCCTGGCAACTTGAAAACATAACACACTTTGACGCAAGTAAACATCATGTGGCACTAAACTCACTTACAAACTTGCACAATCTCTCTCTTACTCATAAAGATGTTCATCATCTTTGTGAAGAGAGTGTAAATATTATCATGCATCACTTACAGGAACACAGTTACTTAACAGTACACACACTACTCTTACACGTGTGTCAGTTGCTTTGAGCAGTGATCTTTCTAGCGCCCCCTGCTGATGTATTTAAATGCATGTGATTACAGTGACATTGCCTACTGTTGTATCTCAAGGCTCCAACTCCAGTTCTTCTCAGTGTTAATAAAGACATTTAGATTAATGCTTCATCTAGCTATTGTGTTAATTTAATATTTTATATTTGCTGTAAAACAAGCAAAATGTTACTTGCAGTTGTGTGGCATTAATAGAAAGTGAGACAAAGACATTGGTTGTGAAACATGCTAATTTTGTGGCAATTGAGAGGATGAACATCAGTGCATCAGCTTTATTTATCTCTCATGTTAGTAGCTGGAAGTCCTGATTTAGTTTCTAATATGACCGCCTTAAAATGTGGTTTAGCAGTCTTATCAAATAAAATGTGAGAAAAGTGATGTGTCTGGATGTGTTTTGTTATTACATTTTATTAATAATAATGGCAACATATTATATATTTTCATTAGCATTAATGATTAAACAGGGCTAATGATATGCTTTGTAGAGTAAACCTATTTTGTTTTCCTTTATACTCTGAAAAGAACATTTGAAAATACTTTTTTTTAAAAAGGAATAAGCTTTTTAAAACTATTTATAGGAAGTTTTTTTTTAATGTAATAACATTTATTAAATCATTATTTACTCATCTACCCTGCTTATTTTTCTACAGAACAAAGAATGGTCACTAAAATAATTTTATTCAATTATTTTTCTGAATTTCTTAATTGTACTTAAAAAGCTTTTTTAAGCTTTTTTAAACTATGTACAGAAACAGTTGTTTTATTTTCAGTTAAAAAGTAATAAAAAATTCTTCTATATTGCTTGTTTTTCTGTGGAACAAAGAATGTGACCTTTTTTTAAAAAAAAAAATCAATTTTGTATTTTAATATATAATAAAAGTAAATGGGGATTGTGGCTGTAAAACTCCAAAATGTAAAAAAAAAAAAAAAAAATCCCTAATGAACTTAAACCAAAATAAAAACCCTTCTTCCTCAAGTCGGATAAAACGTCTAACCGGCATGCACTGCTTTATGTCAGACGCTGAACGGTCTATGTTGATCACACCTTTAGCTTAAATTTTCATCTTGTTTTATTAAAGGGATAGTTTGAAAATTCTGTCAACATTTACTCGTCCTCAAGTAGTTCCAAACCTGTATGAATTTCTTTGTTCTGCTGAACACAAAGGAAAATATTTTGAAGACTGTCAGTAACCAAACAGATCTTGCCCCCCAATTGACTACCATAGTATTTATTTTTCCTTTTTCAGCAGAACAAAGAAATTCATACAGGTTTGGAACTACTTGAGGGTGAGTAAATGACAGAATTTAATTTCTTTGGGTGAACTATCCCCTTAAGAACGATTTTTAATGAACAAGGACACTTCAGTAACATAGGAGCACCTTAAACCAGCTGATGGGGTTTCAATGAATAACAATATTTCTTCGAAACTTAATCTTTCCTTGTGTCCTAGTCCTTGTGTATCAGCTTAGGCTGGTTTTAGCAGGATTTTTCAGCAGGGTTAACAGCTCACTGAGGGAATGATGATCAGATTCAAATGTCTGTCCGTTTCTCATACAAAGCAATCTTATGACTACAGAAGACTTGGAATAAGCTTACAACTCCACTGGGTTACTTTTTTTTTTTTTTTTTTTTTACTTGACAGTCCCAGTTCATATCCACTGTCATTATATTAACAAGAGTGAGGGACCAGGCATTCAAGCATTAACTTTTTTTCCTTTTTTTTTTTTTTTTTTCCTCCACTGAAGAAAGGTCTTACGTGTTTGGAATTACACCATGGTAAGTAAATAAAACATTTTGGGTTAATTTTTTGTAATATTTATTCAATATTCGACGCTGTCCACTAGATGGCAGTCTATTACGGGAAAATGTTTAGTCCCAATTTTGACATTGTGCAGACAACAAACATGCCTGTCAGATAATACGACCTGTATGTTTTACTTGACAGCAATGTGTTATGAGTTGTTATTATTATTCATCAAATTAAAAGCTTTTGATTAAAAAAAACTATAGGCTATAAAATGACTTTATTTATAGTGTTTAGAGATCCAAGCTAAGATGAATATATTTTCCACAGGCCTTAATGTGCACTTACCTACTGAAGACAAGCAAAGCCAAGAATATATTTACTTAGTTAATGGAACGATTCAAAACTGTTAGCCTGTACTGTCTGGCAAAACATTTACCAGCCTGTATTTTACACATTACACAATATCCCACAGTGTGTTCAGCATGAAGTCACAGTTCTTGTGCTCTTACTAAAGTGGTCTGCCTGAAACGGACACCTGATTATGATATTTAACAAAGGTGACAAAGTATGTTCCTAGTGTAATGCTTCTAACTGTCTAGCAATTGTGCTGGGGAGTCTGGAAAATAAAGTGAGCTTTAATGGTAATTGGCAGACCTCTGTGTTTCTCTGCACTATTGACATTGGCATGGTTGTAGTCGCAGTAGATGATGTGGATATGGAAATCTAGACGTTTTGTGTTCGTTTTTTGGAACTGTAACCAGATGTGTTTTGTCTCTGTGCTTCGCAGATAATCATCTTAAACTATGGCTCTATTAAGAAAAGGAAGCTGTAGCTTCCATGTATGACGCATTAATTTTTCTGCATGGGCCAGCAAGGCCAAAACACTTTATGTGCTGATTGTTCAATGTCTTTAGATAAAGATAGATTAAAAGTATCTCCTGACCCTTCAAAAGAAGTTGGAGAAAAGAAAACAGTTTTATATAGAGTTTATGTTAGGTCACCTCTATGGCAAACATACGACAAATAAATCACTGGGGTTTCCATGAGTTGTGTACTTTTTTTTTAATTTTTTTAAATTTTTTATACATATTTTATTGTATTTTTACTTTTATATACATATGTGTGGATTTCTTTCTTATACAGTATATGTGGGAACAGTAGTTGACACAACATAGCAAATATGCTGTTTAAATGTTTAGTTGGAGTATAGCATAACAGGTCAACCACCCATGTATTTAAGTATGAGCAAACAGAACAAAATGACCTGTCAACTCATCGTCATGGTTTTATTCACAATGAAGTGGCATATCTGTAATAACTGTACAGTGAGGTGCAGCGCACATCATTGTAAAGCCTGGTGATTTGTTTCTTTTTTTAACCTTCATGAAAAGACCTGTTGAGAGCCGCTAGAGGCCAAAAATGCCTCGTGTTGACTCTTTCTGCGAATGTACTACAGTCTAATTATACGCATGTAAAGTGTCTAGCGCTGCTGATCTAAAGCACAGCCAGACCTCATAAGTTATAAAAGTCCAGAGTAGAAGTGAAAACTACCACAGTAAAAATCTCCTAGAGACTTTAGACTAGGGATGCACCAGTACCATTTTTTAAAGGACCGAGTAAGAGTTTTTTCTGGTACTCGCCGATACCGATGCCTATACGTTTATTAATTTTTTTTTTTTTTTTTTTTTTGGTAATGTGGCAGTTTTCCAAGCACAACACAGTGAGACTAATGCATGTAAGAAGGCTTCTTTATTATTACTCCAATGAAAAAAGTAATAATTTGTATGTGCTTGTCACAAACATTGTGAAGCAAATTTCACAATGTCCAATAACCTTCAAAGGGAATAATTATTAAAGTCATTATATATTTATATATATATATATATATATGACTTTAATAATTATGCCCTTTGAAGGTTATTGGACATTGTGAAATTTGCTTTAAGTTTGTGACAAGCAAAAGATGTTAAATGAATGTGTGTATATATATATATATATATATATTATTTTTTTTTTTTAAATCAAGTCTTTTTTAACCTGCCTTTCAAAAATTGCTAAACAAATATTACAGAACAAATGTTTATAACATAACACTGTGAACCAATGTAAACACAACCTAGTGACCAGATTTCTCATGGTGGAATACAGGATGACTGGGCAATATGATATGAGAAGTTTTAATTCACGATATATATATATATACATTCATTTAACATCTTTTGTTGTTTTATTAACATTAATGACAGACAAATATTTAATTAGGCTACTCTCCCTTTAAGACAGAATCCATGTATGTAATATACTGACACATATCTTGTTTTCACCCACCTGTTTGCGTCCACTTAAGCCATAACTGACTGTATTTACAGAGATACTCCACACCATGGACATTTGTGCATTTGACCATTCAGGCGCAAGGAGAACTGATCACGCACAAGAAGGAGAGAGTCTGTCATTCAGCGCGATTTGCATGCAGTTCGCAATGTGTCGGTTGTCATCATTAATTTTGAGATATTTGCACGCCCCTGAGGCTGACATTGTTTCTGCTGCTGCCGTTGGTGTCTTGTGCGCTGAAAATTCTGTCAGTTATGTCACGTGAGGTATCAGTCTTTGGTATCAGGAGTATTTTTACGAGTACGAGTACAAGTACATGAGCTTGGTATCGGTGCATCCCCACTTTAGACTCAGGATGTTGTCAAAAACCAAAAGTCTAGTTATCTTCTTTTCACTAGATTCATTCATAACCGAACACCTCATAGAGAGCTTTGATAAACGATGTGTCAGAGATCCTCTCCTGCTCTGTCTGTCTATGGCCATGTAAATGATAATCTGGAGAATGTTTATATTGCAGGCTGGTCCATTACGATAGAGGAGGCCCTGGTAAAGCTCACTAATGTTTCCCCTGTGTAGGATTAGCCACCTCCGGTTGCTTCCCATTTAGGGAATTCTTTTTACTGTTAAACCTATATGTCATGTTATACTGCACGGTTGAGGTCCCTCGCTGCCATTACGGGGTGTTGGAAGGCCTCTTCTAATGGAACTGACACATATTTGTGTAAAGACTCAGTTCCGGCAGCATCTTTCCACTGGTGTCCTTCAGCGCTGACCTGTGACACTGCTTTGGGTGATTTCGAGTGCACATTTTTGGCTAAACAGAATTCTTTCACTTTCTATTTTCCACACAGAAGAAATGAAGCTTGAAATTATTTGATGATCTTCACCTGGAGACCTCTGAGAGACGTGCATGATCTGAAAACACTTTGAAGTCATGATGAGAATTAGGATTCCAGCTTAATGCTCTGATGCTCGAGCAATTTCCTCAACTAATGGTGTGATTACATAAAGATGTAAAACCCAGACATTTCCTCGCATTTAAATGCCTTGCACCTTATTTTCTAATGGAAAATAATAGTAGTTCCCACCTTGCAGTTGTCCAAGTCTGTAATGTCCTCATGTTGTTTTTGTTTTATCTTTAGTGCAAGCACAGGAAGATTCCACATTAAATTGTGGGACTGACAGATGTCTGGACATTTCCACCATATCACCTACAAAAGCAGTCTTAAATTCTGAACTGACATCATATTCAGAGACCAGCTGAGAGGTAGCAGTCCACGAACATGCCGGTTTAAGATATATATTAGAAATTGAGAATTCTGAGATGCCCAGATGCTGATAGTATTGGTATTGTATGTGCTGCACTCCTGAGACTCTTTAAAAGCAGATGCATTTTTACTGCCTTGTTTCAAAACTTTCATGTGGGCCGCAATATTTCTCTATACTGTTTTAGTCATAACATCTGCATAAAAATGTTTTTCGTCTTAACCTGGACACACACGCACAAAACAACTACTTTTGTCAGCTTGTGATAAAATAGACACAATATACTGTAATATAAAAAATCCTGCAAGTACGATTCAAACTTTCATTGCCCACACAACTGACAAAGTATGTGCTAACATTTAGGTTACAGCTATGACACAGTTCCTGGCTTTTCACTCTGTTTCTGCCTAAGCTGGATTTTGGAAAGACCCAATTAATCACTGTGTTTCACCTCTATTCACCAGACCATCATGTGACTGATTACAGGTAGTTGACCATGTCTACATAGACAAATGGCTTCAGTCTTTGAGCCTTGAGACAAGGCCAGGTCTGTGAAATCCATGCTTGCCTTGCACATAGTTCCAACAGCTCTCTCTCTCTCTCTCTCTCTCTCTTTCGGCTTCTGGTGGAATGTTGATTTTGGAGAGTTTGGTGAAAAGTAACACTCTTGAGAAAGCAGCCCCACTCCGCTCTGCCTGAAACTAACATATATGCAGCCTGTCGCCCTAGAATCGCTGTTTTCCTTTAGCATTTGTCTTTAAGTGTGTGCATTATGTATGCAAGGGAAGCAAAAACAAATTACAATCCTTTATAGAAACCCCACAAGAACATACTGTGAAGTCCAGACTCCAGAGGTTCTCTAGCCTTGGTTGTGAGTTTAAAGTGAAAATTAAATTTCTTTATATTAATTTACATGTCAGATTTTTCTTGCTAATTTAAATTTGCACTCAGTCCTCCATATGAAGAGATGTCATAATTTGAGCTGGCCGGGTGCTGCAGGTTCATGTTTCTTTGTTGCCGTGGCTCACTGGGTGTTGAAAGGAACCAGAGGGTGTGGAGGGATGCTGCCGAGATGCACATCCTCCATTGCTCCCTGCAGGCTGGGTAGTGCCAAAACCACATCACATCCCTCTATTATTTTTTGATGAAGACTGTGGTTTATTGTGGGTTATTAGGAGGGTATATGTCTGATTTGAATACAGGCCACAGTGTAACATGGAACTGGAACGAGGTTGGACTTGCCTTTTGAGCTCAAAAAGATTGAAGAGCATAAAATTGGCAAGATGAAACAAACAACTTCAACCCTCAGACTTTGTAGTTTAGCATAGTGAGCAATAAACACTGTGATTAACCATGTAAAGCCTACTGTATCATATTTAATATGCAAATTTCTAAGGCATGATCAAACCTTTGCTTTACAGTGTATAGAGAGAGAGAGAGAGAGAGAGAGAAACCTATATTTTATTTAGTTAAAAGAAGTTAATTGATAAATAAAATCTATTTATGACATATTTTTGAAAGCATCCTCACTTTACAGCATTTTTATACAAGTGCCTAAAACTTTTCACAGTATTGTAGCTTTACAGGTAGGTTTCTTCAACAGTCTTGGAGACATTTCCGCAGTTCTTCTAGATTTAGTCTGTCTCAGTTTTTCTTTGTTTCTTCGTGTAATCCCAGATGGACTCGATGGTGAGATCAGATCTCCGTGTGCAGCATACCGACTGTTGTCAGACTCCATGTGCATATAAAAATCTCACTGGATTATTACATTTAAAGGGTTAGTTCACCCCAAAAATGAAAATTCTGTCATTTATTACTCACCCTCATGTCATTCCACACCCGTAAGACCTTCGTTCATCTTCGGAATACAAATTAAGATATTTTTGATAAAATCCGATGGCTCAGTGAGGCCTCCACACTCTAAAAAATGCTGGGTTAAATATGGACAAACCCAGGTATTGGGTTGTTTTCACCCAGCCATTTTTTTTCAACAAATTTTGGGTTTGTTTTAAGCCAGCCATATAGTAATATAGTAAACGGCATGTTTTTGCTCACCCCCATATTTTTAGCTGAAACTTCACAGACACTTGACCAGACCAGAGACTTATATTACATCTTGTGAAAGAGGGCATAACAAGTGCCCTTTAACCCAACCTGCTGGGTTTGTCCATATTTAACCCAGCTTGGGTTGTTTTTAACCCAGCATTTTTTAGATTGACAGCAGGTTAATTTAAACTTTCAAATACCCAGAAAGGTACTAAAAACATATTTAAAACAGTTCATGTGAGTACAGTGGTTCAACCTTAATGTTATGAAGCGACCATAAGGTGCTTCACATTAATGACAGAATATTAATTTTTGGTTGAACTAGCCTTTTAATAGCAAAAGGAATATTTGGAAATGTAAACTGATATTTCCTACTGACACACTACAGCAAATCTTATTATATGAGCCATAAAAGCCTGTTGTATCAAATATGATGCTCAACAAAAACATGTATTCAGACTTTTTTAGATAAAAAAAAAAAAAAAAATCTGTAACAGTTCAATATACTGTTCCATTTTTTAAAAAGTTGAATTTTCAGATATATTATAAAATATTGGATGAGGTGCATAAATCAGAGCATATGAATTTAATATGAAAAATTTGGTTGATCACCATGATTACATTGATATATGGTTGGTATGGTTAGTCCACCAGGTCTGATGTGTTTGCCATACAGTCTTGCAGTTTTGTTTCAAGTGCAATCTGGATCTTCAATTGAGGTTGGTCAAAAGAGAAACGCCTCTCATGAGCAGAGGCCAGTTGTGAGATGATCCAGATGTGGCTTTCTTTTCTTCAGTTACTTATTAATAGCACTGAAAATGACAGGCTGGAGCAGAGAACCACGTGTCTGGGCTTGATTTGATAACCCATTCGCTAATAAAATGAGACATTTGGATGAAATACAGATTGAGTGTGTGCCTCATAGTTTCAATATGTTGGTTTATTGTGAGATTACTAAAGCAATATAATTTGAGGGAGGAAGGTATCACCAGAGATGGAAATTATTGAAGAAGGCTGGGTCATAATGGACATAAATGTTAATGCTGCACGTTTCTCCAAGCATGTGTTCTTTAAGCTCCAGATATTTTAGCGTATGGGAGTTGATCTCGACGTTCATCTCCAGATGAAACAGCAGGCCCCTGGAGAGTGTTTGAAAGTGATTGTATGAAAGTCCTATTGGGTTTCAGATCATTTGTGTCTGGCATTAAGGAATTCCTCTGAGCTTGGTTGGGCTTTTGTCTTAAACCATGTTGTTCTGTTTAATTTCCTGTCAAAGTGGCTCACAGATATGATTTCCTGTTGGCGAAACATTATCTGGCCCGCTCCATCTCAGACGACTCGCCTCTCCTGTCATTTTGAGATGGGCTTCCGTCCGGTCTCTGCATTGAGTTGTCTGGGCTAAGAACTGAACTGAGTTTGTTGATGATGACATGTTTTGGGGAAGTGGAGGATGTGGGTTTGAAATACACTTAGAAGTAGATCAGATGACTGGGGTTTGTAGATTAGGGGGAACTCAAGAGTCTGGGATCAATTCTTATTTTTGAAGCAGTCAGACCAGTTTCCCATTAAAGCGCCTGCTTGTTTTGAGAAATGTTTCATTTTTTTGTCACTCCAAATGTTTTATCTTGAATAAAGTTACTTTGCAGTTCCCAGATGTTCTATAGGGTTGGAAACAGAACATGCTAAACATGACATTGCATTGTAGCATTAAACATACAGCGCATCCAGAGTAGTGTGATTCCTAAACAAATAACACTTTTTCAGTTGTTTAAAGAACAACGCAATTACTGTTGTTCAACCATTCTTAAACAAATGACTCTTATGAGCCAAATCTTTTTAGTGAATCTAAACCATACAGCGTGATCAGTGTAGTCCAACCAATTCCTGAGCCAATGACTCAATTAAGATGTATTTTTTAGTGAATCAAAGATACACAGTGCGACAAATATGGTTCAACCAGTTTCTGAACGATTGACTCGTGATTCTATTTAGTAAACCAAAACCATATAGGCTACCATGACCAACATTGTCCAATTGACACTGCGATCAGTGTATTACAATAGTTTCCTGAACAAATAACTCGTAAGGTGGTTCTTTTTGTGAATCAAAACTTTCATTCAGCGTGAGTGATGTAGTCCAACCCATTCCTGAACAAGTGAATCTTATGAACTGATTATTTTGAGTGATTCAAAACAATATACCAGTATGGACCAAAACCCATTCCTGAACAAAATACTTTTATGAGTAGATTATTTTGTGATTAAAAACCATACAGTGTGCGATCAGTGTAGTCAAACTGATTCCTGAATGAATGACTCATACGAGCTGATTCTTTTTATTGAATCAGAACCCTGCAGTACAAAAAGTATAGCCTAATCGATTCCCAAACAAATAACTTTTATATGCTGATTCTTTTTAGTGAATCAAACAATACAGCTTGTTCTTGAGACTTTAGTCTTCAGTGTACTGACTGGTTGTTCCAATATTTAAAAACCCGACCCGCCTGTGTTCAGCAGAGCTTGCACTGTAATGTTAACAGGAACACATACCAGTGAATGACAGCCATGATCCGTTATTAAACGTTTTTTTTCTTCCGTGGTCCACCGAGTGCATAAATATTTTCATGCAGAGGGTTATCATAACATGACCTTTTGAAACAGTAAAACAAAGCATTCCTTCTCCTTATTCACTCAGAATAAGGCTCTGTTCCAAAACCTAGTCAGCTGTGTACGGCCTACATAGGCAACTGAGTTCTAAAGCCCGGAACACACCAAGCCATTTCTTCTTATGCAGTCGCAGAACGGACGTGCTACTTGGCAGTTGGATGTCGAGACCAGACGCTGCCAACGTGAGCCAACCCTGCAGTCTGCCTTCGTCGCCAGTAGTTCGTCGACGTCGGCTTGGTGTGTTCCGGGCTTAAGGCAGCCTCCTAAATAGAATGGAACCTAATAAGTTATTCGATCTGTAACATTCTACACAGGCAGTAACTCCTCACATCATACAAATAGTGTTCTGTAAATGAAGCGCATGGTAGATGCTCTCAATACTGATGTGCTAATGCTAAGTCTGTGCTAAAATACACACATTTTGGGTAAAATAGCCTGTTTTTAATAATTTTAGACAGATCTTTTTTCTTTTTTTTTTAATCTATACTTCTCTCACTTAATCTTCCATCTTGGATTTATTTTATTTGGTAAAAATTTGGCGTTTAAGGAGGCAGCATAATTAAATGCTCATTAATTAACTGCATAGAGGCAGCTCACTATATTTGGGAATGTACACTGCTGTTTTTTTTTATTTTTTTAAAAAATGCATCACGGTTTCCACAAAAATATTAAACAGCACAGCTGTTTTCAACATTGATAATAATAATAAAAAATGTTTCTTGAGCACCAAATCAGCATATTAGAATGATTTCTGAAGGATCATGTGATACTGAAGACTGGAGTAATGATGCTGAAAATTCAGCTTTGCTGTCACAGGAATAAATTACATTTTAAAATATTAAAAAAGAAACCAGTTAACTTAGAGTCATGACATGAGAAATCAAATTTGTCTTGATCTTTTGACATATGAGGTCTTTGTACCATTAAAACATCCTGTTTTAAGTTTCAGAGCTTAAAACGTCCGCCTCATTTTAAACAAAGCATTTATTTAACCAAGCTCTAAAAACAGTTAGTTTGGATATTAGGGGACTTGTGATGTCAGATGGGCAAATAAATTTGCATATGCCTGCCTCCAGAGCAAGACATCAACAAATAATTTTACACCATCATACAGTAGGCCCTGCAGACTGGTGTTCAGTTGCTTAATGGCTGACACTTGCCTACACCAGATGCGATTTTCGCTTTAAAAGCTGCAAACAGAACCCATTATAAAAAGGTCCCTTTCTAAAGTGTTTGATTATAATCACTGACTCTGTCTACACTGAGTACAGTAAACAGATGTCTGTTCACTTTACTCCACATGCTTGAGTCTGCCGACTGGAGGACAGATAGAAGAGTAAATAGAAGCAGGAACGTTAGCTTAGACTTCTGAAGGATCCCAGCATCTAAAACAAGTGGATGGTTTATGTTTAATGGCATCCTGGAATGCGTCGGAGGATTATATGTTTGTTCAGAGAATTTGACTGCAGATTGTTTTGTAAATAAGGTAGAGTGTAATGGAGAGTTTGCAAAAAAACCTTTGTTGATAGATGAAGCAGCTGTATTGGATCTGACAGCAGCTACATCACATTTCATAATGCTATGTCTGTAAATAACAAATTTATATGGGTAATGTTTTCAAAACACGTATTCATGTGCAATAGCAAGTGGGTGTTGATACTGTTTCCTATGCAATGATGTTAGCCAATCATAACAGATGATTAATTCAATTCGTTCAGAAAGATGGTCAGAAAGGTTGAAAATAAATGTTTTTCTACATATATATATATATATATATATATATATATATAGTGCAAAAAACTTTATTAACATTATAAATGGAACATATTAAAATAATAATACAAAAATTAATGTCATGACCCCTTTAAACTGTAAATTTTAATAATATTTCACAACATTATTATTACTGTATTTTTAATCAAATAAATGCAGCCTTGGTGAGCATAAGAGGCTTGAATGGTAGATGTTCTTCTCTTCTTGATTTTCTTCTCTTCTTTCTCTTGTTTACTAATTCAATCACTCCTTTATTTCTATTTCCCTCCATTGCCCTTTTCTTTCCACTCGCTAATTAAAGAGAGGTATAAATACGACTGAAGTTGCTAAGCTCATGAGTTCTGCAACATAACAAGCTTGGTTTGCTGCCAGATGAGTCCCATGGAGTGTGTTTGTCAGCACGCATTCGTATGTGGGTCAGAAAACTGAAACCCCGGGCATTCATTCCTCCATCCACCTGTGAATAACATCCCTCTGGGGAGAGACCATATGCCATTCTGACACCTTAAATCAACACTCAGGTTTAGCCCAGCCATCTTCAACCACAAGCTGTTTTTACTGAAAGCATTACAAGCTGTCACCTAAGGATAGGAAGGTGTTTTTTAGATGTGGCAGTGCTCATACAAGAGTTCAGGGACAGAAACAACTCTGGAGTACGAATCAGTAATGCAATGTGAGAGGCACATATGACTGCAGGGTTGCTGTTACTGTGGTTTAATGAGACGACCCTGATGTCACCTGGCAGCCATTGTGCTGTTTATTTCTACCTGTCTAGAGAGATATCCTCATTCTATGCAACATACGCTCCATAATGCTGATTCATTTTCTTATGTTTAAAAACACTGTCCAACATAAGTGTGCTAAGTATCTTTAGGATCTGGTTATGCAACCGAAAATCTGTTTTAAAATCTGTTTAAAGATTTGTGAGATTCTTGTGTGAGATATAGAAACACTGTTTGTCATGTAGTACATGGGGTGTTCACTGGCAGTTTGGTTTAAAATCTCTAATCAGAAAGAAAGTTATGGTTACTTTCATAACCCTGGTTGCCTGAGATAATGGGAATGAGCATTGCATCTGCTTTAGCTGACACTTATGGGGAAAACTCTTGTTTTCTCCGAATGCTAAAGCTTGATTGGTTCACGTCTGTGCAGTTGCACAGACAAATAGCGTTTCAGCCCGCCAGAATGGGTGGGGTTGACTGCCTATAAAGTCAGATCTTTCAACTGAGAAGCGGGTAGCATGACTCGCTGGGCATGGTAAGCTATGCAATACTCTTGCCTGTTATCTCAGGGAACCAGTGTTACGTGAGTAACCATAACATTCCCTTTTGATATGGTTCACTCACATTGATTAAGGGGAACTTAATCCACTAGTGCCATGCTACAAGCACAGAATGAGCCGACAGCTAGGGGCGCTCGATCGAGGGCCCCAAGACCAGCTGCATACGGAGAGGCTCAGTCCACGGTCGGTGCCTGCTCTCAAACTGACAACACCCATGCTGGAAGAGCAGGGATGTCCAGGTTATAAAATCTGATAAAAGTGGATGGCGAGGACTAGCTGGCCACTGCACAAATATCTGCGATGGAAACTCCGCTGGACCACGCCCAAGAGGAGGCCATACTTCTAGTGGAGTGGGCCCTGACTTCCAGGGGGCATGACAAGTCCACAGACTTATAAGCCAGCGGTATCGCTTCCACAGTCCATCTGGATAGTCTTTGCTATCCAGAAGCTAACGAACAGCTGCTCTGATTGCCGAAACTGGCCAGAGCACTCGATTTACACTCTCAAAGCCCTTACGGGACAGAGTGGATGGGGTGCCTGCTCATTCTCCACGAGCGGCAGAGCTAACAGTGCTATCACCTGCGTTCTGAATGAGGTGGAGAGCACTTTCGGCACATAACTTTTTCTCTGCCTAAGGACCACTTTACTGTCGTTGAGGCCGAATTCAAGACAGGAAGGTTCCACAGAGCCTGCAGATCAAACTCGCTTGACTGACACTAGAGCCAGCAAGAGGGCAGTCTTAAGCAAGAGGTCTCAAAGAGAGGGCCTCGGAGTGTCCTAAGAACTGAGGAGAGGGGAGGATTCATCCTCCTGGCCCCTCTAAGAAAGGTCCAAGTCGTGACCAAGTCGTGCCAAATCGTCCCCTGTGCCTGAGAGATAAGGTCTCTCCTCAGCGGTATTGACTATGGGGGTGTTTACAGCAGCTGGATTAGTTCTGGGAACCAAGGCTGGTTCTGCCAGCGTGGTGCCACCAGAAGAATTGAACATTTCACCTCCCTGACCTGACTGATGACCTGCCAGAGCAGGGCTACCAGAGGGAACATGTAGAGGTGCAGACGAGGCCATCTCTGGCCCAGTGCATCCATCTCTATCACGTCGACCACCTAGGGGTGGAGCCTCCATTCCCCCGGGGTTCTATCATGAACTCCTTGAAGGCCAGAATTAACTCCCATGAGCCAAAGGCTATTCTGTCATTGCACAGGGCGCCCCAGCCGTCTTTGAGGCGTCTGTCTCCTGAAAACTGAGTCCAGCATTGTCCCATTCAGGTAGAAACGAGGAGATGTCCAAGGGACCAAGATATTGACACAGCCATAAGTCACCCTGAGAGTGAGTTGGCCCGTGCGCCGTGCATGAGGCAGAACACAGACTTTTAACCAGAGCTGGAGTGGTCGGATGTGGAGCAGGCCCAACAGAACTACTGAGGAAGCTGCTACCATGAGGCCCAGTAGCTTCTGAAACCTCTTGAGGGGAAGAAGGGACCTTTCCCTGAATGAGGCTGCCATGCTCCTAATTTTCAAGGCACACTCTTGAAAGAGCCAAGCCTGCATTTGAGCTGAGTCAAAAACTGCCCCAAGCTCTTGCCAAAATTGACCCTGAAACCCAAGTTCTCCAGATGGCTGAGGAGCAGGGGTTTGTGGGCCCATTGCTCCTGTCTTGACTGGGCTAAACAAATTGGAGCAAGTAACCTTGTTTTATCATCTCCATAATCCAGTTCGAAACTCATTGCCATTCAACAGGCGCCATTCTCCTGCTTCAGCAGGCTCTAGTTTGGGGCGGGGTCCCTGCCGTTTTGGAAATGGGTAGCATTTTGCCGGGTGGAGGCGTGGCTTGACTTCAGGCACCGCATGCAGCTGGGGATGCAAAGACACTGAGGCTGGCCTGGGTTTCTGCTGAGTTGGCTGTGCCGTCTTGGAGCGGCTGGAGGTGTGGGACGAACTGGTTCTTCTAGGCAGGAAGTGACGCATAGCCTGTGATGACTTCTGTGCCGCGATGTAGCGTTCTGCGAAGCCGTCCACCACGGAGCTGAACAGATCTGATGGTGAGACAGGGAAGTTCAGACGAGCCGTCCTGTCAGCGTCTTTAATCTCTGTTAGATTGAGCCATAAGTGGAGCTCTAGCACCACTAGGCTGGCCATAACTCGACCAATGGCTTGTGCGGTGGCTTTAGTAGCGCACAGGGCCAGGTCTGTTGCGCCGCGCAGCTCTTTGAATTTAGCCAGGTCGGCTCCAGACTTGTCCATGTCATGGGGAAGTTTGGCTTGATATACTTGAAGCACCGCCATAGTATGTAGAGCAGAGGCAGCTTGGCGGTCAGCGACGAACGCTCTGGAAGCAAGCGTGACATAGTTCTGCAAGGCTTTGGCCTTGTTTTTCCAACCGATAGCCGTAGGCAGGCAGAGATATGCTTCTTCCACTGGGGGGAGCTCGGTGTAACCCTTTTCATTGGCGCCGTCAAGATTAGAGAGAGCGGCCAAAGAGGAAGAATGGATGCGTGCCGAGAACGGGGCAAGAACTTCAGGGAAGAAGGGGCTGCACAATTCTAGGCTGAGCATCATCAGTCTCTTTAGGCGGCAGAGGGGTCATCTCCGGAGTTCGCTCACTCTTCACACTTGGAGGCGGCCAAAGACAGATTCAAACTTGTCATCGGACCCGCCGAATGAGACCATGCCACTCGCACCAGAACAGGGGACTCGCTGCATTGAGGGGAGAGCAAGGCACATGGGCACTGGGCTGAAGTGGGCTCCCTTGCGCCTCGCTGCTCAGCCTGACAGCTCCGATGAGGGCGCGGATGGGTCGCTGAAAAACTCGATCCAGGCACGCAGTGTTGCAAGGCTCAGCTTCTCACAGTGTGGGCAGCTGGAGTCCAGAAGAGCCATCATCATTCCGCTGCGAGGCTCGTTCACACCAAGAAGAGGCGAGAAGAGTGTGTCGAGGCTTTTCTGTGTGACGTTATAGGCTGTCAACCCTGCCCATTCCGGGCTGAAATGCAATTTGTCTGTACAACTTCACAGATGTGAACCAATCAGGCTTCAGAATTCGGAGAAAACAAGAGTTTTAATTAATTTGATTTTTGCTGGCACTCGCTGCGGGTCTATACTGAAAATATTGATTTATACATTAAATTTTTCCTTAAATAATAGCAATAGATTATAAAATGTTTATCTGGATAACATAGTCACTTCAGTTATAGTTGAGTAAAGACTTGTTTGTTACAAAAGATTTCAAAATGCTGTTCTTCTTTTTCTATTCATCAATAAATCCTGAAAAAAAGTATCATGATTGCCACAAAAAACATTAAGAAGCAGAACTGTTTTCAACTGTGATAATATTAAAAAATGTTTCAAGCATATATAAGCACCAAGCATATTAAAATAATTTCTGAAGAATCGACACTGGAGACTAGAGAAATGGCTGATGAAAATTCAGCTTTGCATCACAGGAATAAATTATATTTTAAAATACATTAAAGTAGAAAAAATAGTTATTTTAATTTGTAATAATTTTATAGTAATAATATTACTGTTTTATTGTAATAATGCAGGATGTATGCAAGGCCTTATGGATTTGAATTTGTCCAAATCCTCTCAAGCATGAGCAAAAGTAAAAACAAGCAACAGTAATTTGAACAGTTGGGGTAAATTACTTCTCATTATAATCAGTCACACTGCCAAAGAGAAATAAAAAATCTGATCTTAATTACACTTTTTTATTTTTTTATTTTGTTTTCATGCTCTTTCTCTCTCTCTCTCTCTCTCTCTCTCTCTCTCCTTTTTGAGTATTGCTTTGCCGAGTTCATGCTTTCTAGAAGAAACTTTAACCAAAACTGGTATTTAACTTTCATGTAGCTTCTAATTAGGCTTTACTATGGTTAGAAATTCTGGCAAAAACTTTAGCAAGGCAGCTCTTGGATTGCTCTAAACAGAATATTGTCCAGCACTTTTCAAAAATGATATTGTTTTCTTCCACTGAATATTGTTTTGCCTACATCTTACACTCGATTGGCTGCGTGTCTGGTATCTGGCACATCAATGATTTTATGATAGAGCTGCCACTCACAATGCCACAGAAGCAAGTCTGCAAAACAACTTACTCAACTATTAACATGACTGAGAAGGAAGCTAAGCCCTGAATTTCATGAATTGTAATGTGTTCTTTGGAAACTCATATCAAGAGTCTTTCCTTAGCAATCCTTATGTATATGAAAATAATACTTAAAACATTTTTCTAAAGAATGCCACTCAAATTGAATCACATATATAACATCCTGTCATGAAATCTGGACATTTCAGTGGTCTTTTTTGGCTCTATTTATATAATATTGTCTGTCTAACCATAAACGTGCATCCATCCATAAAGTTCAAGTTGGGCTATTTATTTTTGGGAACTTCTGCAGCATTATTTATACATGTCTGTTAGTGAGTGTGTGTGTAAAAGGTCAGTGTTCTGGTGAAATGAGGCCTGAACACACACACACACACACACACACACACTGGCAGCTCTGAGTCACCGAGGGGGGATTTCCTTTCGCTTACTGTGGCTTTCAGACCTATTGAAACAACATGCCTGAGTTCAGCATACTGAGAGAGAAAGTGCCCTGCTTCGCATTGCAGATAGCTTTGGCTTTTATAAAACAGAGTAAGAGACACGCATATACTTTAAATATGTACACATACATTTTGAAATTCAGCACAACTGTAGAAAAAGAGATTCTAGTTGTGTTTACTTCTGTAATGTAATATATTTCTGGTGGTACTCAACAAGAGCATAACATGGGATAGGACTTAATTTTTAACCATCTGTAATTGTAATTGAATCTATCTATCTTTAACTGCAAGTTGGTCAAACTAGTTTTTATACAGTATTAACGTAATGGCTAAGTTTATTCAGCTGACCCCAGAAATGCAAGTAAATAAAGTAAATAATGTATATAAAAAAAAAAAAAAAAATAGGGCAAGGATGTGATTGTCACCTGTTTTCAAAAACAACAAAAACACATTCCCATGGTAACTTAATGTGCTGACATCTGCTGACATTCATCATGATGAATAGGGCTGGTTGTGTCAGGCTGTGTGACATAAACCACATTGCAGTTTTGCATCAAAGTAAACAGCTCTTGTTATCCATCCTCTTTGAAGCCTCACAGTTCATTTCCCTCAAAGGGTGCCATGCATTTAGCAAATCTCAAAGTTCATCTGCATGAATCTGATTTCTTTTCCTGTGGCTTCTTTGAAGATAATGGTATTAAGCAGTTTGACTTCAGCGAAACAGGATTTTTTGGTTCTCTGAAACGCGATCTACTGTAATAAGCCAGAGTCCATTGTTTTTTAAGACCTTTGGTGGTAAGGGGCTAAATAAAATAACAAAATAAAACAAAACAACTAGAGAGTTCATAAATGATGATATAGACAGTTCCCCAGACTGCTAACAGACGTCAAGCATCTCTGTGGTGATATCTGTTCCTAATCAGAGTCACAGTTTAATTCCTTAATCTGTTCTGACGTCCTTAACGACCCATGGGTTTAACTGTCTGCGAGCTGCTGGCAGCTGTTCCTGCAGAAGCTGAAGGACTGATGTTTCGGGGAGGCAGATCTCAGAGGGACTGCGGAGCTGATGAAGACGCTGAAAGGGAAGATTTGTAACCAACGTCCAGTAAGTCGGCCGTAGTGTTCCCTCCTGCTCGGGCACATCTGCAGCTCTCCACGGGACCTTTAATGGGGAACAGAGCGAGGCATTGTAAAGCCCCTGCCCGGCACTGCCAACACCAGCCAAAGTAGATTAACCGCTGTCAGCCAGGAAAACCGAATCCAAAGAGCTCCACTGGCCCATCAGGACACTAGGGGCACTGCATAATGCCATCCAACAAGATTGTGCAGCTCCACTCAATACCTGTTGTCTGTTTACAGCCAAGTGTGAAATCCACAGCATGAAACCCTGTGTTCTGCTCTTAGGGTTTCCCAAGGTTGCAAAAAAGAAAAAAAAGAAGAAGAAGAAAAAACAGCCAAGCTACTCAAAGAGAGAATGGAAATATCTCCGGATAGAGCTAAAAGTTGTATCTAAAAGCTAGTTTCCTCTCTTTTTTTAATAAATCAATTTTGATATCATGTTAAAGTATTAGAGGCACAAATCCAATGCTTATTTTAGTGAAAACTATTACTTTAATCTGATTAATTGTTTCCCATTCTTTCAATGTTGATTTTGGCCAGTTCCACTTCAAACGTTGTGACCTTCTTGACCATTTTTTTATATATATGGGGTTATTTACGAATTCACATTTGCAAATAAGTCAGATAAATAAATAGTATGCATATTTGGTGTGCTGTCCGAGGAGAGGGCTCCGAGCTCGGTATTTGGCCCGAACCCAGAGTACTCCCCCCGTATTCTGGTTAAGGAAGATAACCAGGCGAGTGTGAGATTTGGTTAGGAAGATAAACAGGTGAGTGTGAGATTTGGTTAGGAAGATAACCGTGCGAGTGTGAGGAGAGAGCTAAAAGCTAAAAGTTGTATCTAAAAGCTAGTTTCCTCTCTTTTTTTAATAAATCAATTTTGATATCATGTTAAAGTATTAGAGGCACAAATTCAATGCTTATTTTAGTGAAAACTATTACTTTAATCTGATTAATTGTTTCCCATTCTTTCAATGTTGATTTTGGCCAGTTCCACTTCAAAGGTTGTGACCTTCTTGACCATTTTTTTAATATATATATGGGGTTATTTACGAGTTCACATTTGCAAATAAGTCAGATAAATAAATAGTATGCATATTTGGCGTGCTGTCCGACGAGAGGGCTCCGAGCTCGGTATTTGGCCCGAACCCAGAGTACTCCCCCCGTATTCTGGTTAAGGAAGATAACTAGGCGAGTGTGAGATTTGGTTAGGAAGATAAACAGGTGAGTGTGAGATTTGGTTAGGAAGATAACCGTGCGAGTGTGAGGAGAGAGCTAAAAGCTAAAAGTTGTATCTAAAAGCTAGTTTCCTCTCTTTTTTTAATAAATCAATTTTGATATCATGTTAAAGTATTAGAGGCACAAATTCAATGCTTATTTTAGTGAAAACTATTACTTTAATCTGATTAATTGTTTCCCATTCTTTCAATGTTGATTTTGGCCAGTTCCACTTCAAAGGTTGTGACCTTCTTGACCATTTTTTATATATATATATATATATATATATATATATATATATAGGGTTATTTACGAGTTCACATTTGCAAATAAGTCAGATAAATAAATAGTATGCATATTTGGCGTGCTGTCCGAGGAGAGGGCTCCGAGCTCGGCATTTGGCCCGAACCCAGAGTACCCCCCCCGTATTCTGGTTAAGGAAGATAACCAGGCGAGTGTGAGATTTGGTTAGGAAGATAACCGTGCGAGTGTGAGGAGACGGGGTGGTGGAGGGATGCTGAAAAACTGTCAAGGAACATGGGTGAGTCGGCTGCGTATTTAAAGTGTTCTCCACTTATGCTGATTGGGTAGACAGGTTGATTACTGATTGCTGACAGCTGGTTGGAATGATGTGATGATTGGAAGGATCATTTGAAAGTGCTCCTCCCGAATTCTGTTAACAAAACATCATTTAATAAAATTTAATTATTTAAATTCATGGGAAATGGTTCAGTAACTATAATAAAACAGGACAGCATTTGTTATCTTATCAGAAATGCCATTTAATGTTAATGTTTATTTAATGTTTACTAATATATATATATTACACAATCAGAAATTAATACAAAAAACATTTGTGTTGAAAAATGGCAAACCTCATACTGAATGAACATGTAAAATAATGGCTCGTATAATATTTTAGTATAACCTCTTAAAGTTCGCAATCAATATTTTTATGAAAAATATTGCTTATATTTACTAAAAAAATTTTTTTTTTGAGAATTTAATTAACTGTTTTATAGCCTATCCTTTGAAAGTGTCTTTCAGCAACATTAGTACAAAATGCCATTCTGTAAATGTACACAGGATGACCGATGCAGTCCATTGGGACAAAAAGCTCAGATTACAGCATCTATCACTCCCATCACTCTGTGTGCCTCTGCTTCGAGAGGTCATGCCTTTGAAGTTCACGTCCGTGCTGCAGGGACCCTGTCAACCCTTTGCTAACTAATCCCAGACTTTGGCTCCTCTACCCCCATTCAGCCCCAGCTCTTTGTCAGCCTGTTTTCACTGAGAGCGCTCCATGGCCAGACCTGTTTGCATTGGTGTAAAGGGAAGTGGGGCATTGTCTGGACAGGATCTCGCTCAGAGATCATGCATTAGATTGGGTTGGCGTTCGAAGGGCAGGACTCCAGCGACTGACGTCAGCTGTGTTTTATTTGGACCCGGCAAACGCTCAGCTAATCCAAGAACATAGACAGACATCCAGGAAGAGGGGACTTGTGAAAACAAGCATTGTACTGAAAAAAAGTCCTTAAAGTTATTATCGTCAATTCTTCACTTAAGAATGATTAAATATGTTATTCGACAAGCTAAGTGTCACACCTTCTCCTGTGGGTGGGCATGCATTGAAATGTTTATGAGCTACTTTTAAACAGATGACAAGGAACGCCTAAATACTTATAAATCATTGCTTTGCATAGCATAGCAAATCAAGGGACTTCAGGCCTAAAATAGCAATTAAGCTAAATTTGACTAGTATTTGCAGAATTTATAAGCTACAAGACTCGAGCAACAACTACAGGGAGTTTTATTGCAATGCACCTGTATTTAAGTATGGCCCTGTTTGGAGTGTCTATTTACACTAAGTGCAAATAGTGTCCCTTGTTGGCAAATTCTATTTACACTAGCTCCGCCCACCAATGTCTGGTTGGGCCACTCAAGTTTTAAAAAAGACACATGGAATTCAGTGTCTTCAGTGGCACAGCAGTAGCAAGTAAGGTTTGCAAACCTGGCTATTAATGCAATTGACATGGGTTCGAACCCACCTTTTGCAGAGCTTGTATTTATTTTCAATAAAAATGTAAATAATATTCTAAAAGTCGAAATAAACTGCTAACGAGTGTATAATAATATTAAAAATGTTTATTGGGTAGGGTTAGGGGAAGGTGTAGGGAGGGTTTTTGTTCTCCCAATAAGGCAGCATCCATTTAATAATTTTAATAAATATAATAATTTACACAATATTATTGCATCCAGTTAATGTACAAAAATACTGAGGTGTAAATAGTATCTGCCAATATAAAGTATAGATAGCATCTTATTATTATTTACTCTTGCAAAGAACTGATACTTTTACATGGTGTAAATAGAATCTATTGCTTTTTTCACCTAGTGTAAATAGCATATCGCTAAGAAAATGCTGCTATTTTCACTTAGTGTAAATAGCATCTATTACTATTAACACTCCAAGGCTGAAATAGTCTTGCATAGTCAGATGTTTGATTATACATGTACATGACTTATCCTGCCTGCTTTGGAAAAAAGAGATTTTATTTTTTATTTGAAAAAAAAAAAAAAAAAAAGCATAAATTTTTTTAATAAAGCTTTTAAATATAACACTAAAAGCCCATTTTATCCTTTGAATTGGTACGATAGCTTCTGTTTGTGGGCTTTTAGTGCATTCTTGTTCCACATGCAGAAATGTAAGTTATAGCCAACACAAACTGTATACATAATGTACATGCCTCATTCAATGTGTAGATGCCTGTGAACCAACCTTTTTTTTTTTTTCTCTCGGTCAAAAATGGCTTTCTCCCACCACAGACGTTGCCACATTTTAATCACAAAGGCTGGTTACAAGTTGTTTTCTCACTAAGCAACGCAAATGTTTCTGTCTGCAGAGGAGAGCTCTCTATTGAAAAGATGCAAGCAACTAATTTATGTTTACTGCCTAACCAGACAATTAAGGCTTGGCAAAAGGCTGAAATTACAACACGCATGAGCTGTTGCGGCCTGCTCGATGGGGCGAAAATAGAGGAGACATACAACCCATATGTCCCTTTAAGCTTTGATCAATCTGTCTTCTGTTGTGACTTTCTAACAGACATCATTATTAAACTAGTACTATTTTGGTATTTTACATACAGTAATATATTTGTCAAAGACAATGAGATTTCTGTTAGAAAGAGTTTTATTTCACAATGCAGCACCTGCAGCCAATCTCTGGAGGAAATAACCTCTCCTATTCTCACCATATTTTGAGACAGGCATTTAACCAACCCTTTCTTTCCGGAACACATCATATCCATGGAATTGAGTGCCGGGTCAGACCCACGCAGCGGGAGTCCAGAGTGCAGAGCTTGGGTTTCTTTTGGCTTCAACAACCCGCTGCAATTTCCACTGTGTCATTTCCTCCCAAGGTCAAAGAGAATCATGGCATTTCCTATTGGTTTGCCAAAAACTGGCCTTCCTCCTCCCAGTTTCCACCTATAACCTTCTCCTGTTTGCCATAGAGTTTGTTCCCATGCCAGAGGTACTCTCTGTGAATGGAGACAGTGAGGATTTGGATGTCAGAGCATCTGCAGTAGCTTTTAAGCAGAGATGACATAACAAAGATGACATCATCCCCTGTGAATACGATTTTGCTCCCTGTAATTAGCGTATCGTTCTCAGTACAGAGGCTTGTAAAACACTTACTGTAGTCCCAGGCGTGCAGATGCAACTTCTGATCTGTGCAACAGACTATGTTATATAGCAGAATTTATATGGAAGGGAGTTTTATTGCAATGCACCTGTATTTAAGTATAATGTTTTTCCCCTAAGGCTGAAATAGTCCTGCATAGCCAGGCCTTTGACTATTAACAGCAGTGACTTATCCATGCATGCTTAAAAAGAAAAAGTGTATTTTATTTTATTAATGAGCAGAGTTGGGGGCATTACAAGTAACACAAGTTAATCAGGTTACTTTTTTCAAGTAACTAGTAAAGTAATGCATTACTTTTAAATTTAAAAGAAAATATCTGAGTTGCTTCTTCAAACAAGTAGTTATAGACTAAATGTGAGCATGAATTTTCTCATCTCACTTGCATAATAAACAGATTAAATAATACTCAAAATGAACAAAACAGTGAAATGCAATCTCAGAATATTACGCAAACTTGCAATGTTGAATAACATAAATATACTTTATGTATTTAATATCACTTTATTAACCAATGTCTTTGCTGCTGACCTTCAATGATCCAATTCAGCCATACTAAAAAGCAAAAATGACTTTAGATAAACACTTCTGTGTTTCATATTTTGTTTTGTTTTTACTGCTGAAATAAGAGTGTTTTTTCTTTTGCGTACTGTTCTTCTACGATCTAGAATGGCAGCACAGCTGAAAGGTTTGTTTGAGCTGCACCCTCTACTGTACAGGCATAAATTTGCATTTCCTTTTCATTTATTCATTTAACTTCTGGTCTAAAAGGGCCTTTACATTTTGCCAAATGTAAATGTAAACCAAAGTAACATATAAGCCATTACTTTCCATAAAAAGTAACAAAGGAAATTAGTTACTTTTTTAGAGGTTAGTTACTTTTAAAAGTTACTTTCCCCAACACTGTTTAATCAGGAATTAAAACTGTATTTAGGGTTGAAAATGGCAAATCTCATATAAAATACATGTAAAATAAAATGGCTCATATAATATTGAGTTTAACACTTTACAATATTTATTTGTTGACATTAGTTAGCTACTTAACATGAACTAACAATGAACAAAACTTCTACAGCATTTATTAATCTTAGTTAATGTTAATCTTGACTTTTACTTTTACAACAAAGATTTTATCTTGTTTGATCTTTTTTATTTTATTTTTAATTCTTGTTTTTATTTTAACTCATGCTTTTTATCTCTTACCTTTTATTCAAACTTATGAAATGTATGTCAAATATAGAATAAAATGACGATATTATGCGATATTAATTTTTTTTTGATATCCTGAGATTGACAAACATTTACTGAAGTGTAATTATCTCTTTTCACTGACCAATCACTGATAAAAAAATAAAAAAAAAGACTTAATATTTAATATTTTTTATTATTTAAATTTTTACAGCACTCATCGAAAGCATCCTTTGGCTTTTGATGCTGCTGTACATAAATAGCAAGAAAAAGGTGAAAGAATCTGTGTGCCCTCAATAATTTGTGTAAAATCTGATTAGAACTTGCTATATCATGAAAGTTTATAGTGCGTAGTATGACTCAGATGTTCAGTGAATAAACTGTGGGTGGTCCTGTCTGAAACTGAGACTAAAGCCGGATTCACACTGTATGATAAAAAGATCCTAAAAGATTCCTCTGATACTGGGCCAAAATCTGAAGTTTGACATGTTTGCCGAGAGCCGATTAATAACCATTGCAATCATATTTTACCTCCAACGAAATTCTGGCAGTGTCAGAAGTTTTGATGCACAGTCCTGTAGTGTGGCTTCTACTACGACAACAGTCAAATCAAAAACCAAATAGGAGTGCAGAACCTGATGACGCAATTAGTGAGAAAACAACAAACCACCACTTGCTCATATTTTCAAGAAGAGCCATGATCAAAATAGACGCTAGAGATTGTTTCTGTTTGCTAGCCACCATTTCTATCATGCAAGTAAATGCAGCTCATCATCACCAAGCGGGTCACGGATTGATGATGTAAAACTCTGGACAAGTCTTCTTGTGTCCATTCATTTTTAAAGTGTCTTGACTGCCGTACAGTCTGAGATAAATGACAACTTAAATCCTACAGTGTAACATAGCTTACAGCAGGGATTGTGTTCGTACAGTCTGACAAGCAACAGTTGTAAAGGACTATTGTAAATCGTGCACTGTGCACCCAGCTTAACACTGGATTAAAATGTGCCTTGAAGCTCTACATTTGCCTGACAGTTCACATTAAATTTAACTTTGGTATCTTCTCAAAGAGCTCTTGTCTATAACATAAATGTCATCAACATGGCAAGTGTTAACAAGAACATATTTTTTTTCTTTGGTCTTTGCAATGAAACAGACACTTCTTTGTCTGAAAAGGGATAAAGTATGACAGTGGGCCAATGGAAAAAATAAAGATTTCCATGCGTAATGGGATTCAGCTGTGGTTCTAATCAAAGGAAGATGACAGGAAATGTAACAAAGCTGAAGCAAGATGGTTTAAACAATAGTTACAGAAGACTGTTTTGAAATAGACCTTCAATCAGGCTGCTTTTATTCAGTCTGTGATCTCTGTCTGTTCTCAGACACCATAGAAGAGAAAAATATCTTACAAGGAGACCTGGAAATGATACAAACTGCTGCAGAACATCACATAAGGCCCAAATAACTTGGCTATGACCAAGACTTCTCATGCTGCTTTTACTACCACAAGTCTCATTAATTTCTCTGGTTGTTGTTTTAGGCATGCTGCGGAAAAGCCTGAGAGTGGGTTCTGCTGTTGGACTTCCATGGTGGGCATCGCTTTGGCTGCAGCATTGAATTGTTCATTACAGGGGAGGCATAATGGTAAATAGGCCTACAGTATCCATCCACCCCTCAGACACATATCATCTGCATTACTCGCCACTACATAAATATTCTGCATGCCATAGATTTAATGTGCATCAAAATCAATTATCCAGTTTTATTTTGACAGGCAGTTTCATGCATAAAAGTACGAAAAACATACTAGATGATTAAAGGTGCAGTAAGCGATTTTGAGAAAATTGACACCCAAACGAACACACCCCTACCCAGACAGCTCACGCAAGTATGGATGAATTAGCATTGATTCAACAACAACAGCATACAACAGCATATCTTGGTTCTGAAAAACATAGCAAAACCTGTTAGCAAAAATTTTTACTCATGTAAGGAGCAGAAACAAAGCAACCTCGGTGTCCATTGTATATCTCAAGTAATATAATAATATTTTAAAAATAGTTTTAATAAAATTTAAAATTTTTTGATGATGATGTCAATTTAAATTTAATTTTATAGGTAGGTATACTGGATCATATTTGGTAATAAATAGTTCTTATAAAGATTCTCCCAACACAATAAACCAGGCTGTAAAAAACCATTTGGCTCCAGTTAGAACCTTATTTTTAGGAGCACATGACAGTGGATGTCATTAGATTATTATTAATAATTTGCAAAAACCATGTGCGGAGGCCAACTAGTAAGAGCTGTGCAGGTAAACCTCACTCCCCTGGCCTCAAGAGGCACGCTAGCGACTGATGTTAGAGGCTGAGATCTTAAACTTCTTTGTTGGCGTGCCCACCTCCCACGCCAGAGACCCGGGTTTGAGGCCTGCACAGAGCGGGGCAAGTAGGACCTGAGGGGTCATATTGATGATCCGGATGGGAGTGAATTTTAGGGGGGTGAGTGTAATGGAGGACACCTAGCAAGGGCTGTGCAGGTAAACCTCACTCCCCTGGCCTCCCCTGGCCTCCCCTGGCATGCTAGCGACTGACGTTAGCAGCTGAAGTCTTTAGCCTCTTTCTTAGTGCGCCCGTTTTTTTATATTATAGCAGAAGACGTGCAACTCTTTGTCAGGTAATGGAAGAGATGATGTTATGTCAAAGATAAATAGCAAGGAATTTTTCTCATAAGAGTATTGTGGTCTGTTTTTATCTCTTTTAAATCTCAAGACTTTCCTGTTACTGGCAGTCAAAACACTCAGATACCACAACAACCTGCTTAGACTAAAAAAAAAAGAAAAGAAAAGAAACCCTGTTTGGGAGTGGGAGTAATTTGTCTACCATTTACAAGGTGCTTGGACATGTACATGGGGGATATCGTACAGAAATGTAGTCCTCTTTTTTGTTGAAAGTGTTTCGGTCTCCCTGAAAGAACAGTAATAATTTTACAGTGATGAACAAAAAGAGAGAATTTGGCTTTATTTAGCTTTGTATGCAAACAGCTGGGACTTTAAGATTTGGTTTCATTGAATGACATTGTCTCTGGAAGTTTCATCAGTGCCAGAAAACAATCCTGTCATCTGGAAATGCCAATTTTGTAATATATTACAAAATTTAAGAAGGTATTGTTGTTGTTTGTTTTGTTTTTTTTTACTGTTTTTTTTCTGCACAACAACAGTAAAATGTGATTTTTTTTTTCGCTTGTATTTTCTGTAAAGTTAGGTATACTCAAGAGTTTTGTCTAAGAATAGCTTTGGATTAATATGGTTATTGGTAATTTAGTCATTCCACATTCCTCACAGAGATCGGACTGCCTCGTTTATCTTAGCTGAAGCCAAATCCCTTTCCGTGCCTGTTGATAACAACCCACCATCACTCAAGCCACTCCTGGATTACTGTGTGATTAATGTAGTGTAATATTATATTTTACAGAAATATAGCAGATATTTTATATGTAATTATAGACTGTAAATACTAAAAAAACAGCCTTTTATTTTAAAATACTGATAGCAAGACATTTCTGAGTTGAATAAGGTTCCAGTGAATCATACATCACGGTGAAACGTAAAGAAAACAAGACGACACCATGGCTCACTGAGACAATTTCATTTTGTTATTATGGCACAAACATGAAAACCAAGAACAAACAAAATGCTTGAGGAAAAGTAACATTACACAATCTATTACATTTTATAATTAATTCATGAATCAATTAATTTCATTCAAAAATTCAGGGTCAGTTTGACTTGGTGCTCAAGAAACGTTTCCTATTATTGTCGAAAATATGAAATGGTGCAGCCATTTTTTTTTTTTTTCAGGATTCTTTGATATAGAAATGGATTTTTTTTTTGTAGCATTATAAATGTCTTTACTGTCACTTTTGATAAATTAAAATGCATCCTTTTTGAATAAAATTTTTTAAAAATGTTAAATGTGTTAAAAAAAATGTAATTCTCCGGACATTACATCAAATGATGCTGGAAGTCCGACCTTGAGCGCCATTCCAGTGGTTGTTTTAAAGAAGGAGGGGGGAGAATTCTAAGTTGTCTGGAACTCAACATTAGAGAAAGGATGGGGGTGGGGTGAGGTTTTTGCACAGCCTTATGGGAAGTGATGACATATCAACCTCAAAGGGCAAGTCTGGTCCAGCCATCCCGGGTGAGGGCATGTCTGCGGTCTTTCTTTTGTGTTCACATATTCTGGATAGTGGCCTAGTTAACACACACACACCTAACTCACACAAAACACACCTGAATGCAAGGCCTGTGTCATGAGAGGAAATATTTCTCCCAGTAGGGGTTTTTCTTCCTGCGTAGCTGGACTTTAATAAGAAGATGGAGGCAGAAGTCTCTTCAAAGACATGTTGACAGTTTTGTGTCCCTTCTTGATTGAATTATTCATCCAGAACAATAAAACTTGACCTTGAAGTTTTGCTTTACCAAGTTGAGTAAGAAAAGTTTTTGGCTTTATATACTGCAGAGCAGTAAAAATAACTAGAAATCATGTCCTCAAGAAGTCCTCTGCAGAAAACATTACTGTCTTCTTATAATATGCTATATTAATGCACACTCTTCAAACACTAGATGTTTTTGTTTTTTATGTGAACAAATTTAACATGTCTACTGTGGTTTGATGTTTTATAGTTTGTCTTTCAGTGATTTGGGTGTATTTACTGTAGAAAAATGCTGGGAAACATTTTAGTACATTGGCAGAGGAAAATGTTGCGTAAGTTATATAACATTTTTCAATAAAAGAAGGAATAGTTTGTGCACCACAATGCAAGGCTGGACTTTGAGAATTGCACAGTAAAACAAAGAATAACAAGTCTTTGAAATCAATCCCTATGACTTCATACGATCACACAACAATAACCCAACTCAGAACTGACACATATAAAAGAAATGTAGTTTCACTGAGGTCACACACCCCAATGAATCACGCTGATTTTAGAAAAGGCTGTCTAACTAAAAAGGTAATGTCAAATTGGCCAGATCTCCCTTTCTCTCGCCTCCCGTTTCCTCTGAAACAAAGGAAATTCTTTCCCCAGCTCCAGTTGGTCCATGCATCATATCTCAAAGACACAGTTATATTCTGATAGTGCACTGTGAACCTCCACACCATTAAACACCTGGATGACTGTACGTGAGGCTGTTAACAACACACAACAGACTTTCCAGTAAAATCATAAGCCTTTCTTTCAGGGCTGGACTAGCAGGACACACACTGATAGTTGACTTTTAACCCCGTCAAGTAGCCGAGAGGGCCAGTAAAACTGGGGAGTTCTGCATGGAATAAGCATCAAAATCCAGCTTCCTAGAGAGGATTTTAAAAGAGAAAAATGCATGAGAGAGAATAAACCCTCCTCAAAAACCATGTTTAGTCTGTTTCTAGTTTTATATATTTGTTTTGGGATGTCTGTTTACTTGGAAAGGGAGGTCATTGTTAAGTATCCAGTGAGTTAGTGAACTTTACAGCTGGAAAGCCCAAGAGACCCTTCTGGATGCCATGCCAGTGTTGTTAAAGTTATACTGTGGTTCACCTAAAAATGAAATTCTGTCCTTATTTACTCACCCTTTATTTCTTTCAGATCAGTTCTGTGAACTGGATCAAATGATTCATTGGAAAGATCCAGCTCAGCAGAAAGATTCATTCAAGAATCACTAGGAGAATGTGCTAAACGAGCACTAGGTGAATGTTGAGATTTTCAATGAATAACAACTAAATTTTCTTCTCTTTTTGGCCTCAGAATACTCTGATTGTAGTATGAGAGTTGTATGTACCATTTATATCTTTTTTTGGTGCTTTTTTTAAGTTAGAAAGTGCACATTTATTATTAATTCTTTGCAATTACAGTACATTTCAAAATCCTCCTTTTGTTTTACAGGGAAAAAAGAAAGTCAGGTGGGTTTGTTAGCAAAATTATTCTCATGATTTTTTCTTTTGTCAAATCAACTTAGATAATGTGGTTCAGATAACATAATTTTGAGTTTCTGTTGATTAAACCAATCACCTTCATTGTATTAACCCAAATTTTTTATTTCAATTAACTCAAAATTTTAAGACAACCAGGTAACTTAATTTTTTAAGTTAAACCAACAATTCTTTTTTACAGTGTAAATAATGACATCATTTAAATTTTTTTGGTCATCTAATCCTTTAACTGATGGTGAAAAAAATTTAATTCTTTCATTTATGATGAAAGATGTTGCTTCAACATTGCTTCTTTATTTCTTTCAGATCAGTTATGTGAATTAGATCAAAGTTTTTTAGTGAATAATGACATATAGTCATAGTTTTTCTCTCAAAACTTTTTTTATAGCCTCAGAAGTCACCTTTTATGGTGATTTTGCATCATTCTTGAAGCAAGTATTCATTTATTGGTCATTCTTTGTCATGCAATTACAGTATGATTCGCCAAAATCCTCCTTTTGTGTTAAAAGGAATAAAGTAAGTCATAGAAGTTTGGAACAACGTGAGGGTGAGTGAATAAGGAAAACATTTTAATTTTTGGGTCACCAGTTAAACAATTTTTGTTGAACTGGTGGTGAAACCAATTAAACAACCCAGGTGTAACAGTAGTCCTAAAATGACTGTCACCCACAAGTTTGAGCTTGAACCCACTTTTGACGTGCTGTCAGCGCAGACAGCAGCTTATGTTTCAACAAGGCATTAAGAAACTCAGGAAAAAGCAGAGATGTGCATATCCACATGCATAGCATAGAATAAGGTCAAGGAAAAGCTATGTGTGCAAAAATATACAGCCTGACGTTAATATACAACTGCGAGGCATGACATCAATGACTTGACTCTCTCCTTTCATCTCGTCCTGTTTGATTGGGTGTAAGAGGCAATGTAGGTCTGTTTATCCAATCTCTTGCATGGATCATCCCAAGAAAGTGGGGTCATCCCAAGGACCACGATCAAGGCATCTGCCTAACAGCTGCAGGACAGCTCATTGTGGGAGTGGAGGTTGGTCCATGCCCTGGAACTCCAGTGCTCATCTATGGAGACGGTGAACTTGAATGAGCCCTTTCTGACTGTTGAAAGGCTTGGTTTTGTGCTCATGGCCTGAGGCACTTTGCCTTGCTCGAAATGTCCCATTTTCCACAGCAGGGGCAAATGGAGAACCCTGTGGTTAAATAATGCATATACACAGTGTAAAACGTTCCTTATTGAAGGATTTCCCTGAATCCAGAGATCAACTTTTATGAGAGAAACCACAAAACTGTTCTCCGATCAGTATTATGGTCAGGTTTTACCATAGGAGAGAACCATCAGGGCGAAAAAGTGCCTCTTTGAGTGTGTTAAAAAAGGTCCGGCTGAGCCAGGGAGGAAGCTTTCATCGGTAGCTCAATTCACACATAAGGTTAGATCATTATGTAATTATTCAATATTCATTTCCCCTTTGAATGTACAACAAAAGAAATGACATGAGTTGATTGCTGAAAGCCAGACAAGCTGGTGACGGAAAATAATTTAAAGAAAGACAAAAGCATTCAAGTATTGTTCATTGTCCAAAAAATAAAAATACCTCAAGTCATTGAATGGAAAAGATATGAAGGGGGGGGGGGGGGGGGGGGGGTTGTTAAATCAGAGAGTAAGAATTTGAGAAGCCCGAGCACATATGGCTGGAGTCATGGAGCGTAATTGCTCCCAGGCCTGTTGCAAAAGGAGGGAAGAGAGGTAGCTGAACAAATAGCGCTATGAATCATGGGATTCATATTTTTCCTAAGAGGCTATCAGACTGGAGTACCATATTTGGACAGTCTGAAAAGCCTTGAGAGTTGTCTGGACATTTGAAAACCATCAAAACATCTTAATTAGAAACCTGGGAGACCGAACGGAGCATTAGCGCAGAGGTATAGATTCGTTTATTGACATACGATGGATAAAGGCAATGGATTTTTTAGTAAATGTTGACTTAGCCCAGCGTATCTGCTCTGCCCCTAATTGCTGCCGGTCTCCAGTGACCAAGTGAAAAAGAGAGAGGCCTCCGTACAAAGGACATGAGCCCCTGCTCATTACAGCAGCGCTGGCTTATATAACGAAATACACAGTGCAGCACAATCACATTGGGGGCCACTGAGTCCCTGGAATGCTGAATTACACATCCACAGTTAGGAAAAGGGTGAGCGAGAAACAGAGAGGGAGAGACAAAGATTGAGAGTGAAAGAGACAGAAAAAACAAATTCCAAGAGATTTCAGCCTCATTGAACTAATGTCTAATTGGGGACAAATTAAGGTTACACTTTATTTTAAGGTGACGTAGTTGCATTGTTTTAACAACCAGTGAAACAGTGAGAGTGAAAGAGCACAGGGTGGATTGAAACTTTTCCCCAACCACCTTCTCCTCCATATTTTTAGTCATTAGTTTCTTCTTTTTCTCATTCCATGCAAAATTCAGTGTACAAAAACAAGTGCAAGCCTGTTTTTCATGTTGTTTGTCAACATATTTTCAGTACTTTCTCTGTGCACTGCATGCACATTTTCTTGAGAATTAATTCTGGTATTGTAGCTTCAGTCAGAAAGGAGAATAGTTTTAAATGGACAGTTTACCCAAAAATGAGAACTCTGTCATCAATTACCCTTGTGTCGTTGCAAATACTTTGGACTTTGCCGCTTCAGAAAGTCGATTGTAAAAGATAACCATGTGAATTGAGCAAATTAATCCATGTCTTCTGAAGAAACACAATCAATTTATTGTATATGATGAACAGATTTAACTTATTGATCAACGTTCATACATAAAGCACATCAAATGTGGTAAACTGAAGCTCACAATTAAGATTGTGTCTCTTTAGAAGTCTTGGATTGTCGGACCAGATCCGGCCCACATCTGGTCCACGTGTAATCCACATGTACCAGATGTGAGCTGGATCTGGACCACACTATGTTGCTGTCTGGGAAACCTACAGTGCAATCCATGTAGTTTGATTCCCAAACAAATTATTCTAGAGAATTGGTTCTTTTTAGTGAATCAAAAATCTACAGCAGAACAAGTGTTATCCAGTTCACAAACAAATGATTCTAGAGAGTTGGTTCTTTTTAGTGAATCAAAAACCTACAGCAGAACAAGTGTAATCCAATTCACAAACAAATGATTCTAGAGAGTTGGTGCTTTTTAGTGAATCAAAAACCTACAGTGGAACCAGTCACAGTGTAGTCCAAGTATGAAGCAATTGATTCTGATGAGCCATTACTTTTTAGTGAATCAAAAACATACAGTGCAACAAGTGTAGTCCAATTTACAAACAAATGATTCTAATAGATCACTTCTTTTGTGATCTACTGCAAAAATTGTTTAAAATTAATTTTAAATTGAAATTATCTCTTCATTTGACAATAAAATTGTATATACTTTTTTTTTTTTTAATTTGTTCCTTACAAAACCAGAACCAGAACTGTAATTTTTTTTTTTTTTACCATTTTCAATTCCTACACATCACAAACTCACAAAAGGTGGGACTATGCTAAGAATAAATTATGCTCGATAGCATTGTTTATTTCTGCTTGTTTTAGCGTCTGATTCAATAAAGGAATTATGCAAACCAGATAAAAGCATAAAGATAAAATATGCTGACCCTGTTAGTGAAGGTTCAGGGTTTTCAGATGAAATATTGTATGCAAATGTTTAGTAAATTCACCCCAGGTCTTTGAGCGCAAGTTCAGCTTGTTTCTGAGGTATTTTGTTTATTTATATCTTGGAATGATTTTGATTACAATCTGCGGAACGGGGATCAAAACAGTCCAAGAGGGAAATGTCTGTCCCACTCTGGTTCTCATCTGTGCTTCAGTTCTTTCCCAGGGCATGTGTAAAAACAACACATCATTTTTATTTTTGTTTCAGTTCATCCAAAGATTTTTGCTTACCTTGTGGCTAAACAACATCATCTAAACATGTACAGTAATTTAAAGGTGTATAGTAGCATAATTAAAAAAAAAAAAATGCATCCTAAGTATTTCATTACAGGGTGTATGAGCAGTATGCAGCCATTGGTTACTTACTGGTCATCAATGCCATGTAAATGTGAGTGTTCCACCAGGAATTCAGAGGTGTCTGTGCCATTCTGAGGGAAAGCTCCCACCCATTTCCTGTCATTCTTTCTCATATTAGCATCATTAAGACGCATAACATTGCTGGCAGCCATTCCTCAATGTCCTGTAAAACTGTGTGCTGGGTGGAATTGGAATATGACTGGAATGTACAATAATCTACTGTTCCATAAATCAAATGTGTAATTGCCTTAATGCAAGACTATAGTATGTGCTCATTGTAATAGTTTTGATTGTTATGTCCTGCATGAATATTTTCTTACCTTTTCAAAGAGTAAATATGCCGGTTTTAAATCTGGCTGACTAGAGCACAGGATGGATTGAAACTTTTCCCCAACCACCTTCTCCTCCATATTTTAAGTCATTAGTTTCTTCTTTTTCTCATTCCATGCAAAATTCAGTGTACAAAAATGAGTGCAAGCCTGTTTTTCATGTTGTTTGTCAACATATTTTCAGTACTTTCTCTGTGCACTGCATGCACATTTTCTTGAGAATTAATTCTGGTATTGTAGCTTCAGTCAGAAAGGAGAATGGTTTTAAAGGGACAGTTTACCCAAAAATGAGAACTCTGTCATCAATTACCCTTGTGTCGTTGCAAATCCTTTGGACTTTGCCGCTTCAGAAAGTCGATTGTAAAAGATAACCATGTGAATTGAGCAAATTAATCCATCAATCAATTTACTGTATAAGATGAACAGATTTAACTTAGGCTTTTATTCACATATAAATATTGATCAACGTTCATACATAAAGCACATCAAATGTGGTAAACTGAAGCTCAAAATTGCTTGCTAAATATCTATAAAGAGATTGTGTCTCTTCAGAAGTCTTGGATTAAAGGGTTAGTTCACCCAAAAATGAAAATTCTGTCATTAATTACTCACCCTCATGTCGTTCCACACCCATAAGACCTTTGTTCATCTTCAGAACACAAATTAAGATATTTTTTAAAATCCGATGGTTCAGTGAGGCCTGCATTAACAGCAAGTAAATTTATACTTTCAAACGTCCAGAAAGGTACTAAAGATATATTTAAAACAGTTCATGTTGACTACAGTGTTTCAACCTTAATGTTATGAAGCGACGAGAATACTTTTTTGTGCGCCAAAATACAAAATAACGACTTAGTGACATATCTAATATTTAGTGATGGGCGATTTTAAAACATTGCTTCATGAAGCTTTGAAGCTTTGCAAATCTTTTGCTTCGAATCAGTGGTTCGGAGTGTGACTCAAACTGCCAAAGTCACGTGAACCATTGAAATTTTGAAACACTTATGACATAACGAAGTCTCGTTTACTGAAATCATGTGACTTTCACGCTCCGAACCACTGATTCGAAACAAAAGATTCTTGTGTAAATGAACTTACAGTGGAGGGACAGAAATCTTTTTGTTTCCAAAATGAACTAAAGTCTTATGGATTTGTAATGACATAAGGTGTAATGACTGAATTTTCATTTTTGGGTGAACTATCCCTTTAAAAGAGACATTGTAACAAGAAACTGTGAGGGTTTTTTAAAAATTATTTTAATATGTTCCTTGAGGTTCACTTATAGACATATATTTGCCAAAACAATTATTTTCAACCCATTCTGCCCTTCTGTCTGAAATGATCCATTTTAGGGATAATAATAAAACTGTTATTTATAGACACTGCAGCAGATGGCATCTTCATCTTTCAAGTTCTTTGCGAACTCTCCATTACACTGTACCTTGATTACACAACAGTCTTCAGTCATATGCTCCTAACAAACATATAATTCTCTCACATGATCCGAATGTTTCTTTACTTTTCCATTTGTCCTGTTGTCCTGACATTTTTTGAGCTTGGTTACATAAATGCTTTTTTTGTACCGAGGAGGACATTTTAAGATGATAATGGTACAAATACCTGTCAAAAGATCAATGAAAATATAATATATCATGTCATGACCACTTTAAATGTGCATTTGGCCTTAGTTAGGAGAATGAGAATGAGAATGAGAATTCCAGCTTTTTGTGTTTGAAAGATGTGCATAGACAAAGAATCTCTCTGTGGTTGGGAGTTTAACTTGTGTGTAAAAGCCTGGAGTGTCTTCAAAGGTAGATCCTTGTATCATGAAGATTTATCGATCGGTGGGAGGAAGTGTTCGATATGGGATGTTTCAGAGTTTCCAGGTGCTGACTCTAAAGTGCAGTGGAAAATCTTTCAGTCTCTTTTCAGGTGCATTTGCCTGGAGACTGGCAAACACACCTGAGATTGGCAAGATGTGTGGAAAAACATTGCTGCACCCATAGAAGGCCTGACTCCTAGTCTCCATTTATTGCACAAATGATTTCATGACCATATCTGCCATTTGTTTGCGTTGGCCCGTATAAAATCATATCTTGTGAGGTGATGGATTACACAGCGGAGCCAGTATGTGTCATATTAAGCAAGCTATCAAAACAGCACAGGTAAAAAAACAAATAGCAGTGATTGTTTCCAAGTGTGTCTTGTGATTAATCCAGACTTGTAATGCTGATTCATATCTTTTAGGAGTTTCTCTCGCTTTGCTGGCAGAACCAGCGCCAACCACTCTCACCTTTCAGGTTTTTTGCTGTCTGGATGGATTCTCTTTAACGCAGGAGCCCTGTAGACTAAAGAGGGATTGGGCTTGATTTGTATTTCCCTCTTGACAAATGACATAAATATGCATTAAACAGTGAAAGCGTTTGTTTAAGGAACTCTTTTAAAACACCTCCAGAGGCCAAGAAATGCTTTTTTAAGATGGGGCTTAAAAAGGGGTATGGAGCCTGATTGAGGTTTTGGATGGGAGTAGAGGAGCTCTGGCCACATGAAGACGCCCAGTCGCTTGCTCTCAGGGACTTTGACTTTGCGATTTCTCACGTCATTGCTCAATCACACACCCACACCCTTCACCGCGTTCAGGCACGCTGTATGATACGCGTTTTGCTCTAGACCGCAGCTCAGCGTGCCCTGCAATGTCTGTGGTACTGATCGCTCTCTGGGATAAATCAACTTAAGTCATTCTGATGAAGATATAGTGGGAAAAATTCTTGTGAATGGAGAGAGGCTGTAAAAGGCCTAAAGGTTATTAGAAATTAGTAAGTTTCAGGGGTTGGATAGTCTTAGAGAGATAGTTCACCCAAAAATGAAAATTATCCCATGATTTACTCACCCTCAAGCTATCCTAGGTGTACATGACTATCTTCTTTCAGACAACACAATCTGAGATATATTTAAAACTATCCTTAGTCCTTCAAGGTTTATAATGGTTGTAAATGGGGGGCCGTGTTCTGAGCCAAAAATAATGCATCCATCCAT
The DNA here is from genome assembly GCA_037101425.1 of Elopichthys bambusa. Taxonomy (NCBI): domain Eukaryota; kingdom Metazoa; phylum Chordata; class Actinopteri; order Cypriniformes; family Xenocyprididae; genus Elopichthys; species Elopichthys bambusa. Next base: position 15,494,189 of record CM074447.1, on the reverse strand, counting down.
AAAAAAGTAATCCATATGACTCCAAGGGGTTAATAAAGGCTTTCTGAAGCAAAGCGATGAGTTTTTGTAAGAAAAATATCCATATTTAAAACTTTATAAATTCAAATAACTAGCTTCCGGTGCACGACTGTATGCGCAAGTCGATTTGCGGCAGAAGAGCATCCTTTGACCTGACACACAACACAATGACGAACGCGGAGGATAGAGCAAAACAAATCACCGATCATGGATTATAAGTCTAAAACGATAATTTTTAAAGAAAAATGTTAATACAAGAGAAGAGGATCTTAAATTTGTTGCACAGCCCTATTTGTTTGAACCGCGAGAGGCATCTAAGCTTACAATACTCCTACATCCTGCGTCATTCGTCGCGTCAGAGGATTACTCATTTGGCGCAAATCAGCTTGCGCATTCTGCGTACAGTGGTCCACCAGAAAGCTAGTTATTTGAATTTATAAAGTTTTAAATATGGATAAAAACTCATCGCTTCGTTTCAGAAGGCCTTTATTAACCCCCCCCCATTCACAACCATTATAAACCGTGGAGGACTAAGGATATTTTAAATATATCTCCGATTGTGTTTGTCTGAAAGAAGATAGTAATTTACACCTAGGATGGCTTGAGGGTGAGTAAATCATGAGATACTTTTTATTTTTGGGTGAACTATCCCTTTAACCTCAGATGACACTATCTTGAACTGCCCATAGTCCATTTGATGGCTGTCTGATGAATATTACAGACTGATAAGCTGTAAACTGTTATCTTATTGGCTGACTTCATAACATCCTTTTTACCCCCATCCCATTTACCCCAATGTTTGCCAGGTTATTGTCATCAAGTCTTTGAAATATTCAGTATATATAAAATATTTATGATGAATTTTGTTTGAGACAAATATTCCACTTTATCTGTGAAATCGACTATACTTCTGATTACTGCTATTATTATATTTATTATTATTATATTATTTTTGTGGTGTTTCAGATAAATCAACTCCTAAATGCCTTGAAAAAAAATGACATGTCGGCCTCTTCCTGTTTAAATCAGCAGTTTGTGGCTGTAAGCTGGAATGTGGACGAGACCTTTTGCTGTTTAGTCACGTAGTCCGGCTACGTGAGCCTAGGATATCTGGATAACATTGTTGTCATTGACCTCCTTGAAGTCTTGGACACCTGTGGGGCTTTTGCAATTGCCGGTGAAGCATAATCAAACATTTTTAACTCCGATGGTTTCAGTTTCATCTCTCAACAGGGTTTTGGTGGTCTCCACGAAAAGGGGGATGGAGAGGTTCACTTGCAGGCTATGTATGACTCCAATCAGACGACTGCTCTGCTCTCCTCTGGCTCTAACCCTGTCTCAGTAACAGACAGACTCAAACGAGGAGAATGTAAACCAGAACACTTAGGAAATTCCACACACTCTTCAGAAGAAAAGCCCAGATTTGATGGAATGTGTTCTAACATTTCCTCCACTGGTTCCTTCAGCCACACATGGACACAGATGCTACAGTAGGCATGCACACACACTTCCATACACACACAGACACATCTGCCCTTTGATAAAGTCACGCTAGACTGGTGAAAGAAGAAATGCAATGACAGGCTGACCAGCTGTAAAGAGGGCGTTGGGAAAAAAACAAATATGTTTGCAGAGGCGGGAGGGACAGAATGAAGGAGTCAAAGAAAAGAAAAGAAAGAAACTGTTTTACACTGGAGCATTGACAATCATGCTGGTGTGCACCTCTCTGTCTTTGCATAACTGTTGCATGATTTGAAAATCATTGGCATGCTATTTTTAATGTACTATCATTTAGGATGGATAGTATGCAAATATTCTTCCTAAGATGTGCAAGAATTGAAGTAGCTAAATTAGCATTAGCATTCCGCTAGTTAAATTCCCCACCCCCCAATTTTTACTAATTTTTCAATAGCGATCTTGTCTCTTGTGCCTAATGTGCAACTTCTATATGCCACTATAACTGTCTTTACCTTGATTACAATCGTCATCAATCAAAACTTTACTAGCACGACACTGGTTTGCTTTATCCAACCGAGAGATGTAGTTCGTGTATCAAATGTTCATGCAGCGGTTGGGTGTTCAGTCTGTATTTTACAGCACGATGAGAAACGGCTTGTCCTTACGGAACAAAAATATATGGGACTATACTGCAAAACATAATGTGATATATTACATAATATATTTCTATATATGGGAAACTAGTGCTTATATTTTTCAATATACTGCAATATGCATTGACCATGTATGGCTGTATATTGAAAATATTTAGAAATGAAGACAAAAATAGCATTACATGTAAAATTCTTATATTCATAAAGTTTTATCCTTTATTGTGTACATATATTGCACATACATGTTCCCATATAAATGTGAATGCATTGTACACACATATATACACACGTTCATGGAATGAGTTACAGCAGAATTCTAGTTCCCAGCATACTTTGCGTCTAACTGTTAGAGTAAATGTTAAAATGAATTGTTATTTCATGTGTTTTGCTCAATATTAATTTAGGGGGAGATCTGTTAGTGTTTAATGTTCTAATATTTTGGAATTTAAAAGGTGTTCTGGTATGTCTGAGTTTTGGGGGTTACCATTGTGCTGAAGAGTAGAGCCTGTGGTTAGGTTGATGATTGGGTACTTGGCTATATGTTATTTTATTTAAAAAGGAATGGTTGTACCCTCTTCAGCACAGTGATAGTCTTTTTTCTAAATAGTACATGTGCTTGTTCTCTTGTTAACTAGCTTGACAATATTACACATTTATAATGTAAATAATTTTAAAATATAAGAAATATATTACATTATATATTTCTCTATATATGTGTTTATACCGCATGAGTAAATATATCTGCAATATATTACACATGCAGTACCATATCTGATCACATGTACATCTATATATTATGAAGTGTATTACTGAATATAAAATTACATACATTATGATATATTAGTAAATATATTGTCATATATTTTTCAATATATGAAAAGCGCCAATTTCTTAGGTACTATTCAATATATTGTAATATATTAACGCAATATACTATTCTGTATATTTTCAAATATATGATTAAATATATTGATTATTCATAAGGAAATATATTTTCTTTGCGTAAGGGTGGGCTGCTGCGTAAGGGTGGGCTGCTGTATATTTTCTGTACACTAAAAATATTTTCTGTATACTAAAAATGACGAGATCGCTATTGGAAATTAGTAAAAACTGTGGGGTGGGAAATTTACCTAGCAGAAAGCTAATGCTAATTTTGCTACTTTAATTCTTGCACATCCTAGGAAGAATATTGGCATACTATCCATCCTAAATGATACATTAAAAATAGTATGCCAATGATTTTCAAATCATGCTGTATACTAAAAATGAAAAATGAACCTTACTGCCGGATTCTGGAAGATAAATTCTTCAAACAGTGGTCAAGGAGGATGCAGCGCTGGTCCATCAAGAGTCACTATCAATCTGTCTGTTTATGAAGCCTATAAAAATAACAGGTATTTATGTATTCTACAACACTTCAGCTTGTGATTCTTATTAAGTGGAGTCATTTTTTAGGATTTTTTACCTAACCAAAGTCTGAGATCCTGACCTCTTGCACTTCTGGAGACTCCAGGTACGTTGCAGTTCTGGAAAATGATGGCGCTGGAGACTAAAGGGTTCCTGATGGTTTCACTTAATTCTTCACCTTAATTCTTAATTCTTTTGCAGTTAACGTGTGTCTGTTCTTTTCCACCTATTTTTGTCTGACCCTGTTGACCCAGTGAGCATTTTGCTGTCCATTAGTCATGCCTTAACTTTTAAATTTCTAGTATTCCATTAGTATTGCAACCTTTTCATGAGCATTTAATCATTTTTGACTTTTCAGTCTGAGTTAAATGTCTTTTTTGGCTCATTTTGCCTGAAAAAGAAAACCTGCCTAATAATTATGCACACATGAATATAAGGTGTTTTTCATTTCCAGCCTTCATGAACAATTATATATCACTTATAAATGATTAAATACAAAATTAATAGTAGTTATTAAGATTGATGTGGTTTGGAATTGGTCAAATGTGCTTGGGGAAAAAAAAATATGATCAGAAAATCAACTTGCCTAATAATTCTGCACACGGCGTATGAATTGAATTAATTACATGATATGCTGATTTAATAATCAGATTAATCAATATTATTACCATGAACTTGTTTTTCGATACTTCTTATCATAGGTACAAGTTACAACCCAGTTTTTGCTGGCGATCGCCCTTATTCTGTATACGACTGAGATGGTGGTCTGAATATGGCCAGAGGCCTCAAATATCACCCAGGTATGACATTTCAAAACAGGAGCAAATATTTGATGGATCTACAAAAGAGCTCAGTGTTTCAGACAAGAACGATTTGCTGTGAGTGTTTTTCAACTGTGAGAAAACACTCAGAGATGATCAGAGCTTAGTTTACACAGTTGCACACAACACACAACACTGAGAGATCATAAAGATCATTTTCGTTAAAATAACCCTTAAACATGTCCTGCAATCTTCCTGTAATCTAACCATCGTATTTGACCTGCTACAGATACCTTATTTTTCATCTCGCATGTCTGCTCTCAGACAGACATCACTGTCGGAAGATCAGTGGGCTTTAGATCCCATCCCACTGAGACTTTAAGTGTCTTACTTTGCTTCAACATGCAGCTCAAGGATCATCGTAGAGGCTGTCTGTGTCTGTGAAACCAATCTGCATGGCCCTTTTGTGTTTCACTTTATTCCCCTCTTGAGAAAACACTCAACACTAGTTACTTTTTATAACTCATAGCAATCAGAAACAAGCACTCATAGAAAGTTTTAGTGCATGCATATGCTGCGTCCGTTTTATTCCCCCATTTGGTATAAAAATCTGAGCGGGACAAAGAGCAAAGTGCACACCGTTCCTCAAACACCCTTACTTTAAATATGAAAATATATAATGGTATAATGTGTTCAGTATGCATGCTTGAAGGAAACCATATGAAGAAAGCAGACAAAGAACTCTCTGTGTTCCAACTCCTGCTCGTCCACACCCCCTTTTCCCTTCTTTCTGTCTGCGAGAGAGAGAGCGAGAACGAGAGCGTAGCTGCATGTGAGACAGAGGGGGAGGTGAACACAAGGAGGACCTGAAAAGGGGCTGTACAAACTAGCCATCACATACACACCGAAGCACTTGGGACTACAGGTGAGTCTACCATCAGCTCCAGAGCTTTCATTGAGTTTCTCCAGGCAATGAAGAGCTTTATCACCTGTTGAATCACAGACTACATCCTTGAAGAATCTACTTCATGAGGTAGCCAGCTGCAACAAGGAGGAATGTTTCTGAAGTCGATCTTTCTAAATATTTGGGTTGAATTAATTGAGGAAGTTAACTTCTTTCTCCTCCTGATCGAGGGATAATTTCACTGGCAATGGGCTTCATGTGTTCTCTGTTTGGCTGTCTTTTGTCTTGCCTGCGTGTGGTTCTTATGATGATAAATTTGAGCACCGTGCTGTAACAGTAGAACGAATATCCGGTGCTGGAGTTTCTTAGCGACAGTAATGACTTATACATTAGGCAGGGGTTCTGTTTAGCGGAGACTTCGTGCTGAGCATCTGTCACTGACCTTTATCTGATCTGAACTTTTATTTGCTGTCATAATTTGCTGGACTTTTTAAGTAGCAGCTTTTAAATGGTACTAAAGTTTTATCTGCTATTTGGATCTGCTAGAAGAGTTTAGATTTATTGTTTTGTCAGAGTATAAAAAAGCTTTCTTTTTATGCATTTATGGATCTTTAATGAGGTTCATATGTCATTAAAATGAAATTGAAACACTTATACAATATTTATAGTTTATCGCAGAGTACTTGTCTTTTTAGTGATTCTCTGCAGACTTTGCTATTGAACATCCCAAATGAGAGCCTGCACATCTTATGATTTCAATGACAAGTCGTTTTTCTCTATAATTTATATGTGTCTGCTATATACTTAGTACCCTTATAAAGCAGGCACCATGTCTCTGAGCCTCATTGAAGTTTATAACTAATGGTGTTTTTGCTGTCTGTCATCAACCTGTGCAAGCCAAGGCATGCTTGCTATCTGCTGAGAATTACTCTCAAAGAATGCCAAATGTAGAGTACAACCCCCAAATTATTTTTCAGGCCACTTACAGGTGCTTCAATAGGCCTTTGTGCGAAAAAAGCCGAGTTGAAGAGCAGGTCTCTGGATTGTAGTGTGGCGTACGGTTGAAGGATCCGGCCCTGGAGGGCTGTAATGGATCTTGGAGATTAGAGAGACCTGTCGGGCCCGGGAGGTTTATCAAAACGCTGTGTCAGACACCGTTACGTACACTATTACTGCTCATATTATGCACTGTAACAGATACAGCCCAAAACACACACAAATACTATCTCCCAGTACCTGTATCTGGTGCCTCAGGACTGATAACGCATGGAATGTGTTGGGTAGAGCTTAATATGGTTCATTAAAATGGTGTATGATAACAAGAATGGCCTCATTGGATTGGAATGTGTCATGAATCAAATGATGGTAAATCATTAAGAGATATATGAGGGAGCCGTACAGGTAGGATGGCAAGTCAGTGTTGTAATGTAAATACCTGGAAAGTGAAATCAGATATGATAAGCCTACTTTGACACTTTAAGACAGATTAAGATTTATCATTATGCTGACTTTTTCCCCTGCAAATCCTTGAGATTTAGCCTGTAGTTCAAATGCTCTGATGTATAAGCTTTCAACTTTCTGTCAACCAAAAGAAATAGCTGATTCCTTATTAGCTGGTAAGTTTATAAGGAACCGTAATGGATTCAATTAAATGTTAAGAATGATAGTCTGAGTTTCCCTGATGTAAGGGACATTTTTAATGTTTTTGAAAGAAATATTTTATTCTCACCAAGGCTGCATTTAAAGGGGTTATATAACGCCAATTTTACAAGATGTAAAATAAGTCTCTGATGTCCCCAGAGTGTGTATGTAAAGTTTTAGCTCAAAATACCCCACAGATGATTTTTTTATAACATGTTAAATTTGTCACTTTTTGAGGGTGAGCAAAGATGCTCCGTTTTTTGTTTTGTTTTTTTTTGCAAATGAGCTGCTGTTCCCAAGAAGAGGGTGGAGTTTCAAGAGCTCCTGTTAGCAGCACCGATTTCCTCATGCAGACTCACTGAAAATGTTAGAAACTGTTCAGCCTTTTATGTTCAAACCGGAGTTGGACAATGATGGAGAGACTCAAGAAGAAGTGACAACATGTAGAATGCAACATGACGTTCTGAATGGTTAGTTGATGAATTTATGTAGCTGATGTGGAGTTAACTATCTTCAAGTCATTGATTAGCATATTCTGTCATGATAATCTATAAATCGCTCATGTGGGAACTGTTGTAAAATCCTACAGAGCCAGAGAATATATGCTGCATGAAGACAGAACAGGTATAGTTTAGTTTAATTATGGTTATAATTTATGTTGACATCTTGCTTTTATGACATGCTATTGCATTTGTGTTATGTACTGTATTGCAATAACATGGCCTCACCCCTTTGTTGTGTGTTCTCGGGGGCAGGGTTTATGTAAATTTTAGGGTTAGTGATGTCACTAACCCGGAAAGAAGCATATTGTAGTCCCTACCAGCCATTTGTTGTAGTCCTTGAACAGTGAATTCGTTAAAAAAAAAAAAAAAAAATCTCGCTTTGCTTTGAGCGTCGTAACTTTGTAGATGTTGTTTATGCTCAAAAAGCAACATTACACACTAACTAAAGTTTAAAAAGTTTCATAATCAACCACCCCTTTAATTGATCAAAAACACCGTAATATTAGAAAAAGTATTACAATTTTAAATGACCTTTTTTTTTATTTTAATACATTTTAAAATGTAATTTATTCCTGTCATGCAAAGCTGAATTTTCAGCATCATTACTCCAATCTTCAGTGTCACATGATCCTTTAGAAATCATTCTAATTGGCTGATTTAGTGCTAAAGAAACATTTCTTATTGTTATCAATGTTCAAAGCAGTTGTGATGCTTAATATTTCTGTGGAAACTATGACTAATGATTTTTCCAGGATCCATGATTGAATAGAAAGTTTAAAAGAACATCATTTATTTGAAATATAAATCTTTTGTAACAATTCTTTTTATTGTCACTTTTGATCAAATTCAATGCATCCTTGCTAAATTAAAGTATTATAAAAGTAACATAAAAAGAAAATGTTACAGACCCCAATATTTTGAATATTTTTAGGAAAATAGTTGTGATGGCCAGTATGAAATAAGATCTGTAAGTCTTCTCTTTTTATCTGCCAGTGTGGCAAAAATGTATTAGCCTGTCTGTATCGGTATTTGTACCTATATGCAGTCTGTACAGCTTTAGTTTCTATTATGTATAACGTTTGTATTTACCATCAAAGGAATAAATGTCATCAGAGGTCACATTACTCAGTGTCATGCATTACAAAACAAAGCAACTGCTCGTTATGTTCCGTCCGAAGCAGAGAAAGGCAGAGAGTTTGTGAGAGGCTTTTGTGGGGCGAGAGTGTTTGTTTTGAGTTGATTGTCTTTATTTGAGGAGGATGGCAGGGAGGGCCTGAACAGTGGGTGTCTTCTTCTGGCCACTTTAAGCCGCCTGTTGGAGTGGGTGTGACATAAACTTCCAAACATAAACGTACAGGGGTCAATCTAATCACTGCAAGACTGCTCATTTGTCATAGGTGTTATTAGTTAAAACAGTATTTGAAAGGGGGCGATGAACACTAATGGGGTCTTATTACCTCATGTGACCCTCGGCCTTGTTGTAGCCTACAGGATGTGAGAGAGACAACACTCAGCTGACAGGGTGATTCACTGCTATTGAGACTAGACTGTGCTATTTGTACAATTGCCAATTAACACATTTTCCTGTTTCAGCATGCAACCTCATTACAAGTCATCCAAGAGAATGCATAGACTCACATTGGAGTCAAAGCCTTTCCTATAACAGAAAATTCCTTAATTGACAAAACTGACAGCTGTGACATTGCAAATGGCTTCATGAAACCCAATGATAATATAAAGGGATTCCATCCTTATATTTTCATATTCGAAAAGTTAAAGGAATAGTTATAAATAAATAAAATTCTGTCATCATTTATGTGGTTCCAAACCTGTATGACTTACTTTTTTCTCTCAAGTATGTTGGTAACCAAACAGTTTAGACTTGAACTAAAACACATCTAAATAGTGTTAAACAGCTTAGAATCCAACAATAAATTTTTTTTTTTTTTTTTTTTAAAGTCCATAGCCACATTAACCAAATATTTGAAGGGGTATTATAATTTTATGAATAAATCTATGGCTCTTTCTCCTTTCTCCAGATTTCATGTTTCCAGCTTTGAAAAATACTGACCTTCCTTCCTCAACAGGCCATTTTATAAAGCAAAAACTCCTAATTGGGCAACACCTTTTCTTTTCATTATCCTGCCTCCTTGATATTAGTCAGGAAAAAAATGGGATATGCATTGTTTCAACTTCACGTGTTGGAAATGCAGTTCATTCCACCCACTGATTTGACAATGGGTGGGGTGTCATTTTCACAAATGATATCAAGTCCAGAGGAAATACCCCTCCTTCATTCATTTGGAGTTTTTCCTTTATGATGTTTTTCACCTCAACTAGTTCTAATTGAAAATGCTTTACAAGATTTTTATTGTGGTAGGATTCTTTATTTTTATGAATGTATCATAGTAAATGTGGACTCATAGTTTGCATCTTATATGTTTCAGGAAGTCGCAGTTGAGAGGAAGATCACTGACTCTTTGTATCCTGGCAGCAGCGAAGGTTCATCCACTGGCCATTCATTTCTACGACACAACTAGAGGTTAAGACATTAAGCCCTGTCTGGATATACCATATACTTGCCCGAGGAGTCTCTTTGGAACTAATCTGAAACAAGCAAATAAACTATATGTCAGCTCTGATGGTGGGTTAAAGATCATATCGCTCGGCTTAACTACAAAAACCATCTGTTTAGAATACAAACATATGGATTGAGCCTTGCTTCAAAGTTTAGCCATTACAATAGCTGCAGTCAGAACGTTTGGACGACCTTTCAGCTGAATGTGTTTTTTCATGTGCTAATGAAACGACAGGAAAGCACCAAGCACTGCCCTTCATCTTGACATTGTTGAAACGTTTTAAAAGCAGGGGCTACGCGTGCCTTTAAAGAAACAGTCTCTCTCAGAAGGATTGCGATAAACTCGAGGGACATGTTTTGGTAACTGACTCAAAAAAGAAAGACAAATATCTGGATAAGAGATCGAAAACAGACGCAAATAGAACAGCGGATAGTCTTTGCAAAAGAGCATATCCAAGTTGTGAAATTTTCTTGGCACTTTTCCATGGGAACTGGTCCAGGGTGCATTGAGAAGTACCTCCAGGGAGGTCTTGTTAGAGTTTGACTAATATTGTGTGGATTGAAAGCAAAAGTGCATTTCTCAGCTCATCTCTGGGTGGTAGCAGGTCTACTCCAAAGGATTATCGTGAAGAAAACATCCAGCAAAATGTAGAGCTTTGACTTTGATCCTGCTTTTGATCCTTGTTTCTTCACAATTCGGGAAGCATAAAATAGCCAGGGGAACCCGAAACCACCTTTTGCAAGCCAAACTTACGCCCCAGCTGAGAAAAAGAAAGCTTTTTTCACACCCAGGCAAGTGTGCCGGTTAAAAGGGGGCTAAGCAAAAGAAGAGTCTCTTACACGAGGACGGAGCGACGCGGCCGGGATGGAGTGCAAGCATGTGCCTGCAAGAAGAGGGGACAGCTGGGGTGGGCCTACCACTACAACATCCTCCACCCTCGACATGACCGGAGCAAAGATGTCCCTGGAGAGGCACAGTACTAACATCTTGGAGAAAGATGACCACTGTGGGGTCAAAGCAAAGCCAGGATTGACATCTTGCCAGATGGAGCGGAAAACAAGTAAATATTTTCTTCTTGTTTACAACTTTGAATCTAAAGAACAGGATATATTACAGTATATTTGTATCACTTTAGTGTTAAATATGTAAGGAATAATATACAAAAAATAGACCCTGGCAGGGTGATCAGGGACCCGACGTCGCTGCTTACTAAATAAATAAATAAATGCACATGAAATATTGAGTATAAATTTTTATATCAGGGTTTCCAAAACTGGGATTCGTGAGTTGATGAAAAGCTAATAATTAAATCATAAAAGTAAAACAAATAAAAGTAATTAAATGAAAGCAATTCATATAAAACACTATTTTATTTGTTTACCTGAATATCACGTGCCCATAACCAACATCAGAGAACCGTGAACAAGTGAATGTGTTGTTAAAGGGTTAGTTCACCCAAAAATGACCCACTGTCATTAATTACTCACCCTCATGTCATTCTACACCCATAAGACCTTCATTCATCTTCAGAACACAAATTAATCCGAGAGCTATTTTACTCGTCCATAGACAGCAATTTAACCACCACTTTCAAGGTCCAGAAAGGTACTAAAGACATTGTTAAGCAGTGGTTCAACCTTAATTTTATGAAGCGATGAGAATACTTTTTGCGTACATACAACGTTTTTGTTCAGCGCTTCCGGGTTCTATGTCAGAACGCGGGCTCAGTATTGGCCGACGCTGTTCACGTGAGCAGCACGATGCATTTGCGTGACGCTGACCCAGGAGCGCTGAACGTAAACAACGTATGAGAATGACACAGAAGAGAAGATATTGTTGAATAAAGTTGTTATTTTTGTTTTGTTTTTGTGCACAATAAGTATTCTTGTCACTTCATAACATTAAGGTTGAACCACTGCAGTCACGTCTTTAGTACCTTTCTGGACCTTGAAAGTGTTGATTATATTGCTGTCTATGGACGAGTCATATACCTCTCAGAATTCATCAAAAATATCTTAATTTGTGAAGATGAACGAAGGTCTTACAGGTGTGGAACAACATGAGGGTGAGTACTTACTGACAGAAATGTCATTTCTGGGTGAACTAACCCTTTAAATTATTGAAATATTAACTTAGAATCTAATGAGGACTTCAAGTAATTATTTTGGGCCAAAAGAATTCAGTTGAACATAAAACTTTATACTATTATATGATTTTTTTTTTTAAAGACAATAAAATAAAGTGCAATGACAGACATGAAATTAAGCTATGTAGGAAATTGGTTGTCTGGGACAATGGTAAATTTTACACTTCAGCGTCATTTTACAGTAAAAATTGACTGCAGAATGTTGTGATTTGATTCTGATCAGAATCAAGTATTCCATAATCACATAATCTCTTTTTTTTTTTTTTTAAGTGAGTCAAGACAAAAAGTTGATTGGTTGACAGGCCCTACAGTCAGAGAGACAAACACCGTCAGATAGATAGACGCAACATGCTGTTATCCCCTAACTGTTTAGACATCAGCACTTACTAAACCCTCAATGACACATTTGTTTCCTCACAGAAACAGATGAGCCGTACAGTAATAGCTCTTCAGTTCATACCCACTGACCATAATGCTCAAGCTATGGGTTGTATTATTTGGAAAGAATGCGTAATAAGGTTTGCAGATGACCAGGCACCCACTGCATATAGGCGGCAGTTCACACCAGTGACTGTGCGACAGAGGGGTTTTACAGCTCCTCTGATGAGAATTCAAACCCATTTCAGACAGTCCAAAACTGTTTTTGCAGAATTCAAGAGGTTGCTCTGATGTTGTTACAGCTTTGGAGCATGTAAAATAGAGGGAGGGGAGGATGTGGAGAGGCTGAGATGGAACAGCTAATTCCGTCACTTTATATTGGTTTCATACTGTTCCTAAGAAGAAATGCTTAAGTAAATGTCAGCATTTTCTCTCTCTTTTTCTTTCCTTTTTCTCTCTCTCTCCTTGTATGGGACTGGTGTCTCCACACAGCATCATGATTTGATAAGATGCAGAATGCTATACTTGTTATTCTTGCATCTCCAGATGCTGATAGCATGAAATTGGAAAATGATACAGTGTGGTTTAAAAGTCTGAGATCACATAAGTTTACATTGTAGAACAAAATTTCAAAGTAAATCAAGTTATGTTTAAAGGATTAGTTCACTTTCAAATGAAAATTACCCCAAGCTTTACTCACCCTCAAAGCCATCCTGGGTGTATATGACTTTCTTCTTTCTGATGAACACAATTGGAGAAATATTAATAAATATCCTGACACATCCAAGCTTTATAATGGCAGTAAGCATTACCAAACGAGTATGAGCTGAAGAAAGTGTCTCCATCCACATCCATCCATCATAAACATATTCCTAATGGCTCCGGGGGGTTAATAAAGGCCTTCTGAAGTGAAATAATGCGTTTGTGTAAAAAAAATCCATATTTAACAAGTTATGAAGTAAAATATCTAACTTCCGCTAGACCTCCTTCCGTATTCAAGTTACGAAGAAAGTGTAAACTGGCGTCATGTCAGTTACACTTTTTTCCGTAAGGTGAATAGGGAAGGCGTAGGACGTAGCGTACGTTTTTGAACTGCTAGAGTTTTACACTTTCTTTGTAAGTAGAATGTTGTGTTTTCCTCATTGCATAACTTATATTTCACAGGGATATTCTCCATCTGTAAATATTAGAAAGTTATGCAAATATTTTGTGCCAAATGCGTGCCAAACCGTTAAAGTGCAATAGAAAGGGAGCGCAATAATTCTGTATAAAATATACATTTTGCAAAAATATTTGTTGTTAGACATTAAATGTGCCATATGTAGAATTGGATTTTTATCCAGATAAGAAAAGTAGAAAATACAGAGATATATAGGCTTACTGTATATCGCCATTCAGCCCAAAAAATACTGAGATATGATTTTTTTTGTCTACATAGGCCAGCCCTATAGCCCTACATGAGAGTAAGAAAGAGTCTACCAGTACAGGTTTTATGGACATTGAGGTGTAATAGCACACTCATGGTTTTTAAGTTCTTAAACAGCTCCAATCTCATCACTCCACACTCACATTTCCCAGAGAAAAACTGTTATTTTATCCCATCCTCCAACTGGACAATTACATCCAACAGGGGAATCTGACCTTTGATATACAACCCCAGGCCGGCCAGGTCCCCAAATCCTCAAGCTGTGAGGGAGTTTCCCTCATCTGTCTGAACTGAGAGCCCATATATCACTGGCAGCTCAGTGCCAAGTAAATGGGAACATTCTTTCTTTCCTTCCATTCCTACCATTAGTTTTTAGGCTAGAGGAAGTTCCTGTCTTTTTCTTCATGTTAATGATAAGTTAAGCATGAGCACTATGAGTCAGGTAGGATGGATCAGCTAAGCAAGCAAACCTCTGCGGTCTAAACTGAACTCCACCCTTGAGGCTCAGGTGTCCATCCAACGAAGCGAACGTGTTCACCGAACGACTCTCTCCCCTGAAACCCAATCCTCTCAAAGAGCTGACACATTGATTCTATGCATGACATTGATGAATTGTAGCCACTTAATTTGGAGTGGAACAGAATGTGCAAACTTACAGATTCTGTACATAATTATTTAGGTACATCCAAGGCCGTAGCAGTCATAACTTGTAAAATTCAGTGCTCATGTCACTTTGTAGGAACGCTTTTAAATTGTTCCTACATCCACAATCTCTGGTAATGGAAACAGTGATTACCATAAGGTTCCCAGAAGGTACCAGTGGTTCACCCCCAAAATGAACATTTTGTCATCATTTACTAACTCTAATGTATTTTGAAACCCACATGATTTTCTTTCTTCTGTAGAAAACAAATGGAATTGGCAAAAAGTCAGGGAATGACAGCCTCAGTCACCATTCACTTTCATTGCATATTTTTCCCATTCAATAAAAGTGAATGGTGACTGGGACTTTCATTCTGCTTCTGCTTTGGTTTTCCACAGAAGAAATGGGTTTCAATGACTTGAGGTTTTGGAACAACATAAGGGTGAGTAAACGATGACAGAATTTCATTTTTATGTGAACTATATATGCCTTTAAATTATATATATAGGCTATAATGTGGTCCCATTTGAGAGAGTTGAACTATGTGTTTAAAAACAACCTACAAAAACACTGCTAGAGAAAATATTGTTCTAATTGAATTTTTTGGCTCAAAGCGTTTCTGACTAGCTCTTGTGACAACTTCCCCGCGTGACAACTAGCCCCGCTCTCCAGCTCTATTCTGTATCCCGGTTCTTCGCTGTTGAATTTGGAGTGTACAAATCCAAAAAGCAGAGGAAGCAAAGTCAGCCAGGAACGTCACACAGCATAGCCATCCTTAAAAAAGCAAAAGTGAAGCGCAAACCTCGTCCAGTGCCCCAGCCCTGCCCGCGTCGATGCGCATTAGGAGCTCGCGAGAGATCATCACTCGCAACGACACGAAATCCGATCCAGTCTCGCGCTGCTAAAGGGGGAGTGGAGGAAACACATGAAGTTAAATTAGAAAAGCTCGCGGAGCAGCAACAAAAGAGACTGTATTCAGAGTTAATTAAGGTAAGAGAAGTTTAGTTTGACCCGATATATCTCTTCAAGTTTAAAAGCTTTATTTGCGTAAAAAAGACTGAGATTGGTGAAAGGAATGCGCTGAAGTCATGACAAATAAGTGCTGAGGTTTGATTACATATCATCCAAATTATATTATGCGATGCTTCTTCATTAAAGTGGTGACAGGAGAGCAATATTTTGCAATGAATTCATGCTGTTTTAAAAACTGATTGGATGATTTGATTTGTCTTTAGACATGATGGACAAAGTTTATACAAGTGTTTAAATAAAGAGAAGAACAATGTTTTGAACTTAAAGTGAACATAAAGATATGTCAGGCATAATGTGTTTTAACAGTTATTCTTGGTCGTACATTTATTTTGTTACCTAAAATGTGTTTCATGTGGTAACATCTAAATTAATAGTTTTCATTCTTTAAAAAAATCAGTTATAGTTATTATTTTGCTTACATTACCACATTTTTAGTGTTTGTTAATTAAAAAGTAGAAAGCAGTCAGTGAGTCACAGTAACTCATAACTGAATAAATTAGCTTGGATTCTGGTCCGACTCTGATGTGACAGAAAAATGTATTTCTTTTAAAAGAATAAGAAACAAGTAAAAACTGTGCATCAGGTAATTTTATGATTTTCTTATGTTTAAATAGATTCTTCAAAGTAGTTGGGTTGACTGGGAAAACATGCAAATGAAAAGAGAAAAGTTGCATGTGTTTATTGCTGATTATTGGCTTTTGCTCCAGGTTTTTAAGTAGTAAATTATTTTAGATACCATAAAGATGAATATCTGTAAAGAAAAATGGAAAGCTTTTTATCACGGTGCTAGAGGTTGTGTTCCATGGCCTGACTAAATTAAGAGGTGGAATTTTTCACTGGTGGAATGAAAGGCAGATGCACATTATTCATGCTCTATTATAATTTTATTTCATGTGCTATGAAAGCTCCTTTGAGTCTGGCAAACTTGCACATAAAAACAAATGGGATAGATTTAGAACTCTTGCTTTTTTACTACCTTTTTTTTTTAAAACTCAGACTGTGGCTCGGGCGAGACAAAGACCTACCTGCTTGGACTGAGAAAAAAACACAACATTGTTTGCAGGTTTTGCTGCCAAGTCTGAGGTTGAGGATGAAAGCTGAAAACTACCTCAGGGAAACCTTGAGTGGTTAATTATTCAAAGGTCTATTAGGGAAACAGATTGTGTTTATGTTGCACAGGTTAACCGCGCTTATATTAAGTGAGTGAAGTCGTTCTGCCAATGATGTAATTGTTAACAGTCTTTCTCAGGATGTGATGTGCTGGTATAAGACGTTGAGGGTTTGTGTTTTAAAAGTTCTGTTCCTTTCCCGAGGCGCTCGTTCTTTTGTAGGCAGGATCTTCAAGCACGCTTGTTTTATTTACTAAAACTTTGATGCCACAGTAAATCACTGCAGGTCAAAGTTCAAGCGTTTGAATGTAGACTTTGTCTTGTAAGTGATGATGGAAATGCATGAACCTGTCAGGATGTCAGCATATAAACCAATGACTCCTGTGCCTTAGAGAGATTTCTCAAGGCATGCTGCAGTCTCAAGCGGGGAATTTTCTCGGCAGTTGAGGAATGCTAAGGGAGGGACTAGAGCCCATGGTGAAGGAAATACTTTCTGCAGTTTGAAATGAGGCTTTTTAGCCCAGTCAATAAACCTTTGCCATTTTCAACAAATAGATGACTGTTTTAACATCCATCTTTGCCAAACTATGGGTAGAACTGCAAATATCAGCATTACAATTTATTTACAGGAGGTTCTTAGAACTATAAATGTGTGAAAACGTTATGCGGTCTACAAATGTTTGCCTGGAGGCATCGTGAATCTGTGAAACTGTGAAAATAATCATTTTGAACAAAATTCCTTGAACTTTATATGTCAGCATTTCTTTTATAAGTCTGCCTGCAAAAATGACTACAAACTAATCTTTTTAGTAGAGTGACTCATGGAAACTAGAATTACTTGAAAGACATATAATACTTTTGACTTTTAAGATAATTATACTCCCATTTGAGCACATTGCTACTATAATTGAAACTTATACAGCACCCAAATGATTGTGACAGAAATTATGAGATCATGAAATAAAATATAAAGTAGGTTAATATTTGCCAAAACCTGTCCAGTTGCTCTCTCTAATAAAACAGGCCTGTGATATTATATGCATCACCCTGTGTTTGTTAGGCTGAAACAATTAAGTGCAATTTAAAATAGCACTTCCATCATAAGACTTGGTGGTGTGTGCTAAATTTTACATGTATAAGCTGAGTTGAGCAACACTTTGCTTGTCTTTGTGAACTGAAAAGCATTACAATTTTCATTGCTGTGAATGTATTACATAATTTTAATTTTCTCTTGAGTTGATTGTTGTTTTATTCTACCATTACAGACCTCAGCAGAAGTGCCAGTTTGTCGGAGAAGGAGCTGAAGGAGGCACGTACCAAGAGTCAGATCATTGCTGCTCAGCTCCAGGCCAATTCCAACTCTAAAGGTGTACAACTTTTCAACCGTCGCAGACAGAGAGTGAACGCTTTCACGCTTGTGAGTGTCGGAGGAGGGGGAGCGGAGGCATCTGAGAATGTAATTGATTCATCCTCTGAAAGTCCACAGACATGGGACAAACAGCACTCGACTGAGGACCAGCACATAGAGTTGAATCACAGGAACCTCAAGACAGGTCTAACGTGGTCGGCTGGCAGGATCCTCAGTACTGGGTGTGACATGGAAGATGCTAGCAAGGTTACGCGGGAGGATGCCGCAGAGGAAAGTGGCCAAGAAAGACACTTTCTACCCGTCAATGAGAAGGATGAAGAGCTCTCAGAAGACCTCACAGAGGATGTGAAGGATGAGATTACTCTTAGAAGTGACAATACCCTTGTTGTTATGAACAGAACTGGTCAGGATGAAGCTAAAGCCAATGACGCGCACAATAAAGAAATCGTGAATGGATACAGTATGCAGTGCAATGGAAAAGCAGCCAAGACGGTGAATAAACAGTCCACCATCATAAACAGAACAGCTCGGCCATTTTTCTCCCCGACAACAGTAGGATCCTCAGAAACTACAATTCCAGTCATGGACATCCCTCCAGCCCCATCCCATGACTCCACAACACACTTTGAACCACAACCTTCAACTTACCCAATGCACGCAAGACCAGTTTTCTCGCCACCACCACCTCCACCTTCATATCCAACTCCTCCTCTCCCTAGCTACTCCAGCCCACCTCCACCTGATGCAGCCCATACTCCCTCACCCCAACCTTCTTCCTACTACATCCGCCCATCTGCCCCGAGGCCTACATTTGTTCCTGAACTCTTGAGCGAGAAGAGATCCACAACACCCATCAAAACGGGCATCCTCGATGAGGGCCGGGCTCGCCGAGCAACCCGCAAGTCTATGTTCACATTTCAGGAGAAGCCAAAAGTGGCTCCGAATCCTGAGCTCCTGTCCTTGGTACAGGGTGCAGATGAAAAGAAGAAACCGAAACCCCAGCCAGATGCAGCGCAGGAGGAGGAGCTGCTGGCTCTTGGGGCCGAAGCCTCAAACTTCCAGGCCAAGGATGAGGATGTAAACGAGGAAGCTTTGGTGCCAGAGTGGGCCTCGAGTTTGAAAAGCTCCAGGACGCGTGCCAGGATGGAGCACAAGCCAGAGCAAGCCCTGACCAATGCTTCAGGAAAAGGAGCTGAACTGTTTGCCAAACGCCAGTCAAGAATGGAAAGGTACGTCCATGACAACAAGGAGCTGAGATCTCCCTCTCCTACCATGTCCTTGCCTCCTTCGTGGGTGTATCCATCCAACATGCCTGGTCGAGTAAAGGCCATAGTGAACACCTCCAACATAAGTGCACAAATTTCAAAGACACTTCAAGCTCAGCAGGCCACTCAGAAAAAGACTGTCCCTGCCAAAACGCCAGTACCCGCTCCGGCTCCACCACCAGAGATACCCTTGGAGAATGGTTGCACAAAAATCGAGATGGAGCTGTCCAGACATCAGCCGTACCAGCTCAACTCATCCCTCTTCATCTTCAACCCAACGAAAGATCCCTACAGTACTCTTCCCAGAGCCGCCCCAGCTCTTAAACCTGTCATGACAGCCCACTCCTACTCCAGACAATCATCCCTTCCAATAAGCCCATTGCCATCACCGTACAGCCCGTCTGCCAGCTATCGATCAACCCATTGCTTTTCGCCTCCAATGACGCCTCTCAGTTCCATCACAGCAGGCAGTGTCAGTTCCCCAGTGTCTCCTTTAGCTCCAGAACGTGTGGCTTCACCTCGCTCTGGCGTCCAAACTCCACGTCCTACGTTCTCCGCCAAAAAAGCTGGTATCACCCCACAGGTGTGGAAACCATCTTCATTCTTTTAAACCTTTCCATTTCTGCTCTTCTTTTCTTTATGTACTCCTCAGACCAAAGAATAATGGAAGGGAAATACATATCGAACTGACTGTCCACTTAGAAGTAACAAGACAGCAGTTAGGTACAAAAAATAGCTCTACAGGAAACAATAAACCTAGCACTGTTGGCTTCGTGCTCAGATCTGTTTTTTTCTTGTTTATTTTTTGAGTTTTGCATGTGGAGGCAATAAATGTCAGGTCTTACACTTACTTTTAAAACTGATTTAAATTGTAATTCATTAACTGGCCACCAGAGGGCTATAAATAGAAACTTACTTGTTTTTTAATCAAAGACATTGTAATTTAGTGCAGCTGTGTGTTTCAGAACTAGAGTTTATTCAGTTTTTTGCTCATGCCAGATATATTTTAGGTATAAAACCAGTGTGTCTTTTTCCAACACTTGCCTCCAAGTTTTCAGGTTGGAGTTGGCACAGTCTTATAAAGCACTTTAGCAGATGGCGTCTTGCCTTTTATGATCTACGATATACAATTTAATATGACTAGGACGATATGAGGGCCTCTGTACTTCATAGTACGACACCTGTAATGTTCTCTTTCTTAATTAGTTCTGTATGCTTCTCTTTGATTTATAGGTGTAGTTTACAGCTTGCATGCTGTGTGATAGTATATACTAGGTTGTAGAGTGCATACACTGTTATACTGCAGACAAAGCCATAACTGAGTTTAATGAAGTCGGCTTACTTTATCACTACACACAGTTTGTGGAATATATTTTTATGCTAGTTTTGTTTTCAAACTGATTTCTTCCCTTCTAGCTTAATCTCTTTTAAATGATTTTGTTTACTCTGTTTCATTAAAACTTTCTGATCTGTCTCTGGTTTTCATACTATATTATCTTCCCCTGTTGACTAATCTGCTGAATTTCCTGTGTGGATTTCTGCTTCTATTTTCAGCATTCCCTATAATCAGTTGTTTCGGTTTTGGTAGTATCCATCCCTCTCCTTAGTGATGAGAATCACAGGCCAGCTTTCCCACACAAAGAGTTGTTTTATCTATACACTAGCAACAACAAAACAAAGATATGTGTATCAGAGCCACCCACCGCATGGTGCTTTGACCCAAAATGAAATTAGAAACTTTTTTTTTTTTAAACTCTGAATGAATATGTATGTGCCCTGCACATTCCTGGCCTGCCCCTAAAAAAACGCACATCTGAGCCGAAACAGGCCCCTGTGGGCTTGAGCTTTAGGCTAACGGCCTGACCTCTGCCCTCCCTTATGCTTCGAAAAACACATTTGCTGGAGGTGAAAACATATCCAGCAGCCTCAACAGTGCAAATGCATATCTCAGTAAAGGTTAGTGGTCTTGGCAGTGTGTATGCAAGTGATCTGAAGATGGCATGATATCCTGGTGTGCTGGGAAACTACTCAGACATTGGACAAGAATAAACAGCTCAGTGTAATCACAGGATGCATGAGAGGGCCTGATATCGATAACATCACATCTAAAGTTGCATGCAGTTTAGCAGGAGGTGTTTTAGATGTGTTTCAATACCGTGTTTACAGGCTAATCTTACCAAAACGTGGGCATGATCCTGGCATGAACTTAGAAAGAGAGTTTTGGAAAACACTTTTTCAAAAAAGAGTTTTTGAAAAAACAGTATTGTGATATCATTGGACCCAGACTTGTTCTGTTGTTGTAGTACTTCGAGCATGATGATATCTTTGTTTCTGCGCACTAACATTCCTCTCTATCTACATTCTGACAAACATTGCCATAAGAAATGAATCATAGCATGTTATGCAGGGCTCAAATATAAGGATTGTATGCTGGCTCAGTGTGAGTTTTAGGCTAGTTGAGTGAACTGTCACATATCTTATTAGATCAGTGCTATATATATATATATATATATAATCATGTACGCACATTTTATGTCTTCCACAATTTATGCCTTGTTTTCTGTGACATTTGGTTGAGAATTATGCTTGTCAACTTCTTAACCTTGTCAGCTAAATGAAATTATCTAACATGCTGTCCAGTATTATCTGCTTACTAAAAGTGTGTATGAATTTTATTGGACTTTCCTGTATAATTATGTCTAGCTAATTTAAATTTATGTGTGAAAAATGTATAATGTATAATAAATAATTTATTTATTTTTAAATATTATAAAATAAATTTAAAATATAAATGTATATTATCTTTATTTTTAAAACATTTGTATTAAAACGTAAAAATAAATATTAACTTAAATTATAAATTTACATTTTTTAAATTATAAATGTTAATATAAAATTATCATTATGATGATAATTATTAATTGATAAATTACATTTACAGATTATTTGTTTTGAGTCCAGTGAAGATTGTTGGCAAAGTAGAAATTTGAACAATGGACAGCAGAAAAATCCTTACTCTTGAGCCCTCTTATTATCATTGTTTGGTGTTTGTGAGTGTATTTAACAATACAGACACTAAATCAAAGTGAAGTCTCACCTCTAAAACTAATCTTTTATAATCTTTTATCAGATTAAGGAGGAGATCCCAGCACCAGTTACTAGCCCCGGCTCCACCACCCCAACCTCCAGGACGCCCAACCTGACTCGACGCTTCACCAGCCCTGAGGTGCTTTCCACTACTGTCTGGGCCCCCAGCTGCCCTCTAGTGACCTCTACATCATCCAGCCCCATCTACAAGCCCACACCAATCTCCCCCTCCCCCCGACCCATCCATAAGCCTGTTGCGACATGCCCTTCCCCAAGTCCCATCCACAAACCCATTGTAACCACTCCATCTCCAGGTACCATCTTCAAGCCAACTGCCACCTCTCCTGTGTCTCCACCCTGGGAAACCAGGTGCCAGTCCCCGGCCACCATCCAGGACACCAAAGCCAACCACCGCATTTTGGCCAAAAACATCATCAATGCCGCCAAGCGGAAAAACAGTCCGTCTCCCGGAGCGCTAAGTGGGCGCAGTCTGCCCATCTCCCCCGTGAACGGCGGGATTGTGCCTTATGAACACAAGCCTGCCAGTCCCTTTCAGCCACGGATGCTGGGGGCTCAGTCGCCCACCCTTACCAGTCCGTCGCCCACCCGCATGATCCACTCTCCGGTGCGTTTGTACAACACCCGCTCGCTGACCGACTCCGACGCCTCGGTCGAGTCTGAGGATTCAGGTCTGCGCTCTCCTGGAGTGCGCAGCTACAACACCTGCCCCCGTGGCTGGACCGGCGGTCTGCAGGTGAAGAGGGGAGGCCTGCCTGAAGATCTGTAGGAAGCACTTAAGGATGATTTATACTTCAGCCTGATTTCGTTGTAGACCAAAGTGTCCCTTAAATATTGAATGTAAAAATACAGCATTGTGGATTTGCAGTACATGGCTAAACATCACATACAGTACAGTACAGTATTGTTGACTGAGTGATGGGATCTATACAAGATAAGAAATACACTATCATTCAAAAGTTTAAAGTCACTTTTTAAGAAATTAATAATTTTATTCAGCAAGGATGTATTAAAATGATCAAAAGTGACAGTAAAGATTTTTACATAGTTTTAAACAATTTTTTTTTTTCAAATAAATGCTGTTCTTTTCAAACTTTCTATTCATCAGAGAATCCTGAAAAAAATGATCATTTCACTGATAAAAATAAGAAATGTTTCTTAAGAAACAAATGTTGCTGAAAATTCAGCATAGCCATTAGAGGAATAAATTACATTTTATAAAATATTTAAATAGAAAACAGTTATTTTTAATTGTAATAATATTTCACAATATTACTGTTTTTACTGTAATTTTAATCAAATATATTGGTGAGCAGAAAAGCTCATTTAATACATTTTAAAAAATAAAATAAAAAAATCTTACCAACCCCAAACTTTTGAATGGTAGTGTAGATCACCTAAAATGAAAATTCTGTCATCATTTACTCACCCTACATATTTAATTAAACCAATATGACATTTCTTTCAATGTAAACACAAAAATGAGGTGTTCAACAGAATATTCACATTGCTCTTTATCATATGAAAGTGAATAAAACTGATGCTGGTATATGACTACACTGTAAAACCCGATAAGTTATGGTAACTCAAACGATTTGAGGAAACGGATTGCTGTAAACCATTTAACCAATAAGTATGAGTACTGTAAACTCATATACATTAAGTTAAATTAACTTATATTTTAGTGTTGGTTTAGTCAATCATTAGAGTAAACTCAACTTAAAGATTTTAACTAAATCTAACTAAGTCTTAAAGGATTAGTTCACTTTAAAATGAAAATTACCCCAAGCTTTACTTACCCTCAAGCCATCCTAGGTATATATGAATTTGAATAGGGAAGGTGTAGGACGTAGCAGTGTTTTGAACTGCAAGAGTTTTACACTTTCTTTGTAAGTTGAATACGGAAGGCGGTCTGGCAGAAGCTAAATATTTTACTTTATATGGATATGTTTTTTTTACACAAATGCTTCACTTCAGAATGCCTTTATTAACCCCTGGAGCCGTGTGGAGTACGTTTATGATAAATGGATGCATTTTCTTAGCTTGCATGTCCTGTTCACTGCCATTATAAAGTTTGGATGTGTCAGGATATTTATTAATATAACTCAGATTGTGTTTATCAGAAAGAAGAAAGTCATATACATGGCATGAGGGTGAGTAAAGCTTGGGGTAATTTTCATTTTAAAGTAAACTAATCCTTTAACAACTATATAACTACTTAAATGGTTCATCAAACTCAAAGTAATAAAGTTACATAAGACTAAGCAAAAACCTACATTGGTACAAAGCAATGATGACAGAACAGGAGTGACTTATGCTATATTCCAAGTCTTCTGAAGCCATCGGATTTACTTTCAGAATTTAAGCTGTTGATGCTGAAAATGTTCCTCTCTATTTCAGATGAAATGATATTAGATCAAATTGACTACTTTTATGGTGCATGTCATTGCTGGAGACGGACAGCATCTTTGCACCTTCACTTTCATATTCCTGTTTGTTCTATGGAAGAAAGAAGGATTTGATCA
Source organism: Elopichthys bambusa (assembly GCA_037101425.1). NCBI lineage: Eukaryota > Metazoa > Chordata > Actinopteri > Cypriniformes > Xenocyprididae > Elopichthys > Elopichthys bambusa. The sequence continues at coordinate 15,469,267 of CM074447.1, read as the reverse complement.
GGGTCATATGATTTTGCAACAACATGAGGGTGAATAAATGAGGACTAAATTTTCATTTTAGAGTGAACTGTTCCTGTAAAGTCACATTTGCAGCAGTCTGTAATCTAATGAAGGCATTACATGGACTCAGAAAGGTGTACCAAAGAATTTCAATGCTTTTTACCAAAGAAAAAAATTAATGTGCAAGACTTTTCAAAGCAGTATTAGTTATTAACCTCATTATTTAAAAAAAAAAAAAAAAAAAAAAAAAAAAAAAAAAAAATCTACATAAATATAAAAGGGACTGACCCTTTTGCTTTTTGTACAGTACGTTTTGACAATGTGTGAGAGTATTGGAATGTGACACTATTCATAAGTACGACTCAAGTCAAACTTGGAAGGAACTGACTGCTTATTGCTGATTGTGTCAGTTTAGATGTAAAGGCAGAACGACACAGCAAGGTTTTTACGGTATGAGTGAGAAGGTAGGAAATTTACCACATTACATATACTATAATTGGAAGATGCCAGTGATTTGAAATCCAATGCGGTTTCCATATTAGTTTAGTGCTGACATGCATGACAGAAACAAAATAGGTGGTCTGATGCACAGATAGAAGAGAGGTGAAAATATAAAGCATTAGGAGGTCTGTACAGTGTGATTTCATGTGAAATGTATAGGAATAACATGATTGAACTGAATTTCAGTGTTCATTAATGCACCTTGCTTAATAGTTATATTTCAGTTTCCCAAGAGGGCAAAACAGGAGAAGAGAGAATTCTTGCTGAGGTTAACTGGAAGTATATACAGTACAAGTTAATGTTCACATAGAATTTCAGTATATCACATAGAAGGGACTGAAGCAATTCTGGTTTTAGGGTGACTGAGTACTCTGTTGGTACAGTAAGGAGAGATAGTTGCTTTTTTACACATTTCACACAAATATATTTCATGGGTCACTTGTAAGGTTTATCATATTCTTAAACACCTCTGTCAGATTGTCTACAGCATGCATTAAACTTGACTGGTATATTTTTACACTCTGTATACAGTGTAGTAAAAGGTCATTCACACTACTCAATACCAACATTTGTCTTTCGTAGCTCTGAAATTACATATTGAAATCTCTCTGAACTGAATACTAGCACTCATGTAAGGATTAAGTCTCAAGGGTCATGCATGCCAAGTGTACTCATGTTAGCCTGCACTCAAATATTGGATCACCGTGCATGAGAAAATGATTCTCTGCGTTGGTACATCAGCAGATTTTTGAGAATTTTTGCATTTGGAGAATTTTGATTGACAGTGACATCAGCTGTAAAGAGATTTGGCACCTTTGGTGAGAATAATCTTATCACTTTCAATGCTTTACAGCCCCTGTACTTGCGCTATCCTTCATTTGGATTATGGGAGAAGTTATTCATTATTCAACTTACATATACATTTCCTTTAAGTTTGATATCATGTCTGAATAACCAGCCTCAATATTATCTCTCTCTCTGTTCAGTTCTTTTTAAATTAAGTGAATAAAGACAAAAAAATGTCATGTTGTTGGATAAAGGTCTTCATTTCTTGATATCTTTTGATGGTGAAAGCACCAACTATAATTTTTTATTTTTTTTTTCAAATTTGAAATTACAAATACATACAGTTTTACCCATCTAAGTGTAATTTCCTCAGTATTTTAGGGAGAAAATTATACATTATTATAGCCGATACTTTATTATAGTGTGATTGTAAAAGAATGTAGAGTATATTCTTAACTCTGGTCCTGATATATGGGACAATAAATATTTTACATAAATGAATGTATATCATCATCATCATCATCATCATCATAATCATTATTTTTTTGCCTCACAATTCAATACAAAAGTCAAAATTTAACAGACAAAACTTGTCGGGCAGTATAGACAAGTTTTTTAAATCATATAGCCTAGCTTGTAAATTGCATTGATATAACAGGATTAATAATATTAAAAAACTTTAATCAAATAGTTGAGTCTAATGTTTCTTGAAGAGATCGTCAGCTAAGGCCACAGATGCTTGGTCAATAACGCCACCTACAGGACTAAAATGGTAAATTCTGGTGTCATTCCAATTGTTTCTATCACTGCAGAGGGTAAACTCGTTCAAAAGAATATATCTAATATTAATTATACGACGAATACAAGTAATTAATTATTAAATTAAATCCTCTAAAATGCAATTGATAAAGACCACATTTGCTGACATTATACTAGCCTACACTGTGTATTTTAGTATTCAACGACCTTAAGAAAACTTAAGAAAAACATTTTAAGGCTAAAAAAGAGAATAAATAATGAATTTTGTATTATTTCATCAGTAACGTCATGATGGTCCTCAGTGACGTCAAGAACAGATTGTTCTTTTTTAAAGTCTTTTCATGATAGTGATAAAAAGGTAAAATAAAACGATCTGTTCTTGAGCTTATATCTGCTCTCGGAGGCGTGTTTATATTTACTCATGCAGGGTAACATGTTTTACATACTCCAAAGAGACCCTCAATTGCTGCATTGATGCTGCATAAGCAGCTCCAATGGCAGCAATAAGCGACGGTGAATCACAACAACAACAACCGGAAGTGACAAAATAAAATAACCCGTTCGCTCTCTGTAAATGTAGTCTACTATTTGTGAGCTGTCACATCAATTGCATAAAATATGAATATAGATGATATTAATATAAAAGGGTTTTATTGCCAAGTATGTTTACACATACAAGGAATTTGTCTTGGTGACAGAGTTTCCACACAGACAGAATGACAGTGACAAGACAGATAATAAAAATAGAATAAAATAGAATAAGTGATTTAAAAATAAAATAAAACTATATATAAAATACACAATATGCAAAAATATACAATATACAATATAGGCCTATGTATGTACAGGTTTGTTATACACAAATGCAGGGAAATATAAATAAGAGGTATGGTATGCTAAATAAATATAAGTATAAATAGTGTTGTTTATTGCACATGTTTATTACCCAGTGGGGGCGCCAGTGCTGATCGTGCAGGTGTTGGATCAGAATTTTCTCAGCCTCTAGCTGCTGCCTGTCTGTCAGGAAGTTGGTGTTCCCATGACAGATGGAGGAGGACACAGAGAGCTAAGTTAATGTGGACAGGAGGAGGTTTGGAATGATGGTGTTGAAAGTCGAGCTGAAGTCCACAAACAGGATCTTCACATAAGTCCCTGGTTTGTCCAGATGTTCCAGGATGTAATACAGTCCCACATTGACTGCATCATTCACAGACTTGTTTGCTCGATAAGCAAACTGCAGGGGGTCCAGCAAGGGTCCAGTAATGTCCTTTAGGTAGGCCAACACCAGTCTTTCAAATGACTTCATGACCACAGACATTAAAGCAACAGGTCTGAAGTCATTTAGTCCTGTGATTTTGGGTTTCTTTGGGATGGGGATGATTGTGGAGCATTTAAAGCAGGAAGGGACTTTGATAGCTCCACTGATCTGTTGGGCCAGCTGGTCAGCACAGAATTTCAGACAGGCTGGTGTAACGCCATCTGGGCCTGGTGATTTCCTTGTCTTCTGTTTCCGGAAGGCCTGATATATAGGCTATATATAGATATATAGGCTATTTATAGCAGTGGCACAGGGAAAAAAAGGATGAATTACAGAAATATAGGAAATGAAGGGTAAATCAAAATCAATCAAAATGAAAAGGACAAGGTTAGGATAAAAAAAATAATAATAATTTGAATGAATTTAAATACAAGATATGGAATATGCAAAATACAGTCTCTTGATGCAGGGTAGGAATTACAAGGTTGGGGGCAGGACAGGTGACACACCAAACAGCATTTTTTTTTTTTTTCACTAGATTTATTAAATATAAGGATATAAACAAAAACAACAACGTGCTTACAAATTCAAGAGCTGATGTTTGGAGAAGCATACTTACTCAAGACGACCACAACAGATCTCGCTCCGAAATTACTTTAAGAACTACTTTAAAAAGTTGACCATAATGAAAGACGTTTTATATTAATAATGATTTGTTAGTTAAATAAGTTGACCATGATGAAAGACGTTTTATATTTCATAATGATTTGTTGGTTAAATAAATAATCAATTAATGAATTCTGGCGCTGACAGGACTTTTACTATGACAGCTTGACAGTGAGCTCGTGTCCTCTGATTGCAGTGTCACGCTTCACTATTCTTACTGGATTGTTAGATTGCTCTGGATTGTTTCCTCGGGACGTTCACAATAAGGTTATAATATCAAACACATCTCATGACACCAATCCAAAAGGAGCGGGGTTTATCAGGGGGGACCTGGAGCATTAATCTGCCCACCCGTTTAACTCCCCACCTTTTGTTTATATGTTAAAAACTGAAGAATTCAGCTCAGTGGAAAAAGCGTTTGTTGATGGTGCAATGTTGTGGTTTGCGATGTATTGCTGGTTAGCAGCCTCTTCGGCTGAAATATAGATGCGTCAATCTTTTTCGAATCGTATTTTTGCCGATCCGGTTAGTTTTAGCTGATCTTTGAATCATCACAACAGCGTTGGCTGGCCTGGACAAAATGAGCAGAAAACAGCATCATTTTAAAGGAGCAGAGGTCAGCTGCTGTGTTAAATACTTCTTATTCGGATTCAACATCATATTTTGGGTAAGTTTTGTGGATCTGCAGTTCATTTTCTTTTTATTGTGGCTCTCAAACTCATTAATTTCCTCTTGAATATTTTCATTGTATGTTTCCAACAACTAATCAAATCGTTATTTCAATGCAAGTTTAGCAGGATAGACAATTGCTTTATTCATTTCACAAAATGTAACATGAACGTGTTTGTATGAGATATAACGTTCCAGTGCGATATTTTTTATTTATTTATATAGTAAATGATCTCTATATGTGTATAATGTTGGATAGATCCTCAAATTCTCTTCCAGGTAGAAAATCACCTGTTTCCCATGGGAATGGATTAGGTTGGTTTTGTTTGTTGGGTATTGGTTTTTCAGTACCTTTCCAGGTCTAGAGAATACATCCCATTGAGAAGTGGAGGATAAATAGGATTATCCAGGTCTCATTAGTTGGGGGAGCTTGGGTCAATTCACAGGTTTAACAGAGATTACCTCACACCATTCAATTTCCCAAGGCCGCTGTTGGAAATGATCTATTTTTTTGCCCTTTTTAGTCATTCTCTTTTCCACAAATGGATTTTCCATATTCTTGTAGTGATTTAGAGGAAAACTGATACAAACTGAACAATAGTTCTAGAGAAATTCAGTTATTGTGGTGTTGATTGTAATGTTAAATGGTTATTTCACCCAAAAATGAATATTCTGTCACTAATTGCATTAATTGTCGTTCGACATCCATAAGACCTCTCGGATTTCATTAAAAATATCTTCATAAGACCTGTGAGACTTTCATTCATTTTTGGAACACAAATGAAGATCTTTTTGATGAAATCTGAGCTTTCCTTCCCTCCATTGACAGTGGCAACTACCACTTTCAAGCCCCAGAAAGGTAGTAAAGACGGCATTAAAGTAATGTGACTCCAGTGGTTTAACCCCAATTTTATGAAGCAACGCAAGTGCTTTGTTTGCACAAAAAAAAAAAAATCATGATTTAACACTTTATTTACAAAATATTAATCTCCAATGCTCGTAAATAAACTTTGTGCAAAAAAAAAAAAAAAGAGGTTAAACCACCGGAGTCACATTACTTTAACATTACATTTTACTTTAAAAGATCTTCATTTGTGTTCCGAAGATAAACAAAAGTCTTACGGGTTTGGAACGACATGAGGGTGAGTAGTTAATGAAAGAATTTTAATTTTTTAGTCAGCTAACCCTTTATGGATACCTGGAATATAGGAAATGAGCTGTATGGACGACTGTTATTGTGCTATTTTTGGTCCTTTGGTCCTTCATGTTCACTAACTGTTCACTAAGTTCAACTAGCAAAACACAATGTATGGGTTTGGAACAAGTTGAGAGTGAGAGTAAGCAAATGATGACACAATTTTGTATATTTTTTGGGTGAAATCTCTCTCTTAAGTGACTCTTAATTCTTAAATATGGACATTTCTCCATTACATTCATCATTAAGAACCAGTCATTTTACTATGGTTTTCATGTGGAGAGTGATAAATTGTGAGATAAAAAGAGTCACTTGGAGCGGGAAGCTTCCATGAGTCACTTCTGGGGTGAACACATTGCCTAGAGCATGATTCTGTTAAGCTTCTTGATGTCATAAATTCCATCTTGGTTTCTCTTCATTGGTTAGTATTGAATGGGGGTAGTGAAGACCCCTCTGGAGGACGTGATGGTAATTGGTGCCCCTCATGCTTTAATGCTTTCCAGTCTGAAATGTTAACCTTGCATAATGATCCGCTGTCCTCTGTAACAGCTAGCCCTCCTACTGCCATTGTTCCCATGTTATAGAGAGTCTGTTGTGTTTTGTTGGAACTTAGACACCAGTGTTTTCACCAAATTGTGGCCAGAATGTCAGTCTATACTTCTGGAAGCTGTAATCGACCTTCTCTGAAACGTATTTAAATTAAACAGCACATTGCTGTAAGTCAAATCTGATTCTTAAAGTTTACCTAAAAATGAAAGTTCTGTCAATATTTTCTCACCCACAAGACTCTTTCTCTTCTGTGGAGCACAAAAGAAGGTATTTTTAAAATGGATATTTTGAGAAGTGTTTTTTGTCCATGAAGTGAGTGCACTTCAATGGAGTCCAGTGTTGTTTTGACTTTCATTGTATGGACGAAAACACTTGAAACGTTCTTTTCAGGTTTGCAGTGTTGTTATTGTCAAACTAAACCTATTAAAAAAAAATCTTTATTGGTTGAAATATAGCTGAAATAAAATATAAATATTAGACAAAACTTAAACTTATGAAATAAAATAATAATATAAGTTAAAGTATTAAAATGACTGAAATTGAAATAAAAAGAAATTGCTAGATTACTACATTACAAATAAAATTTAAAGTACAATAAGCAGAATAATTGCAACAAAAGGTAAAAAAAAAAAAATTACCCCAAGCTCACCCTCAAGCCATCCTTGGTGTATATGACTTTCTTCTTTCTGATGAACACAATCGGAGATATTTTAATAAATATCCTGACGCATCCACTTTATAATGGCAGTGAACAGGGGTCATGAGTATGAGCTGAAGAAAGTGTTTCCATCCACATCCATCAATCATAAACGTGTACTCCACACGGCTCCGATGGGTTGCATTTGTGTAAAAAAAAAAAAAAAAATCCATATTTAACAAGTTATGAAGTAAAATATCTAGCTTCCGCCAGACCGCCTTCCGTATTCAGCGTACAAAGAAAGTGTAAAACTCTTGCAGTTCACAAAGCTTACACTATGTCCTACACATTGCCTATTCAGCTTACAGAAAAAGTGTAACTGACGCGACGCCAGTTTACACTTTCTTCGAAACTTGAATACGGAAGGCGGTCTGGCCTGGAACGCACTTTAAAATGGCAACAGGGATTTCACCGAGGGGAAGTGCTTAGGGAAGCGAGTGTATGTCTAGCTTAGGGAAGCGAGTGTATGTCTAAAAGTGGAATTAAACACAACCCAAACCTCATTGATTCTCGCACCTCACTCACGCGTATTTGAGCGGCTTCTTTTCCTTTCGAATTGTAGCTAGCAAACCCCCTACTGCACAACACCTGCATGACAGCTGATTTAAAGATACTGATCAGATAAAAATATGCTTAAAGAGTAAATTGTACGTCTTACCGCTTAAAAAAATAATAGAAGACCACTTTTCAACAATTCTCATAATTGGAAGTGTCATTCATGTCTCTGGCTTGAACCGTACAGGATGAGTGCTTGTGTAATGGGTACGTTCAAATCCCTAACCCTAATTATGAGCAGTAACATCAATAATTAAGTGTGATTTCCATACTTCGTTGCATTTATTGTACCCTCGTCATGTCTGAAAGCCTTCCATTTTCTCTCGACTCCTTTTGTCTTTGCAGACTGTTTGACCCCGGTGTACCCGCACTGTCTAATGCCTGTCTGATTGGTTTAAAATGGAGACAGTCTGATCGGTCAGAAACCTACCTGATCCCTACAGAGCACTCACTTCGCCAGCCTCAGACTGGGCCAAGTTGATGGCCTGTAATTACAGACGCCTTGCTCTGTAATCACAGTCTGATATCTATCTAGGAGGCTTTGCAGGGACATCTTAACATTCCCAACAAGACCCCCTTTCCACCCCAGCAGCCTTTAAGTCCTCCTCTCCAAATTCTCCTCCTCCTCTCCATTTGGGTGCCTCACAGCCCCCTTGTCTTGTATTCAAATGAAGATGTTTGGGAGTGAGAGGGTTGTGTATGAGAGGGGACGTGCTGTTCCCACAGTGTCTGAGGGGCCTGAGTGCGAGCCGTGGCACTTGTGCGTCTCAGTGAACCCCATTCATCTCTTGCTATGGAGCTGATGAGGCCGTGTGACTATTGTCATGCACACCGCCCCTGATGCGACAAAAACATTTGACTGCTGCGTTTGTTTGCACGCTTAACGTGTGTGGCTCGTGTATTGTGTGCAAACAAAGCAATGCGTGTTTCTGATTTCTGAGAGAAACCTGAAGTGTTTATTGCGTGTGTTTGTGTCCTTGCTTGAGCTCGTGCTGAGTTCATGTGTAGCCCTGTTTTTGTATGTTTTTCCTATTCATATCCTCCAGGTTCATACGGCAGATGGGAACCACATGTCCGTTCCCCTTCTTCCTCTGTTGCTCTGCGAGGGAGTTTATTTCCATGCCATTTCCCAGCAGGCCCTACTCTCACTCACACATTGACTTATTCTCACTAAAACATCGAACATTAGTCATTCTCTGTTCCATCAAATGTTAAAATTAGTCCGACATGCCAATATTGAGGCACTGCGGACACTCAGCAATTATGTGGTAATAACGAACTGCTATTGTTCATTGTTTTATAGTTTTTGTCGTTTTGGAATAGACTAAAGTTTATGGGTGAGATTCGTCCCCTTGATGAGGCCTAGAAGTCTCGTTCGTATCACATTTGCGGCGTCCTGTTGGAAAGATGAACTTGTCAATATTTCCATTATGCAGGCCAGAGAAACCGACTTCTTTCTTTCTAACCGATAAGAACCATAAACAGGCTCCCACTATAAAAGGTAAACTTAAGTTTTGAGGGCAACACTGGACTTTAGCGTTTTCTGAAGAAAATCTGAGTAGTGTTTGTTCTAGCAAATAATGTTGCTGTTGGTGATTGCCAGGGTGTTGCATTGCAGTTGCTAAGGTTTTCTGAGTAGTTTTTAATGTGTTGCTATGCAGTTTCTAGGTGCTTGCTTAAAGGGATAATAAAAACAAAAATGAAAATTCTGGAATCATTTGCTTGTTGTTTCTAAACCCATATTATTTTCTCTGTCTCTGTTCTTTGCCCATACAATTCATTTGTTTTAGACCCCACTGACTTTCATTATATGGACAAAAACAGTTGCAACATTCTTCAAAATATCATCTTTTGTGTTCCACAAAAGCAGGTTTGGGATGACATAAAGGGTGAGTTTTATCACCCACCAGGTGAAAATCACAATTCTGATAGGTCAGGTACACACTGTAAGTTTCAGGAGTGACAACCGCATTTAAATGCGGGAGTGAATCCCCTAAATTATCGTTGCATGTGTGCATGGAACACGACTCACTCTCTAAACTCTGACGATTGAGAGCTTGGAAACCATAGCAACGTTCTGGCGTCTCGCCTGTTTGGTATCCGTTATTGTGACCGATGTAATATTACAGTGACAAATCACATGTATTTTCAGCAATTTAACTAAACCGTCGACGGAGGCATCGTGTTTTGTTAATGCTTGTACAGCCTGTTTAACACAGCGCAAGTTCTTTCTGTGTTGCCATGATCATTCATTATAAGTGTTTTTGGGCTTGTTGTTTAAGCTCGAATCATAAAGCGATTGGGTTTGAGTTATTAAAGTGAGCAGACATGGGTCGTGATATTTTGGTCTTATTTTCTGCATAAAGCATTTGGATTTATTTCAGGTTTTTATGTTCTTGTTCGCTGATTTTTCTAGCAAGATCTGGCAACACAGATGAGTCATGGCTAGTGCTTTCCCTGTGATTCACCGAGAAAGATGGATCTCGGTCTGCTTTCAAAAGAATTCTGGTGCAACACGGACCAGAGACATGTAAACAAACCAAAAACAGGACATGGTGTCACACGATGCGACCCTAAAAAGGACAGAATGCTCAACCATATACCTGTTTTTTCTCGTCATCGTCGCGATGTTGCCCATCACAGTTCGGTACAGGCATCAGAACCGCATCTCCTTGCAGAATATCTTCGTTTGTGTATGTGACGGAGGGATTCCTGCTGCTGTTTTGACTCCTTTGCACTTTTTATAAGCTCTTCACAGGTTGTCAGCCCCATCATATGTATGCACATACAACGAGTGCATTTATCCCAGCACACGGCACTGTTATGGATGTTCGACAAGTTCCGTTGCAAAATATGCGTCATAAAAGCCTTTTTTTTTTGTATCTTTAGTTTCGGTGACATTCGAAAATGACACTCATAACATTAAGGTTAAACCCCTGTAGTCACATAGACTTTTTTTAATGATGTCTTTATTACCTTTCTGGGCCTTGAAAGAGGTAATTGTGTTGCAGTCTATTGGAGGCCAGATAGCTCACGGATTTCATCAAAAAATCTTAATTTGTGTTCCGAAGATGAATGAAGGTCTTACGTGTTTAGAGCGAAATGAAAGAATTAATGAAAGAATTTTCATTTTTTAGGTGAACTAACCCTTTAAACTTTAAGTTTTCTACTTTTATTTTATTTCACTTTTCTATCTTTAATTTTCGAAGTAAACGTTTTTTTAAGGACAGTTAGCAGTTTGCCTTAGTAGTATTTCTGGCATTATTAGTACTGCTTGCGATGTACTGAGTCAGACTTTCCAAAAGCATAAGTTTCCTTGGTGATGCAGCAGTTCTTTAAGATGTAGAAGACGGCTCAAGGAGAAGGAAAGCAAAAGCTGTTCTTATGGATGTAACGCCTGGTGGAAAAAGTTTCTGCTCCCTGTCACAGCTGAGAGTTTAAGCCAAGAGTTTATTTGGCTCCCTTTTGTGATAATACAGTGATTCTGTATGCCTAATCATTCTACTGTGTGAGATAGCAGCTTTCCTCTGATTGCCCAGAATAACTAAATAAGATGTTTAAGTGCTCCACGATGCTTGAATGTGTCTAATCCCGATATCCACGTGAGTGTGACACAAGACCAGCCTTTCCTGGATCAAAACCATCAGGACTAGGGAAGATGGACTGATGTCTTCATGATAGCGATGAGTGGGAGTCAGTGGTACGTATTGACAGAGAAAGTGTGTGCAGTGGATGACTGGCCCTTAGCTCTGTCCCATCCATCCGTTGGATTAGCTGAGACCACAGGGAAATAGGATTATGGGATTTGTGGCTGCTGATACCCGACCTCTGACTCTCACCTTCCCTCTCTCACGTTTTCCCTCACGCTGGTATTGCTCTAACCTGCAGTCAAACACACAGCTGAGAGCCCAGCTGGAGTTTGACAGGGAATCTGTAGTTTTGATAACACATTAAACCAAGAAGGTCAGTTGGCAAATCAAACTTGCAGAGAAACATTTTTTTATTGCATGGCTTAGCCAGTAGTCTCATCTCATTCTCCTCTCTCTGGTAATTTTATTTCAAATCCAAAAGTTGTTACTGAAAATGTTTTGTCAGTATTGCAATTCTCTGTGTACACAGTACAGTTATACAATCTTTCATAGACATATTCACGTTAAAACAGTACATTTAAACAACGTATTATTCAGTGCGTCTATATAGATTTGTTAAGTTGCTCAAGAAAGTGGCAAAACATTTAAACATACTTTTCTTATGTTAAAATTACAAACATTTTAAATTAAAACTTAGAACTGACAAAAACAGCCTCCTCTCAAGCCTTTTCTTTTGTTTTTAAGTCTTTATACAAGAAATCCTGCGGGTCTTAAAACAACTTGTTTTTCCACCTCCACAAGTGCCATCATCCATTATGTCACCTTGTTGAGGTAAGGAGTTGTTTTTCCTTGCTTTACCTGGGGCAAAAAGCCATATGTTGACTGTGAAACACAGTAGAGTTTAATTCCATGCATTTATGGTGAAATTACTACATTTTCATGTCAGTCTATGTTTATTTTAATGCGAACAATGTGCTGTCACTTTAATTCAGTGCATGCATCACAGCAAAAAATAGACTCGGTGTGTAAACGATCACTGCACTGCTGCAGACGCAACGCTCCTGGAATGCATTGCTGGTGTTGTGCCGAATTTCGACCCCCTGCCAGATTATTACCCCCTAGTATTGGTAGGTTTAGGAGTAGGTGTGGGGTTAAGATTAGGCAATCGGGTAGCGACTTCACCAAGGGGGGTAATAATTTGGCAGGGGGTTGAAACACCGGACCGCATCCGTGTGCAGTGTGAATGTTAATGGTGCATTTAAGTCATGTCGAAAATATCGTATTTACGAGCTGAACGCACATGAACGCCACCACAAAGTCGTAAATACGAGTGGGAAGCTCGGGATTTGCTTTAAGCCCCGATCTTTACAAATTGGGCCGTTCCAGTAGCCAGGTTTCCATTATGGATTTAAGCAAATATTTTGCAATATTTTCTAAATGTCGATAAAAAACTATTTAGGCTATAATTAGGCTCTCAAAATATAGATCAAAATTTGGATTTAGATTTATGGGCCAATGTATATCGGTTATCGGCTTTCAAATATAAAGAATTATCAGTTATCGTATCGGCCAAAAAGTTAATATCGCTGCATCACTATATTGTGATATAACAATATAATATGTAACAATTTACAGTGGCTTAATGGATTAATTAAAAACATTAAAAAAATCTTTAAATAAAATATATCATATATATCGGCCATCAGCCATCCTGCTCTCTATGATATTGTCATCGGCCATCAAAAAAATCCAGTATTGGTTGACCACTAAAATGATAGCTTTGTGAAACTTGTGTTGTTATCCACTAAGAATTGTCTTCTCTTCTGTATGTCTTAATTCCCAATCACATTTGCGTACATTCAAATCTCATAATGATAGATTATAGTAGGTTTGACGTCAGTGACCACTGACCAGTGAGGTGAAGATGTTTAGTGAGTAACAGTTAGGGATATGTGACATTAGAAAAAAAATAAAATGAGATGTGTTTTTGTCTTTTGTTTTGTCGATAATGTCAGCTTGCACATCGTTACAACTACAATTGTGATATTATTGTAGATGATGCATATCTCACACCCTTAATAACATTACAGTTTTGGCCTGTTTCTCTCATATAATGCCAAACAGACATCAATAACATCTCTTTTTCTGAAGAATGAAAATATGGGTTTGGAACAACGTCTAGGTGAGAAATTAATGATAGACTTTTAATAGTTTTAGTGAACTATCCCTTTAATGTGTGATAGTCAATTTAGAATATGATTTGCCTTGGATCTTGTTGTGTACACATGCCAGAACTGTAAGATGATTGATAAATTTCAATGGAATAAAACTGGTTCCTGCTGTAAGCAGTGGCATTCAAGTGATTTCTCTCATTCAGGTCTTTGCTTATTTGCAAGGAACCTTATCCCAAAGATGGCAGTGCATGCAGGGAAATAACTACTTTCCGGAACTTTTTTGAAACTCGGCCAAGTGGGTTTTTTTTTTTCTGTTTCAGATGGGTTGCCTTCAGATGAAGAGAGCGCAGTGCTGTTTGCACATAGCAGTAACCTCATGCCATTATGGAGCGAGAATGAATTGTATAAGTGGCGTAAATGTGATAAATTGTGTTGTGTGTTGCAGTTGCTGGGAGCTGCATTCCTGGGTATTGGACTTTGGGCCTGGGCAGAAAAGGCAAGTTGGAAACACACATACAGATTACCACAAAGACCGGTGACATGCCTCAAATTCCTAATATTATTATCCATGTGGTTACCAGAGCAACATAATCATAGACATAAACAGAAGACAACAGCACACTTTAAAAGTACAAACTACCTACAAATACCCTGTTATCTCATTCAGTCTGCCCGCTAAAGCATCAGAATTAATGTTTAACATCTTTTCCTGTTGGAATTCATGTATTATTTTATGAAATGTTCTTTTTTGCCAAATGTAAAGTTTTCTGTGAATCCCCCATGTTGGTTTTTCCTCTTTTTGATGTCTGAAGCCTTCATTAACCATGACATTTGAGAGCATATGGGTGGCATCTTTTATTTATTTCCAAGGCAGTTTAATGTCTTCGTTATATTTTTGATGCAGGCCTTAAATGGTACTGCATAGCTCAATAAGGCTTTGTATTTATTGTGACTATTCTCTCTCTGATTTGTCATCCCTCTCGGAAAAGGTCACCCTCGCTGTTATGTATTCATGCATGAAAGGTGAATGTAATTTCTTCACATTAATTTGAGGCGACTAAATGAATCTAGAAGTCATTTGGCTGATTAATAACCTGGAAATTGCTCCATTTCAGTTGTTGATTGTTCTGCTAAAAGACACGTGTAGGCCATATGGCACTTTGTATTAATGTCAGCCAATTAAGGAACATCTTGGTAACACTGTGTAAATAATTAATAAAGCATTCATTTTTAATTTGCTAAATGTTAATTACAGAAATAAAGCATTAAGAATCGGACTGAGGGTGTTGAATTTGATTGGTGGAAATTCTGTTATTTTAAATAAGTGTTCAAGCGAATTTCATAGCTGCCTTTTTTTCGCCATCGTGACAAACCAGGCAAGAACACACACAAAAAAAACCTTGTTTATATTCACTGTCAGCATGGTCAAAAACCTGCTGTTGGTTCTGGGATTGAACTGAGATTCCACCCTGATGTGGAAATCCAAACGTGGAAGGCATGAATCACCGCGGAGAGTTGCGGTGGCCTGGCAGGTGGTGGAGGATTTTAAGGTCAGGATGTGAACTTACAACAACTCTGTCTGATGTGTCTGGTCCACAGGGAGTGCTGTCAAACATTTCCTCTATCACAGATCTGGGCGGCTTCGACCCTGTTTGGCTGTTCATCGTAGTAGGAGGGGTGATGTTCATCCTCGGATTTGCCGGATGCATTGGTGCGCTCCGGGAAAACACATTTCTACTCAAATTTGTGAGTTCCACCCTTTTATCCGGCCTACGATCCCTGCCTTCCATATTTCTGCAACCTGTTTCCCCTCTGATTTCAAGGTTTATTTGTTTCCAGATATGGACGTTTAAATGAAATGAATTGGTCATAACACAAGAATACACCCAGAAGTAATTAAAATGCCTCCTGGAGGAAAATAATGATAATTTTATTGAAGAATTATTTACTTTAAAAAATAAATCACTGAAAAGAATTTACTGAGATTTTTAGGATGATGAAGTTCTGACTCCACTATCTGTGTGTTTTCTCTTCTAGTTTTCAGTGTTTTTGGGCCTCATCTTTTTCCTGGAGCTCACAGCTGGCATTTTAGCCTTCGTGTTTAAAGACTGGATCAAAGACCAGCTGAACTTCTTCATCAACAACAATGTTAAAGCATATCGGGATGACATTGACCTCCAAAACCTCATTGACTTTGCTCAAGAATATGTGAGTCAGCACTTCTCTTCTCCTCTCATTTTCTGCTGTGCTGTGTATATATTTTGAATGAGACAGATATGTAAGTGTGCATTTAAAAATTTGAGACACCTGCTGAGTCATTTTGCATTCTTTATATGAAGAGTTTAACTGTAAGTTACAGCTGTGTGATAATAATGGTGATGTCATGTATCACATCAGTGGTCGTGTTGTGGTGCTCATGGACCGAATGACTGGAACCTGAACATCTATTTCAACTGTACCGACTTTAACCCCAGCCGGGAAAGGTGTGGTGTTCCCTTCTCCTGTTGCGTCAAAGACCCTGCTGTGAGTGCCAGAAAAAATCGTTTCATCTGTTTACCACTTGTTCTTCCCTGCTCCTGTTTCAACAAGTTAACCGTGTTATCACAATCTCAAACACGTTTTCTTCTGTACTGCAAGCTCAACATCTTAACATGTGTTCATTCATAGAACTCATAGGTCTAAGGGAGTGTTAGTATGATGTGATGGTCTGTTTTATTGGGAATATTGTTATATAATTTTTCTTCTTTTTTTTTTTTTTTTTTGAAAGCATAGCTAGGGATTGATCATAAGTCAACTAGGTTTTTTTTTACTAGTTTTTTGGTAACAATTTACACTAAGGTCCTATTGGTTAACCTTGGTTAATGCATTAGCCTAACTAACATTAACAATTTAGCAATACATTTGTTACAGTATTTATTCATCTTTGTTAATGTTCATTGTGTTACACACCTGTTCATTGTTATTAACTAACATTAACTAACTAAAATTAATAAATGCTTTAGAAGTATTTTTCATTGTTAGTCCATGTCAACTAATGTAGTTAATGTGAACAAATGGAACCTTAATGGAACCACACACACACACACACATATATACACTACTGTTCAAAAGTTTGGGATCGGTAAGATTTTTAATGTTTTTAAAAGAAGTTTCATCTGCTCACCAAGGCTTCATTCATTTAAAAATACAGTAAAAACAGTAATATTGTGTAATATTATTACAATGTTTTCTATTTGAAAATATTTGAAAATGTAATTTATCACTTGAAGGATCATGTGACACTGAAGACTGGAGTAATGATACTTAAAAAATTGAGCTTTGCCAACACAGGAATATGTTACTTTGTAAAATATATTCAAATAAAAAAGTTATTTTAAATCTGAATATTTCACAATATTACTGTTTTTACTGTATTTTTAATTAAATAAATGCAGCCTTGGTGAGCAGAAAAAACTTATTTTAAAAACATTAAAAATCTATGTGTGTGTATGTATGTGTGTGTGTGTGTGTGTGTGTGTGTGTGTGTGTGTGTGTATATATATATATATATATATATATATATATATATAGCTAAAAATAGTTGTTTAGCTGTTAAAAACTTTGCGTGCTAAAATTCTCAGAAAAGTTCTCATCTCTTTTTATATTCTATTCTGTTTCATTTAATTCAGTTTTTTCCTAAACATTTTTTCTATCCAAAGTACTACATTCATTCCTCATAATATTATATTTTATACTAATAATTAAATCGCATTTTATGTTTTTAAACATTATATTCTGTCCATAATGTTCTATTCCATTGGTTCTCAAACCTGTCCTGGTGTCTTCCTATATCTGACACAACAATTTCAGGTCTTGCAGTCTCTACTAATGAGCTCATGAGTTGAATCAGGTGTGATAGATGGGAGAGACATACAAAATGTGCAGGTCTGGTGGTATTCCAGGACATGTTTGAGAACCACTGTTCTATTCTATTTTTAAAGTTCTGTTTTATTCTAAAAATGTTGTTCTGTCCTGAAGATTCTATTTTTCTGTCTTATTCTATTGAAATATTCTGTTATACAAACATTATATTCTGTTAAGTGCAAAATATTATATAATTTTGCACCTAATTCAATCCTATCCAATCTTTTCATATTATCGTAAACATTATATTTTATCTGAAAGACTGTACTTCAGATTGTGTTTTATTGTCTTGTGAATTCTTTGCGATTCTATGGAAATGTTTTGAAATAAATTGAGCATGTTTTCTTGGTCTTTCTCCAGGAGGATGTTCTGAATACACAGTGTGGCTATGATGTGCGGCTTCAAGGGGTGAGTGTGTTATTACTAGTTTGAAATGTTACAATTGTGCACATCCATAATATATTCTTGTAACACTTTACAATAAGATTTAATTTGTTAACATTAGTTAACTACAGTAGTTAACATGAACTAACAATAAATAATAACTACAGTATTTATTCATTTTTGTTAATTTCAACATCTAATAATACATTTGTTAACATTAATAAATGCACTGACAGAGATTTTTAAATGTTGTAAAAAATTATATTGCTTAGTTCATGTTAGTTAATGTTTTAACTTTACAATAAGGTCTCATTTGTTAACATTAGCACTGCTTAAAATGGGCCGGAACTGAGCATCGGGAGTAGTGGCACTTTTTTATTTTTCCACATCAAGCACTGAACATTAGTTAATGTATTAACTAACATGAACTAACAATGAGCAATACATTTGTTACAGTATTTAATCATCTTTGTTAATGATAATGAAAATACTGTTGTTCATTGTTCGTTAGTTCACAGTGCATTAACTAATGTTAACAAATACAACTTTTGATTTTAATAATGTATTAGTAAATGTTAAAGGTAACATTAACTAGATTAATAAATGCTGTAGACGTATTGTTCATTCTTAATTCATGTTAACTAAAGTAGTTAAAGGTTTAGTTCACTTCAGAATGGAAATTTCCTGATAATTTACTCCACCCCATGTCAACCAAGATGTTTGTATTTTCTTTCTTCAGTTATATTAAGGTTTTTAAGGAAAACATTCCAGGATTTTTCTTCATATTGTGGACTTCACTGGGGTACAACGGGTTGAAGGTCCAAATTGCAGTTTCAATGCAGCTTCAAAGGGCTCTACATGATCCCAGAAGAGGAATGTGAGTCGTATTTCGCATAACGATTGGTCATTTTCTAAAACTAAATAAAAATGTATATACTTTAACCACAAATGCTCATCTTGCACTAGCTCTGCAATCCACCATGCATTACGTAATCATGTAATGCAGGCAGAAGTACTGCCATCTTATCTCAAACTTCAAAATCATCCAACATCGTTGTTACCTTTTTTTGTAAAGGGCGTTTGACTTAGTCTTCGCACGTTCGCTTTGTAGACACTGGACCAGTACTTCCACCTACGTCACGTGTGACCTTTCCAATGTGATTAAGTAAGGGGCCGTTCACATATTCCGTCTAATTTTTCATCTTGATGCGCCTGGAAAACACACAATGTGACCACGGCGCTTCCATTAAGAGCACGCCTGCTGCGCAGCTACATTTGAAACAACGAATTTGAGCACACAAAAGACGCGATATGTAAACAGCCCCTAATGCGTGGCACATCGCAGAGCTAGTGTAAGATGAACATTTGTGGTTGAAAAGTATATACAATTTATTTTATTTTATTTATTTATTTATTTTTTTTAAGAAAATGACCAATCCTTTCGCCAGATAAGACCCTTATTCCTCGACTGGGATTGTGTAGAGCCCTTTAAAGCTGCATTAAAACTGCAATTTGGACCTTCAACCCGTTGAACCCTGTTGAAGTCTACTATATGGAGAAAAATCCCGGAATGTTTTCCTCAAAAATCTTAATTTCTTTTCAACTGAAGAAAAAAAAAAGACGTTGACATGGGGGTGAGTACATTATCAGGAAGTTTTAATTCTGAAGTGAACTAATCCTTTAATGTTAACAAATGAGACCTTATTGTAAAGTGTTACTATATTCTTAATGATGAAAAAACATTATGTAATGTAGTGTATAAATCGTGTAGTGTCAGACCACCCTCTGAAAAGAGCACTGAAGGGTTAAGCGCATGAGAGATTCTGAGAGCATTTGAGTTCCTCTTGTTCTCACTAATAACAGTTTAAGCCTTTAAACGTGATAATTAGCTTCTAGTTTTAGCCACGGGAAATTGTGGAGCTCTGTAATTGGGAAGTCAGCGGCTTATGCCAGCCTGGGTGGAGTGACACTGCACCCACGGTTCACCACCGTTTCTTGTCTCCATGGATACTCTTTCTCTCACAATCCACCTTTTAATAGGTTTTATTTGCTTTTATAACGACCTGTAAGTATTGGAAAGACATAAACCAATGTCTGCTCAAAGAATCATACTTTTGAATATTCTTTGTTCAACTCCTGAAGGAAGGCCTTGGAAAGAAAAAGAGAAGAATTTTACAAAGATCTTCAAGCAGTTAACTGTCGTACAGTCATTTTCCTCTCCTTTCATTGGCTTTCTCTGAATCCTGCCGACTTCCTATTGGTTTGGTGTTATGTTTCTAAAGTCTTTTGTGTCTTCTTCCCTGGGGGGACAAAAGATTCTATGGAGAACGTGTTTGTATGGTTGACAAAAGCTGGATTGTCTGGCTTTCTCTTTCTTCACCTTCAAATGTCACTGACAGCCCCAAATTACACCTTTTCATCTCCCTTCCTTCCCAGAATCTGACAGACGGTAGTTAAGACATTCCTGTATGTCAGTGTAATACAAACTGGATCTTCCCTGTGTCAGGTTATATGTGGTGAGCTGTGTGACATTTTGTCTACTAAGCGTGGGAGTGAGTTCCTCCAGTTTTCCAGAGAGGATATTTGTTCTCAAATAGATTAATGCGCAGGTCCGCTCAGGTGAAGGACTGGTTGTTTATCCAGGACTTGTATAAAGATTAAAGGTCAACTCAGAGGAGCAAACACCAATATGACGCACAGTGGACTTAAATGAAGATTTAGTTTCTTATTTAGATCTGACATTTTCCGTTTAAGTGATGTGCTGTTTTGAATAATATTTTTAATAGGAGTTGGATCAGCAGAAGTACATTTACACCAAGGGCTGCGTGGGGCAGTTTGAAAAGTGGCTACAGGACAATCTGATCATTGTTGCTGGGATTTTTGTGGGGATTGCATTATTACAGGTAAGGACAATGAGAATGGAAATGCTTCAAAGCATGCAAATATCTTTTAAAGATGTAGTGATAACTGAACAGATCTGCTTGAATGAGGCCTGAGTGGTATAATGGTCACACAAGAATGAATATCATGCTGCCACCTTGTGGTTAAACCTTAAAATACAGCTTTAAATCTAGTTCCAACATTAATGGATAGTAAAGTGAATCTTGAAATGTCCGGGTCATATTTCATCCCAAAATTAAAAGGAAAAAAAAATGTTTGCATTGTGGTATTTTCACATACTAAAATGTACACAACAGTTTAAAAGTTTGGGGTCAGTTAGATTTTTTAAATGTTTTTGAAAGAAGTTTCTACTGCTCACCAAGGTTGCATTTATTTGATCAAAAATAGAGTAAAAACAGTAATATTGTGAAATATTATTAAAATTTAAAATAGCTGTTTTCTATGTGAATAATTTATTCCTATAATGCAAAGCAGTTACTCCATTACTCCAGTCTTCAGTGTCACATGATCCTTCAGAAATCATTCTAAAATGATGATTTGCTGAACAGAAGAAACATTTCTTATTATTATCAATGTTAAAAACCGTTGTGCTGCTTCATATTTTTGTGGAAACAATGATACATTTTTGCAGGATTCTTTGATGAAAAGATAGTCCAAAAGAACAGCATTTATTTTAGATATAAATATTTTGTAACATTATAAATGTCTTTATTGTCACTTTTGGTTAATTTTAAGTGTGCTTGATAATGAATAGGAGTATGAATTTCTTTAAAGAAATATTACTAACCCCAAACTTTTGAATGGTATAGTGTATACTTAAAAAATTTACAATAAAAATAAAATGTTATTATTTCATAAAAGTGAAGGATATTGCAAAAGCTTGTATTTAAAAGAAGAAATTGTTGTTAATTTATTCACCCTTAGGCCTTTCAAGATGTAGGTGACTTTTTTTAGAAGATTTTTAGGTGAAACTGGTCCTCGATGATTCATATAATGCAAGTCAATGGCTACCGTCACTGAGAGTCAGAAAAACATATACAGGCAAAATAAAATTAATACCCGTGGCTCCTGGTGATACATTATGGCCTCACTGAGGGTGAGTAAATTAACAGCAAATTTTCATTTTGGGGTGAACTATCCCTTTAAGGAAGGGTGTGAAAAAAATATGTTTAAAGGATTAGTCCACTTTCAAATAAAAATTTCCTGATAATTTACTCACCCGCATGTCATCCAAGATGTCCATGTCCTTCTTTCTTCAGTCGAAAAGAAATTAAGGTTTTGTGATGAAAACATTCCAGGATTTTTCTCCTTATTATGGACTTCAATTGGCCCCAAACGGTTTAAGGTCAAAATTACAGTTTCAGTGCAGCTTCAAAGGGCTTTAAACGATACCAGACGAGGAATAAGGGTCTTACCTAGCGAAACAATTGGTTATTTTCTAAATAAAAATTATATACGTTTTAACCATAGATGCTCGTCTTGAACTAGCTCTCCTCTTCTTCTCTATTAGAATTCTGGCAGTGTAGACGCTGCTAAGTGTATTACTGCCTTCCACAGGTCAAAGTTTGAACTAAATTGTCATACAATATGCTAGTACAAGTATATAACAGTAAGTTATATTATCAGTAAATTATCAGGAAATTATTTGAAAGTGGACTAATCCTTTAATTATCATGAAAAAAATCCTAAATAGCCCTAAAAAAAAAAAACCCTAATTACCCTAAAATCAGGCTATGATGTCTTTATGCAAAATAGGTTTTATTTTAATTTTAAATATGATCCCAATATTTCTTGACTGTTTCTATGTCATACAGCTGTAGATTAGTAGTGATGTTTCAGGTGTTCAGGTAGTTAAAAATGAAAATGAGAGCACTTTGAATGTGTATAGTAATTTTTCTTAAGCTGTTATTTCCTTTTCTCCGCTATGATGTCTTCTTTTTAAATATGTTTCAGATTTTTGGGATATGTCTGGCTCAGAACCTGGTGAGTGACATCAGCGCGGTCAAAGCCAACTGGTGACCCTTTGCAGAGGGCAACAGCTGACAGTGACCTTCATGGCAGAGAGCTAATTACAAATCAGCACTGTTTACACACAATTGAGCTGGGAAATTCTGCCCTTTTAACCTTACGGACATTTTATGTTGGCTGACTTTACAAAATAGACAATCTATGTATTATTTTTCTTTTTTTGTGGTTCCTTATCTGAAAACAAGCTCTTATGGAGGCTATCCAGATGGAGCTCAACGTGAGATGTCACACAGAGATCAAGCTATCTGCGATCTCCCAGCTGTCTCTTGATCGAACACTATTTTCGTTTGCCCTTATTAAAATGATAACTAGACTCTCCTTCGCATTGGTGAATAATGTCAAGCGGAGGGTGTTTTCATTAACCTGTGGATGACTTGCTTTGGAGAAACACAAAAATCAACCACTGAGACTTTTAACAGAGGAGCCATGAACTAAAAAAGCCTTACAGCAGTACAATTCTCTATACACTTGTGTGGATTCAGCTTTTTACACGACATTCTGTCAGACATTCGAGCTGGTGGACAGTTGGACTCTTACCTCTAATTGGCTCTCTGTTGCACAGAGTAGCCAATCAGAACAATGTACTTGATAATTACATGTATGCATTTATTTTTGTGAGTTCTACCACTACTGTTGGGGAGGTCTGTTATTTGTTATTTTATTCTCATTTTCTCTTGGTTTTTTTGGTTGTTTCTGTGGCAAAAGAGTATGAATTGACTTTCTCAGACTAGCTTATGAATCTTTTTGTTTTTGCTTCTCTGCTAGATAGTGATATGCTATAGTGACACTAATAATGTATTATTATAAATATGCTGCTGCTTTAACTCATAAAAGATATACATCGCTATATTAACCAACTGAACTTTTTATAGAAATCATGAGGTATACATTCCCTCTGGGAAACTTCAGATCACGCAGAGTGCTTTGAGAAACGAGTCGGACGTGAGTGCACATGAAGTGGACAGATTGAATTAGCCGTGCGTATGATCACATGCCTTATTGAGCCCTATAGAGATGGTAGCAGAAGCCTACGGCAGTTACGCAGCACATGGATCTTTAGAATGGCTTTATTTGCTCTTCAGTCTCTATTGCTTTGCCCTGCACGACACATTTAATCATCTATAAAAAAAAATGCATGGCATTGCAGACCTCTTTAAACACATGCGCACATGTGTGTGGATGTGTCCATCCCATTATTACTACCATACCTGTGCGTTTTCACCTAGCTGTGTTCAGAAGGTGTCTGCATTGACTCATGACTATAAAGCTAATAATGTGCAAAGTAAGATAAATGACGTACTGTGTATGTAGAACGTGCCCGGATGGCTTTAGCAATGTCGGCAGACTGAACTAAATCATCTGTTTGAAGGGTCTATATAACCTGTGTTGTCAGAGCGAATAGTAAAATGTGAGATTTCTCTTCTGTGGTCTTTTTGGGAGATTCGGGAGGTGGTTGCGGACTCCTGCTTGTGTATATTAGAGGCAATTTTTATGCAGATACAAGACAGATTATATGCTAAATGATGTTTAGCTCCCTTTTTGAGGACCCAAATGGATGACTCCCATATAAACCTATTGAGAACATGTCTAGGTTGCATTTCTGTATCCTACATAAAGGAAAAACATATAATGATCATTTTTGTTGTACTGCCTTTGGTGATTTTAATTAAAAAAAAAATTGTATTTATGTAATACAGAAAAATAATGTGTTAGAATGGCAAGAAGCTAATGTAATCTAATTATCAATTAAAATAATCTCAAAAATAAAACTCCAGAGGCTATATGGTAATGTGAATCTAAGAGGAAATGAAAACAAAAATCTTAATGATCCTAAAAAAAGCTACTTTTTTTTTTTTTCAATGCAAAATAACACTTTTAAAAAATATATATATATTGTAGGGTGAAATGCAACCTGGACATGTATTTTGATCGACACAAATATAGTGTTTAATATCCCTTTCCCTCATTTTCGTCATCATGCAATGGCCTTTTTTCTTTTTCTTTAGATATTTGACTTTTTTTCTTTCTTTTTTTTTAAACAAAGAACTCTAACATTCCCTTGTGAGGGAGCCTCTTGCATATCATGAATGTAAAAATCATCTCTTACTAATGTTATGTCATATATAACTTACCCTTCAAAGTGCAATGCACAAACATATATGTGAATAATCTTTACAAAATAAATTAATGTTTGTCTGACTGTAGGCACACAACTGAAAAACATCGCAAATCTTTGTTCGTGTAGTGAGACATTTCTTGTGCATGCATTGGCTTAATTTTATTATGAAGTGCATTATGCATTTCTGCAGTTTTTCTGTGCTGGTTCATCAGAAACAGTTTTGATGATTGGTATTTAAACAATTGAGCCTTTTTGCTGGCTTTTCTCTGTACCAGCTGTGGTAGTTTGTACATTACAGTCATTTGAAATGTTTGCAAATCTTTAAGCACAGTTTTATCAGAACAGCTGGAGTTTCTAGAACAGTTGTACAGAACAGTTCTGCGTGGATTGTGAATGCATATCAATATAGTTTTTGAATGATTTAAAGATGTCTTGATCTTTTCCCGTCTTAATGCTTGACATCACACTTGTCACTTTTAATGCGCTTTGAAATATCAATTGCGAAAGCCTTTAATAATTTTTTTTAATTTTGTTTTGTTTACATTCCCATACACGTCTTCACAGAAATGTTTGGATTCTACCTCATCATGGAGAAATGACTTCAATCGTAGTTATTTAGGGAGTCATAACTCTAATGCAGCCATTGTGAACATTTTTAGAAGAGTTGCAAAAAACCCAACTTTAAGTATCTTCAACACCAATAAGGGTTGCAGGTTGTCCTTCACAGTCTCAGCTTTTATTAAGATGCTTTTAGGCAAACTTTTCTTGAGTCATGGTATGCAAAAAATACTAATGTTGATTTAATATTTGAATGGGTTGTTGTTGTTTAAACTTATCCAGAGCCATTATGAGCAGCACTATTTCAGTTCTCTGGTTCGCGCAAACAATTGGTTCTCAGCTGTAATCAGATCAAATTGAAGACTTTAACTAGTTTATTGACTTAGTGTTCATTATCAGATAATATCATATTAGAATAACTCAAAATACCCTGTTAAACTGGATAATGAATATTGCACTTGCAGACCTAAAGCATTTCCTATGCTCTCCATTATGAGTCTGATTATACTAACCTAAAATAACACTCATACTTAATGTGGATTTTCACTCTCTGTTAAAAAAGAAAACTATAGAAAATTATGATTGTTTTTGGAAACATCCACTGTGTTGCAGTAGTTTTGTTTTATTTGATGTTTTTTGTAATTCTTGTCCAAAGGTCCATGTATTGGGGGCATCCAAAAATGGACTTTTCTTGTGGGAGATGGTCTGTTACACTGTATACTATGATACAAGATATGCTTTTTCTTTTTCATAATAAAATGGATTTATGACATTCTGAACTCAGTTTCTTTCATTTGCACGTTTTGTCAAACATTTGACTGGAAATGGATGTTCAGTGGTACTTCACACCATTTACATTGTACTTTTTTATTTACAAAATGAATCTCATCAGTCATGCATTATACCTAAAAATGCATTATTATTATTATGCAATATGCTTTTTTTTTTTTTTTTTTTTTTTTTTTTACCAATTTACCATTGGCATACGTGTTCATTTTACAGTGATGTTACACCTAATTAAAATTAGAACCACTCTCAAATATTTTAAATATTTAATACATTATACATATTGATAAATTACAAATTATATATGTTTACCGTAAAAGTGAGTTTAATGTTACAGTGTTTATTTTAGGGTTGTTTTGTTGTTGTTTTCTCTCTCCTTTTTTTTTTTTTTAACCATATTCTAATTTTTCTAAACTGGACAATTTCACAGGTCGAATCGTTAAACAAGTCGAATCGATCGGTTCAGGTCTTTTGTATATGTTTTATTCAAGATTCCTTCAAATGAGCTACAAGAGATTAGCATTTAGGCTACCGATGTACATCGCTTATGCAGATTTTTCTTCTCACTAACTTTCGGTTATTACAGCATAAAGCGCCAGCAACAAAAAATAAGCTTGTTGCCTAGTTAAAATATAACAAATAACAGTTTGAAATATCGAGCAGCATAACGGACAGTTTTTGTACAGCTAACTGAAGGGGGTGAGACCGGAAGCAAGTTACAGTGGGCGCGCCCGCTCTTACTGTAAAAAATGAATTGTGCAAATTGCACCTTGACTTCTGGCCATTCAAAAATAAGTGATGGAAAGCAACTGCTGAAGGAAGATACACTGATGTCATTTTCACTTTGACCACTAGATGGTGACAAACCTTCACAGTTTGTAACCGCAGCAAGTCCTGTAAGTTTGCATAAAAGCATTTTCTTGATTATCTAATCTTTTTTTGTTTAACAGTGTCTTGCTGACACAAGTAAACCAGAAACACTGCTCGAGTGCCATTTAACTGATGCTTTAATGTGTTTTATGTGCTTTTTGACATGGTCTCTCTGCAGCATTAAATATGGTCTCCACCATCTGCTGGTGTTCATTAAGCATATTTGTGTGTGCTTTGTTTGTTTGTTTATTTGGTAAAATTCTTCTCAGTGGTCTTCTGTACATAATGATTTAGTTGAGAAGCCTTCAGTAAATACTTGCTTACCCTCTTTTGAAGTGTTGTGAAGGTGCCGTCATGCTGTGCATGTCAATAAGTGGTACAGTGACTTTATCAAGACCAACTTCTTAAAAGGACGCCCCCCGCAGATAAACAGCCACAATTAGATTCAATACATCTTCTCTAGCATGTTCCACCATTTGAAGTCAAATCAAATAATGATGAAATATTGAGTGTAAATGACTGGAGGGGATTACTTCTGTTAATGTGTATGTGTATCGTCCAAGGCTCTGCATTTGATATTTTCCAGAGATTATGTTTCTGATAGGATCAGATTGGAGGTGCATCACAGCATTACCTGGAGGCAAGGAAATTCCTTGTAGGTTTTTTTCTCTTAGAAAACTTCTGATCTGTTTTCCCCCTATGTGCCCTGTGCCCTTTCAACATATGGCTGATCCTTGACTGGATTACTCAAAGTCTCAAAGCAGGAATGTGACATTTCGATAGGACTTTATGATGTCTCTGGCTCAATCTATTGCTATGGTCTAACCTTAAAAAAACAAGTTTGATGATAGATTACCTTCTGAAACAGGCCCAGTGCCTCAGTTTCAATCTCAGTTTTGACAGTGACTCATTCTCAATCTACTTTTATTCTGAAAGCTAAACAATATAATCGATTGCTAGTTTCACTTAAAGGTGCAATATGTAAAATTTATGTCCGCTAGAGGTCGCTAGAGGCCTATTCAAAACAAAGGCGTAGCTTGATGACGGCAAGTTTAAGCGCGGAATCTTGGGACATGTTGTCTTCGCATCACAGCCGGTGGGAACAATCGGGATAGGACTCAGGAAAAAATCATGTTCATGGATGCGATTATTAACGTTACTGTAGTATGAAGCAAAGCAGGACCGAGTGCTGTGGGAGCTGAACGAGGCCGCTGGAGCGATTGCGCAACACACGCCTCACAAGCAGCGAAACTTTTTATTACGCCAGTCACCGGCGCCGCTTCCGCTTTTCCAGTCATGAGTATGAGGTAACGCAGCTCTGTTTATCATATTAGATACATTTGAGTGTGTTGAAAATTATGTTATAACATTACTCTGTGCATTTGCTCGGCGGCTGCTGTGAGATACTTATTTGAGACACACTGCAGTAAGATAGATCGATTTTAGAATATCATATTAAATGCTGGATGGCTTGTGTTGATAAATGGCATGCAGTTCATTTTAAAACATATTGTATGATGGAGAAAATTCTGTATTACTGTTACTAAAAATAAAGCTGTAATATATTAAAGTGTCTTTGATGTTTCCATGGTGACTCCTCACGTCCTGGAGCCTTGGTTAAAATTGCAATTTTCTCACGATTTACAAATATTTGGAAACATTTGGTATATTGTAAGTACTCAAGTGAACAAAGTATATAACACTGGCCTAGTGGTTTTTGGATATTTTACTGCAAAAATCTTACATATTGCACCTTTAAAGCTTTCCTAAAAGCATGATTTTTATCAACAATGGCATCTCTATTGGATAAAATTGGTGCGAGATGCTTTTATTTGTTCTGTATCATCAAAACAGGCTTTTACTCTTATGATGCGACTTGAGAAAGCCGGCTATTGTTAGGCAGCATAGACTTTCAACACTGTAAACCCTAACAGGTTGAATTTACTCAAAGTCCTTGTGCAAACTAGTTACCTCAAAAAAAAATAAAATATATATATATATTAATGTCATTAATGTTTACTCAATGTGGTAATCTCAAAGAGAGAACTTACCATGTAAGTCAACTAGTAGCAAGTTTAGTAGCAAGTTTATCGTAAAATATTGCTTTTTATATTTACTAAATTCAAGGGGAAGGGTTGTTTGATATTGCCCACAACCCCAGTTTTGCGACACAACTTGATATTATTAAATTATTAACATAATATATATTTTTTTATTTTATTGTCCAAATAAGTGACATTTCAAGCAATGTTTAATTAGAATTAGGGAATTAGAATTAGAATTTCTAGTTTAATTAGAAGTTTTCATTTATAACAACATTAGGGTTCGCAGTGTGCAAAAAATAGTCTCGACATTGGGACCTTTTTGTCTTTTTATATAAATATCATAAAAACAAGACGACTTACTGGAGAAGCAACTTTGCAGGTTATATGAATACTTGTTTTCAGAAGACTAGACAAATTGCTTTTTTCTGTTTTAATCATAGATTTAGTAGTGAGCTAAAATGACAAATAATTTAAGATAAGATATATTCTCTAAAAACAAGTCTTATTTTTAATTTAATCATATATACATACATATATATGTATATATATATATATATATATATACTGCGTAGCCTATATATATATATATATATATATATACATACATACTGTACAAAAGTCTTAGGCCACCACCATCATCCATATTTATTTATCAGTCTCTTTATTAAAGCTGCTGTCCGTAACTTTTTTTGGTTAAAAATGATCGGAAATCAATTTTTGAGCAAGTACAGTACATAACCAGCCAGTGTTCAAAACTATCTCCTTACCTTAGCCCGATTCACAACGGTAAGCTTGTAATAATGTTTTATAATTCGGGTGGTACTGGTGGGTTTTCACAGGAAATTCGAGCATGTCGCTGTTTGTCTTTGTGTCATTACGTCATGTCTGTTTACATAAAGAAAGAGTCTCAGCTAGTAGGCTATATCGCATGTGAGGTGGATAATTTATAGCCTTTTCTCACAGCAGCTGCAATAATTAAACTTACCATTTGGATGGCGGATTGTATGGTATGACAAATTAATGTTAGAGGTTAGACTGCACATTGAAATCTACAGGTAACGTTAATACACACTAAATACACAGTCATGCTGATGTTGTTAACATTAACAATTTGAGAACAAAGTATAACAATAATAATAATTTGCACGGTTTAACGTGATCCAAGCTAAGCGATCAATAGATTTAATCTCAGTTGGTCGGAACAAAAGTGGCAGATTTGTGACTTGTTCAGATGACATTTTCCAGTGAAAATTCTTGCTTTGGTCATACTTCAAGACAACAATCTGTGATTCAGAAGTATCCACACCGGTGTGTTAACTGACAGCAAACATTAGATTCATCCACGCTGAGGAGCCGTGCCAATGCACAACCCACTTAAAGATGATAATTCCGCAAACAACTGCAATTGTAGGTTTCAAACAGAGATGGCAACAAAGAGGCAAAATTTACGGACTGCAGCTTTAAAACCCGGGATACACTGCATGATTTTTGGCTGTCCCAGACGAAAGACTGCCATCGTAAAACAGTCGTGGCGATTTCTGTGATCGTTGCTCTTTATCGGTGGTCCTATGTCGCACTGTGAGAGAGGTTAAAAGACGGCTATTTTCTTGGTCTTGCGACCAAAGATAGCCTACAATCATTTTCTGACAGTGTTTGCTGCTCCGACCTACTGATCAGCCAATAAAAATGCGACATGAAATCAACGCGACATGGTGCTAAAACTTAACTGCTTACCTCAAGTTCTTTTCCCTTCTTCTTTCGCGTTTCTTTTTTTTTTTTTTAGCACACATAAAAGCTACAACTGCCAAAGTGTGATTTAACATTGTCTGTTTGTTAACCACTAGCGCATGCTGATGATGTTTTATTCTTCTATAGAAACTTGTATCGTAGCCTACGAGTCAATAGGTGTCATCATCGTACAGTCTACATGCATGTCGTACCCAAGTTTAAAGTCCCCGTGAACCAGAAGTTGCAAACGACTTTTCTCCAGTGTTGTGACATATTTCCAAGTGAAACGGAATATTGAATAGAGGGCAGGGTTTTATTTTAGCGCTCCTCCTCTCCATCTCTCGCTCATAGCAGACTAACGGTCAGAGGGGAGTGGTTTAAGCGTTTTCAACCCAAGCCGTCAAACTGATGTCATTAGAGAAGGGGCACCATTGCAGAGGGGAGGAGCATTTTCAGATTTTGATTAAATATTACGAAGCCAAACAATTTTTTTGTGTGGATTGACTTGCACGGATGAATTGTTCACCACAAAACTAGCTATTTGAGCTAGCAAAATAAATAAGGTCAATTTTGATTTCATGTGTACTTTAATAGATCCATGTTGCACAGTGTGATAAAGTAAGGATCTTATAGGATTGCTAAAATCATGCAGTGTATCCTGGGCTTTAGATACAAACAGAAAATAAAGGAAATATGTACACAAAATGTAGAAAGAAAAAAAAAAGAAGAAGAAGAAGAAAAAGGCTTCTTTAAGCAAAAATCAGTATTTAGTGTGACCTCCTGGACTTCTTCCAGTTTGCCAAAGAAGAAACTCTGAGAAATCAGATTTTGAAAGTTTTCTTGGCCTTCCAGTCCTTTTCCATTCCATTTAGGTTTAAGAGAGCCAGGTTCCTGCTATTGCTCAAGTGTAAGGGGAGGTCACTACCTATAGAAGTCTTTTTTTTTTTTTTTTACTGCATACAAATCCTGTAATTTCTGGTTAGGGTTAGTAAATGAAGGGTTAGTTCTAATAAAGAGACTGAGAAATAATTATATATGATCATTATACCATTGCTAAAACAACATCTAATGGTGGCCTAAGACTTTTGTACAGTACTTTGTGTGTGTGTGTTTATATATATATATAAAACCTCATCCCTAACTTGAGACATCTCAAAAAACAAGTCTTATTGAGCATCTTTTTGATATTTTGTTTGTTTTGCAGTGAACTCAATCCTGATTCATCTGATACATCTTCAAAAATCATGACTGTTCTCTAAACATAATTAAAGAGAGTGGCTGCAGACATAAAATATTTGGACATGTGTGTGT
The DNA here is from genome assembly GCA_037101425.1 of Elopichthys bambusa. Lineage (NCBI taxonomy): Eukaryota > Metazoa > Chordata > Actinopteri > Cypriniformes > Xenocyprididae > Elopichthys > Elopichthys bambusa. Next base: position 15,437,235 of record CM074447.1, on the reverse strand, counting down.
AATTCAACAGACTGGCATTATTTTCTTTTGAAAGGAAAGATCTATCCGTTAGACTGAGATAATGGAGACATGTTTTATCTTGCTTCAAAACGCTTTTATTATTGCATCTATCTGGCAAGCCACTAAACTTATGTATTAATGCAGTTCAAATCATCACACGTGTGGCCCATCACAGCAGCTCATAAGTAAAGTTACTGTGAAGTAAGTCATGATGAGTGTTGATCTCAAACCACAGAACTGACTGTTTATTTATGGGCTGCATGAGCCATATTGGTTTGGCAGTTTCAAAGGCTTCCATTCAGCCAGTGATGCCGTCAAACCTGCGTCATTTGACTAGAACAAGGCGACCATCACATGACACCTCTTAGCTCCTTTTCGTTTCATGTGGGTGCTATCTGAGAGACTCTTTCAGCTTTGTAATCACCCAGAAGGGGAAGATGCACCTTGGGTTTTCTCGGCTGCCCGGCAAGGGAAATTAATGTGTCTTAAAGCGTAACGTGTTTTGTTTATGGCAGTTTGGTGTCTTTTTCTGAAATCTAATGAATGGAACATGGTCAGCCACGTTCAGCACGCAATCGTGCAACAAAATCACACTGTTTACTCTGTTCAGGGTGAAACTTGAGGGGATTTTAAGAGAGAGTTGATGTCCGAGGCATGAGGCCTTTTCATCGCTGCATGCCTGACGGGGACAATACCTCCTGCATGTGGAGGATTGGGAAATCTCTAAACATTTTCTCGCTTTCCCTCCCTGTGTAGTCCTGCAAATTTGATTCGTATCTCCCACACTTTCCATGCTATTCTGGCTTCTTTCCAAATCGTCCAGTCGCCCATCATCTTGTACCATGGCGAGTGGCTGTGTGAGAAGTCACCGTCCAGCAGAAAGTTCATGGCATTTATTGCTCCTAATGGATTGATTGGATGATTGTGTAATTCGATTGGATATCCAGTGGTTGCCAGGAAGCTTTAACCAATTGAATCAGAGTGCTGTTCGATTAATGGGAAGATTAGTTAATTTGATTGAGGGGTTTGCTGTTCTTAACATATTCTTACTTCAATAGGGTGATGATACTTCACAGAATGATACTCAATCTGAATGTACACAAGAGCCTATTGATGTATACGGCATGCTGGCAACAAATTTAGGAAATTTACTTAGTAGAAACACCCATCCAATTCATGCTTCTGTGTTTTTATGTTTTGTTTTGCATTAGCTAAGAAATTATGCAATGCAAGATATGAATGATTACACAAACTGCCTGCGTGATATCTGGTTTTGTAATCGGGGTTGTGATTCAGAGCTTTATTCATAAGCTTACAATAAATGTTCCCTTTCGGTTAAGTGTTGCTCTCACAGCTCTAATTACCCCCCTTTTATCATACGCTTTTATTACCTCTGAAATATTTTCACATGCAACGTTACGCACATTGGCTCATTGTTCACAGCCAGTGCATTTAATGTAATGTCTGTTTTATATGGATGCCCTGAGCATTAACTCCCACTAAAATTTTACAGCACTCCTGTGAGGCAGCATGCAATGTGATCTCACCTATTATGAGTTTTTCTCCTTAACTAGACTCTATTGAGCCTTGCTCTGTGCCTGCCTTTACAAAACACTACTGTGGCAGTATCAGATAATAATACAGAGGGATTTTGAAAAATACCATGTACTGAATGAAATGTCATGGTATTTATTTACATTTATGCATATTGTGGGAAATAAAAAATCTGCCCATGACCTTGCTTTACTATCGCTTGTTAAGTCTCTGAGGTCTCGTGTCACCGCTTTAGATGCCAAAAGCAAACAACAAAAGGTGCTTATATGTATTCACAATGTGCTGTAATACTACCGAAAATGTCATGATTTCAAAAATCATGATTTCATCCCCATAGCGAAATCTCAGATGACCATACAGTGATTCATCTTTTATAAATGGTTAAAATGTTCGTGTCCTGGACGTCGTGAGCTTAGAGACTGTAGTGTACACTGGGAGTTTAGCTTTGCTTATGTAATAAATGGCTGTTGAGATAGTATTTGCAGTTGAAACGAGTAGAGGAAACAGTACTCCTTACGTCACAACTTGCAGTAATAAGCAGTTGTCACTGCCATATATAACTGAACTGTGTGTGAACGTAACTGTATTAAGGAGTCAAATACAGGACTGACAACTGTATTCTGCTGCTGTGTGAATGTGCCCTAGCTCAAAAGACATAAAAGAATACAAAAGTGGGCCTACTTTCATTGTGCATGGTGCACTGTAAAAATGCTAGTATTTTTAAAGGAATATTTTGAGTTTAAAGAAATATTTCAGATTGAATTGTATTGCAACAGAATTTGTGGCATAATGTTAAAAATGGCTCACCTACCGTTTTCTTTTCTTTTTTATGGTGAAGCATTTACTATGGAAGTGAATGGGAGCCATTTTGAAAAGAGTACTGAGTATTTTGATATTTACGGATTTGCCCCATTCACTTTCATTAAAAGTGCTTCACTGTAAGCCAGATTTTTGCGTTTTTTAAGAAAAGGAGGGACAAGATTAAAGTTTTTTTGTGATAATCAACATCACTTTACAATATACAGTGAGAAATCATATTTGATAATGCAATGCAGTGCATGCAAGACAATGCATGTAATTCAACTGTAAAAACACAACACATGTCACACTAATATTCAATTAGTTTTAGTTTTCCTGTTGGATTATTATTAAACTCTGCATTTGAACTTTCCCTTCATTGTCGTGTTTACCAACAACATTGCTAATAGAAGACCAGACCCAGAAATGGATTATACTGCTAAGTCTGCTGCAGTGGCCCAAAGTAACCACAACCTTTTAAACTTCACAGAACAATTCTGCCAACAACAAGACCCTCAAATCGCTGTTCTGGATCGGGGCCAATTACCACCACCCTATAGATCTCCCAGACACTTGACTGGAGGGATGCCATCATCAGGTGTCTGGAGAGCATCTGTCCCCAATCCAGGACACAGCCAGACCCAGAGCCCAGTACATGACCACCCTTGACCACGGAGACTTCAGTAGAGCCCCCCGCAGATGGAGAGCAACTGCCCGCCGCAATAAGTGAGCCAGAGCCCGAAGAGGAAGGGACCATTGTCCCAGAGCCCAAGAGTGAGTCTGACTAGGGGTGTGAGCCAGTGACAGCAGCAACAGAGGTGAAATTGGACAACGAGGACTGGCTAATGGATTTAGACACGGAGGTATTGCCTCCCACCTTATCCCACCCTGAACTGTTCTGTTTGTTCTTCATCATCGCTGTTGCTAGACAGCATTGAAACTGTATCGTTGACCTGTATGGACTGTGAATTACCGTCATTGATCCCGTCAAGCTTACCTCTGTCACCATCACTGCCTGTGCTGAATGCCTGCAGCCCTTTGTCTTCACCAGGAATGCCTTGCTGTGACATGAAGCCTCAGGTCATGCAACCACCAGACTTGCCCAAGTGAGAGGTTCCTGTGACTCCACCTCTGGCCTCTGATCCCTTCACTCTACCTCGGCCCATCGACTTGTCGATTCCGCCTCAGCTCCTCCCACCTTCGGCTCCATCTGAGACCCTCAACCTTGCGGCTCCAACGGGTTCCCTCATCCCACCGCCTCCCCCTTGGTCAGTCGTCACTCTACTTACGCCACGGACTTACGAGCCTTCTGCTACGCTCAGTCTCTCCACCCCTACCGGCTCCACCTCTGTCCTGTCACACCAGCACCGCTTCAGTCCTCCGGCACTCTGGCTCCGCCTCAGACGCTAGTCGCCAAGACTCCACCTTGGTCTCCAGTGCCGGCGGCGTCACTCTATACCATCGGCTCTCTGTCTGCGTCCTGGCTCTCTCTTCGTTGGTCCTCACCAGGACATCGCCAGCCACAGCTACATCATGGCTCCTCCCTCCCTCGGCTCTGCCGTGGGCTGTCATTCCTGCTGTGCTCTGGGTCTGTGTCAGCGAGTATCATCCATCATCGATGCCGGGGCTTCGTTGTCGTCTATTACCATCCCTTCGCCTACTCCTCTTACCATCCATTCATCATCTCCTCGCCCACCTCCAGAGCCCCCACCTTCTCTCCCTTGCGGTGCGAGGGGGTGTAATGTCACACTTATGTTCAGTTACAGTAGTTTCCGTTTTCATTTACTTTTAGTTTGTATTCATTAGTCACATGTGTTCCTTTGTTTGAGTTCCCACCTCTCATCAGTTTCCATGGACACTAATCTATCATCACAACTCATTTAGTTCATGACCATTTGTATTTAAGTTCCTCACCTTCACTCAGTGTTTGTCCGGTCTCATTTGTGAAAGTGTGTTACTACTACCTTCTTTTATTTACCTGTTGGATTATTATTAAACTCTGCATTTGAACTTTACCTTCATTGCCTAACAACATGTATTTTTACAGTAGCATGCTGTTAAAAATGCAGTTTATTGCAAGAAAAAAAGTTTGAGGCATTTTGTAATTTGTAATCAGTTATGTATTGGGGTGTTTTATGTCAAATTTATGTTGTTTATTTAAAATGTATTGCGTTAATTTAGTGTTATGTTACCCTGAAGGTGTTTTGTCATTGCGTGGGTAACTTTTTTTTTTTTTTTTTGGCATTTCAGAAGACACAAGCTTGGCTTCTCACATAAAATATATTTGTCTTAATTCTCTGCAGCAGCTTGTTGACTAATGCGCTTCTGCTCTTTACGTTTTTAAATTAGGCCGAGTGCAATTCTTATGTGACAGAACCTTATGTCAAACCACTTAAAGCCCATGTAAAAACCTCGCTTTGTTGGTTTTGAACAAGGCAAAGTGCTTTTTACGGTGATGGAGTTGATCCATGATCTATGGTTGGGGGAGAATAATGGAATACTTGGGAGGTGGGGAATATTGACTAAAATCTGTTTTACACGCCATTTGTCTTCGGAACAGTTTAGGGAATGTCATAATAAGATAAAAGGTATCTTATGACGAAATTGCACATGAAAGCATGCAAATTAACTTTTCACTCTTCTCTGATCTACAGCTGACCCTGCAATAAGGTTATGCATGCATCAGATTAGCACACCAAACTGGAAAAGAGTTTCTCCTTGACTGCACAGATTACAGCAGAGCTCCACCGGCAGAGGAGTCTGGCTTCCTTATCAAAAACACACCAGGAGATGGTAAGCGAGGTTCGATTAGCTTTAGGAACAGAGATAGGTCTTTGAACACATGATAGATTCAAGTTGGAGTGTTGTTAAATTAAGATTCAGCCCCATATTTAATCTGCCCTTCTTTCTGTTTGCTCAGACAACACGGAGTGAATGTTAGTTTTATCTTCTTGTACTTTCTGTGACAGTTTGAATCTCTGTAAACATCCACACTCAACAGTTTGCTGAGTGCAATGATTAGCATATCAACAAACTGTCAAGACCGACATATTTATGTGGCTAAATAAACAAAGCAGTCTTACTGATATGCAAAAGCTTTGAGAAATCATCTAAACTAAATGCATCTCAGGTAATCAAGGAATGTCCATATTAATTAATTAAAGATGATTTGACAATTTACACTAGCACAAATTCCAGGCTGGAACATGCTAATCTGGTTCTGGTCTATGGTGGTTCAACATGGCTATGATGTTTATTAGCATAAATTTGATTGTTTATCGGATTAAAAAGAATTGTCCAGGTTTAGAACTTGAAAGTTCTATTGACAATGTCTGTAACATGCTGTTAATACAACAGAAAATAATTTAGACTAATAATATTAATAATAATTTTCACAATTCAAAACGGACAAAATTGAGTTCACAGTAGTGGTCTATGGGTCAGGGCATTCTAGAGAGTTTAAAAGCAGAAACGTGCATGGCTAGTATTTAAATTAAAGGTGCACTCAGTCAGTTTTTTTTTTTTTTTTTAAATGGTGCATCTGAAATTGCATACTTCCCTGCTATATAGTAGGCATAAAACATGTGACAAAAGAAGGGAGAGGCCACGGTAGAGGATTTGTGAATGGCAGTGAAGCAAAGCAACTGATGCTGGTAGGTCACATGCCTGTAACAACAGATGTAGTATGTCCAGATTACATTCATACTATAGAGAACATACTTTTTTAGCAGTTGTGAAGTAACTGCTTATTCAAAATAAGTACCTACTCAAGAGAGTATGTGATTTAGGATGCAGACATTGAGTTCTTTGTCCCAATGGACATTTTTGGGGGGTCTTTATACTGACACCTATTGACTTGGATGCATTAAGTTTACGCTGTTGCTGCTTAACGGAAACATTTTTGTTTTGTTCCTTATCATCTATGTCTTGTCTTATACTACACACAGTTTTGTTTGGACTTTTGCTGACTTTACACTGTAGGTACACTACCGTTTAAAAGTTTGGGGTTTGTTAAGATTTTTAAAATGTTTTTGAAAGAAATCTCTTTTACTCACCAAGGCTGCATTAATGTGATCAAAAAATATTGTAAAACAGTAAAATTGTGAAATATTATTACAATTTAAAAGAAGCCGTTAGTCTACATGTCGGAATTTGCAAGCGGAAAGACTGAATGCTTCTCCAGAGAGGAATCCTTTTATTTTTAATATTTAAAAATGTTTGTGTGCTGCTGTGTGTGTGTGTAACAAGCAGAGTGTATGCACATTGTGCACCCACCTATAGGCACTTATAATGTGCCCTTTAAATAAAAAACAAAAACAAACAAAAAAAAAGCAAATTTTGATCAACATGTAAGTATGTTGAACCAAAACATTTTAAGAAAATCAATTTCTTGACAATTAAAAGTTGTATAGCCCACTGAATAATTTTCAAACTTAATGCTGACAACAATGGAAGCACTTGGGAGAGAACTGTCAGGAGAATTATTTCTTTGCACAAAACAGGACAGTGGTACAAGAGGATTACCAAATCATTGTTTTAAGTGTAAAAATATAACAAAAGTAACAGAAATTCTAAAACAACGGACTTGTGACAAGGCCCCTGAAATAATCAGACCTTCATTTTAAGCTTTCATTTAGTGATGATTTTTGCTAGACAAAGAGCAGGAGAAATATTAAGTGAGTATCTCAGTGTCTATGAGTGTCTATGAAAATAGTGACTGTTTATCTCACAGAGTAAGATGCAGCCTGCAGAAATGACATACATGGTTGTTGTCCACACTGGAACTACCCACTATAGCCAAAGCACAATAAGGTCCATTAGCCTTTTGTAAGTCCCAAACATAGACTTCTGGGAATCCATACTCTGGTCTCATGAGACTAAGTCAATCATTCTGGATATAACAGCATCCAAAATGTTATGGTGTTGCTAGAGGAGGAGTACAGTGAGAAGTGCCTGGTTCCCACAGTTAAGTTCAGTGGTAGTAAAGCTCTTATATAGGGATGTATGAGTGCTGAAGGTGTGAGGGAGTTGTGCTTTATCAATGCTGTCATGAATACACACACCACTGTGTGATGTAATACAAAAACTTGAAACAGAAGATCCTACCCTCATTCCCTGCATTGTTGGGCATTTTTTAACATGGACAGGTATTTTACCCAGTTTTAACACTCTTAAGCACCTGTGGGAGATTCTGTAGAGATGAGTTGAAGCAACACTCCCCATTAAAGATCAGGGCATTTAAAGAGGTCATCATCCAGGAGTTGTGACAATTTGTCATGAATTTGTACACTCCGTGCCAAGAAGGGTCAGAGCAGTATACTTAAAATTATGGAGGGCATATGAAGTGCTAGAATATTATACATTTGTTGAATTAAATCTAGGGTGTACTTACTTCTGAAATCCTTAATTTAAATCAAATTGGCTAATTTACTTATTTTACAGATGAAGAGTTCAGATGCAAAAGCCTCTAAATGCCATCTGAAATTTTTATCAAGCTTGTATGTTTAGGTTCAGTAATTTCACTTTAATGGCAATTAATAGGTCCATTTCATTGCCATTAAAGTTGAATAACAACATAAACATACAAGCTTGATAAAAATGAAAATTTCAGACAGCACTTATGGGCTTTTGCATCTGAACTCTTCAGATATTAATGACATATTTCTTTTTTTAAGTTTTTATTAAGTATATGTTTAATACATTTCAATGTTGCCATCTTTCTATGAACTATATTAGTGATCATTAAGAAAATACATATTTTTTTATTTGTTCAGAGGGGGTGCTGTGAACTGTATATATATAGTTTCAAGTTAACATGTTTAATGATGATTTTCTTGTTTTTACAAACTGTTGATGCAGATTAACATGTATTGAACATTTCTTTAAGTGTTTTTTTAGCTGGTCACATAACATGGCCTTGTGGTTTAAGCAGACTAGTTGTCTGTGGTTTATAGCTTGTTGTGGGAAAGCTAGGCTATGCTGAGGACCAGCACAACAGACAATATATGCTGCTCTTTTCAACAGGGTTGATAAACTGGACTCAGAGAAAGTTTTATGACAGGTTGACATATACGAGCTCGGCAGCCTCACTTAAGCAGATAGTCAATATTTCTCAGAAGGTTGTTGTGTCACGCAAAGTGAGATCATCGTCCATTATGGAGTGAAAGTAAGCCTTATGTCCAAGGCTTCTGTCTAAGAGCTTTAAGTCTTTCTGCTTTCTGCTCCAGATGCTTTTAATGAATATTCTCTCTGCCGTTCAGTAGCTCACCTAAAAGAATTGCTGCTACCATTTGACAGCTAAATTTGTCCAAGACTTCTCAGTGATACGTTGTGAATAACATTGATAACTGCCTTAATTGTACTTTTCACACTGCACAGACTGTCAGTTCTGTTTAATCATGTAATTTTATCCATTTATCCAGCTGTATGAAAACAAATTTCATAACGCTCAATATGGCCTTTTTTTTATTCGGCCTGTTGATTTTACGTTAGAATGTGTGCGCTTAGCTGAAATAGATTGAAAACTTTTTTTTTACGCGCAATTTAGTTAAAAGGGCTACATGTAAGAATGTTTTAATCGCTTTTATATTGCCAAAGTGTGAGCTTGTAATGAAACTTATGAAAATGGGACCTTCCCTGACTTCTTAGGTTGTCTAAACCTGTAGACTGATTTTTACATGAAGACACATTTTTGCTGGGAAAATCAAAAGAATGTGACTTCTACATGCTCTAGAGAGCCTCTTTTTTCTGTTCATTGACACCTTCAAGTTCATGCTAAAAGAGCCATTCTCTACTGTAATGTCAATGTGTCATGCAAAGAAATGGGATTAATTCAAACTATAGTCTCATATAGTCAGATATAGTCTATAGTCCCAAATACTTTATAATAAAACTATCCTAACATTTTAATTTTAATTACCTCATATGTAAACATGACGTCTGTGAATTGCAGAGCTTGTGCAAACATATCCACATCATTATGATCAGATGCTTTCTTAACTGCTGTTTTCTCACCACTGTCATTTTTGTTGTGTGTGTGTTATTGAGAGGAAAGCGTGCAGCACATATTTACGCTATTCATCTAAACATCGCTCTCAGCAGCATGGTCGGTGTGACTGGGCGTCGGGAGGTTTGTTAAACACAAATGTATTTCTAACTTAATTTTACTTCTAAGCAAAGAAGAACGAAAAAGAACTTAGCCGTGAGGATATCACGTTCAGTTTTGAATCCCGTTCAGTGGGCAGAATTACAGGCACCCTTGATAAATATGATCAAAGATGGCTGTAAAAATAAATCTGCATTGTTTATCCTTTTGATCTTTCATTCACAAAAACCTCACCTTTCATTGAAGGTGGGAAAATCACATTATGAAATAAATGTTTTTCTTCAAAACATGTTGGCCACAATTATTGGTATCCATTTTGTGTAAAATATCTCTGAAGTATATTTCCATTCATTTTTACATTTTAAGCACACCAGGGTGACTTGGAACATGAAATTGTCTTGTCTTCTTGTTCCACAGGAGTACAAATATGAGGAAACACAAAGGCTAAATTCTCTTAATCATCCATCACAATGAGTAAAACCAAAGAATATAGTTTTGATGTGCAGCAAAAGATTGTTTAGCTTCACAAAATAGAAAGTGGCTGTAAGAAAATAGCTAAAGCATTGAAAATCCCCATTTACACCATCAGGCCAATTATTCCAAATAACTAAAGGTGTTACAAATCTGCCTGGAAGAGGACATGTTTCTATCATCCTAATGTGCGGTGAGGAGGAGAGTTTGAGTGGCTAAAGACTCTCCAAGGATCACAGCTGGAGAATTGCAGAAATTAGTTGAGTCTTGTGGTCAGAAAGCCTTAAAAAAGAAAAATGATTAAACAGCACCTACATCACCACAAGTTGTTTGGAAGGGTTTCAAGAAAAATCCACCTCGCTCATCTATAAACAATCTCCAGCATATTCAGTTGTCAGACACTACTGGAACTTAAAACGGGACCGGCTTTTCTGGTCAGATGAAACTAAAAAAAATAGTTTCTTAGTTTTTTGGCAGCAAAACCACCACTTGGGTTTGGAGCACATGGGGATAAAAAGTACCCAATGCCTACGGTTAAATATACTGCTGGATCTTTAATGTTGTGGGCCTATTTTTCTGCTGGAGGTCCAGGACATCTTGTTCAGATACATGGTATCATGGATTCTGTCAAATACCAACAGATGGCTAGATGACCGCCTCTGCTAGAAATCTTATAATGGGCTGTGGTTGGATCATCCATCAGGACAATGTTCCAAAACAAACATCAAAATCAACATAAAATTGGGTCACTGAGCAAAAAATGAAGCTTCTGCCATGGCAATCCCAGTTTCCTGACCTAACCCTATAGAAACTGAGTGGAGTGAACTGAAGAGAAGAAGCACCAACATGGAGCTGGGAATCTGAAGGATCTGGAGAGATTCTGTATGGAGGGATGGTCTCTGATCTCTTCTCAGGTGTTCTCCAAACTCATCAGGTATTATAGGTGAAGACTCAAAGTTGTTATCTTGGCAAAAGGAGGTTGAAACAAACAGTTACGAATATTTCACTCTTTGCTTGATTCTTCACTCTGAATTGACAGGAATTATGTTTTGTCCTCTAGTATTGTATTATCAACATAATTACACACAATCAATCATATTTTAGCTTTAGGTACAGTTCTCTGATGATGAAAATCAATATATATTAATATAGACTTCAGTTCAGTCATGAACCTTTGGTTTGCTGTGGTGAGATACAATCTCATAAAACAGAATTTACTTTATTTTAACAGTGATCTGACTGTTTTAAAGAGGCAGTTAACCAAAACATTTTATTCAAAATGTTTTTAATAAATGTTGTTTTAAATCTGTATGACTTGAAAGAATGGGAACTGAGGCTTTCAAAGTTTAAATAGGATGCAAAAGCACCATATTAGTCCAAATCTTACAATAATTAAATTTCATTACAATAATTATGTGATAAACAGACCAACATTTTTGTTGATTTTCACTGATAATCACTTTGAATGATTGTGTTTACCAATTTGTAAATGAATCGTTTACTGGGTTTGTGAACTGGACCACCAAATTTACCAACTAAACATGACTACTGGTGAACTAGTCCTCATTCACTTTCATTATATTGAGAAGATTGGCCAGAATATTCTACAGAATTTTGTGTTCCACAGAATAAATTATGTATATGGATTTGGAACACCATAAGAGTGAGTAAATAATGACAGAATTTTTTGGGGGGTGAACTATCCCCTTAAGAAAACATTTTAAAGCAACTTAATACTGAAGGAAGAAACTTTTCTTAGGCACGGGTCGAAAGGTCGTGTTCATTCATGTTTGACACAGTTCAACTCGGTGGGATTCTCGTTCTCAGCATGAATCTATCTTGTGAGAAAGGGAAAGAACCTAAAATCTTTCTCTTGAGCCTCAGTGCTCTTAGCTTGAAAGTGCAAACAGATGAAACTAAAAAAAATTGTTTTTTGGCAGCAAAACCACCACTTGGGTTTGGAGCACACAGGGATAAAAAGTACCCAATGCCTACGGTTAAATATACTGCTGGATCTTTAATGTTGTGGGCCTATTTTTCTGCTGGAGGTCCAGGACATCTTGTTCAGATACATGGCATCATGGATTCTGTCAAATACCAACAGATGGCTAGATGACCGCCTCTGCTAGAAATCTTATAATGGGCTGTGGTTGGATCATCCATCAGGACAATGTTCCAAAACAAACATCAAAATCAACATAAAATTGGGTCACTGAGCAAAAAATGAAGCTTCTGCCATGGCAATCCCAGTCTCCTGACCTAACCCTATAGAAACTGAGTGGAGTGAACTGAAGAGAAGAAGCACCAACATGGAGCTGGGAATCTGAAGGATCTGGAGAGATTCTGTATGGAGGGATGGTCTCTGATCTCTTCTCAGGTGTTCTCCAAACTCATCAGGTATTATAGGTGAAGACATAAAGTTGTTATCTTGGCAAAAGGAGGTTTAAACAGTTACAAATATTTCACTCTTTGCTTGATTCTTCACTCTGAATTGACAGGGATTATGTTTTGCCCTCTAGTATTGTATTAACATCATAATTACACACAATCAATCATATTTTAGCTTTAGGTACAGTTCTCTGATGATGAAAATCAATATATATTGATATAGCCTTCAGTTCAGTCATGAACCTTTGGTTTGCTGTGGTGAGATACAATCTCATAAAACAGAATTTACTTTATTTTAACAGTAATCTGACTGTTTTAAAGAGGCAGTTAACCAAAACATTTTATTCAAAATGTTTTTAATAAGTGTTGTTTTAAATCTGTATGACTTGAAAGAATGGGAACTGAGGCTTTCAAAGTTTAAATAGGATGCAAAAGCACCATAGAAGTCCAAATCTTACAATAATTAAATTTCATTACAATAATTATGTGATAAACAGACCAACATTTTTGTTGATTTTCACTGATTGTGTTTACCAATTTGTAAATTAATCATTTACTGGGTTTGAGAACTGGACCACCAAATTTACCAACTAAACATGACTACTGGTGAACTAGTCCTCATTCACTTTCATTATATTGAGAAGATTGGCCAGAATATTCTACAGAATTTTGTGTTCCACAGAATAAATTATGTATATGGATTTGGAACAACATGAGAGTGAGTAAATAATGACAGAATTTTTTTGGGGGGTGAACTATCCCCTTAAGAAAACATTTTAAAGCAACTTAATACTGAAGGAAGAAACTTTTCTTTTTCTTTTCTTGCACGGGTCGAAAGGTCGTGTTCATTCATGTTTGACACAGTTCAACTCGGTGGGATTCTCGTTCTCAGCATGAATCTATCTTGTGAGAAAGGGAAAGAACCTAAAATCTTTCTCTTGAACCTCAGTGCTCTTAGCTTGAAAGTGTTCCCTTGGACTATAATTTAATTTTGAGGCTGTAAAAGTTTCTTTGAAGTGTTATATCACATTATGGTGGCTTCCTGTTGAGAGGTGTGTGTGTGGGAGGGGGGGCTTCATGTGAGGCCTGATAATCTCTAAGATTAGTCATTCTCTCTCGTTCTTTCACTCCATTTTAACACAAAGCTCCAAAGAAAGACCTGCATATATACATTTTACATGGTACTTCCATTTCTTGTTTTCCTGGTGTTTCAGTCTCATTGCAGGCATTTCATAAAGGGAGTGTTGCTGTAGCAACTGCTGTAGCAATGTATTGGTGGTGAAGGACACAAAGTATGAAAGTGGCTTCAAACTGGATGTTTTATTGCATTCATATTATACTATTATAGAAATATTTTTGAACCTCTAATTCCATCAGATGTGCAGTGTACAACAATATAAATGTACATGTACTGCAAAGGGAAGATAAATGTGCAGTCATTATAATTTAATGTAAAATAACTGAAAAGCACATTAAATGTGATCCATATGGCTCTAAGCCAAAAAAATGGAAAATAGTCTGTTCCTCACATTCATATGGCTTCAGAAGACTTTTAGTAAACTCAAATCTTTCCAGTTCACATTTTTAATTTTGTTTATATATTTTTTTTTCTGAAGAAAGTCAAACATAAATAATCATGAAAACCAAAATATTACATGTCATGGATGAATATTTATTGAGTAATCCACTATTTTGCATAGAGGGGGGTTAAAAAAGAGGGAAAACATGTAGAGGGTGAACATGACTTTAGAAAGATGACCGCATCATTATTTGTTTTGTTTTTTTACACAGAGATTGGTAGGTCATTATTATGTAAAATCTGTTTACTTTAGCAATCTTTGTTGCATTATATGCCAATGGTGACAGCTCAAAAATGGGGAAGAAAACAATTTTTTCCCCAAGATTTGCATACCTGTAATTCAAGAAGTATTAAAGATATTTTAATATCCTTTTAGATTCTGGTTATAACAAACTTGTCTTTGGGTATCTTCATTTTAAAGGCTCTATATGGTTCAGTCCCAGATATATGGGGGTCACTTTTCATACAGCTGTTACTTTTTTCTTTCTCTTTTTGTTTGTATGACTGTAACTCAAAAAGTATTAAAGAGATCTCAATATGATTTTAAATTCTGGTTCTTAGCAAACCTTTCTTTTGCTATATATGTCAGTTTTAAGACCCTGTATGGTTCAATCCCATAGATATTTGGATCTCAATGTGGCTCCATGTCCAAATAGTTGAATATTACCCATAAACTAGAAATGTAGCTTGTTTCCATGATATTTAATGATGATCTTTCTAAAGTCATTTTTACCCTCTCTGTAATTTGGCTCCAAATCTCAGGTGAAAATTGTCATTTTTACCCCCCTCTACAAAATATTGGATTACTCAGTAAATATTCATCTATGACATTTAATACTTTGGATTTCTTCTTCATTTATGTATGTCTTTTACCAGAAAAGAAATAATCAACGGATACGGAACTTAATAGGTAACCAGTGTAGAGATGATAAAATTGGTGTTATGATCATATCTTCTTCATATCTTCTTGACCTGGTAAGCCAGGGACCTCTGGTTGAATTGGCATGGTTGTTGTACAGTCTACACACAAGTAGATTTTTATTTTATTTATTTTTGTCATTTTTGGAGCCTGTCAGTAAAAGACTGATGAAAAGCCTGCAAGCTCAAAACTTTACTGTTGTAAGAGTCCTTTGTTAAATATTTGTATTTTTGGAGCTTTGGTGTGCTGAGTCTTTTTTTTTTTTTTTAACCCTAAAAAAGTGACAATCCTCTAAAACCTACTGAATATGGCATCAAAGTGTCAATCTGGTGGTGCAGGATAAAAGTCGCTCAAGTAACATTTCCTAATTAGGGTGTTTTGCTCATTTCAAAGCATGTTGATTTAAAAGGCATCACAAAATGTTTGTGTCTTTGGAAATGCTATTTAGAACTCCTCAGTTCCTGTGGATAATGAGGTATATTAATGTGTTGTCTGATCTCTGATTCAGGATGCTTATCATGATAAATATTATTAGGCCAACTCTTAGCACCTGATTAAACTAGTGCTGAAGCTATTCTGATATTCGGATAATCAGATTATCTGTAAGATTTAATGGGATAAAGATACGGAGTGCCTATTTACACTAAGTGCAAATAGCGTCCCTTGTTGGCAAATGCTATTTACACTAGCTCCGCCTGCCAATGTCTGGTTGGGCCAGACAATGACTTCAGTGGTGCAACAGTAGCAAATAAGGCTTGCAGACCTGTCTTTTTAACACAACCGATGCGGGTTTGAATCCGTCTTTTGCTGAGCTCACATTTATTTTCAATAAAAATTTAAATAATGTTCTAAAAGTGAAAATTAACTGCAAACAAGTGTTTAATAATATTAAAAATGTTTATTGGGTAGGGTTAGGGGAAGGTGTAGGGAGGGTTTTAATTCTCCCAATAAGGCAGCATCCATTTAATAATTTTAATAAATATAACCATTTACACTCTATGATATTATTGCATCCTGTTAATGTACAAAAATACTGAGGTGCAAATAGTATCTGCCAATATAAAGTATAGATAGTATCTTATTATTATTTACTCTTAATGCAAAGACAGATACTTTTACATGGTGTAAATAGAATCTATTGCTTTTTTCACCTAGCGTAAATAGCATATCGCTAAGAAAATGCTGCTATTTTCACTTAGTGTAAATAGCATCTATTACTATTTGCACTTGGTGTAAATAGCATCTATTGCTATTTGCACTTAGTGAAATGCAGTTTGTATTCTATTTTTATTTTATTTGCAATTTTTTTCTCAATTTTTGTAGGCAAAAAAATCTTTAAACTATAAGAATACCGACTGCTGTTTTTTACTGTGGATTTGCAGCCTTAGATTAAATCAACAATTTCATATGCCATCTATTTTCTTTTCCTTTTTTTTTTTTCTTCGACTTTTGTGCATTGCTCAACCACCACCAATGTGCACCTGGATGATGCGACGGCAGCCATATTGCGCCAGAACGCCCACCACACACCATCTTATTGGTGGAGAGGAGACAAGAGTGATGAAGCCAATCAGTGTATGGGGATGGTTAGGAGGCCATGATGGACAGAGGCCAATGGGCAAATTTGGCCAGGATGTATACTTGAACTCTCTTTTGGCTGTGTGGCATATTCATTTTTATCAAAATTTCATGACATCCATCGCCCTATGGGACCGGAAGCATCCAGCTCTATTTCTTTCAAAGCACATTAGTATCTAACACCACAGAAATCAATTCCAGGCCTGTGGGAGTGGGTTTTGGTTAAGGAGGTGGTTAAATAAAGATTTACTGATGAATGATGAATATGCCAGAGAAAGGTCAATACATCCTCTCCCTCCAGGACATGACAACGTTGCATTGAATATGACCTTGAAGTAAGTGGAGAGATGTTTTTTCTTTTTCTTTTCTTTTTTCTTTTACAAAAATCTTTTATTTTGTACCTTTCATGCTTTTTTCAGTTCCTCCTGATGTGAAGAAAAAAAGAAGCTCAGGTCTTCATGGGAATTCTTTGTTTTTTCTTTTCTTTCTGTCTCAACTCATATTACACCAAATTTCCAAGAAATCTCTATTATCGTGTAACGGTTTTCTCAAACAGAGATCTCCAAAGAATATGAAAAATATCTTTCTTATTTGATGATACCCTGTAGCGTTTGTGTGGTTGGATTGTGCAAGGACACACAAAGAGATGCTTTGTGTGGTATTTATTTATTTTTTTATTCTTTCAGGGTAAGATATTTTAATCTGTTCAATGCAGGCCATTATGTATACTTATACTATATAAGTTTTGAACCCTTTGATAAAAGGCCTTTATTCCGTTTGTTTACTGTTTTGCTTTGTGGAAACTGTATGAAACTAATAAACTTAGCTAACTAAATAACGCATATGAACAGATTCACCTTAATCTTAGAAGGAAAAACAGGACGCAGATCTCTGATTTTATCCAACACTGAAAAACAAGTCATAAATTAGTATGATATTTGCATTACATGTAGGATGATGCAGGGCTTTCGAGATTTATCAGTCAAGTGATTTATGGCTTTGAGTCTGGGGAAGGCTGAAGCAGAACATGATTGAAGTACTGCTTACATTTATAAAGACATTAAAGCATCTCAATATCATCATAATCTTATCAAAATCTTTGTGTCTGTCCCTAAGTGAATTTGACTATAAAGGACCACAGGCTGTATTAAATGGATTGGGGTATAACTTAGCCTCTTGTGATTTTCAATGCATTATGTAATTATGCGTATCATTATGCGTATCTCTTTATATTATATTGTGGTGTAATTCCTAATTGCATTAGAAATCTTTATACTTTAGACTCTGGGTTGACATGCTGAACCATTAAGTTTATGTGGGAAATGTGAATTCCTGATCAAGACATTGATATATATATATATATATATATATATATATATATATATAATAGTAAGACATTTGATAAATATATTTAAGATCAGTACGCCGATGACATATTTCAGGCAGGCTACCATTAAAGGGTTAGATCACCCAAAAAATGAAAATTCTGTCATTTATTACTCACCCTCATGTTGTTCCACACCGGTAAGACCTTCGTTCAACTTCAGAACACAAATTAAGACATTTTTGTTGAAATCTGAGAGGTATATGACTCGTCCATAGACAGCAATTTAATCAACACTTAGAAAGTACTAAAGACATTGTTGCTGGTTCGATTCCAGCACCGGCAGGAAATGACTGAGGTGCCCTTGAGCAAGGCACCTAACCCCCAGTCGCTCCCTGGGCGCCACAGCATAAAGGCTGCCCACTGCTCTGGGTGTGTATCACAGTTTGCAGTATGTGTGTGTTCACTACTCACTACTCTGCTCCTAATGTGTGTGCACTAACTTGGATGAGTTAAATGCAGAGGACAAATTCCGAGTATGGGTTACTATACTTGGCTTTCACGTGTCACTTTCACTTCAATACATTGTATGGGTCAAAATTATCGATTTTTCTTTTATGCCAAAATTAATTAGGATATTAAGTAAAGATCATGTTCCATGAAGATATTTTGTACATTTCCTACTGTAAATATATCAAAAATTATTATTTTTTGAGTGGATATGCATTGCTAAGGACTTTATTTGGACAACTTTAAAGGCGATTTTCTCAGTATTTAGATTTTTTTTGCACCCTCAGATTCCAGATTTCAAATAGTTGAATCTCAGCCAAATATCCTAACAAACCATACATCAATGGAAAGCTTATGTATAAATCTCAATTTTAAAAAATGTACCCTTATGACTGGTTTTGTGGTCAAGGGTCACAGATGTTATTTTTATGCTTTTTATGTTATGTTCTTAAATGTTAAGTAAGTTTTATTTATGGTTTATGTCAACCTGTTGTTTTATGGTATATTGTTAAATGTTATTTAATTATGTTTTTACTTTTTGGTATTATCATTAATGTTAATACAAAGAATAGGGCTCATGTGATGTCTTCAGAATCACTTCAGTTCTTGGAAGGTCATAAAAGTTCTGAAATGTTTGTAGTCAGATAATGGACCACATTTACAATTATCCATTTAGCAAATGCTTTTACCCAAAGCTGCTTACAAATGAGACTAATTCATTAAGAAGAAAACCCGCTAGTTATTTGCATTCTGAGCTCCTGAATTTGCCATAAAGGTTCAGGATGTTTAAATATGTTCAACTGGGGAGATGTCTGACTTCATCCTCATGTTCATGAAACACTTTTTAGTACATCCAGCCATCTTTATGAGGGGATTAACATCCTGGGATAGGGAAACATCATTTAGGAAGAATGTTTACAACTTATGCTGCACCTGGTACTGTAAAATAGGATTTTTATGGGATTATATACACAGCAATTATAGGACATAATGAGGTTCGTGAAATGGGCTGCCCATATCATTATGAATAAACCATCCAACTATGTGCAACAGTTGATGAGGCAATAGATGTTGTGAGTTGTCTTCAGATATATGGACTAAGAGATGATTCTTCAGTCTATTACTCTATTGTCTTCTTTCATAGTCAAAAGTAATTACATAATAGGATGAATAAGATTACATAAATTGTCTAAGCATTGAAAGTACAAACAATTTTTAATGTGGGGACACTGTCAAAATGGCAAAAAAAAAAAAAAATTATATTTTCTAAAATTCTTCTAAAACTAATAACTACAAATGATTGTGGAACAGATGGACTTTAAGTAATTTCAAATTCTGAAATTCTTCCTCTCCACTATATTTTTCAAATCTCATTAGATTCATTTGCAGAAATAAATCCTTTTGTGTTCCAAGAAAGAAAGAAAAATGTATAGTTATTAAAAGGGATCGTTCACCGAAAAATGAAAGTTCTGTTATCATTTACTCACCCTCAAGTTGTCCCAAATCAGTATGAATTTCTTTCTTCTGTTGAACACAAAAGAAGATATTTTGAAGAATATGGATAACCAAGCAGTTGATGGGCACCACTGGCTTCCATAGTATTTTTCCCCCATACTATTGAAGTCAATAGGGTCAATTTTTCTCCCTGAATAGCAAATGACCTAAAATGTTGTCATCTGCCTTTTCTCTCTGACTTCCCTACTAAAAAAGGCATTTGTCAATGTACGCAATAATATATTTTATGAGAAATAATACACAGTTCTTTGTTTGTTTGCCAGGCATCATAATGTGTTGATTGAGGGTGGCAAGACTGAAATGTGACTGGTCACACATAGTTTAAGTGTCACACGTTAACAGTGAACATGACTGTTCTCACTTGGGCCGCAGGGGCTTCTTAGAAAAAAAGGAAAAACAGAACCACATCGACAATTTCACACTGATATCATTGTGAATTAATGTAATAAAATGCTCAGAATCATACAGTCATGGTTATTTTATCTTGTCCAATGTTCTAAGTGAAGATTAGCTATACATGCATGACAGCAAGACTTCATATGAGGTCAAAGATATTTAAATGTGTAATATATTTTCTAAAATACTTTAAAGTTAGGCCAATATCTACACATGTATGTAAGTCAAATTTAAAGCAGAATGCCATATTTATGATCAATTACGTCTGTGTTAGATCAGAATATTTGCTTATTTTACTCACTAATGGACTTCAGCACGATACATACCCACAAAACACTGCTTTTATTTCATATTGCAAAGACATTTTATTTGACATCTGCATAAATGACAATTCTGATGGTTCTCTCATTGTGTCTATCATTCCCAAATAATGCAAACAAAAGCTACCAATACAGTATAACAAAACACTTTTAATTGTCTTTACAGTGAAAGTTTGCCTAAAAATGAAAATTCTGTGATCATTATGTGGAACACAAAATAAAAATATTTTTGCAGAATTGTACTGAATGCTCAATGCCATGCATTTTCAATGAACAAGCACTGAAGTTTAACATTTTTAAAAAAGAACAAAAAAGCACCATAATAGTATCACAAAAGTGGTCCAAATAACATTTTGAAGTTATACTATAGCAAAATAAATCTTGTGTATGGATCATTTTTGAGTCAGAATGAATAAATAGATGCAATTCACTAAACCAGTCTGAATGATTCATTCACAAACTGAACTGATCTAGTTCTTGAGTTTATTTTGATTCACTGACTCTATTTGTAACGGTTCATTGAACAGGAATTATGGAGATTATCAGTGATACTCACTTGAATTTCAGTTTGTTCCCATTCTCTATTCTTTGTAATTGCTTGGAAAATATTTTTCAACCTTTTTCCTTGTGTTTCACAGCACAAAATGTCATACAGAACGTGACTCGTGATGACAGAACTTTAGTTTTTGGGTGAACACAACTCATAAATTAACATTATACAACAAATAGTAGATAAATTAACAGTAAACATTGAAAATCACTTTTCCAGAGTGTGACAAACCACAAACATATAGTCGAGTGCTGATTCACTCCTTCATGCCTCCTGAAAGTTCACTGTGGCATTTAATTTCACAGTTTTCCCCTTTGAGAAACAGTCTACCGTGCAATTGACACCTGTGCAGCAAGTGTTGCATTGCAGGCCTTCTTGAAGTTTTCCTCAGGTAGCACGTCGGGCGAAGTTCGGTGGGTGTTAGATGACAGTGCAGCGGTGGCTGCTGTCTGGGCTGACGCTAGACCCTCCGTCGGTTTTGACGGTGGTCTTGGATGAGCTGATCTGGGACCGTAGCTCTTTGCGATGACAGAGGCGATCGCGGTAGTTCTGGGCGAATATCAGCAGCATGAGGGGGTTGATGCAGCTGTGAGAGTAACTTAAGCAGATGCTGATGTTGTACGCGTACACAAAAGCAGTGGTGGGCTGATAGATACTAAGGTTGATCACCTGGATGACGTGGTAGGGAGACCAGCAGACCAGGAACAGGCCGATCACCATCAGAACTGTCTTAGTGGCCCGTTTGGCCCACACCGACTGCTTGCGTTTAACCCGCCGGATGGAGCGGAACACGTGGTACAAAGTGAGAGTGTAAAATGTACTTATTATAATCAGGGGGACAATGAAACCCAGCATGGACTGGTAGAGCGTGTACCAATACATATCTTGTGGCCCATCCAGGTTAATCATACAGATGTCCATGTTCTTTTTGGAGATGACTTTAGCGTATATCATGACTGGGATGCTCAGAAGGAAGCTGCCCACCCACACCATAATGTTGATGACGATGGTCCACTGAATGGTTCTCTTTTCAGATGTAGGATGTACAATTGCAATGTACCTGGGGGGAAAAAATTATTCAAAATTATTCAAAGTTATGTCATCCAAGCTCAGAGGTTGCTTTTTCATGTCATGAGACTTTTTTTTTTTTTTTTTTTTAAGTTATTTTGGTGAAATACAAATAAAAACAGTTTGAATGAGACTTTATAGCTTTTATGGTAGCTCAGATAATATGGCCTAGAATTTTTGGCAAATCTTAGATGTCTTCTATGTACTCTATAGAGTAAGTGTGTTTGATTATTATGATCTTTTTGTCCAGAGAAAAGCTGGAGACTTTAGCAAGAGTAATTTGATCTCCATTTGATCTCACTTTTTAGGAGAAACAACTGAGATTGCACCTTTTGTGTTCCAGAAAGGAAGTAAAGACATAATTAAAATGGTCAACGTGAGTGCAGTGGTTCAACCTTAATGTTATGAAGCAACGAGAATACTTTTTGTGCACAAAAACAAAACAAAAATAACGACTTAATTTAACAGTTTGAACTGTTGTCATACGCAGTTGACGTAGTGAAAGCAGTCTAGCGCTTCCGTGTTTATGTCGAACCCCGGCTCAGTAACATTAAAGTTGAACCACTGTAGTCATATTGACTATTTTAATGATGTCTTTACTACCTTTCTGGACCTCAAAAGGTGCAATGACGTTGCTGCCTATGTGTGCTTCAGAAACCCTCGGATTTCATCAAAATATCTTAATTTGTGTTCCGAAGATGAACAAAGGTCTTACAGGTTTGGGACGAAATGAGGGTGAGTAATTAATGACAGATATTTCATTTTTGGGTGAACTAACCCTTTAAAGAAATCTAATTTCTTTAATATGTGATTCCATCAGTAAATTCACTTTTTAAACCTTATAAAATGCTCAAGTGCAAAGTGTATTATTATACAACAGAGAGATGTTGAAACTATATCATATAAAGAACTTTTGAATAATCTGAAGCTTTCACTAAAGATGATTCAGTATAGAATCTGAGTTCTTGTTTTGTCCAAATTTTAAAACTACTAACTGCATCCATCCATTTTCCTGGTGGATTCCAGTGCATATAGCCTACATTTCAATAACACATTATTAAATAACATTGTTACATAAACATGTAAATAAAATTATATATATAATGTAGCTTAATATTTAGCATATGTACACTACCAACTTTAAAAACTTTGGGGTTGGTAAGAGTTTTTTAAAGATGTCTGATATACTCATCAAGGCTGTATATTAAATAAAAAAATGAAGTAAAACTGTAATATTGTGAGATACAGTTTAAAATAATAATTTTCCATTTTAATATATTTTAAAATGTAATTTATTGATTTGGTGCTCAAGCTAATTTTCCTTATTACCAATGTTGAAAACAGTTGTGCTGCTTAATGTTTTTGTGGAAATAATGATACTTTTTTTCAGAATTATCTGATTATTTAAAACAGACATATTTTGTAACATTTTAAATGTCACTTTTGATCTATTTAATACATTCTTGCTTGAAAAAAAAAGTATTTATCTGCCACAGCTGTCTTTACTCGCTGGGGGTACAAGTCATTTTTCAAAGCAGCTTTGTAGCAATATGTAGCTGACTTGTCTTGACTCTCGGAAAGCAAACCGGTCACATGCTACTAGAGCAGCAAAACAGCACAGCAAGTGACAGATTTCTAAGAAATGCATTTGCTCTGTTTGTATCCTAAAATCAGATAAAAGCTTGAGCATAAAATCAACAGATGTGTACTTTTCTTGTGTACAGTCCAAACACATCAGCTTCATTTTTCATCAAGTATAACAGCTCTCTTACTCTAGTCAGACAATATTTGTTTTTCCCCCCTTGCAATTCCTTATAAAAGAAAGAGAATGTGTCTGGCTCCATGTATAATGTATTGCTCACAGTAGTAGCAGTGCTGTTCTTTAAACAGAATTTGGGATTATATTGCTTTGCAAAACATAATGAAAATGTGCAGCTAAGATACTTTATCTAAGTAACTCCAAGCATGTGACCCAGTAAAAACCCTTTGGGAAAACAGCAACGGCACTATATGAAATGAAGTGTTATAGAGGAGCTTTATCATCTAATCATGCAGAGGCTTTCTGTGCGGCTCATATGTCTTTTGACACTCACAACTATAAGCAAAAACTCTCCTCTGCACTTTATATTTTATGAGGACCTTTTGTATGTAGTGTGCTAAAGTGCTTTTGTGTGCCATAAATATAGGCTAAGTAAGAGGGTTTTTCAAAGTCACACACTGTTTGTTGCTGAAGTATACAGTCTTGCAGACTTAAGATACAAAAATGATGGATGCAGTTTGCTTATTCAAGGTCATGTAGCATGGATCACACCCTTGAGAGTTGCATTGATTTCTTTTTCTTTTTTTTTCTTTTGCATACATTCAGTTGATTAACAGTGACAAAGAGCAGGGCTGTAATTTAATAGAATTTGGTGAAAATGCTCTGTGCTCTGTAATTAGAGTTTGAATAAAGAATTCTATCCTTTTGACCTCTAAGCTGATAGTATAAGCATATTTAATATTATCTTAACTGAAAGAAACCTGTCAAGAACACGTCCAGGTCAGAAGTCACAGAAAGAAATGATTAAATTATACATATTTTTTTAAAAAAAATGTAGCCTATTATTTCGCACACAATGCAAAGTTTTTATAATAAATGCAAATCAAACAAAAAATTAAACATATCTATTAAAAACTACTATACTAAAATAATGAGCATCTAATGAGAAATAGTTGAGTTCATAGTGGTACAGGGATGACCTAAAAACCCTGAAGACTAATTCGCCAGTGGTTCCCTCATGATTTTCCTACAGGTTTTTATAATTAAGTTTTTCAGTTTATGAGTAGGTAATATAAGGTCTGTGGTAAACATAAGTTCATGATACTTGGATGTTTTGTTCTACAACGTTAAAGGGTAAGTTCACCCAAAAATGAAAATTATGTCATGTATTACTCACCCTCATGTCGTTCTACAGCCGTAAGACCTTCGTCGTTAATCATCGGAACACAAATTAAGATGTTTTTGATGAAATCCGATGGCTCAGTGAGGCCTCTATTGCCAGCAATGTTACCGAACCTCTCAAGATCCAGAAAGGTACTCAAAACATATTTAAAACAGTTCATGTGAGTACAGTGGTTCTACCTTAATATTATAAAGCGACGAGAATATTTCTGTGCACCAAAAAAAAAAACACACAAAAAACATGACTTTTCAACAATATCTAGTGATGGCCGATTTCAAAACACTGCTTTGTAGCTTTACGAATATTTTGTTTCGAATCAATGGTTCGGAGCGCCAAAGTTACCTGATTTCAGCAGTTTGGCAGTTTGGTACACACTCCGAACAACTGATTCGAAACAAAAGATTTGAAGCAGTATCCATCACTAGATATTGTTGAAATGTCCTTTTTTTTTTTTTTTTTTTTTTGGCGCACAAAAAGTACATTATTTTCATTTTTGGGTGAACTAACCCTTTAATTACACACACTCACATCCCAAACGTTTTTATCTAGTTGCTCATTAGACACATACGTTTGTTGTTGTTTTAAAATATTCGTGTTTTCGATATGGATGTGTAAAATTTGTGAACAACACGTTCAAGTATCGTCAGGCCTACTTTGCAAGAGAGGTAAACAAAGTGTGTCCAGCAGTAACAGGCTACTGCATTACGATCACTGCATACATATTCTGGCATTCTCCCAAATGCATGCAACTCTCACCTGTCAATGCAGAGCACAGTCACTATCCCCACTGTGGTAAACTGGTTACTGACGTCCACCACCACCACAGCTTTACACATGAAGTGCCCAAAGACCCACTGTCTGTCCCTGACCAGCTGATGGATGTTGAACGGCATCACCAACAAGAACAGCAGGTCTGCAATGGCCAGATTCAGAACGTAAATATCAGAGACCATCTTCTTCTTGCATGATGCCACAGCATAGATGACCAAACTGTTGGCCAGAACTCCAACTGAACACAGGATGCCGTAAATAGTGGGAAATATGTGCATGAAAGACGCGATGTCAATGATGCTGTACGACGGGACGGTTCGGTTCACACACGAAAAGTTGGACGAATTTGCAAATTCGGAATCGCAAAAAATATCCGAGGTGTTCATCTTACAAAACTTTTTGCTTAAAAAAGAATAAATAAATATGAAAAGTTGTAGTCGTAGTCTGGTCTGCACACAAGTACGCAAGCTTTTACGCAGCGCCCTACTTCATATTCAAACCGTTTAAAGTTGTAAAAAGTCTCCCTCGGGTGTTAGTTGTCGTCCCGTTTTCATCTGCTTTGTTTTTCATTCAGTTCGCCGATGCCTCAGTCTTTTGAGATATTGTTTTAGTACATATAAGTGCCCAAAAGCAGGAGCTTCTGTGCGTATTATGCGCGTCTGTCTCTTCCAGTAGCTGTTTGAAGAGATGCGCGTGTCTCCACCCTTTTAGAGCCCTCTCTCCAAGCTCACCCATCACACTTAATATAGAAAATTATTTGATGACTCTTTTATGCACAGTCCTTAACAGCAAGAGCAAACTCCAGTGGTCACAATTAATTTCTTTATACACTATCATGAACTTTGTGAACCTGTTGCATGCATGTCTTATTAGACCTGTTATAGTTTAATCATTTACATTTGCAATATTGGCAGATGCTTTTATTCAAAGTGACTTTACCTATACATTTTATAATTTCATGACTAGGTGCTGCAAGCACCATGCTCTACTGTTTAAGATACTAATGGATGTTATTATATTCAGATAAGCTGGGCATTATCACTGTTCATTGTGTTGGGTAGATTAATTGTTAAATTGATTTTGCTGCCCAGCCCTTCTATTGATTATGTTCTTGTAACAGGTAAAGTGTAACATATTAATTTGTGCACACTTTAAAACTAAAGCCTTATCTCCCCAACACACATCCTTAATCAAGTATCAGCACCACTGCATTCCTGTAAAAACAGGCACTCCATCATCTTGTCTAGATTTGAGGGAACACTTTTCAGGAGAGAACGGAGCATGTCTTTTGAAGATTAGAAACTTTTTCAATGATTAAAAAAAAAAAAAGTAACTTGCTCGTAACGTGCTCATCCTCTACCAGCACTGTGATAGAACAGAAATGAGAAAAGTTTATACCAAAAAAACTTTATTGCATACATTTATTGATTTTTATACACAATCTTACAAATGAGATGTGTAATTGTGCATGTAAAAGAGCAATGCAGCAGTCCAGTTTAGAGATGGTCTGAGTGAGTATAGTAGTTTTACTGAATGCATATTCGCAATATTATTGTTATATACACTTTTTGGGTATAATTACAATATTAAAATATATTTTAAAGAAGTCTGTTATGCTCATCAAGACTGTATTTATTCAAGAAAGAAAATACAGTAAAACAGTAATATTGTGAAATACTACAATATTTTTTTAATAATTTATTTATTTAATATATTTTAAAATGTAATTTATTCCTGAATTTTCAGCATCATTACTCCAGTCTTCAGTGTTACGTGATCCTTCAGAAATCATTTATTAAATCAATTATTATTGGTGCTCAATTATTAAAGGGTTAGTTCACCCAAAAATGAAATATGTTGTTCCACACCCGTAAGACCTTCATTCATCTTCAGAACACAAATTAAGATATTTTGATGAAATGCGAGAGGTTTTTTTATCCTTCATTGAAAGCAACGAAATTACCACATTCAATGTCCTGAAAAGTAGTAAAAACATCCTTAAAATAGTCAACGTGACTGGTTCAACCTTAATGTTATGAAGCGACAGGAATACGGGAAGCGATGGGAATTTTTGTACAAAAATAAGGACTTTATTCAACAAATTTGTCTCTGCCATGTCAATCTGCAACGCTATTTTGTTGCAGAAGTTCCAGGTTCTATGTCTGAACGACAGATCAGTATTGGCCGACGCTGGTCACGTGAGCAGCACGACACATGCGTGTGATGTTGACGCAGGAGCCGGTCAATAATGAGCCGGTGTTCGGACGTAAACACGGAAACACAGCACTGCGCCAACTGTGAACCAGACTGACAGAGAAGAGGAAAAATTGTTGAATAAAGTCATTATTTTTGTTTTGTTTTTGGGCACAAAGCTTCGCTTCATAACATTAAGGTTGAACCACTGTAGTCACTAGGGTGAGCACCTGCCTATTGATCTGTTGCAGGACAGTAGATGTGATTTTGCGGGACAATGCGGGACACGTGAGACAGAAAAAATGTACAACTATTACGCTATGTAAATACTGATTTACATTTGTTGGCAAATGTTTCTGCCGGTGGGTGCCCACACTACAATGTTGCGCTTATGGCAACATTAAATCCTGGAGAGAAGACAATTCTATATTCACGGCTGCACATGCAGGAGGACAAGCACGCACACATCTGAGCAAGAGAGCGCACTTCCAGTTTTGTGTGAGAAGGGAATCTGCCTGTGAGCGGAGAGACTGTGCACACATTTGATGCGCTCTCAACATTTTTCATTAAAATTAACTCCACAGAACCCGCATTAAATTAACTATTAACGTGAGAAGAAAGTCGTGTCTGAAAGGTGCAATTTTTTATTGGTTAAAACGAATGGAGAATATCTCCTTTTTCCGTGGGTGGCGCTTGATTGCCGCCGTTCGTTGGAAATAATTAACATCAGGATGGATGAGTATACTTTAAATCATCAATTTGGGCAGCTCTATCAGCTCTTCAGGTTCTTATCCAGTATATGAGATGAAATCTTTGCTGGTGTAGCTGTGTTTACAGACTTTGATGAGGCCCGCTCTTATCCTTTACGCTGTCCACTCAGTTGTCATCAGCGGGAAAACCTCTCTCTGTGATTGTGTTGGTTGGTTATTTTCACAGCTAGAATATGACGGCTGCACAAATAGATTTTTAAATGCCAGTCACATTTTTTATTGTGGTATTGTAATTTCAGAGATGAAAAAAATTACATACAAATGAAATGCAGGACACTACTTAAGTCTTGCGGGGCGGGACAAAGCACCCAGTTTCGGGACTGTCACTAGGGTGGTCACCCTAGTAGTCACGTTGACTATTTTAATTATGTTTTTACTACTTTTCTGGACATTGAATGTAGTAATTTTGTTGAATGTAGTAACTTTCAATGAAGTATAAAAACCTCTCAGATTTCATCAAAAATATCTTAATTTGTGTTCTGAAGATGAACGAAGGTCTTACAGGTGTGGAACGACATGAGGGTGAGTAATTAATGACAGATATTTCATTTTAGGTGAACTAAACCTTTAATAATGATTCTTATTATTCTCAATGCTGAAATCATTTTTTGCTGCTTAATATTTTTGTGGAAAATATTCCTTTTTTTTTTTCATGATTCTTTGCTAAATATAAATCTTTTGTAACATTATGAATGTCTTTACTGTCACATTTCATCAATTTAAGTTCCTTGCTGAATAATAGTATTTTTCAATTAATTAATTATTAGTCTTTCTTACCCCAAACTTGTGTATCACAGATTCCAAATATTAAAATTGTTTTCAACATTGATAATAATAAGAAATGTTTTTTGAGTACCAAATCAAATAAATGCACCCTTGAGCATAAGCAAAAAGCATATACAGCTGTAACTGAAGGTACAAATCTTTGTATATTATTATGAGAGAGAGCACATACCTGCAGTGTGTTATTGTAAAGTTTACAGTGCCTTGAATCTCTTTTACTCCACCAGAGAAAATAAAGGTGCTCATGTTCTTCTCACACATCACAGCGCTCTCACACACTCATTCACTCTTCATTTACTGCTGTCATAAATCCACCATATCAACCTCAAAACTGTTCAAATGTCACATTTTTTTACACTTCATTTTTCACGAGGAGATAATTAAAGCCACAGTCTTTGTTACAATGTGTGGAATCTGAGGGAACAATGTGTGTGTGTGAGAGAGAGCATGTTTATGTTTATGTCTCCATAAAATTAAACTGGCTGAAGCACATTTAATGGATACGTTGGCTTTAGCCTGAGGTTGATTGCATGTCTCGTGATTTGGATGGGTGACCAAATGATCTTCAGTCACTCTGACATCTTTAGTCATAGCCTCAGCCTGGAAAAGAGCAATACACAATCATATTTTTATATTGTATGCTATATATTAGGTGCTATTCTCTTCTACCATTTACAGTAGACCCATAAATTATTTAGACACTTTGGTCACACAGTGTATTGCAAAATATAATGTATATATTATTGAACTAATTATTGAGAAAAAATGAAAGTTCAGAAGCTAAAATTCAGGTAAATGTTTCATTGTCCCTCCTACACTTAATGTTTTACAGAAAATGAAATACACAAGTACAGTACTCCAACTAAATGATTTGAATAGCTTTGCAATGTAAGAGTCTTAACAAACAATGTAATAATGCTCTGTCTTTCTCTCTCTTTTGCCTGAAAAATATAAACCCCTGTTATGTCCTCGGAGAATTAGTATAATTATATTTAATCATTGTGGCAAGGTCAGATGAAAAATGGCACCGACCTTGGAATTATTGCGCCCTGAAATAAATAATTAAAATCAATGAGTTTCAAGGAGAAGGTGAAGGCTTTGTTCAAGGAGCAGCGTAATTATGGAAAACTCGTCAAAATCTCCTGCTCAACTTGCCAATTTGTTGAGACTCATTACTTCACAGTTGG
The DNA here is from genome assembly GCA_037101425.1 of Elopichthys bambusa. Taxonomy (NCBI): domain Eukaryota; kingdom Metazoa; phylum Chordata; class Actinopteri; order Cypriniformes; family Xenocyprididae; genus Elopichthys; species Elopichthys bambusa. The sequence goes on along the minus strand of CM074447.1, from coordinate 15,406,514 downwards.
TTCATGCTTCTCTTTTCTAAGTCTGCTGATTATGAAAGGTAATTTGCAAATTTTGATATATGTGGATTCATTCATGTTAATAATGCATATCCTCATTCATATTAATCAGCATAAGTAGATTGGTTTACTTGTGTTCCTGCAGAACTGAAAACTCCATGTGTTCATATTGTTTTTGATACAGTCTTTTATCTCCAAAGCGATTAAAACAGTGTGCAATTTGCATTCCATTTTGTGTCACATGTTTTATTGTAATACATAGTCAGTCCCTGATGATTAGGTCACAAAATGTAACATAAACACCAAGATTCAGATACAGACTATTCAAATATCCCCCTGAAGGCACTGAGGAATGCATGCTTTCAGGCAAACGTTTCTCTAAATCGTCTCAAAAACAAATTCAAAAAGATAACAGAGAAAACATGGACATGGCACTAAGATAAATGGCCCAAAGGAAAGGGGAGTGGAGATGAAAAAGAGAGTGGCTGTTGTACTTTGTGGTCACATGCCTACAAAGATCATATGATGTCTTGTAGTACTGGGAGATGTTTGGCAAGATAGCAATCTGTGTTTCAAGACTACACATCTCGATCCCCAAACCCTCATGTTTTCTTGACGCCTATCATGCCCAAAAATGGTTAAAAACAAGTAAGGCAGCTAAATAGGTTTTGAGACAAAGCTATTATGAATGAAAACATTTATGGCCAGCAGAGGGCGATAAAGTGCAGCAGTCAGTCAGTACTCTGAACACAAACCTGTTTCACAATCCACACAGGTAGTTGGGGTAAACATACTTTCTTGTCAGTGAGTGGTCGTCAGTTTTGATTAATATAAGATGCTTTAGTTGAACTCAACAGTGAACCTCAACGTTTTAAAATGTTTCTTTAGCCTGACGTGCTTCATCTTCCATTTTAATGAACAACATCTGAGGTGGTAAATATTGATCCATGTGAAAAAAAGAAGAGAGAAATTGTACTGTAAATATAGTGTTACTTGAATAATTTAAAATCGATCTTACGTAGAGATTATATGGAATAGTGAGATTATAACAGCAATGCAAACATTAGGTTACTCTGTACATTCTTTATTTATAATTGTATTATTTTTGGTGGTGTCTGTCCCTGTTCATTAGTAGTATATAGGTGCCATTTTTGCATTTTCTAAAAAAGTAGTGAGGCTTTGAATGGCTGCTTACACGTAGAGTATATGTAAATGTGATTGTAAACATGCTTCCCCTTGAGTCATGAAACATGCTTTCATCTAGACTAATTATGAAACATGACACCATTTATCTTTGTTTCATCATCCCTGGGAAATCAATGGAATGTTGGTGATGAATTTCACATTAAAATTCAACAATAATCTCGCTCTATGGTCACTGCCATTGATAAAAGTTTCTTACAATGCTACGGAAGATTTGTGCTTTGCAAACAGGTTCACTAACTCTTCACAAGATACACAAACTCACGATTAGCCTATCCTGTCAAAAAGACATTATGAAATGGTAATTCTATCATTGGTAACACTTTAGAATAATGGTCCGTCATTAATAAGTAACTATGCAGGAAGTAATGCAGGACTAATGAGTAGTACTACATTAACACTTCAGCTACTACTATGAACTAATATAGAAACAAGCTTAACTAATCAGTAAGTAATATCAAATTTAGAAGATAGTTCCTTATTAGCTAATCAATAATTACCTATTGAGATTACCATCATTAACAGCTATTAACTAATGGACAAATTGTAAAGAACATTATCGTGTGTCTGAGACGTAATCAGTCATAATTTTTACTCTGAATATAGTCATAAAATGCATCATTAATTACTCAAGTGTTACCTAGTCACTATGCAGGGACTACTAGTGATCAGGACCATTATTTTAAAGTGAAATATAATATAAAACATAAAATAATGGTCCAGATCACTAATAGCTCTTGAAGAAAGACTAGGTACTTGAGTAATTAGTGATGCATTTTATGACCACGTTGAGAGTAAAAAAAAGACAATCTTTAAAATAAAACCATTATTTTAAAGTGAAAAAGATCACTTTAAAATAATGGTCCTGATCACTAGTAGTTCCTGCATAGTGACTAGGTAACACTTGAGTAATTAATGATGCATTTTATGACCACGCTGAGAGTAAAAAAAGACAATTGCTCACATCTCAGACACTTTAATGTTGTGATTAGTAATTAATTAGTCATTCTTTATAATTTGTCATAGTTACCTATTAGTTCTTAATGATGCCAATCTCATTCTCTAATTATTGATTAGCCAATAAGGAACTATCTTAGTCCCAAATTTGATATTACTTACTGATTAGTTAAGCTTGTTTCTATATTAGTTCATAGTAGTAGCTGAAGTGTTAATGTAGTACTACTCATTAGTCCTGCATTACTTCCTGCATAGTTACTTATTAATGGTGGACCATTATTCTAAAGTGTTACCCTATCATTTTGTCTTTCAGTGGTCTTAAGATACCATGTTTGAGCTGGTTTTCATCTCAGGTGTGATTTTATAATTAAGAGAGAGGAAGGTGCCTGTACAACCACTAATCAAGATGTCAAAGGAGATTCAGAGAATATAAAGTGAGTCATGGGCCAAAGTTATTTAATTTTATTGATTCAATTGCATGGTTTGCTGTAGCCAAGTTTAGTCAATTTAATTGTGGTAGTACTGATAGAAAATTGAATAATACGATCTGACAGGATTTGTGCTTTCACATTAAAGTTTATAACACAGAGAAAAATCTTTGAACCTGTTCACCGTGCACAAAAACTCACACACACACACACACACACACACACACACACATGCACACACAGACATTCATTTGTCATTTAGATGATGCTTTTTATCCAAATTAAAAGTACTCATATACTTTGTTCTAGGAGTTTTCCTATTCACATTCCTATTCTTCAAAAACTATTCAACTATTCAGGATTTTAAAAACAAAATCACATGAAAAACAACTGTACAAAAGAAAGCTATTGATTTATAGTCATTGAATTATATAATAAAATATAGTATATTTGACGTTTATCGCAAAATATATTTAGATATATACAAATATTTAAATAGTATGAAGTTTATTTATTATTATTTTTATTTATTTATTATAATTTTTTATTTCTTTGAACCTTTTTATGACTTCTATATAAGAATATGATTTTTATATAAAGCACTTTGAATTACCTGTGTATGAATTGAGCTATATAAACTCACCTTGCCTTGCCTTGGCAGGTTTGAGAACATAAGGAGTAACACAATGCAGTGACTGTGAGTAGTGTTTATTAACAGAGTAGTGTGAGTGTGAGTAGTGTGTATTAACAGCGACGTTGGCTTCTACAGAAGCATGTACCATCGATTAACCCCAGAGCACACAGTTGGTCTGTCTTGAGAGGTTTATATGTTATCACTAAAAATCAATTTCCATATTTTCACTTCCGGAACCTGACGGTGAAATATATTATAGGGTTGAGTGCCTCGCTTAAGGACACAATGATGATAGTATATGGATTGAAGAGCCTGATCCTGGAATTTGTCAATTGCAAGACCAAATTTTTAACCATTAGATTACCACCACCCAGATGCAGCTTGCCAGGTTCTTGCTAGATATAGTGGTCAGTAAATCAGTTAATAAGCGTGGTGGAGAGGGGACGCTGGGACAGTACACCGTCCATATATCCAACACAATATATCAGTTTATATACTGTCAAAAAGCAAATAAAGCTTCAGAAACAAACCCAAACATAAGTGAAATGCAGCACTAACTAAGTTTTGTTCACTAACTGATCGCTCATAATGATTTATTTGTTTGTGTGAAGTGCTTGCAGCAACTATGATCTGCTCACTTAACGCATGCAGCATGAGTTTATTTCCGAATTTCATCCAAAACAAGGCGTCCACACATAGCAGAGATGAGCATGAGAGTGAATGACACAGAACAGTCACTGTACTGCAAACACCACTGCTGATTTATTTGTTTTTGTTGTACCACAGGGAAATGGGCATGAAATAGAAAATATTCAAGTCACACATGCACCTAAAGTTAAAATGAGGTTAAACCAGGACAGAAATAGAGTGTTTTCACACTGACAGTGTATCTGTGGTGTAAGCTGAGCTGCTACAGCCATATATATATATGTATATATATATATATATATATATATATATATATATATATACACACACAATCTGGGTTATGTAATCAGATTCCAAAGATTAAATAATTCGTTTATATTATGTTTTAAAATACTCGTAATCAGACTACAGTTAATTTTTAATTGATATGATTACATTTTATTTTAAGTAAATTATTCATAATTCATTGATTCTCACGACTACTTCTTTTTTATCTTATAAATTTTCCTTTCTAAAAAAGCCTACTGCTTATATATGTACAGAAGATCTTCCAGATTTGTGGAATTACACACACAGATCAGCAACTAGTCATGTGGCTATCATTGGAAACTGGGACCCAGTTAAGTTAATAAGTTAGGTCAATAATGTCTTCTCTCCACCAATAAGCTGGTGTGTGGTGGGCGTTCTGGTGCAATATGGCTGCCGTCGCATCATCCAGGTTTATATTTAGGTATACGGGTGTTGTACAACCCGAATTCCGGGAATGTTGGAACGTTTTTTAAATTTGAATAAAATGAAAACTAAAAGACTTTCAAATCACATGAGCCAATATTTTATTCACAATAGAACATAGATAACATAACAAATGTTTAAACTGAGAAATTTTACAATTTTATGCACAAAATGAGCTCATTTCAAATTTGATGCCTGCTACAGGTCTCAAAATAGTTGGGACGGGGGCATGTTTACCATGGTGTAGCATCTCCTCTTCTTTTCAAAATACTTTGAAGATGTTTGGGCATCGAGGTTATGAGTTTCTGGGGTTTTGGTGTTGGCAGTGGTTTCTGGAAGTATTCCTGGGCCCATTCAGTAATGTCATTGACACAATCATGCCGATGAGTGATACAGTGTCTTCTGAGGGCCCGAAGACCATGGGCATCCAATAAAGGTCTTCGGCCTTGTCCCTTACGCACAGAGATTTCTCCAGTTTCTCTGAATCTTTTGATGATGTTATACACTGTAGATGATGAGATTTGCAAAGCAATTTGACGTTGAGGAACATTGTCTTAAAAGTATTCTACAATCTTTTTACACACTCTTTCACAGCTCTGCCCATCTTTTCTTCTGAGAGACTCTGCCTCTCTAAGACATCCCTTTTATAGCTAATCATGTTACAGACCTGATATCAATTAACTTAATTAGTTGCTAGATGTTCTCCCAGCTGAATCTTTTCAAAATGTCTTGCTTTTTCAGCCATTTGTTGCCCCCGTGCAAACTTTTTTGAGACCTGTAGCCAGGGCCGGCACAAGCTCAGCTGCCACTCTAGGCCACCACTTCACACTCACGATTAAACTCGATCTTTGAGATGCATGTGAAAGACTGGAGGTTTTGTTTATTGATTTATTAATAAACTTACACTAAAATAAATGTATGTAGAGGCACGATTTTGGATTTCTTTCTTTTTTTTTCTTTTCTTTATTCTGCAACGTAAAAAAACTACCCTTAAGTGCAAATGTAAACGCTGTATTATATTATATAGCTAGTAAGAATATCTCCTGGAAGATTCAGGAAAATTCCTGGTGGGCCGCTGATAAATTTGGCCGGCAGTAGCTTACTTCGACATAAAAACAGTTTTACACGGGACCCACAAAGCACAAGTCTCTAGTTCATTTTCAATGAGACACACGAAACCGGCAAAATCGGTGGTAGTTCTAGTAGTGGCGAAGCAACGGTGTGCAAGCAGTTCTACATATACATTTAGAATAGTTTACATTTACATGTCATCGCACAACCTACACAGCCCAGCATAAGCACTCCTGATAAATCATTTGTTATTAAAACGTCTATGTTCACAAACCACTGTTAATATTAACAGAAAAATAATCATACTGTTAAGAGATTTGGCATGTCAGAAAGCACGCAAAGAGCGTTCCCTCTATAATCACTAAAAAGTTGTCATATTAGGCTACTCGCAATCTTATAATAAATGAATCTGTCTGCACAATGAATCTCTTATTTACATAATGTCTACACTTTGTTTGTTATTATGAGAGAATTTGTGAACGTGCAGAACTCAGAGTCCACTCACCGCTCAAAACGCCAGAGTTTTTGTTCAGTGCTAACTTAAACACCTCTGTTTGGCCATTGCGAAATCAACAGACCCATATGCCGCTCTTGGTTGGGGAGGGCGGGTATTGGTAGCTACTTGGTAGAATGGAAAGAATTTAGGTTTAGAATAACTAACTGGGTGATAACTTTTTGATATAAGTGAAATCATTTCAAATGAATGTCCAAAAACAAAACAAAAAAAAACATTAATTAAATTAAAAATTAAATCCCTCTTGTTCTTGCTGCCCTGACTGGCTAGGGCGGCTGCCTAGTTCGCCTATAGGCACGCGCCAGCCCTGCCTGTAGCAGGCATCAAATTTGAAATGAGATCATTTAGTGGATAGTGTAAAATTTCTCAGTTTAAACATTTGTTATGTTATCTATGTTCTATTGTGAATAAAATATTTGAAAGTCTTTTAGTTTTCATTTTATTCAAATTTTAAAAAACGTCCCAACATTTCCGGAATTTAGGTTGTAATTTATTGTAAAACAACGTACAACTTTTATTTATTTTTAGGATATTTAGGCAAGGCTTTTGTTGTTTATATGGATGCTTAAGGATTTTTCTTTCTAAATAATGATAATTTTTTGCAAATTATGATGCATGCATATGAATCAGAACTGTCCTATGCTCAAGGGTCTTTCTAATCTGACCCGGGTCGTAACCTTCTTATCACTGGCTCCCTCCAACATCCAGAAACACGGTTATCTTGGTTAATATCTGGCTCTTGGCTGGCTTTACATCAGTTCATATACTCCCTGAGAAATATTTACATTCTTATATGCTTCAAATTAGACATTTAGATGGCTCTAAAAATATTTGCTGCCATCATTGTGATAATTATCACTGAAATAATGTGGGCTAAATGCGCTTTGTGACATTCCTCTTTAACAAGGGCTATTTAATCAGTTAAAAGTTCAGATTTATGGATGCGTACGATGTACCACCAGCAAGAAACTGCTTTTTTAACCTCTCTGTGTTCTTTGCATAATTTTTCTTTCATAGTTCTTGATGCATGCAGCAAGCCTTTAAGCCACATACCAGTAAATTAAAGGGTCATGTTTTTGCACATTCATGTTAATAAAAAATGTCCAAAGGCAATGAAAAATAATAGCATACAGTGATTAGGGAATGAGCAGTCTATGAATCAGTGGACACGTGGCTATTTTAGCTTGCAGTGATAATTACCCAAATTGAGAAAATATTGCAGGTCAAAGCGTTACTTGAAAACATACAAAATGATGCCATCGCTGTTATCATCTTAAGAAACATTTTATAATTCTAATAAAATATGTTATAATTATATTACAAACCCGATTCCAAAAAAGTTGGGACACTGTACAAATTGTGAATAAAAAAGGAATGCAACAATTTACAAATCTCATAAACTTATATTTTATTCACCATAGAATATAGATAACATATCAAATGTTGAAAGTGAGACATTTTGAAATGTCATGCCAAATATTGACTCATTTTGGATTTCATGAGAGCTATACATTCCAAAAAAGTTGGGACAGGTAGCAATAAGAGGCCGGAAAAGTTAAATGTACATATAAGGAACAGCTGGAGGACCAATTTGCAACTTATTAGGTCGATTGGCAACATGATTGGGTATAAAAAGAGCCTCTCAGAGTGGCAGTTTTTCTCTGAAGTCAAGATGGGCAGAGGATCACCAATTCCCCCAATGCTGCGGTGAAAAATAGTGGAGCAATATCAGACAGTTTCTCAGAGAAAAATTGCAAAGAGTTTGAAGTTATCATCATCTACAATGCATAATATCATGCAAAGATTCAGAGAAACTGGAACAATCTCTGTGCGTCAAGGGTCAAGGCCGGAAAACCACACTGGACGCCCGTGATCTTCGGGCCCTTAGACGGCACTGCATCACATACAGGAATGCTACTGTAATTGAAATCACAACATGGGCTCAGGAATACTTCCAGAAAACATTGTTGGTGAACACAGTCCACCGTGCCATTTGCCGTTGCCTCTATAGGTCAAAAAAGAAGCCATATCTAAACATGATCCAGAAGCGCAGGCGTTTTCTCTGGGCCAAGGCTCATTTCAAATGGACTGTGGCAAAGTGGAAAACTGTTCTGTGGTCAGACGAATCAAAATTTGAAGTTCTTTTTGGAAAACTGGGACGCCATGTCATCCGGACTAAAGAGGACAAGGACAACCCAAGTTGTTATCAGTGCTCAGTTCAGAAGCCTGCATCTCTGATGGTATGGGGTTGCATGAGTGTGTGTGGGATGGGCAGCTTACACATCTGGAAAGGCAACATCAATGCTAAAAGGTATATCCAAGTTCTAGAACAACATATGCTCCCATCCAGACGTTGTCTCTTTCAGGGAAGACCTTGCATTTTCCAACATGACAATGCCAGACCACATACTGCATCAATTACAACATCATGGCTGCGTAGAAGGAGGATCCGGGTACTGAAATGGCCAGCCTGCAGTCCAGATCTTTCACCCATAGAAAACATTTGGTGCATCATAAAGAGGAAGATGTGACAAAGAACACCTAATACAGTTGAGCAACTAGAAGCCTGTATTAGACAAGAATGGGACAACATTCCTGTTCCTAAACTTGAGCAACTTGTCTCCTCAGTCCCCAGACATTTGCAGACTGTTATAAAAAGAGGGGATGCCACACAGTGGTAAACATGGCCTTGTCCCAACTTTTTTGAGATGTGTTGATGCCATGAAATTTAAAATCAACTTATTTTTCCCTTAAAATGATACATTTTCTCAGTTTAAACATTTGATGTCATCTGTTGTATTCTGAATAAAATATTGAAATTTGAAACTTCCACATCATTGCATTCCTTTTTTTATTCACAATTTGTACAGTGTCCCAACTTTTTTGGAATTGGGTTTGTAAATTATAACAATATTAATAAGTTATATTAATTTACATGCAATTGTGTTTTAATTGATCTTTAAATATTTTTTCCACATTATAACATACTATTCTCACAATATAATTTTATAACTTCCATACCCCCTTTCTCTAATGAAAATTTTAAACAAAGGTTTTCTTTATTGTTATTCTAATTGTTAATCAGTTTAGGTTCAAGATTTGGCTAGTTAGCATTATCCTGTTAGCCCATGTAGGTAGATATTGTAACTGCACCATTGATATCATTTTTCTGCTGCTTGAGATAAGGATAGTTGCAGGTCGGAGTAATAGGTGTGCTGAAAGGTGAATTCTTCCCCTACCCCACAACCTGACAGACAGCTTTCGTGAACAATGAAAAAGACCTTTCTCCACGCCCCTACCTGTAATTAGTTGCATTTAAAGGGACAGTTCACCAACAAATGAAAATTCTGTCATCATTTACTCGCCCTGAGGTTGCTCCAAACCTTTATGGATTTCTTTTTTCACCTGAACACAAAGGAAGATATTTGGAAGAATGTCAGTAACCAAACAGATCTTGCACCCCCTTGATTACCATAGTATTTATTTTTCCTACTATGGTAGTAAATGGGGGCGAGACCAGTTACCTGTTACTGACATTCCCTTTAAGGCTCAAAATGTGTCCAAATTAGAGGGTTTTGTGTTGTTATTGTGACCCGTCTAATGTTTACACCTTCTTGCAGCTCTGTGTTCTATGTCAGATAATGACTCTCATGCCAATAGTAGACAACACATGCTAACACATTCCATAGGTTTAATAGAATAAAAGACTGATTCACTTGCACAGATAGAAATGCTGTGCAAATACAGAAGTAATTGTCAACACACACAACCCTGAAGTGCTTCTCCACCCTGCAAGAGAATATCTGTTGAACGAAAATCATCAAAGCAAAATGAGATGAGAAACGATTCTGTGTCATATTGAACACACAGAGACAATCAAATCTCACATGAGTGGAGTGTGATGTGGAGCTTGTATTAACTTAATATTTGATTTTAAAGCAGGCTTGCACACAGCACAGGTGTTAAATCACGTGATTTTAGTGACCCTGGCTCAGCTGGTGCCTTTGTGCAGGGGGACGAGGCATGTAATGCGTGGGCAAAGTCATGCTAGACTGTGTCATTAATTTCTCGCTGTGGTCAGGAATTCAGCTGACCGGAAAATTGCAGATACAAGATATGTATGTGGAGTTTTGGGACAAGATAAAAACTGATGATGAATTTCTTCCTTGGTGGTTTGTGCACACAGAATTAGCTGTTTGAGAGTCTCAAGAGCTTTACAGCAAATATAAAACTTGTATTTTGCAAAATGTAACGCTTAATTTAAGTTGCTGTACACTGAGTTTTGTACGCATTAATTATCACCGACATATGGTGAGTTTTACACTTACTGCACTTGAGGGAAGCACATTAGAGAATTGTGCTTAGTTTAATAAGAGTCGGTGCTGTTTTTTCCCTGTGAGCATTTGTCACGCATGGTTGATGTATCTTTCAGTTTTAACTTTTAAATGAGCTTTATTTCATTAGTCTATTTACAAATGAACATCAAACATGGTATACAGCTTTCTTTGTCAAGTCCATTCCAACAGAAGTTCATTGTGAAGTCAACAGAAGTCTTCCCAAGAGATTGAAACTTATCTGTTAAATCTGCAAGTTTGGCATGCATAAGTATTTTCACAGTTGACCAAGCATTGTCTCTTTAGACATAGTTCAACACCCTGTCTTGGCAAAGGATGAAGTGAACAGGACTCATTTGCATAGCTGTAGAAGTTAGACTGCAGGCAACTCCTCCAGGCATTTGGTTTTGTCTCTTGGTAACAAGTTTTTGAAACTTTATTAGGAGAGACATAATCTAAAATGTATGAAGATAAGTGTGATAAGTCTCTTTAATTGGTTCCTGGGAGAGTGTTAGTGGTCACAGTGAATACTAGGGCAGCAGTGACAGTCTTTTATGCTATTGTTTAGTATTAAGTGGTTCCCAACTGAATTTGAATGTTGTAGAGTGAAGAAAAAAAAAAAAATCTGAATTCTTAGTCAACGTAATTTTAGCCTGAAAACAGATAGGCCTACTTCCCCTTAACCATCTCTGTAATGTCAACACTGTGCCACCTAGAGGATTTTTGGTGGTACTGCAACAATTCCAACAAGCGTTAGAATAAACAGATTCAATTAAATAATAAAATCATTTACCTGCTATTTCCATCCTTATTGTGTAATTTAATTTAAATTAAACTTGAGATTGGCTTTTGGTTGCCATGGAATCCATTTGTGTGAAAGACATACAATTAACCCATTGTCCATTGCACTCTTATTTTACCTCATGTTCCTGTCATTCAAATCATCATGAGCCTGTTTAACCAAATGTAATGTGACATTTCTATTTCCCTTTTTGCCCTGCATGTGTCGTCGGTCCCTCTGTATATTTACACAATCTATCAGAGAATAGCGGGCGAGAGGCTCATTTTCTCTGCTCAAACAACTGCGGTTTAAGGGAAAGGGCTGCACGTGAGATGAAGAGATTCTTGTCTGTGTCATGGAGCAATGCACCGTCCAGGCATGGGTAGTATTTATGATATGTATTTCAAATAAGTATTTTAAATACAAAATAGTATTTTGTAATTTGTATTTGATAGGGTTGATTAAAATGGCCAAATTAGGCCCTTTGTTACCAAACACCAAGTAACTGAGGGTGCGTTCACACTTGTAGTTCGGGTTCGTTTGGTCCGGACCAAAGAAGAAGAAAAAAACATTTAGTTCTGGCAAACTTTAGATTGGCAATTTTATTACCGAACCAAAAGATACCGAACCTAAAGGCATAGCGATACATTCACAACCTGACTGGTTGGATTTTATGACGTATTGCCAATTCTGAGACGGAACTCACCGAACATCCAAAACAATGCTGTGTGCTGAGGTAATTGTGAAGTAATTGGATGCGCTCATTGTGTGTGCGTAGCCTGCATATGATAGTATTTTGGCCAGCTGGAAACTCGTGAAGAGCTTATAAAATGTATAAAGGAGTCAAAACAGCGGCGGGAATCCATCCGTCACACACGTGTGGGAGACGCGCCTCTGATGCCTGTGATGTACAAATGTACGACTATGATGATGAAAAACTGTTATACGTGAGGATTCTGTCATTTTTAGGGTATCATCTTCCTGTTTTTGGTTCGATTACATGTCTTTGGTCAGTGTTGCGTTCATATATCATTCGAACCGCACCAGAGTTCGTTTGGAAGCGAACCGAGACCCATCTTTTCAGAGGTCTCGGACTGCTTGTTTGGTGTGCACCAGGGTTCGGATGGCAGCGTTCACATATGTTCAAATGAACCGCACTAACAGAGCAATCGTACCAGGGTTCGTTTTAATCGAACCAAACATGACAAGTGTGAATGCACCCTAAATTAAGATACAATTATGAGTCATTCGCAAACATTAAACTATTGGTTACTTTAAAACTGGGAGATGTGAATATTTGATCTGTTAAAGCCACAACATGTAAATTTTCGCCGCTAAAGGTCGCTCATTCAAAACGAAGGCGTAGCTCGATGACACCTTGATTTCACGGAATCATGGGAAGTGTTGTCTTCACGTCTACAGCCGGTGGAATAGAATTGGGACGGGACAGAAATCCTGTTCATGGATGAGATTATTAATGTTACTGTAGTATGAAGCAGAGCGGGGCCGAGTGCTGTGTGAGCTGAATGAGGCCGCTGGAGTGATTGCTAATGAGAGACGAGCGTGACACGCCTCGACAGTAGAGGAACTTTTATTATGCCACAGTCGCTGCTTCCGCTTCTTCCGGTCAAGCGTATGTGGGGTAACTCAGTGCTGTTTTATCATATTAGATACATTTGTTGTTTTGAAAGTTGTTATAGTACTACTCTGCGTTTGCTCAGCGGCTACTATGAGACACTTGTTGCACACTGCAGTAAGATAGATCGATATTAGTCATGGTAAAACATGGTACTCACTGTAAATCAAGAAAACAAGATTCAAACAAAAAGACTTAATGTGTTGAGCTTTATAACATGAGTTTTCTGTCGATGAATGTATTCAAACAGTTGCTCCCCTGTCTAATAAAACACAATGTACTAAAGCGTGGTTCCATGGTATTGAAATCAAGGTTAATGATGTCATTGATATGCAACGCACGGACATCTGTGTCCTGGTTAAAATTGCTCATTTCTCTGGATTTAAACATTCTTGGAAACATTTGGTATAATGTAAGTACACAAGTCAACAAAATATTTAACATTGTTCTAGTGGTTTTTGGATATTTTAATCCAAAAATCCAACATATTGTGCCTTTTACTGGTTTCATATGTCAGATTTATTGCATAACTGGGGCAGAGAAAAGCTGTTGCTATCAGACATTGTTTACTTAATCAACTGAGTCAGTGTAATGGTGAAGGGATAGATCAAATAGGCCAATTGATGGAAGGTTTGCAAAGAAATGTCATGCTCCCTTGTTAATGTATTTTTTTAGTATTTTTAAAATACAGAAGTTTATTTTGATACATGGTGTGGCTGCTGTATTTTGTAGTTTATTTTGATACACTTAATATTAAGGTATTTGGTATTTTATTTTAAAATACATTTTGATGTATTTTTGCCCAACCCTGGCGCCGTCATATCTGCAATATAAATGAAGTGTGGGATCTGCTGGCTGATGAGCGCTGCCGATATGTATTAAGTATGAGTATATTTGAATGGGATTTCTCGATTAATGAATAAATAAGGGAATTAATGAAGAGAATAATTTATGACTTGATTGCATCTTATGTCGAATCAGCGCATTTACTGACGCTTACGATCACACCGGTGTGATAGAACTTTCAGCGCATCACGTGATAAACTGCACTTTTCATATATCACATTTATGCAGTGTTTTCAACCAAATAATGTTTATTTTAGGTTTCAGACATTTAAATACACACGAGTACTAACAAAACAATACATTTAGAGTTTGTAAAATACACGATGTCTATAGAAGTGGAAATAACCTTTCCATAATAATTGACTACACGTTTTGACGACACGACACGTTTTATTCATATCAGATACACATTGTGTACGTAACTAAAGCTTACTCTGTTCTTCCCCAGTTCACTGGCTCACTTACTTTAATGTATTTCGAGAGAAGTGGGTGAATTCACGTGTTGTAAATCCAACAGATCCGATTCTCTGTGGGCGGCGCCCATTGGCATGTACCTCAACTAACGCGATCATTATAAATGTGTTTAAACAGCGAAACACATCCACTTGCACATATTTGACAATCGGAATATCATATATTTTTATGATATAGTTGTCAAATTTGTGAATATTTTGGGGGAAAAAAAGAAAAAAAAAAAGGAAAAATGAAATAAAAGCAGATCATCAGTCATACAGCGCTGTTACGTGACAAGCAATGACGCGTCACCATGGAAACAATAAAGTGATACGTTCTAAATAACGGTCGCCTTAAAAAGAAACTCACACTGGGGGGTCAGCCAGAATATTTTAAACTTATGTGCGAAAGTACGGTGGCCGAGAGATCTCAACGCACTGCAAATGAAGAAAACACATGCTCTGCAAAAGTCCACAACACATACAAATAGACAAACGCGCTGCAAATAGGCCTGCTCATAATGCACATACGATCAGAATGTTACCAAACAAAAGTATAAACAAAAAAACTCACATTTCAGGTGCACACCACGAGTAAATATTGAACAATCCCAGCCAGCGGTCCCAGACAGGTAAGTCAATGTGTTCCCTAACATTTTCGTTGTGGTCTGTGCCAGTACCGGCGCCAGGACAAACGATTTGGGGGATATTATTTTGCGTTAAGAATATTATTAATAAATTATTAATAATAAATAATATATATTTTTTAATAATTTACTTGATTTTATGTCTCAAATCCCAGTCAATTATTCACTGCAGAAAGTAAAAGTAAAAACTCAGCGATGAGAGCTCTACTTCAACATGTTCTGATAACACTATTTAACCTTTTATTTCTTAATATTTCTCTTGTGGCCCATACGTATTGAACATTTTTTTAATGAGGAGTTATGTAATCTTATTACAGCGCGTCGGTTATGCGTGATGCGCTATAAATTATTGCGGGGCAAGTTAAATTATTAATTTAATTCTAAAAGAAGCCTAATCATGATCATCATCATCATCATTAAGATCATCGCAGAAGAGCTTGAGATCGCTGGACCTTGTCTGTGCTAATTTGCAGCGCGTTTGTCTATTTGTATGTGTTGTGGACTTTTGCAGCGCATGTGTTGTCAAACTGATGAAGATGTTTTCTTCATTTGCAGCGTGTTGAGCTCTCTGGGCCACCGTACGAAAGGGTTAAATAGCCTAACTTCAAGGACTTGCCCACCTTATAAATCCATCGGTAACATTCCATGTGTTTCATAAAGAGATATTATTTTGTTGTTAGGCTATATAATTACAGTATTTTACAAAAGATGTAAAAGTATTTTAATATATTTAGTCAAATCAAATCTCATCGAAGCAGTTTAATATGCGCATATTCAAATTTGCTGCATAGTGATTAGTTAAGAGACACAAACGTTTGTATCGTATGGACTGCTTTTATGGTGCTTTTTTTTTTTTTTTTTTTTTTTTTTTACCCATTTTTGTAGCTTTATAGCCCCTGTTTACCATCAACTTTCATTGGGCAGCTGCAAAATTAAGGTAATTGCTGTAAATTATAAGGCAATTCATACTTTTTCCTTTCAAAAAGTTTTCTGTGTAGGCTATATATAAAGTTAACCAATTTAAAAGTTTTAATGTAGCATTTTTCCAATTCATTTAAAGTAACCATGAAATTAAAATGGACTATTCTTAATTTATGGAATATTGCAGTATTTATCAGTCATGGTTTTCACGTGAGGCTACACTCCAATGCCCACTTGGAGGGCAAAGCAAGGCTTTCCTCCATTGCCCACCAGTTATTTTTATAAGGTTTGTAGTAAGTACTAATGTAGTAAGACTGATATTAAAAAAATCAAATTCAATATACACATTATTAATGATGCATACTATGTACAGGCAAGCAGATGAACCCAGAATATAAACACAATGTCCAGTTTCATGTTAAGCATTTTTTTTCATAGATGCGTAACCATTTAGTGTGTTACTAAATGAATTCATATTCTGGGCTCATCTGTTCGCCTGTATATAGTATTCATCATCAATAAGGTGCATAATGAATCTGATCTTTTAATATCACTGTTTTAGTACGTTAAGGCACTTTGCACTTTAAGTGTTTTTCACATTAAAGTAGTTCATCCAGTAGTTCATTCTGTCATTAATTACACACCCTCATGTCTGTCATGATAGGTGGTTGTAGTAAAGCACACAATCAAGGAGATATCGTCTGAAGACTTTTAAATGTAGTTCCAAATGTAGGTTCGGAAGGAACCTAAACATTTAGTCCTGTCAATCATCATTACGAGCGTATATAAGCAGCAGTCACTGCGTCATCCCAGCGACAATTCTTCCAGCAAGCCAAGTTTGTTTTACCATTTACCATTCTGAATGGGCAGTCAAACTTGTGAATAGAATAATTCAAACAATAAACTGGAGAAACATACCACATCACACTAGACATTAAACAAACCTATATAAAGAACAGACAGAAACTGAAGGCTTATATACATAATTAATAAGACACACATGAACTAAGGACTAATCAAATCTGTAACCTAGGAGACAAACAGGTGGAAAACGAGGATGACTGAACTAAATGAACAGAGAGGCTAACAAGAAACAACTCAATGAAAACCAAATGAAAACAAAGACAAAACTCTGACAATGTCGTTCCAAACCCGTAAGACTTCCGTTCATCTTCGGAACGCAAATTAAGATCTTTTTGATGAAATCTGAGAGATTTCTCTGCCTCCATGAACAGATAACTACCACTTTGACACTTTAAAAAGTTCATAAAGAGATCGTTAAACTAATTCATATGAATTGAGTCGTTTAGTCCACATTTTCTGAAGAGACTTGATCGCTTTTTTTATGATGAATCATTCCGGTTCGATTGAGCTTCTGCTTATGTTCGCTGATCAAGGTTTATATGTGAGTAAAAGCCTAAATTAAATATGTTCATCATAAAAAGTGATTGAGTCTCTTCAGAAAATTTGGACTAAATCGCTCCGTTCATATTGATTAGTTTTCCAATCTCTTTATGAAGCGTCAAAGTGGTAGTTATCTGTTTATGGAGGCACAGAAATCTCTCAGATTTCATTAAAAAGATTTTCATTTGCACTTAGAAGATGAACGAAAGTCTTACAGTTTGGAACGACATGAGGGTGAGCAGTTAATGACAGAATTTTCATTTTTGGGTGAACTAACCCTTTAAATGTTTTAGAATGTCCCAGTGTTTTTAGTGATTGAAATAAAGCAGCAGGTGTTGTATATCAATCACAAGTGGCCAAACTTTTCTGTGGATGTTTTGCCCTACCTTTTTTGGTCCCATGCCTTCCACAGATGATATAAATACATATAAATACATTTAGACCACTTAACTTAGTGATTGCTATCGGGATGTGAAGAGACTTTCAACCAGGAAAAATGTTTCTGAAGCAAATCACCTACCCTGCCTTTAAAATGACCATTTTACAGCACATGTAGCACCAGGAGGCCCCTCTTGTGGTATGTAACAACACTGCAGAAGAACACTAGTTCACACATTCAGTGACCACCACATTATATGTTAAGTTTAGCATGCTTGGAATAAAAATGTCCACTGTCTGCTAACTTTGACCATTTCCACTAGGTACTTCTGCCAGCAACCCTTTTTCAGTAAATGCCAGAGATGACATAAAGGTCTCGGCGAGTGTAAAAGTCAGTATAATGAATCTGATAATGGTTTCCCACCTCCCTACGGAGTCTTCTTATGCATCACATCCAGTCTCACGCTGGGCGGGGGGACAGATTATCTCGTTATCAGTGACCGCCGCTGTGCGGTCAGCCCTCAGGTTCTTTCACTGTCAACGTGGAAATCATAGAGTAGGAAAAATGTTACTCATACACAAAAAAAGAGTGAGAGATTAGCAAAATAGTGGAAGTTTGTGTTTACTGTTTCTATCATTTCCTAGAATGTTTTGCCTATATCTCATTTAGAAGCATCCTCAACCTCTAGATTGACTGGCGGTCTCATGATAGTGGTAAAAATAGCATCGGCCCACTCAGAGTTGATTTAATTTACGAGCCTGGTGTCTCACTGTGAGAAGAGTGTGATGAGAATAGGGAAATGGAGAGTAACTATACGCACACTCTCTTAAGCTGAAATTGAAATCTGTGCATTTTGACTTATTGGATCAGAATGAAAGTGAAATGCGGGGAATGCAGTTAGGACAAAAGTGAATTAAAAAAGAATGTTGCAGATGTAAAGAAAAAATATTGAGTGATATGTCGGGTGTTACAATACAGACCCCATGACATTGCTGGACATGCTCAGTTTGCTATCGTGTATTGATGTATTTCATGTTGAAAGTATGTGGTTTGAAATCTGCCAGTTTTGCTCATGAGAACCACAGTTTTTGAGCCAGTCGTACATAAATGTCAGGTGACTAATCACACTATCGTAGACCTATTTCCACTGCATTTACGACTGCATTTTTAGATGACATCAAAGCTAATACATTAACGTAGCAAGTGTTTTCAGATGTTTTGATGCTAAAAAATAAGATGTTCCCCTTGCAAGATACTCCCTAAAATATAACATTCTTATGTTTACATGTATAAAGATCCTTTTCAACAGTGAAAAATAAAATGCAAAACAAAATATCATATAGATAAAATATTATTTGGAAAATATTTTTTGCTTTTTTAGAGGTATAAATCTGAAGACAAATATAAATCTATGGCTGTCATAGAATAAAAAAAGCAGTCTTAAAAGCAGAATAAACAGTAATCATGTAAATTTTTTATCCATTTTAAATTTATTATTATTATTATTATTAATTAATATTACTGCATACCATTTTTTTTTCTTCTTTTTTTCATTTACATTACTGTGTACCCAGAGCACCCCCTTGTGGGCCCCCTGGGGCTCCCGGACATGAGAGGAACTACGCGAGGAACAATGCTCTAATGAGCATAGATACACAGGGGTTGGACAATGAAAGTTAAATTAGCAGAGCAGTAGCACAGCTGTACATAAAATGTTGCAATCGCACAACATAATGGGAGACATCAGAGTTGAAAAGGGGACAAATTGTTGGTGTGCAATGCGCATCTCGCTGGCTATTCTGTGCCCATGCAGAAAGTCTCTGTGGTGTATGTAGAGCTATGGTATACAGGGTAATGTCGGCATACCTCCATGAGGGATTAACCACATCCAACAGGAATAACTGTCGACACCAGAGGAAGCTGTCTGAAAGGAATGTCCAGGTACTAACCCGGATTGTTTCCAAAAAACATAAAACCGCGGGTGCCCAACTCACTGCAGAATTAAATGTGCACCCCGATTCTCCTGTTTCCACCAAAACTGTTCGTCGGGAGCTCCACAGAGTCAATATTCATGGCCGGGCTGCTATTGCCAAACATTTGGTCACTCGTGCAAATGCCAAATGTTAGTTTCATTGGTGCCAACAGTGCAAATCTTGGGCTGTGGACAATGTGAAAAATGTATTGTTCTCTGCAGGGGCGTAGCCATCATTTCAGAAGTGAGGGGGACAGAAATGTTGGGTGTAATACCAGTTTTTATCTGACCTTTGTCGAATTTTTATCTCATCATTTAATTTGAAATCAATTTGCTTTAATAGGAAATACATAGAATATCACAGAATAAAGCAGAAAATACAGTACCTTTCAAAAGTTTGGAAACATTACAATTGTAATTGTACAATTGAAATATGTCTCTTCTCCTTGCCAAGGCTGGATTTATTTAATCAAATGCAGTAAAAACAGTAATATTGTGAAATAGTATTACAATTTAAAATAGCTGTTTTCTATGTGAATATATTGTAAAATGTAAAATATATGTGGTCAAAGCTGCATTTTCAGCATCATTACTCCAGTCTTCAGAGTCACATGATCCTTCAGAAATCATTCTAATATGATGATTTGCTGCTCAAGAAACATTATGATTATTATCATAGTTGAAAATAGTTGTGCTGCTTCATATTTTTGTGGAAACCATGATACCATTAAAACATTTGTGGAAACATTAAAAAAAAGAAATAATTTAATACTTTTATTCATCAAGGATGCATTAATTATATCAAAAGTGACAGTGACAATAAATGCAAATATATGCTGTTCGTTTAACTTTCTACTCATCAAAGAATCCCCCCCCCCCCCCCCCCTAAAAAATGTATCAGTTTCCACAACAATTTTAATTTTTCAACACAGATAATAATCAGAAATGTTTCGCAGCAAATCATCATATTAGAATGATTTCTGAAGGATCATGTGACACTGAAGACTGGAGTAATGATGGTGAAAATTCAGCTTTGATCACAGGAATAAATTACAGTTTACTATATATTCATACAGAAAACAGCTATTTTAATTTGTAATAATACTTCGAAAAGTTACTGTTTTTACTGTATTTTTTTTATTAAATAACTGCAGCCTTGGTGAGCATGAGACTTTTTTTTCAAAAACATTAAAAAGGTTGTCAATTAGCACTGCATTATTCATATACTTTACTGTCGATAAATACTTTGACATGGCTTGAAAAACACACATAAACCATATCTTGTCGCATTGTCTTAACGTTTCATCAGTCAATACGTTTCTGCATTTTATTCAGCTGCTGCTACAGCGAATAGCTGAATTACTTCTACGAAACCGCTTTGGACATTATGCGAGAGAGCCCTCCGGCTTCCAGTATGAATGAAACATCTCTTACACGACAGTGAGCGCTCCATAATGTTTAGATCGTCTCATTTTAGTTAAGAATAAAACGACAGGTCATACATAGACTATCTTGTCTATTTTAATTTAAATCAAGATTTATTCACGTTGGCCTCTATGTGAACACACTTGCACGAAATTAAAACGTAAATTCGTCCCCCACGTATTCTACGCCCCTGGTTCTCTGATGAGACCATCTTCGCTGACTTTCCCACATTAGTGGGAGTTACTCTGTGCAGAAGCCCCAAAGAGGCTTAACACCGGACTGTTGCTGCCCAGAGTGAAGAGTGAAGCACGGCGGTGGATCAGTGGTAGTTTGGGCTGCAATATCATGGCATTCCCTACTGTGCTTGATGGGCACGTCACACCCAAGAACTACAGAACCATTCATGTGCACCTAATGGTTCAAACATTGTATCCTGAAGTTGGGGCCATGTATCAGGATGATAATGCACTAATAAACACAGCAAGTCTGGTGACAATGTTTTGATGAACATGAAAGTGAAGTCATGTTCATGTTCATCAAAGTGAAGTTGAACATCTCCCATGGCCTACGCAGTCACCAGATATAAATATTTGTGAAGCTCTTTAGGGCTTTTCACACTGCGCTCAACACACTTATCGTCATTCTAAGCACCGCTTTTCCACCAAGTGGTTAAAACGAATTATTTGTTTAACACTTGTAATTTAGATGCGGGATTAGTACCGCTTTTTACCCAGGGTTATGAAACCTGTATGAAAGCCTATAAACCAGTGTTTCCCAACCTGGGGTCGCTAAAGATTTACGAGGGGTCGCTAAGCTCACTGTAGTTTAAAAATTTACCAGTTTGACAATAAATCATGATGCAATTTCAGACGGTTAGCATTACAGTTTAATATTTTAATCATCAATGAAACCGTATTTGATTGCCAGGATTTGAAAAACTCATGGTAAATACTGTAAAGTAAGCACTCACGCAGATACAGCAGGAAGTGTAGGTTTCGTTTGAAAAAAAAAAAAAAATGGCAAAAGAAGTGAGAGGTTTTACAACAGAGTTCTGAGGGTAATTATATGAATTAAAGTATGAATGAATTCTATGAATGTATCTTTGAAGGGAACTGACTGCCTTGAGCATTTTCTTTTTATTGTCCCTCTGTGTAAGGCGTAATGTTTATAAGCGCAGCTCTGCTTTGTTTATGGGGTTACCGGGGAAACTATGGTGGCCCAGTAGTGCACAACACAACGAATTAAAAAAGCAAACATAAGTTCACAACACAACGGAAACAAGCCACAACACAACGAAATCGAGCCACAACACAACGGAAACAAGCCACAACACAACGAAAACGAGCCACAACACAACAAAATCGAGCCACAACACAATGAAATCAAGCCACAACACAACGAAATCGAGCCACAACACAACGAAATCAAGCCACAACACAACAAAATCGAGCCACAACACAACGAAATCAAGCCACAACACAACAAAATCGAGCCACAACACAATGAAATCAAGCCACAACACAACAAAATCGAGCCACAACACAACGAAATTGAGCCACAACACAACGAAATCGAGCCACAACACAACGGAAACAAGCCACAACACAACGGAAACAAGCCACAACACAACGAAATCGAGCCACAACACAACACAATCAAGCGACAACACAACGAAATCAAGCGACAACACAACGAAATCAAGCGACAACACAACAAAATCAAGCGACAACACAACAAAATCGAGCCACAACACAACGGAAATGCTCCTGACCACTAGGGGGCTTTCAGAGTCGATCAGTTTCAGCACTACATAACCACTGTATATCGACATGAAATATTAATTCAAAATCAACTACGTGCTCAATAGCTTCATATTTATACATGTGAATGATCTGACGCGCTACCACGGCGCATGATGAAGGGAACGTCTGTCAATTCCACAAAGTGGTTAAAACGAACATGTCTGTTTTTAAATGTTATTTTATATATTATAAGTAATTTTAATCAATACAAATTATACGTTTTAACCACTTGGTGGAATTGACAGACGTTCCCTTCATCATGCGCCGTGGTAGCGCGTCAAATCATTCACGTATAAATATGAAGCTATTGAGCACGTAGTTGATTTTGAATGAATATTTCATGTCGATATACAGTGGTTATGTAGTGCTGAAACTGATCGTGGTATTGATATCACTGCCGACTCTATAGAACATTGGCAAGGAAAACTAACTTTACCGAGCTCTGAGAGCACCCTAGTAGTCGGGAGCATTTCCGTTGTGTTGTGGCTCGATTTCGTTGTGTTGTGGCTTGTTTCCGTTGTGTTGTGAACTTATGTTTGCTTTTGTAATTTTGCTGTGTTGTGCACCACTGGGCCACCGTAGGAAACAGCTCTATTTCTGCTGTTACAAAAGCACCACCTACTGACAGAGAATGGATTTACATTGGTTCGTTACAATGGTTTGTTAAGGATTTTGAATGTTAAAATAGGGGTCTCCTGGAAAAAAGGTTGGGAAGCACTGCTATAAACAGTCGTTTCTGCGTATGATAGTAAAAATGTCAAACAGCGATGGAAAACGCAACAGTTGGAGTGTGAAAAGCCCTTTTGGGGTATTTTGGAGGTGCAATTTTCCTCCACCAGCATCACATAGTGACCTCGCCACTGTTCTGGAAGAGGAATCTACCAGACTGAGCAGGACTTATATCTGTCATTCCCAAAACTAACTGATGCTGTATTAGCTGCAAAAGGAGACACCAAAGTAATAAATTATTGTGGTCTAAACCAGGTGTTTCAGTTTCATTGTCCAACCCTATATATAGGCTATCTAATAAACTAAAAAAGTAAAATAAGTAAAAAAAAAAAAAAAAAAATTGATTCCAAGGTTAAGAGGCGTTTATAAATATCCATAAACATTCATATCCATTATATGTACAGTATATAGGCTATATATGCAAACACACACATTCAATTTTACTTTTAATTTGTTTTTTTAAACTGAATGAATTATAAGGATTTTTATAAATGCTTCTAATTCTAGGAATAATTTTTTTATTTGGCTTGTTACAATATATTTTTGTGGTTACCTCAGCTAAGGATTCATGCTGTGCTGCCTTAGAATTTGGCCAAGAGAAAATATGTTATTAGTCTGCCTAATTAATATCAGCCAACATCTTTAAACAGCTTTCTCAATGGGAGAGCACCTATCGTGCCTTAAGATGCGGCCTACGGAAGCAGCTCACTAGGTTTTGGAACAGAGCTACAGGGTCTTGAAGCATAGAAATGCACATGCTGTGCTCCATAAAGGCACATGTGTGCATCCGTGTGTGCCGTGCGGCTCAGTGGGGAATATTAGAAGATGATTTCAAAGAGAAAGAGTGACTGAAAGAAAATGCTGATGGGGCCTGGGAGTACATCCCCCATATAAGCCTTTAATCTACAGGTAGTTCATTGCGCTCCTGGGCACAGTCAGAGAAGCATAAGTGGCTGTATGAATTATTCGACGCCTACCATGGGGGGTAGGAGAACGAAGAGAAATATATTATGCACGAGCTGATTAGCAATGAAGAGTTATAACAGCATGGAAAAGCTTGGGCAAACATCTCTGCAGACTGTCATGCCACATAGAGCAGAACTGCTGCCTCCATCTGCTGGAGCTCATGTCCAGTAGCACCAGCATGCTGATGCGAGCAGTAATGGAGATGATGATGGCGACTGAAATCACTGAGATGGGATGGCTGGCATCTCTCTGGAGGACATTAGTGAACCAGTGTTTTTGTGTGGGACCTCGTCTGTGCCTGCGTGAGGTGTGTAGGAGGGAGGGAGAGGACTCATGGTGAGAGGGGAGGAAATAATTTATTTCGTGACCCATGTGTTCTTTTATGGAGAGACCTTGAGCATTATGTGTGTGTGTTTATATGTGTTAGAAGACAGTTTTTTATAATGTGTGGATGTGATGAATCAGGGGTGAAAAGGGAAACCAATAATAACGGTCAAAACAACATGATAACAGATTACAGTGAAATAACCTCGTGATGCAGTAGACGGGAAGACCTGTTCCCCTGGCTGCCTTTTTATGAAAATAGATGTGTATGTTTGTCCACTGTTCCATTTGCAGTAGTAGGTAAATATTATACAGTAATGGAGATCTTGTAGCAAAGAGCCAGCCCTTAAAATGGAGAAAGAGAGAGAGATGTCTTTTACACTATTATTTGACTTTATTTGTTAAAGGTGAAGTGTGCCATTTTTGCCCAACTAGCATCACCAAACAGGAGTTAAAAATAATCAAAAAGGTTTCTCAAGCACTCCTTCTGACTGCTATTAGTTGGCTAAACATATATGCCCGCCTCCAAACGCATGCCATTGGTTGAGCCAGTGTTGCTGTGTCTGACTGGTTGGGATGCTTAAACAAAGCAATGGTTTAATAGTACTGCAGAGACATTGTTTTTCTGAAGAAATAAACCTACCTATAAATTGCTTAGCCTACTTATAGTTTTTATTTTTTTTATATTCTGAATATTAAGCTGGAAGAAGAACGTATTTTAACATAACTTATAAAACGGTTACTTCCTTTCCTTGATTCTGATTGGTCATTAGCTGTGTTTTATTCATGATAAAGCATGACAATGACCGCTTCACCCAATGGTTCTGTGTATCACTACACAACACCCTTAGCAACCACCCTTAGCAACGTAAACTGTTCTCAGGTTATATTATTCATTGAAGCTTACTGTATTATGTAGAAGAGTGTTGTGAGAAAGAGATCGAGTGAGTGAGTGAGTTTATTACCTGCATTCAGATTTAGCAATTTCCTTCAGGTCAATCCTATGTTCATAATAAAAAATCTGTTTAAATGTCCCTGCAATATCTTGTCCTTTTAACAGGTAAAGGGTTTTCCCATGACTGACAGAGCTAGTCAAAGCATTTGTCAGTTGTGTCTTGTTCAGTGTTCACAAAATTTAGTCTTTTCAATATAAAAGTCTTTGCGACTGAGTGAATCAATCTTTGCCGCCATCTAATGACGTAATATTGTAACAGCTGTTGCTGTTCACAGTCTGGGACTTTTTTTTTTCCAGTGGAAGGAAGGTTTTTAGTTATTTTATTTAATGAAAGTTGCAATGATACATATTTTTTTGGCTTTAATATTTGTATTGTGTGTAACAGTTTCTCCGCTTCGCGTCCTGCCTAACAACGCCCTTCAGCTGTGACTTATTCACTAGAGTTGGGGTAACGTTACTCGAACTCGGACTCGAGTCCAATTTTCAATGAACTCGGACTTGTCACGCATTCGGGAGAATTTGTACTCGGACTTGACACGGACATGAACATTTTGGACTCTGGAAATTTCCCTAGTACAGTCGAGTCCGGGCACTGAAGGACACAATATAGTATTATTCAAAAACGAAACGAAACTACTTACATTGAATTGTTGCAGTGTTGAGCATTGTAGTCAATCGCAGACATTTACGTTGAGCGCGTGAACGCAATGGCCCACCAGAGGCGTTCTGGAGTCGCTATGCGGAGAATTTGCTAAAAATGTATGTGTTCAGAATTAGCACAAGCTTTATACTTTCGCAAACCCTCATAACCAGCAAAGTCTACTCTAGACGCGATGTAAGAATTAACAAGTGTTTTCGTGAGAGTGCAGAACTTGGTAAGTGACGGCTTAAAATGAACGCTATTGACAATCAGAATAATAGTTTTGTTTTTCATATTGCTAGAGGACCAGTGGTTACGTCCACACTGCAAAGTTTTAGGAGTGTTAACTGCATTTAAATGTGGGAGTAAATCCGCAAATTTTTTTTTGTTCTGTGGGAATCATGAATTGATTGACATAGTAACCATAGCAACATTTTGGCGTCTCAAGCCTGTTAACAAGAAACATGAAGAAAACAGTTTGGATGTGTAATCTACATAAATCATGACATGCATTAATGTAAATCCTATTAACCAACATTATTAATTGCAATGAAATTATCAAGGGAAATAATCAACAATTATTATTATTTATTTATTTATTTTTTTGGTCATCGTTCTGGCCTATTTTACATATAGCCTTGCTTCTTCTTTTTTTTTTTTTTTTTTGATAAGCTATTTCATATAACAGATGTTTATTAAGTATAGCCTAGTCCACAAAAATACAAAAACAAAATACAAGACAAATAAAATATGCTTGATTTATAATATTGTGTGTCACTACCTGGATGGTCCAAGACTGTTTTTGTTTTGTTTCGTTTTGTGATGGTTGTTCATGAGTCTCTTGTTTGCCCTAAACAGTTAAAACTGAGCTCTGTTCTTCAGAAAAATCCTTCAGCTCCTGCACATTCTTTGGTTTTCCAGCATCTTCTGCATATTTGACCCCTTTCTAGCAGTGATTGTATGTTTTTGAGATCCATCTTTTCACACTGAGGAGAGCTGAGGGACTCAAACACAACTATTAGAAAAGCTGCAAACATTCAGTGATGCTCAAGAAGGAAACATCCATTAAGAGCCAAGGGGTGTAAACCTTTGAACAGAATGATCGGTGTAAATTGTTCTTATTTTGTTTAAAAATTAAATCATTCATTTAGTACTGCCCTTCAGAGGCTAAATAAGATATTAACATGTAAAAAAAAAAAAAAGAAAAAAAGAAAAATATACACATCACCATTCATCTTGTTTATCCCTGGCTCTGAAAGGGTTAGTTCACCCAAACATGACAATTCTGTTGTTAATTACTCACCTTTGTGTCATTTCAAACCCATAAGACCTTCGTTCATCTTCTGAACACAAATGAAGTTATTTTTAATGAAATCCGAGAGGTTTCGGTCCCTCCATAGAGATCCAATGCAACTACCACTTTCAAGGTCCAGAAAGGTAGGAAAGACATCTTTAAAGTAATCCATGTGACTACAGAGGTTTAACCTCTGTTATTATTTTATGAAGTGACACAAGTGCATTGTTTGTGCAAAAAAAACAAACAGATAATTTACCACTTTATTTACGAAAATATTGATCTGCAATGTGCGTTCACAAGAGCATCGTGACACGTGTTTTGTGTTCACACAAGAGCTGACATTGTTGCGTGAACACGCTTTGGATAATATTATTTTGTAAATAAAGTGATAAATTGTTTTTTTGCGCAAACAAAGCACTCACGTTGTTTCATAAAATTGAGGTTAAACCGCTGAAGTCACATGGAGTACTTTAATGATGTCTTTAAAGTGGCTTGAAAGTGGTAGTTGCATTGGATCTTGGATTTCATTAAAAATATCTTAATTTGTGTTCCGAAGATGAATGAAGGTCTTATGGGTTTGGAATGACACAAGGGTGAGTAATTAATGACAGAATTTAATTTCTGGGTTAACTTACCCTTTAAGACATTGTTTTGCCTTCTTGAGCATTACCCTGCAGATTCTGCAAGGTGTACAGGTAAACTTATGACTGCAACTGTACATTGCAATCGTTTTGGTTAAAATATTAATTTAAGAGCTCAGTTTACAATTGACCTTTCACTGGAGTTTGATTGACAGGCGAACTGACCAATCATAATGCAGATATGCTATTTTGTCTGACAAACAAACCAAACCAGTTAGTATGTTAATGTCAGTGGACTTGAACTTGAAAAATGTTTTTGTAGTTCTGATGTTCATTCATGTTAAATTCGTGCTGTAACTAGAAGAGATGATCAGTTTACGTGCTGCTTGAACTGAGGTGCTACACATTAAACTGCCACAAAACTGTATTTATTGTTTGAATTTCTTAAAAATGATAACATTTGAAAGCTAAGACTTTATTTCATATCAAAAGTAACATGCTCTGTCTTGTCTGTTGGTGCGTTGTCAGCAGTGTTGGGAGTAACGCATTACAGTAACATATTACTTTTTGCTGTAACGCAGTAGTGTAAGGCATTACTAATCAATTTTCAGTAATATTTTACTCGGTACATGTTCAGCAACGCTTGCGTTACAACACACTTTTAGCCCAAAATGATCCCAGATTATTTTGATAGTGGCTGGTTCTGAAGTAGATCTGTCTGGAGAGCGCAGTTCGTGGTTGCATAGCACAAGCGCTTTGGAAAGGAGGACGCGCTTTCCACACGTTTTTTAGACGCGACATGTGAACGGCCCCTAATATTATATTCTTTGCAAACAACGACAACTTCGTTGCAGATATGACACACCGGCTTTGCATCCACAAAATCAAAATGAACGCATAGTTGTCTTTCCATTCTTCTTTTTATGCCCTATTTTTGCTGTCAACTTTCCTCTTTTGACTCTTTGATAGTGTCATTTTCTCTCACCAGAGCTTAAATGTTAACATCACTCTGTACACAACGTAATAGCGTATCTACAGATGCAAACAGTTTAAATAAATGCAGTTTAGTATGTGAGGATGCCAAGGAACAATTCTGAGTGTAAAAGTAGGCTACGTCAAATAATTATTACAATAAGTTAGGATCCATTGTGTAACAAGCAAATTAAAACGATACACATTTATTATTCACAATATGGAAAGAGGAAATAAAACAGTTCGTTAAGAGCATGACTTAAACATGCCATTAATGGGCTTATTCAAGTCTCCTTTGACTATGTTCTGGCCCACCATCTAGTGGCGGATTTTTTTTTGGCCTGATGCCAAACTTAATTGCTGACCCCTGCATTAAAGGATTAGTCCACTTTCTAATAAAAATGTCCTGATAATTTACTCACCCCCATGTCATCCAAGATGTCCATGTTCTTTTTTCTTCAGTCGAAAAGAAATTATGGTTTTTGATGAAAACATTTCAGGGTTATTCTCCTTATAGTGGATTTCAGTTGGCTCCAAAAAGTCAAAATTACAGTTTTAGTGTAGCTTCGAAGGGCTTTACATGATCCCAGACGAGGCAGGGTTTTATGTAGCGAAACAATCGGTCATTTTCTTTAAAAAATGTAAATGTATAGCCTATGCTTTATAGACACAAATGATTGCATCACAGATGCTTCCTCCAGACCGCAATTCCATATTCTTCAAAAAGCTTACGCTGAATGTCCTACACCTTCCCTAATAAACTTAAAAAAAAAAAATTTTAATAAAAAAAAAAGAGCTGGCGTTCGTTCCGTAAGTTGGATAGGGAAGGTGTAGGACATTCAGCGTAAGCTTATTGAAGAATATGACCATTTCGCTAGATAAACCCCCTTGAAGCTGCACTGAAACTGTAATTTTGACCTTCAACCGTTTGGGGCCAGTTGAAGTCCACTATAAGGACATGGACATCTTGGATGACATGGGTGTAAGTAAATTATCAGGACATTTTTATTAGAAAGTGACTTTAACGAATGAAAAATGCCACAAGTAAGTTCTATTACCTGTTCGTGGTCAGTCAATAGCTGCGTGTGGTGTCCTAGTTTGTAAATAAAGACAAAATGACAGCTTCTTATATATTTGTTTAGTGATTTATTTCATTCATCTCCCTCTCGCTGGTGTAACTTTGTATTGTGTGACGTAGTCCAGTGAAGGCGTGTTTAGGGCGGGTTTTACAGGAGGGCCACGAGGCTACTGGCCCGACAGTGGAAGTGCGGCATGATTTCGGCCTCTGTGCTCGCGCTGGCCAGTGGAAATGCAGCTAATGGGTGAAGATGGCAGAAGTCTGTACATTTGCGAGATGGATGTATGCTCATTACTTCAAGTTTGTCAGATAATCACTTTATACCTCTACCATACTTTTAACAGACTTGGATCGTTTGTGATTCTGTCTGTCATCCTTTCTTGCATTGTCTTGAGCCTTCACTTTGCCAATTATAAGCTATATTGTTAGTAGCCTGGATAGTTCACAGTCATTATGCTACATCATATCGCCCTCTACTGTATGTAAAATGCTCTGCAGTACATTTTGTCATTTTAGAATGTTAAGTTCTACTTCTGTAGTTATTTTGGTGAAAGTAACTCAAAAATAATACAGGAGTAATGTAACGCATTACAATTCTGAGACAGTAATATTATAAAGTAAAGAATTACTTTTAAATAACAGTAACAAGTAATCTATGATGTATTAAATTTTGGAAATAACTTGCACAACACTGGTTGTCAGTTTCCTCTTTGCTTCGCAATGTATTTTTCACTGTGTGAGAACAAGATGTGTGGCGTTAGAGTGCCATGGCTTGTCGGACGTAGCAATTGTAAGAGGGGAGGGTCTTTGCAAAAGGCCAGTTGCAATTTCAAATAATTTAAATCGAGCCGGACTCGACTCGGACTCGGATGTAGGGGACTCGGGACTCAAGTCCGACTCTGCCCC
Source organism: Elopichthys bambusa (assembly GCA_037101425.1). Classification (NCBI taxonomy): domain Eukaryota; kingdom Metazoa; phylum Chordata; class Actinopteri; order Cypriniformes; family Xenocyprididae; genus Elopichthys; species Elopichthys bambusa. Next base: position 15,375,283 of record CM074447.1, on the reverse strand, counting down.
TTTTGGACTCGAACTTGATTGGTTAAGGACTTGGACTCGACTTGGACTCGACAAAGGTGGACTCTGACCCAGCACTATTATTCACGATACAGCACAGCCTCTTGTACCTTATTGCTTACATAACTAATATATAATATATTTGTTGCTTTTAGTTCTTCTATTCACTTTGAGGTCATCTATATGCTATCTTATTGACTATTTAAAAAAAGTCTTTATTTTATAATCCTTTTTTTTGCACTGCACTTATACTGCTAAAGTATGCTGCAATGCTTTGGTAATACAACAGTACATTTATATAGTTATAAAGTAGTTGTATATATAGATTTGATGTCAGTATGATTTTTTTTAAAAGTAATTGCTTTACAGTGAACATAGAGAGGTACATATTAACCTGTTTAATAATATATCTTACTCACGCCATCTCCGCGTCTCTTTTACAACATTTCGAATCCCTCAGTTTTACACAAAAAAGTGTAACGTGAAAGTTACGTGACGTGTAGCCAAGTATGGTGTCCCATACTCGGAATTTGTGCTCTGAATTTCACCCATCCAAGCGCGCACACACACAGCAGTGGGTATTGAACACACAGCAATGGGCAGCCATTTTTGCTGTGGCGCCCAGGGAGTGATTGGGGGGGGGGTTAGATGCCTTGCTCAAGGGCACCTTAGTTGTGGGTAATGAGAGTGGAAGAGAGCGCTGTTCATTCACTCCTACCAATTTCTTCCAGTACTGAGACTTAAACCCACAACCTTCGGGTTACAAGTCTGACTCTCAAACCATTAGGCTACAAAGCCAAGTCAATATTGATTTTCATTTTATTACGAGCTCTGTTGCGTTATCTTTTTGTCAGCAGACTGGCCTCTGTTCGACTTTTTTTTTTTTTTAAATGGGTGATTCCCCAGAGGTTTTAGATTTAGCATGCTCCATGTCAACCTTTTTTGCTCCATGTCACTTTATGGGTCAAAGTAGCCAGAGCAACTTTTCTCCATTTACTGGTGATGAAACACATGGGTGAGTGATGTGTACGCATCCGGTGAAAATCATCCAGACAGGTCTAAAATATAAACATTTATAGTAAGCTTACCATAGTGAAGCATTCCAAAAAAATGCATTTTGGAAGAAGGACTGATAATGTATTGACTCATTATTTAAATGGTGTTAATTTTGAACAAAAACTATCTTTACACAATCTTACTGACCACAGTTTTGAATGGTAGTAATATATATAGGCTACATATAGGCTATACATATATTCAATCAGTGCTACCAGAAATGATTGTAAATTTGTTTGACATGTTGTTCACTGACCGCATGGCCAACTTTAATGCCCCAATGATCCCATTTCCCATTTCACTTGCTTCATTTATGTCATTCAGTCATTCGTAGTGGTGCAGAACTAGTTCTAGCTGATGCAAACCTCAGTTTGTCTTCAATAGTACATAGTGCAATATAAAGAAAAGTGACGTGAAATGTAAAAAAAAAAAAAAAAAAAAAAAAAAAAAAAAATCAGACCATACAGATACAGACTTTTATTCTGTATTTCCATTTCTGCCACAAACACATTGACCCTTGAGACAATTTATTTTCTGACCCATTTCAGTGAATGAATATACAGACCACTAGTGAGTGATAAAAACACAATAACCTTGGAATATGTGACCCATTTTCCTGGTGTCAGCCAATCAAATGCAGAGCTGCAGCATAGCGACATAGAAGCAAAGGAGAGACTGACAGTCAGCCGCTTTATGCTGTGTCACTGTGCATGTTACACTGAGTTTGAGTGGCATTTAGATCTGGATTGCTGATGTTCACTACTCTCGTTTTTTAAAATTTATTTATTTTTATTCCCGGAGACATTTACGGCCCTGATATCTCTGGATTGAGGATGGCTGGCTAAATGCTGCCAATCTTTTGTGCTTTATGTTGTGACTACTGCAAGACAGTTTCCCATATTTCTTTGCAGAGCTGCAACCAATTACAGAGCCCAGTCACAGTAGACAGTAGGACAAATGCCAAGAGCGCAGAAGCTGTGTAACTGGCTTCCATGTGTCCTCCCTTTACACAATCAGAGCATGACCCCTTTTCAAATAGAGATGTTTCTGGAGTTGGTGTCATATGCAATGAAAACACTTTTCAGATTACTGTACAACATCTGTTTTGAAGATGACCAACCAGAGACTTTCAAAACACAGTGTACATATGTTCTACATGTGTCACATGTTCAAAAGCATCACATAAGGCCTTTGAACTGATTTATTCCTCGCCGTTCAGTTTGAATGCCTGCACACCTTTTGAAGGATGCAAACCTAAACATCTGTTTGCATTAATATTTTATAGCAGTGCTTTTCTCATGTGCATGTTACCTCGAACAGTATATGAAATATTTACTATAGAAAAAAAAGGCCAAAGCAATCACAGTGAGGAATGGGCCATGGGAAAGGACCTGGCGTTCATACTATAGCAGGCCAGCTCTGTTAAAGTTAAGGGTTCCATCAGCTATTATGATATGCCTTTACTTCTTACTGACCTGTCTTTTTTCTTTACTCGGTAGAGGGAACATAAAAAAAGGACATTGTAATGAACATTACATCAATAATGAACACTGTTTTATCTGGATCTGCTTTTCTGTTTTCTACAATATGGGAAAAGCATTCCTTGATTCAATACAAAAAAAAAAAAAAAAACATAGAAGAAAATGAAATGTGACAGGAAAATAATATTTTTGATTTGTATGAGAGCAAGAGAGTTGCATGGAGCTCAGATGGTGTACCTACATGTCCTAATAGCCACTAAAAAGCCCCCGGCTGTGTTTCTTGATGTTTCAGCCTGCTAAACAAGAGAAGACAGTTGAATCAACAATCCATAATCATTTTCCATAATTGCGTATATGCAAATAAGAATAAATGTCCTTGTGATCATGTAGAATTTAATAAAAAAGCATGCCTTCTGAGTTGAGCTTCATAATTGCACAAAATTGATCCCTGTATCAAAACGGGAAGAGAATCAGACAGTTCAGAGCAAATGTGTTTTCAAATATTTCAATATCTGAGAGAGCAGCAGGGAAGAATGAAATGGCAATGTGTTCTGTGAGAAGGTTAAAATGTTTTTTTTTTAACCATTAGAATTGTATTTAATAACCACCGTGGTGTCTGAACTACAGCGTATGCCATTGTTTCTTGGAAAATTGTTTTTCTGTCAATTAGGGAATGCATGGTGAAAATGCAACATTGTGCAATTTAGATTTTGGCCTTCTTAAAATGCCAAACAATCAGCAGTAGCCTATTTCTACAGACATTTAGACTCAGTTTACATGTGTGTAATAATTACAGAGAACTAATTAACAAAGGGGTCCATGATCGGTGCTGTTGACACTGGCATAGTGCGTTTTTTTTTTGTTTTTTTTTCTATATTGAAGTCTTAGGAGATTAGGCTATGTGGAGAGTTTCTCCCATCTTGTGGCATGTCTGAAAATAGAAGCACAACTTTTCAGCAGAATATAGGATCCATTACTTTGTTTTTAGTCAGTTTGCATTGTTACTGGCAATAAAAGCCAGGGAAGTTATAGTATTAACCATCTGTTTCCTCCTATTTGGGTGCATTGACAGGCTAAAATAAAACAGCTCTTGACAGTGCATTAAGGTAGTCATTTTGCCAAGATTGAAGATATATCCGACTGTCAAAGAGTCATGGATTGTTTACAGTGCAGAGCAGGGGCAATGACTGGACGTTTATTGCCATCCAGGTTGTATTTCACCATTGTACCTCAATCCACTGAGCTGTCATTGCATGCATGAGACCACTGCAGCCAGATATTTCCCAGAAGCCTCTGCTCTTTAACTGTCTCACTGTATTTGGCTGTTATTGTGAGTAGGAATATAAAGTTGCCTTAACAACTCTTGAAAATCATCTACTTTGCGTCATAAAACTGATTTACTGTTTCTTTGAATTGCTGAGTAGTCAGTAAGTTTCAGTGAGTGTCTTTGGCTGTTCTCTTTATGTTTGTATTATACAGTATAAAGCAGCATCTGTGGGCTAACCATTGTTGGTACTAAACAAAAACATATTTTATGTACTGTACTATGCAGAGGACAATAGATATTGCATGATAATTTGATTATGGTGCTTGCTTAGGCAAGCTATGTCTAGGGATGACAATATCATAAAAAATTGAGGTTGAGCTTTTCTGAATTGGGCAGGTGAGTGACCACCTAACAACCAACTAGAATACCTTAGCAACACCCTCACAATGCCTTACCACCCCAGTGACAGCTTTTATACCTTTTTTCTCTGAAAGTGTAACATACTGATGTTCAGTGTTGGGGGAAGTTACTTTTAAAAGTAATGCATTACAGTATTGCGTTACTTCCTAAAAAGTAATTAATTGTGTTACTTGGTTACTTTTTTATGAAAAGTAATGCCTTACATTAACAGAAAAGTTCTATTTTTGGCAAATGTTTGAATAAGCCTCAGCATGAAAGAAATGCACATTCACGCCTGTACAGTAGAGGGCGCAGCTCAAACACTCTTTTCAGCTGTTGCTGCCATTCTGGATTAAAGAAGAACAGGATACAGAAGAAGGAAGTTCAATGCTCTTATTTCTAAATCTAATCTAAAGTCATTTTTGCTTATTAGTATGGTTATATTAGATCATTGAAGGTCAGCAGCAAAGACATCGGATAATAAATTGAGATTAAATACATAAAGTAATATAGTTAATTATTACAGGTTTGCATACAATCCTAAGATTGCATTTCACTGTTTTTATTCATTTTGAGGAATACTGAATGTTTTCGTGCAAGTGAGATGAGTGAATGCATGTTCAAAAAGTAACTTAGATATTTTGTTGTAAATTGAAAATTAATGCATTACTTTACTTGAAAAAGTAATCTGATTACGCAACTCAAGTTACTTGAAATGCATTACCCCCAAGACTGCTGATGTTTGAATTGGCAAACGCCCCTCATATTTCCTTCAGAAAATAAGAAAAACAAATTGGTGGATTTGTGAATAATGCTATCAACAAACTTATAGGACAAAAGGCTGTTAAGATAAGACAATCTACTAGCCTATTTATTACATGTAAATGATGCTTTGCATTTGGCTGCCGCTGAGATTCTTAGCCACCAAAGTCTGGTATAAAAAAAATATACTTTTCTTATTGTGTGAAAATCTACTTCTTAGTATCTGACATTCGTCTATGCTCTGCTACACATTTTTTTTTTATCTCTTGTGACTCACTGAACTTCACACTGCTCTGCACCAGTGTGATATATTGACATATAGACAGTTACAACAACTCTTGATATTTACAGAAGCCAAAAACAAACCACTAGCAAGAGTTGCGGTGTACTTCTCCATTATATGAAGCTTCCTCATCGGAAAGCATGTGTCAAAGTAATGAGGCAGAAATTCAACACTGCATTTTCTCACTGTGGTCTGGGAGAGGTGTGACATTGTGCTGTTCCTACTGACCTATGATTCACACCGTATCTGTGCAATGAACATGGATGACTGAACCGTGGAAACACTGTTGGTTCTTGCTTCACGTTCTATAAGAGAACATGGAAAGTTCTGAGGCTTTATGATAGGACTGAGATAGTAAGGCAACTCAAAATGTATGAATAAACAAATCATTTCTATAACAAAATGTTTCAAGTTTATTTATTATGTATACAAATGTCAGTGACAATTTGCACATTGAAATGCTTAGATTGAGGCTCAGGCATTCTACATTAGTGCAATATAATATACACAGATCAGGCATAACATTATGACCATCTTCCTAATATTGTGTTGGTTCCCCTTTTGCCGCCAAAACAGCCCTGACCCATCGAGGCATGGACTCCACTAAACTCCTGAAGGTGTGCTGTGGTATCTGGCACAAATATGTTAGAAGCAGATCCTTTAAGTCATGGAAGTTACAAGGTGGGGCCTTGTTGGTTCAGCACATCACACAGATGCTCGATTGGATTAAGATCTGGGGACTTTGGAGGCCAAGTCAACACCTCAAACTCGTTGTGCTCCTTAAACCATTCCTGAACCATTTTTGCTTTGTGGCAGGGTGCATTATCCTGCTGAAAGAGGCCACAGCCACCAGGGAATACCGTTTCCATGAAAGGGTGTACATGGTCTGCAACAATGCTTAGGTAGGTGGTATGTGTCAAAGTAACATCCACATGGATGGCAGGACCCAAGCTTTCCCAGCAGAACATTGCCCAAAGCATCACACTGCCTCCTTTGCCTTCTTCCTATAGTGCATCCTGGTGCCATGTGTTCCCCAGGTAAGCGACGCACACGCACCCAGCCATCCATGTGATGTAAAAGAAAATGTGATTCATCAGACCAGGCCATCTTCTTCTTCTCTGTGGTCCAGTTCTGATGCTCACGAGCTCTTTCGGTGGTGGACAGGGGTCAGCATGGGCACCCTGACTGGTCTGCGTCTATGCATCCCCATACGCAACAAACTGCAATGCACTGTGTTTTCTGACACCTTTCTATCAGAACCAGCAATTTGAGCTACTGACCACTGCAGACCAGGAACACCCCACAAGAGCTGCAGTTTTGGAGATGCTCTGACCCAGTCATTTTTCCTGCTCCTAACACATCAACTTTGAGGACAAAATGTTCACTTGCTGCCTAATATATCCCACCCACCAACAGGTGCTGTGATGAAGAGATAATCAGTGTTATTCACTTCACCTCTCAGTGGTCATAATGTTATGCCTGATCGGTGTAAGTGCAATATACAGGTGCTGGTCATATAATTAGAATATCATCAAAAAGTTGATTTATTTCACTAATTCCATTCAAAAAGTGAAACTTGTATATTATATTCATTCATTACACACAGACTGATATATTTCAAATGTTTATTTATTTTGATGATTATTACTGATAACTAAGGAAAATCCCAAATTCAGTATCTCAGAAAACTAGAATATTACTTAAGACCAATATAAAGAAAGGATTTTTAGAAATCTTGGCCAACTGAAAAGTATGAACATGAAAAGTATGAGCATGTACAGCACTCAATACTTAGTTGGGGCTCCTTTTGCCTGAATTACTGCAGCAATGCGGCGTGGCATGGAGTCGATCAGTCTGTGGCACTGCTCAGGTGTTATAAGAGCCCAGGTTGCTCTGATAGTGGCCTTCAGCTCTTCTGCATTGTTGGGTCTGGCATATCGCATCTTCCTCTTCACAATACCCCATAGATTTTCTATGGGGTTAAGGTCAGGCGAGTTTGCTGGCCAATTAAGAACAGGGATACCATGGTCCTAAACCAGGTACTGGTAGCTTTGGCACTGTGTGCAGGTGCCAAGTCCTGTTGGAAAATGAAATCTGCATCTCTATAAAGTTGGTCAGCAGCAGGAAGCATGAAGTGCTCTAAAACCTCCTGGTATACGGCTGTGTTGACCTTGGACCTCAGAAAACACAGTGGACCAACACCAGCAGATGACATGGCACCCCAAACCATCACTGACTGTGGAAACTTTACACTGGACCTCAAGCAACGTGGATTGTGTGCCTCTCCTCTCTTCCTCCAGACTCTGGGACCCTGATTTCCAAAGGAAATGCAAAATTTACTTTCATCAGAGAACATAACTTTGGACCACTCAGCAGCAGTCCAGTCCTTTTTGTCTTTAGCCCAGGTGAGACGCTGTCTGTTGTTCAAGAGTGGCTTGACACAAGGAATGCGACAGCTGAAACCCATGTCTTGCAAACGTCTGTGCGTAGTGGTTCTTGAAGCACTGACTCCAGCTGCAGTCCACTCTTTGTGAATCTCCCCCACATTTTTGAATGGGTTTTGTTTCACAATCCTCTCCAGGGTGTGGTTATCCCTATTGCTTGTACACTTTTTTCTACCACATCTTTTCCTTCCCTTCGCCTCTCTATTAATGTGCTTGGACACAGAGCTCTGTGAACAGCCAGCCTCTTTTGCAATGACCTTTTGTGTCTTGCCCTCCTTGTGCAAGGTGTCAATGGTCATCTTTTGGACAACTGTCAAGTCAGCAGTCTTCCCCATGATTGTGTAGCCTACAGAACTAGACTGAGAGGCCATTTAAAGGCCTTTGCAGATTTTGAGTTAATTAGCTGATTAGAGTGTGGCACCAGGTGTCTTCAACTGAATTTGGGATTTTCCTTAGTTGTCAGTTATAATCATCAAAATTAAAAGAAATAAACATTTGAAATATATCAGTCTGTGTGTAATGATTGAATATAATATACAAGTTTTACTTTTTGAATGGAATTAGTGAAATAAATCAACTTTTTGATGATATTCTAATTATATGACCAGCACCTGTACATGTATTGTAAATGTATCTGGGTTTCCACACAAATATTACACAGCTCAGCTGTTTTCAACACTCAAGACTGGAGTAATGGTTGCTGAAAATTCAGCTTTGCCATCACAGGAATAAATTACATTTAAAAATATATTAAAATTGAAAACAGTTATTTTAAATTATATTTTTACATTTCAAAATAATACAGTTTTTACTGTAGTTTTGATCATATAACTGCAGCATTGCTGTTCATAAGAAACTTATTTCAAAAACATAAAAAAAATGTTACCGACCCCATACTTTTGAACAGTAGTCGTGTATATTAAAATGTGGCAGAAATCACCCATTTGCATGGCTAACTTTGGTCAGTTCAAATGTTTTGTAAATACTTCATGTTGCATAAAACTAAATTTTTTAATTAAAAATTAATAAAAGAATCAGGATATGAACCCATGTCCTCCTTTCATGCTAAACAGCACCTCCTGCTGGTATATAAATATATTTTTGGTCATGTGTTATCTCACCCAGAACACCGAAAGTGAGCTAAACCATTTAAACCCAGCAAGCTATATTTCAATCTAGTAGAGCTTGCACATTCGCAGCATACCCGGCCCTTAGATTTGTGAAACCTTTTTATTTTACAGTGAAAGGGTGTCTTTTGTCTTGAGGTGACTGCTCATAAAGGCCCTATTATTCAAATAATGAACCCATCATCATCACCAGGCTTCTAACAAGTCAGCTTTTGTATTGATACTCATTGTCATGAAAAATACTCATGACATCATGCCATCGTAATTACAGCATTCTCTGATCCTGTTCAATAATTCTCTGCAGTTTGTGTCAATAATAGGTTGAATGAAGCAGAAGCCCTGTGGAGCAGGTTTGATAGATCTTGATCACACTGGGCTAGTGAGACCCTAAATGAACTAAAACTTCAATATATTCACAGCCGCTGTATTAATCCGCACTGACTCACCAGGAGCCCATCAGAAAACCTTGCATTGACCCAGCTCAACAGGAAATGAGTCTCTCTCTCTCTCTCTCTTTCTCTCTCTCTCTCTCTTTCTCTCTCTCTAACTTCAACAATCTCTTTTTTTTTCTATAAGCCACTTGACTTCTAAATAGCAAAATACTTTGAATGACAGTTTCTGTGGCAGCCTAGCATGAAATGCGGAAATGTGCAGAAATCTTTGACAGTCAGAGACATGCTGGCATTAAAATCAGTCCAATTCCTATACGCAAGTCAATGAGAGGCTCTAGTTCCTATTATCGAAAAATCAGTGAGGACTAGGTCTGGTATTAATTGCTCCACGCTCTATTTGCCTCATCCCCCTATTTCTACATATGCTTGTGGAAGAGAAAATGGTGCCCGTAACCAATCACTTTCTTATCAGGAACGCCGACAATTTACCAACCAGACCTTCACAAGGCAACATGGAAAATATGAAACACTCAATGCATGTGACCCCTCCATAAATAGCTCATTAACTCCTTACTGCTAAGTCAGGAGGGACATTAAACAACCTGTAAGATCATTATCTAGCGTACAGTCTATCACTGCACACCAGTCAATGCAAAATACAATTACATATCTGCGGCACTGAGCAGGAGTCAATTCAAAATCCTATAATAAGCTAAGCAGGGAAAAATGCTATTACCCCCTAGGGACTTGTAGGAGGCGCCGCAAAAAACACGCAATGATGGTTTATTTCATGTTTCATCTCAGTGTTTTAAAGTCTCCCACTCACCTACTTCTCAATCTAGCTCCCATGTGGATCTTATAGTAAAATGGAACAGCTCCCAAGTGACGGGCTTTACAAAATAGGGCTGTGCGACAGATGAACCTAATAGCGGAGAGTGCCGGAGGCACGTTAGTGAAGAACAGGCCTCAGTTGATAAGTCATTGAGTGAGAGAATCTTATCCATGCATGAGAAATTATGTCAAATATTACATTTATCTCACGAACCCTAGAACAGACCGGCCAACTTCCATTAAATGTCACAGCTTAAATTGCTCATCACAACACGGTAGAACGGTATTTAAAGAGCCTTTAGTTCTGTTCTCATTAATGGATGATTTAAGATACTCAGAAAAGAGCTGAAAAGTTGACATTTCCCCGCTAAATATTTCTCGCTCCAGGTTTAAGTGTGCATAATTTCTCTTGTTGCCTTTGCTTAGGAACGACATTTATATTTGCTGATAAATCTGGCCACTATAAGTAGCCACAAGGTGGCGCTCACCGGACCCCTATCAAAGCCTTCAGACATCAGAGCTTGATTCAGAAATGTCAGTTAGGCTAGTTGTTAAATAATGCAAAAGCATATCAACATTATTCCCAAATGTTTGATTGAACCCCCGAAAAAACACCCAAGCATTGCGTTAGCAGAATAGACTCTCTCCAGGGCCGTGTTTACCAGTCCACAATTGGCCTCATTATGAGAAACATCAAATCTCAGTGTGGACGGGATCACTTTATTATAATCATTAATTCCATAGTACTCTGTGCGCTAGTACTCCCAAGTTTCATTTGTATTTGTGTGTATGTTTGGGATGAAGCCCAGATTTTCTAAGGCTCTTGTTAGTGTGAAAGGCAGTACTGATCCATAGCTTCAGGGCTGGCTATGAGTGATGTACTCTCGAACACGACCGCAAATGTTACTAATCACATAGCAGAGGAATGCTGTGACCATGGAAATGACTGCGCCACGCTGATAACGGCTCTCACTGATGACATCATAGTGGTCTATGTGAAACTGCAGGGATGACTCAGTAGGGTGTGGTGAAGTCGTCATTACAGACATTCTTACACAAACCCCTTCCTGGGAAAAATTCCTCTGAGCCCCCATAAATAACTTTAAACAGTTGATTGCAATAAAGACACACATGTACAATTCTTCAGTATAACAAGGAATAATTTATCACAAGCTTTGCCTTCAAAAATACACCCGTGAATACCTATAACACATATTATGTATGCAGCCTCTTTGTGCGTAGGAATACTTATTATTTTGCATAATAAGATTTATTATTTAACACATGCAATAATTATCACTCCATCTGCAGTTTGGATGTGTTTATAAAGCTAATGTCTGTGGTTCTCTATTAGTTTTTTTATCGTACAACAGTAAGAAAATGTCCATAAAATCAAACAGTTTTACTTAAAAGTATTAATATCATTATGAACTGCATAGGCCCAGGAATATGCCAAATGATTAACATGACATGCTGAAAAGGAAGCAGACAATTTTGGTTTCTAAAGGTCATGAATTTTGATGGTTTCATGTTCCCGACAGCCTGTAATTCATTGCACAAAACACATTGTTGTTGGCACAAACCATGTTTATCCTAGCTGCAGGTGAATACGTATTTAATGTAATCTGGCTTTTTTTTTTTTTTTTTTTTGTGCATGGTTTTTGAGGATGAGTGGATCTCAAGCAACCTGTCCATTTTGGCATCCGTCTAATTTGGCTAGCTTTAACTAAGTGACAGATGATTTTGTGCCAAAATACTGTTTGAATGGATGCACAGCCTGTTATATCAACAACAAAAAATATGGGAAGCACTATTTCCTAGCTTTTAAAGGCCTATAAGTTTATTTATTTTGCTATCCTAACTAGGCATGATAACATTTGCCTCATTAGCAATTAACATTGCTTTTTCCATGCTGTCTGTGATCATATAAGAACAGACCTGCATGCAACACACCACCTGAGAACTATTAACTTAAAGCCAAAATCTACAACCCATATTCCGGAAATGTTGGGACGTTTATTTAAATTTGAATAAAATGAAAACTAATCACATTTTTAAATCACATGAGCCAATATTTTATTCACAATAGAACATAGATAACATAACAAATGTTTAAACGGAGAAATTTTACACTTTTATCCACTAAGGAGCTTATTTCAAATTTGATGCCTGCTACAGGTCTCAAAAAAGTTGGCACAGGGGCAAAAAATGCCTAAAAAAGCAAGAAATTTTTTAATGATTCAGCTGGGAGAACATCTAGCAACTAATTAAGTTGATTGATATCAGGTCTGTAACATGATTAGCTATAAAAGGGATGTTTTAGAGAGGCAGAGTCTCTCAGAAGAAAAGATGGGCAGAGCTGTGAAAGAGTGTGTAAAAAGATTGTAGAATACTTTTAAGACAATGTTCCTCAACGTCAAATTGCAAAGGCTTTGCAAATCTCATCATCTACAGTGCATAACATCATCAAAAGATTCAGAGAAACTGGAGAAATCTCTGTGCGTAAGGGACAAAGCCGAAGACCTTTATTGGATGCCCGTGGTCTTCGGGCCCTCAGACGACACTGCATCACTCATCGGCATGACTGTCACATTACTAAATGGGCCCAGGAATACTTTCAGAAACCACTGTCGGTAAACACAATCCGCCATGCCATCTGCAGGTTTCAACTAAATCTCTATTATGCAAAAAGAAAGCCATATGTGAACATGGTCCAGAATCGTGTCCTGTGGGCCAAGGCTCATTTAAAATGGACTGTTTCAAAGTGGAAACGTGTTCTATGGTTAGACGAGTCCAAATTTGACATTCTTGTTGGAAATCACAGGCGCCGTGTCCTCCAGGCTAAAGAGAAGGGAGACCTTCTAGCGTATTATCAGCATTCAGTTCAAAAGCCAGCATCTCTGATGGTATGGGGGTGCATAAGTGCATATGGTATGGGCAGCTTGCAGGACAATGCAAAACCATATACTGCAGCTATTACAACAGCGTGGCTTCATCGTAAAAGAATCCGGGTGCTGAATTGGCCTGCCTGCAGTCCAGATCTTTCACCTATAGAGAAAAATACGTCAAAGACGACCACAAACTCTTCAGCAGCTGGAAACCTATATCAGGCAAGAATGGGACCAAATTTCAATACCAAAACTCCAGAAACTCATAACCTCGATGCCAAAACGTCTTCAAACTGTTTTGAAAAGATGAGATGCTACACCATGGTAAACATGCCCCCGTCCCAACTATTTTGAGACCTGTAGCAGACATCAAATTAGAAATGAGCTCATTCTGTGCATAAAATTGTAAAATTTCTCAGTTTAAACATTTATGTATTTTATGTTCTATTGTGAATAAAATATTGGCTCATGTGATTTGAAAGTCTTTTAGTTTTCATTTTATTCAAATTTAAAAAACGTTCCAACATTCCCGGAATTCGGGCTGGAAATTATGTCATAACTTTCTGTCACATTTATTGTATGAACAAAAACAATTCAATACAGTACATAATTTTCATTTTAGGGTGAACTATGCCTTTTAGACACAACCTTTAGGAGCTGAAACTGGAGCTTTATGCAGCATTATACAGACAAAGAAAGTAAAAGGATAAATTATGCAATTGAAAAAGAAGTGGAGCTCATGGCTAAAAATGTTTTGTTAACTTCAGAGGGACATTACTGTTTTAAGCTACATTTCAACACAGCCCTCTCACCCCTTAATCACTGGTATACGTTTGAATCAGTGCAAGCTGTTTAAGTCTCCACGCTGAACACAGAGGTTGTGGAAGTTCTTAATTAATGTCTAGTCCAAGCAACTAATTTAGTGGGCTTTTTCTTCCTCCACTGCCTGAAGAACAAGAAGTCATTGTTGTTAATGCACTCTCCCTTCTTTAGCCACTGAGTTTAGATTATTGTCTGTGCTCTACCACTAAAACAATTTCCTCTGTGTATCTAATTGGTATTACAACCACTTGGCTTCTCCTAATTTGTCAAAGATTTATTTATTTATTTTCATTCCAGGGAACTGCAGCAGTTTCCCAACGGGCAACAACCATGAGATGCGTAACCTGCGTAAAATATGAATTTCTAAGGGCTAAATGAACACAGCTGTCAATTACCTCAATGCTGTTTTATGTTCCCATAAAGAACAAATTAGAAAATGCCATATGACACAGTAAAAAACAGACAGGATAGCTGCAAAAACAACATATTGAAGCGAATAAAACATCCGCTTTCATGCACCGTCATCTTTCTTGTATGGCCATTATAGGTGCGATGCACATGTTTATTTTTTAATACATCTGGCCCCATCCAATAACCTGTTTATTGCTCCTCCACTTCATTAAGCTCCAAGAAAAAAACACTTGGGTATGGCAGATTTGCTCATTATATTTCACATTGGTATTCAGGGTTGTGAAGACAAAGTACTTGTCATCCACATTGCAGTCCCCTCCTTTACCAAAATTGCTTAGCAGTGCATATATTCATATTCTCACACATCGTTTCACCCACCCTCCTCCAAAAAGACTATCAAGCACATGAACACAGCCTGGTATGACACACAGTCAGCATAACTATATCATGCATAGATGTAATCATTTCCACTAGAGGTTAAGGTGTGATTTTCATGATGGTTGTATTACTCTCACTAGAGTGGCCTCTCTCCCCCTCTGTTGACTGATGGAGAGGATAACTTGAGACCACCATTCAAACAGAATCTGAGATTCGTTCTGCTCCAAAGATGAATATGACAGTCTTGCATAAAATATAACTTCATTACAATTCCAGCTAAACTCTAAAACTCAATGCAGAGTTCCATTATGAATTCTTAGAAAATACAAAATAAATTAAATGACTATCATCCACTTGGCTCTATTCTAGAGCACTATGCCTTCACCATATAAACTGCTGAAAATGTAAGATTATTACTATTCATGCTACAGCTCGCCTGGGACTCACATCTCAATAACTTCCTATATGAGTCAGACCCACTTGCGCTGCACTCTGCACTGTTCTGAGGGGGGAAAAAAATCTCATACCAGCTGCTCATGTATTCACTTTTTTTTTTCTTTTTCTTACGCCCTCTTTTTCATATATAGATTTGTAAGAAAGGATTAATTTTACTTTAAGATTATATAAATTAATAATAAGTAATTTAAACACAAAAAGAGTTGCTTAAGAAGATATTTTAAACTGCCACAGCCAGGGCTCAGCCTGGTCAGTACCTGGATGGGAGACCTGCTGGGAAAAATTGGTGGAAGAGGTGGTAGTGAGGCCAGCAGGGGGTGCTTACCCTGTGGTCTGTCTGGGTCCTAATGCCCCAGTATAGTGCCGGGGACACTGTACTGTAACAAGCACCGTCCTTCAGATGAGACGTTAAACTGAGGTCCTGACTCTCTGTGGTCATTAAAAATCCCATGGCACTTCTCATAAAAAGTAGGGGTGTAATCATGACCTCCTAATAATCCCCATCCATTGAATTAGCTCTTTCACTCTCTCTCCTCTCCACCTATAGCTGGTGTGTGGTGAGCGCACTGGCACTGTTGCACTGTGGCTGCTGTCACATCATCCAAGTGGAAGTGGATCATCCTGGTAGTGGTCGAGGAGAAACCCCCAATATGATTGTAAAGTATTTTGGGTGTACAATGGTACACAAGAAAGTGCTATATATATATATATATGCCTCATTCATTAATTCAGAAACTTAACCAAACTGGTGTTGGATGTTGGCAAACTGGCCACCAAGACTGAATTGTGTTAACACTCTGAAATGTGTTAAAAAAAAAAAAAAAATCCTAAAACAACAGACCAGCCTGGGAGACTAATGGAGACCAGTAAACCATCTTAGGCTGGATAGATGGATAGATAGAGACAGACAGACAGAAAGACAAACAGAGAGATATAGACAGACAGACAGACGGAAATCTATTTATCTGTCTATATAGATAGTCTTGTTTGTCTCCTTTTATCAAACGTTACTTAAATAGCTCATTCTCAATTTTTATTTAAAATAATTTATGTATTTGTCTTTTCTCTTTATACAGTATTTTATATATTGTCTCTTAATGCTTAATTTATGAAGCTATGATTCAAATGTAAAACAACTTTAGCCAACAGTTGTTGCCATGCCAGTAAATAAAGCACAGGAACTGAGCTGAATTGCAATAGTAGAGAAAAAATATACACATTTCGCATTTTAAAGTTAGTCAACAACCATGTAAAAAGTCTCTTCACAAATTCAAATCTCCCTTCACACCTTTTAATCTTACATCATTGTGTTTTAATGCCCCCCACTGCGCATTCAGCTGAACTTTTTCTCGAGTTCTCGAGCCACTCCCAAACACACCTGATAACAGACTGACTGCTGGGAATCCGCCATCATAGTCCTCCTCATTGAACTCACGGGGAAAACCGAAACTCCTAAACACTTCACGAACTCTTCCATTTATCACTCGAAAGCGCTCTTTTGGTCAAGTTTTAGTGGATTATATCGTTTGGCTTTTGTTTAACCGCTGGGAGGGATTATAACACGCGAAAAAAAACTTTACCACAGTATTTTAAAAGTCTCATCCCTCCATTTTGAATCTGACAGGAATTTCAACAGTCTGGTGAGTAGGTTTTGCTTTTATCTAGGTATTTTAAATGGCATTATTTTAATTAATAACTCATAGAAAAGTGAATACCTCGTAATTGGTTCAGTATTTGTCTGTTTTGTGAATACAAGATAGACAGAAATGCGGAAGTGGGGTTTGTGGCTACATTGTTAGCTCGTTTCCCAACTTCATGGAATGTTTGGGATATTTCTCTCTGTCGTTCCATATTTCATTAAATAAACACCCTGTTTTTTCCTTGTAAACGTCTTGTTAATCACCCTTTGACGAATTTAAAAGCGTCTCGAAAGGACAAAAAAGTTGATAACTTCTTGAAATATTAAATAGAAACTATCCTGGAAACTTTGGTGGGGAATGCTAGTTAGCCGTTAGCTGCACGTCTCGTATCAGGACAAATGTGTCGGGAGTTTTGTTCTTGAAGGTGTTTTTTTCGAACAAGACAGGACATTGAAATGTTATCGTATGTGTTTTGTGGATGATCTAAAAAAATTATAAGTCGCCTATGATGATAGGTCAAGGCGTTTGAGAAATATAAAATCCATAAGAGGAGTTTAGGGCTCCGCCTAAACCACAAACTAGGGATCAGGCCCTTCCTGTGAGTTATGCCCTTCGCAGTTTAATAATACAGGATGCAGACACTGTTGTCTACTGAAATAACAATGTCTTGTCTATAAAAATGCAATACATATCATGAAAATACAATCTGACATTTCTCTCTAAGCCCTTTGATATGTAAAAGATAATGTACAGTCAGCTGGTCATTATGGAAAACTGAAAGTACATTATCCCGTTTATTTCACGGCTACTCACCAAATAAATAATTACTTGGACAGATTTGTTTACATTTGACAGATTTTTTTATTTTATTAACTTACCTGTAAATTACCTCAACGTTGTCGCAAAGGAAACAGTTATTTAAAATGAAACAATCGATAACGCAATATAGCGCCAGTTCGAGGGAGTCCGTGGTGTGACGCAATACATGAAATTAGCACCGGTGTCAGTTACCCGGATGGCTTTTTTTGAAAAACAAATTTGAGGTACCAAAAATAATCATATATATTGACGCATTCACTGCTCTTTCAGGTCTTAAAATGAATTTAGATAAAATCTGAATTGTTTCCCCTCAAAGATTGTTCTTCGCCAGAAATAGAGAATATTCAAGTTAAACACCACTTAACATCTCTGTGTAGTAATTTGTAAAAATGAAAAACAAATGGAAATTTGAGCCAATTATTGAGAAAACAAAAAAGAAATTTAATTTGTGGTTAATGAGGCAATGTATCAATAATTAGAAAGGTATTATTGTCAAAGATGGAAGCAGGGCCGGCCTAAGCCTTTATGGGGCCCTAGGCAGAATATTATTTGCAGCCCCTCTGTTAAAATAACTTAATATAAACAGTATCTTCTTGTATAAAATATAAATGTAAATGTACAAAATGCACAATATTAAATTAAATACTTAAATAATGACAAAATGAACAGATCAGATGGACCTGTTACAAGATAACAATAATAAATGTATTAACATTAAAGGAATAGTTCACCCAAAAATGAAAATTCTCTAATTTACTCACACTCAAGTTGTTTTAAAACTGAATGAGTTTCTTTATTCTGTTTAACATAAGTTATTTTGAAGAAAGTGGGTAACTAAACAGTTGCTGGTCCCCATTGACTTCATAGAAAAAAAAAAAAAAAAAAATACTATAGTATGTAGTATAATAAAGTCTCTATGAAGTCAATGAGGACCAGCAACTGTTTGGTTACTCACATTCTTCAGAATGTTCAGCAGAAGAAAAAATTAATACAGGTTTGGAACAACATGAAAAAGAGTGAATAATGACAGAATTTTTCATTTTTGGGTGAACTATCCTTTAAGGACAGGCAGCAGCATGTTTACTATTAGGCAGCTGTCACTTTAAGACCTACTTGCATCTAACAAAAAGACGAGCATACGATTTTTTCTCAAATTATTACTTTTACTTTAGACATAACCAACTGTGTTTATGTAAACTTTGTGTGTATTTAACAGTATTAGCGCAATCAGATGTTATCGGGTTGTGTTTGACAGGCTTTAGTGTGCGTGCTTTTGGTGTACGCGTTCAGAAAAAGCGCATATCAGAACAGAAAGCAAATGAAATGTTTAACCGGCAAGGCTTTAAAGCACATGCAAATAATGAACTTTTGTGATTGTGAATAAGTGCAGTGTCTCATTAGTGTAACTACTGATGCGTTAACATGTGATGTAGGGCTGCACGATATTGGAAAAAACTGACATTGTGATATTTTGTTTTTCTGCAGATATATGTTGCGATATGAAATACATTTAACAGATTACTTGAATAGCTCTACTTGGAAAGAATCATTTTAGAACGATTGGGGTGATTTAAATGAAATAAATGGGTGTTTTATATTTTTCAGGGAAGTAGGCTATTCAGGTCCAGAAAATGAATAATCAAATGTATAGTCTTCACTGTATATTGAATATAATTAATCTGTGTTAAAGCTGCAAAAGTGATTTTCTCTTTATATTTTGTTGTTTGTTAACATTCATGACAGAAAGCAACAAGCCTGCTGTGACTTTAAGACCGAATGCGCGGATCCTTAATAATGATGCACATCCGTTTTCTCCGTGTGACCGGATCAAAACAGCTGCAACTTTGGTTAAACATTACAATTCCTGCGACGTGCGCATCTATGATAGTCACATCGCAATATCGATGCTAAAACGATACATCGTGCAGCCCTAATGTGATGCGAATGTATGTCGAGTTGTTCAGTATTATTGGGACGGAGGCGCTAGAACTGCAACTGGTTGTGCGCTGTAAGAATCAAGCTGTTATTTCATATGCTCTTGGGGGCCCCGTGGTGGCCACGGAGGTCCTAAGCAGACGCTTAGTTCGCTTATGCCTTGGGCCGGCTCGGGATGGAAGGTATATAATCTAGATCTGTATATCTTTATCATTTGATGTGCCTCCTAAGGTGATTAAGGATATAGCTAAGATAATTTATGACTTAATTTGAAGGAAAAAAGCTGCATTATTTTAAAAAAAGGTCATTTGTAAGACTAAAATGGGGACTTGAGGTCTTAGTACATTTAATGACACTTCTTAAAATTAAATGGTCGATTAGTTTATGAAGAATAGATAAAATCTTTGGAATCAATTTCCTAATTATTATTTCATACTCTTGGGGGTATTTGCTTTTTATTTGCTGTTGACAAAATTCTTCTTAAATTGGCCATTTCTCAGAGACAAGCCCTACTTGCATGGAAATTGGTATTGCACAATTTCTCACAGCACAATTATTTCATATGGAACAACAAAGACATATATTTAAAAACAAATCATTGTTTTGTCATACTTAGTTCAATGAACCAAGTATTCAATGAAGGGATTATTTTAGTAAGGCAGTTGGTTAATTACAATGGATATCTGTTGTAATATACTAAATTTCTTCAAAAATTTCATTTACCGGTTATTGTTCTTGACGCAGTTTCAAAGAGTGGTGTTACTTTTAAAGAACTTTTAAAGAACATTGATAATGTTAATGTTTTAAAACATCAATGTAGCAGTAAGCTTATGCTCTTTGTCTTTTCCTGAAGCAAGTTTTTTTTTTCTCTTGGGACAAAGCATGGAAACTGCAAATTTTGTATCAATAAAATTAGGGAAGTGTCTTACAAAACACTTCATAGAATTTATCTTAAGCACTGTCCATTTTGTGGACAAGAAAGAATCTGTTTTTTCATTGCACCTAAGCAATATTATATTGGAAATCATGTAATGCTTTAAAAACGCTGAAATTTATGTACAATTTTATTTTTTCTGTCAGCTAATGTTAATAATGTGATTATGTAATACCTCTTGTTCTTGTGGCATTGATTAAAAAAAAAAAAAAAAAAAAGTAACCCAGATTCTGATTAGTTGCGCTATTTACCATCGCTAGTGGCAGCACCCTTTGGATTGAGTGTTTGACCAATCAGAATAGCGCAACAACGTCCACCTGATTTTTTTTTTTTTCAGCAGCCTTGGATTTAGAAGTATAGAGTATAGACCATAGAGATTTTTTTTTAAAGTCTTGATTAAGAATTATAAACAATGAATCTAACCACCTGCAGCATTACAAACTTTTCTTTAAAGCAGAAAATCAGAAAAAAAGGGTACAAGACTGTATACCTAATGGCTTTAATGAAGGAAGGAAATCCCATGAAGCATTGCGAATGAGATGGTTTTATATTTCTTAAACGTTTTAATTCAGCTATTCATTTAAATATGTTGATTTATATATGGGCGGTTCAGATTTCTCACAGTTCGGTTTGTATCACGGTTTTAGTGTCACTGTTTCGGTACAGTTCGGTATGTGCTATGTTCAGTAAAAAAAAATAGGACAATTGTCAAATAAAGAAAATAAAAACAAATCTAACTACAACAAACAGCGAAACAGCACAAATAAATACATGAGAGCTAAGATACAAATAAAATAAACAATGCTTTACAGGCTTTTCAGGTTTTTCATCTAACAGCTTTCAAGTACAGAAATTAAATAAAGTAATCAAATATAAGAAAAAAAACTTCATATAAACTTATTTGAATAGTTAAATAAGGATAAAACATTGAAGTTACAAAAGCTATTCAGTCAAGAGTGATTTCTTCGTGCTTTGTCATTCGATTAACATTAAAACACAGAGCAGGAATATTAGACTGCTGTCCCTTTAAGACATAATTCAAAGATCCAGTACACTGATACCGATATACATGTGTTGTCTGTCTCGTTTTTCTCCTAAGACTATGTTTGTTAGGATACTCGCTAAGATGGGCATGTTGACATAATTTTTGTGTGAATTTGTCCGTTTAGGTGCAAGACTTGAAAGACAATTTGCGCTAGAATATTTGCACGCTATGACGCGGCTCTCCATGTACGCGCTTCGGGCAAGTACACTACGCACACACATCTCCTCACAGCGCACACAAGTTCTCTTTCGCGTCTTATGGATGAATGTTTAAATTGGCAAGGTTTAAATGAGTTTAGTTTAAACACAGATAGCAATGTGAGATGTTTAGGTCTCACCTGCGCTTGTGTAGCGTGCTGTCAACACCCGGGTGATGACGGCGTAAATGGCTGGTCATATAGCTTTCGGCACGTCATTGAACATTTGTTTACAATGAGTGACTGTTTTGTCCATGTTCTTTTGATCATCATTGTTGTAACGTATTGGGAAACTAGAATGCATATCCATCGACTGAAACATACATTACCCGAATCTGTCTGTCTGTTTTGCACGTTGTTTTCAACTAACCATATTATAAATGCATCATCAGATTTGGGATGAACCGTGGTGCAAGCCCGTGCCGAACCGTGGGTGGAGAACCGTCCCACCCCTAATATACACATATATATTTAACATTTATTTAACATTTATTAAAATATGCACATACATACAAATATTTAAGTAGTTTGAGAGCGTAGATTCTCTGGTTGGAGTTTTCTTTCCAGAATCTTGGGTAATGCAATTTTTCACCATGATTCCTGTTTCTAAACTTGATTATTTATAGTTTAAATAATCTGGCTAATGGCTTCAACAAAAATGTGCATGTCTATTAAAGGGTTAGTTTACCCAAAAATGAAAAATGTCATTTATTACTGTTCCACACCTGTAAGACCTTCGTTCATCTTCGAAACACAAATTAAGATATTTTTGATGAAATCCGATGGCTCAGTGAGGCCTCTATTGCCAGCAATGTCACTGAACCTCTCAAGATCCAGAAAGGTATTCGAAACATATTTAAAACAGTTCATGTGAGTTCAGTGGTTCTACCTTAATATTATAAAGCGACGAGAATACTTTTTGTGCGCCAAAAAAAAAAAAAAAGAATCAGTTGTTCGGAGCACCAAAGTCACGTGATTTCAGCAGTTTGGCAGCTTGATACGTGATCTGAATCATTGATTCGAAACAAACGATTTGTAAAGCTTCGAAGCAGTGTTTTGAAATCGCCCATCACTAGATATTGTTGAAAAGTTATTTTGTTTTTTTTTGGTGCACAAAAAGTATTCTTGTCGCTTTATAATATTAAGGTAGAACCACTGTACTCACATGAACTGTTTTAAATATGTTTTGAGTACCTTTCTGGATCTTGAGAGGTTCGGTGACATTGCTGGCAGTAGACAAAAAACCTTTAACAACCTTGTTGCTCACAACAGGTATGTCTTTAACTGTCTTTAACAGATAAAATTAATGGTATATTTACATCTGGAACCTGACTTATGCACTCTATTGGAATGTAAAGAATGCTAATTTATGTTTTAAAATACACAAGCTTGTGTTCCAAGTTTTTCTAACAGTAACAAACCAATTCTATCTAAATAACAATATTTTTCACCAAATTGAGCCTGTATATATGGAAATTATTCTTATTCATTTTTAATGTAGTTTTTTATTATAAAAAGTACTTATGTATTATTCAGTTTTCTTAGCCCAAAGTTGAATGTCCTAACTTTTTATAGGACACATTTGAATTCAAAGGTTTTATTTTCAATGCATTGGTCATGCAACACTGACCTCGCCCACTTTGTCTGCATTCCCTGACCTATATAGCAAACAATGTCCATTTAGTCTGGCTGTCTAGTGCAGACAGACCCCTGCAACAACAGCAGAGCCCTCAGGGCTGGCTGATTATCCCTGTCCTTCAGTGCAAGATTGCTGATCAATACAACTGTGGTCACCGTTTGAATGGAAATTAGATGAGTGGGCAACAGAGCTACTCAGATGGCATGAGTATTAGGGCTGTGGCGGTCGGCATGACAACCACGCCACCGCGGTCGTGGAGTGTTACCGGTGGTAGTGTGTGTGTGTATATAATATATAGATAGATAGATAGATTTCCCACCGCGGTAGTAAAAATTGCCATCGTCACAGCCCTAATGAGTATGAGTTTTGGTTAACAGTGTGGAATATTTACATCGTTAGCAGTGGTGTAGTCCTAAAAAAAGAAGTGGTGTACTATTATTCCCCCCCTATATAAAAATATAGTTTGAGTTTTGAGTTTCACAAACAAAAACCGCAGCCAGACTGAATGAAATTTTTAATCCACTCTCTGTCAGTAGGTGGCGCTTATGGAACAGCAGAAATAGAGCTGTTTCCCTAGTAACCTCTGTAAACAAAGCAGAGCTGCTTATAAACATTACATGGAGGGAAGATGAAAAGAAAAAGCCATCAACTTTTCTTAAGTCAGTTCCCTTCAGATATATTCATAGAATTCATTCATACTTTAATTCATATTATTTCCCTCAGCACTCGCTTGTAAAGGTTGTAAAACCTCTCACTTCACGTCATTTTTTTCAAATGAAACGAAACCTACGCTGCATGCCTGTGTCTGCGTGAGACTGTTGCTTACTTTCGTCATTTTAATAATGATAAAAATATTAAACTGTCAGAAATTGCATCATGGTTTATGTTTTATATTATTTAAGCACCTGTAAGCTTATTAGTTTGACAGAATTTTCTACTTCAATGTGTCATAAGTCAGACTATATATTTATTTTTTATTATAGCATTTATTAAAAAAGAAAAGCAACCTACACATATAGAAACAATAGCTATAGCAACATGTCACAGTTGTAATATAAATCTATAGTGAAAATATATTGCCTTATTAGATTATACATTCTACAAGTTAGCCAAATTGACCACAAATAATACAATAAAACGTGATAAACGTAAGGGTGGGTCATGAATAGTTTAAAAAGTTTGCTAATAAATGTTGACGCAAGATATTTTTTTCTTTTTTTTTTTAATCAGTCTTTTGTTCATTTTGTTCATCAGTCTAGGTCATGTTTGGCTTTCTCTGTAGTGTTTTAAAGTGTTTAACTCTCAATAGAATTCAAATGGATCGCATTTTATCATCAGTGTCACGATAGGAATGGCTCGTGGAAATCTTATTACACTTTGAGCGTGATAAGATTCAGAGTAGGCCTATGATTCGCGCGCCACTGATGCATTAAATAAACAGGGCTTCACGTCAGCATTGGACACAGTTAAAGGGGAAGCTAGCATGTAGATTATGGACTTTCGAAGCAAAAAATACAAGTGGGTATACGCAAATACTGATCCTAAGAAGTCGTAATACGCAAACAGCCCTGGGCAAAAAGTAAGTATATGGCATATATGTGCATATGGCCCGACTACACCACAGATCATTAGTGAATGCGTTGACTAAACGGGAGTCTGTCATGTGACATTTGATTTGATAAAAGACACAGCCCCAGGCCGCTTATTTGTCTCACCACCCTTCTTAATCCATTGATTTTTTTTTTTTTTTTTTTTTCTCTCCTTAGAAACATGACGAGCATTAACACAGCAAACATCAACTTCAAATGGGATCCCAAGAGCCTGGAGATCCGCACACTGGCTGTGGAAAGACTGCTTGAGCCCTTGGTTACCCAGGTCAGGCTGCTTTTTCAGTTTTCACCTTCAGTTGCTGTAGTAATCACCAAAAATCAGTTTTCCTTAATTTTTCATCATTTGCAGGTCACCACACTTGTGAACTCCAGCAATAAAGGCCCATCCAACAAGAAGAAGGGGCGCTCCAAGAAGGCTCATGTTCTGGCAGCCTCTGTAGAGACAGCAACCCAGAACTTTCTGGATAAAGGCGAGAAGATTGCTAAAGAGAGCCAGTTCTTAAAGGACGAGCTGACTGCAGCAGTGGAGGATGTCCGTAAGCAAGGTATGCAAAAAAGAGAACGCTGCTAACTAGGGCCTGGGTTGACATAGATTAATCAGTTTGATGAACAGTTATCATTTTTTTTAAATTTTAAGATCAATCTTTTATTCTATGCTGTTTTCTGGTTGTTTGAACATTATTTGTAGCGCCTCACCATCTAAGGGTGCTTTCACACTTGGTTCGATTGCGTGGACCGAACCAGAGTTCGATTGCTTCCCCCTCCTCCTGTCCCCAGTGGAATGTGTTCATATTATATTATTTGGGTCCGACCCGCGGTTCGTTTGCGTCATCAAACCAGCAGCTGTTTACTCTGTTGCTTAGTAACGACGGCGCAGGAGAAGGCGGCAAAATGCATAACGTCGTTGGTTTTGTTCATAACGGCACTTGCGTCTACCTGCTGCGAATGTAAAACACTGAAGGCGAGCAGAAATGAGAGCGGCTACACTACAGCTCTCTGCTTACAGCACATCAGTCACGCTCGTCGGGAAAGTGAGTGAAAAACACACACAAACACACATTTTTATCAAATAATACGGCATTAATAGCGGTTCACTTCCGCAATTTGGTGCGTTTGCGTTCATATCAGCAGCATTCCATACCGGAGTTCACTTGAACCGCACCCCAGACCACCCTTTTTGAATACTGTGTGCTGATTTGCTAAAACAGACTTATCAGTTTCTGTACACAAACAACAAGGGCGCTTGTCGGCTTCTGCTGTAAAACGTCAACTTGTGATGCCTGAGAGTGGACAATACCGGCTTTTCTGACAAAACTGATTTAGGGTACAGAATGTGCTATATGTGGAGAATAACGCACAGCAGTTAGTTCATTTTTTTTTTTAAAAGTGCCATTTATTGGTTTTTGCAAATTAACTCTTCATAGTACTATAACTAGTGTATATATAACATCAGAAGGTATATTGAAACAAACAGTACAACTTACTGAAATGCATTCTCGTGTAGTCGCTCAATCAGTTTCAACCATGTAAAGATGTCAATACAACAGCTTGTAAATAACATGTCACACATTACATTTATCTCAGGAAAGCCATTCAATGTCCATAGCTTGATTTAAAAAAATAGTTAAATATTTGCAGTTTATTACTTATTAATTCAAGGCTCCAGACAAAAAAATTCATTAAGGGGCCATTGGCTCCTTTAGGGGGAAAAACAGGCACCAAATAATTTTTTTAAGAGCCACACAACAATCAACTTAAATTTTTTTAAATCACTTTTAGTCATCCTGTTGATATATCTCCACTTTACAGTTTTAGCATTTTCATCTTGTGATTTTTTTTTTTTTTTTTTTTTTTTTTTTTTTCTGGGAAATGAGTCACTATTTTCACTTAATACTATTATAGTTTTTGTTAATATTTTGAATCCGATTAGATTTTTATATTTTCTGCTTTCATTTTTCGTTAAGTTTTAGTAATGTTTATTTTATTTTTGGTTGTTTTTAAACATGTCTGTTTAATTTTTATTTCAGTAATATTTATTTCAAACAATGCCAAATGTTTTTAATGGTTTTTGTTACCTGTAATAACCCTGATGCTAGAAACATCTTTATATTGAATAATATGTGTCAAATAATGTTCTTAGTCTTTCCTTCCTGAAATATATGGAAATAAATGTATAAATAAACATTAAATTTGGTGTAACCAAATAACAGGGGAAATTGCTATACATACCACTTGACTTTGATTAATGAACTGGCCGAAATACCGATGGACTCTTATTTTGAAATGTCTGTGCTTTACTTTTGCTGCTAATTCAAGTTCAGATGAGGAAGATGAGGAAAAATGTTTTTACAACTGCTTACAACACATTATAATGTGAGTAATATAAAGTGATCTTTGTCATAATTGATCAGCATTAGTTCATAAGCAATCTGTTGACAAATCTGCGCTAATCATTGTTTGCGAGCTGTTCTGAAGCACTGTTGCGAGAGCCTGAAGAACCCGCAACAGCGCCATCTTTTGACTTTAAAACATGCAGCACTCGCATTTATTTAATGAAATTAATGTCAATAATCACATTAGAGAATCACGATTTGTTTTTCCATCCACAAAATATAAGACGCCTTAATGATCATTAATACTCTTGTTATACCATTTAAAGTACTGAAGACATTTTATGACCTTAAATGTATCTGATGAGCATGAGTGGAGCGCACGCTGTATTGTGTGTATCTGGAGTCTGTAGAGCCGGTTTCCCCTTTTGAATGACGAATAGCCTATTAGACGAATTTACATGAAGAAATAGGCAGCTGTCTTCTTTACAGTAGAAGTCAGTGTGTTTAAATGCAGCTTTTTTGCACCGACGCAGGTGACAACACAGTCGGCTTTCATCAGCGCTAGTTTTTTGTAGTTTGGTGTGTGATATTTTTCCATACCCGTTCATATTTCGGCGCTCTAACTCAGTGAAACACAATCTCATTTAATTACGTCAACACAAAAAAATGTGATGGGCTACTGGTCACAAAAATTTTACAGTCATAACGTGTGAATTTGTATCAGCAAAAATCACTCGCAAATGAGTATTTTTAGTCGCAAATGCATCTGTTTTAGGCGCAGTCTGGAGCCCTGTAATTATATTTTTATTTAACCTGTTAGTGTTGTCTTGTATATGTTCAAACAAATCAGTATCAGATAAAAATAGATATCACATTACGAGCTTGTGAGTCAGTATCGATTCGTGAAATCTGTGTTAACAGTCTTAGTGTTGACGCTATTATAAGAGTTCAAAAGTAGCTGCAGCCATTGGAACAATTACAAGAAACGGTTGAATATCCTAATTCAAATAATTGCTTTAATCAGTGGTTTAATTTTCATGTTTTCATTATCTGTCTGTGCTTATCTGCATGTGTGGATGGATTTTTGAATTAAGAGGGCTTGGCTTGTGCTATCAGAGTTGCTGCTATCATGCAGTGGAGTCTGTACTTCCCCCAAGACTGTTGTCCTGTATATTCCCTCATGTTGTTCGTTCTCATTACAGAACATCACTGGTATCTCTGCCGTGTCTTTTTGTGGAAAGAGGATGGAGAAGGCAGGTTAATTGAAGGGTTTAACCCTGTCAAAT
Organism: Elopichthys bambusa; assembly: GCA_037101425.1. Lineage (NCBI taxonomy): Eukaryota > Metazoa > Chordata > Actinopteri > Cypriniformes > Xenocyprididae > Elopichthys > Elopichthys bambusa. Next base: position 15,346,852 of record CM074447.1, on the reverse strand, counting down.
TGCATGACTCCTCATTTCTTCATGCCTTGTTTGCCATGCATTTTTTTGATTGAAAATCCTGCTGATATTGATACCTGGGCATTGCTGCACTCTAGTTTGACTCATTTCAATATGATGTGATAGCCTCATCATACCAGCATGAGATTGGAGCCCTTAAGTTTATGGTGCAAAGTAAATTTGCCTGCCATTTTTGACACCTATTGCTAACTAATCCTAGGTATATGGCTATGCTCCCTGTGCTAAAGAAGGATTGTCACATTCATTAGTGAACAGCTTGCCTTGACTTGCTGCGCTGATCCATCAAGATATTTTTATTTATGCTCTGTTGCCAAAAATGAGAAAACAAGCTCGAAACAACTTGCATATGTACATGGAGTCTGCCAGTTGTCAAGGGTAATGTCAGATGTGGAGAAGGCAACGCTTTACTTGTGCGAGACTTCAGGCCAAGTCTGTTACCTTCTGTTGGCATGTGACAGAAATAACCTGTAACCATAAAGTCATCACCATACGTTCTCATTCGAAGTGAATGGCTGGCGTGAGCTTCCCGACTTGGAATGCCCCCTTCTTCTGGAATTAGTGTGGCATTTTGTACTTCTGAGATGCAGAGTGCAGGCTCAACCCACTTGTCACTTGTTGGGATAACATCTTTGTCAGTTTCAGACTTCGGCATTCAGTGTTTATTGGCTTAGTTAGGGCTGTAAAATCTGTCAAGCGTTGGCCAGAACACTGCTGTGATGCTGGGGAATGTCACATTGGTTTTGGTATGCTGTCATTGGCTGTGGAATCCAGACACTGTTGCTCACTGGTGCCGGAGACTGTCAGCTATGCAGTTTTGCTCGACCATGCATGGCTCGACTGATAATGCCACCATTGAGTGGGGTTAAAGCTTCCCTAGATTGGAAAGAGATCCCAGTACCCAGCTGTGTCTTACCAGCTGTTCTGCAAGCGGGGCAAATGTAATCATTGCATAATGCACGTTAGAAACCACTGAATCCTTCAACGATTTTCTCCCTAACAGCTCCAGAGTTGTTTGCTGCATGTACATTAGCATGTCTCCTGGGTGGAATGTGTCTTATTTACCGTAGAAACTGATTTTGATTGCTTCACACCTTTCAATGGGACGAAGGATGCTGGGAATGAGAATGCAGTCTACCTTCCCTGCAAGGTATCTGGATGCTCATTGTGCTGTCCGCTTTCAAAATTTCATCTCAAGCCACTGTGGTCCTCTTGTGAGCGCTACTTTAGAAGTGATAGATGTGAGTTTATTATGGGTGCACTGATCACTATCAGGCCTGTGAAAATTGTCTTATTGATTGCACCCTCTGGAAGGAATGACAGTCCCTGCAGTCTTTAGTTCTCCTGGCTTTTTGTGTGGTCTATGGTCGGACGAATCTATTTTTAAGTGATGGAAAAAAATAGACAGTGTCTTAGAGCTACCATTCAGCATTTGTGGAAACCAACACTTGCGCAATAACCCAGAAAATCTTGTTTTTCAGTTTGTTGTCATTCTGTGAGACTCGCTTCCTGTTACCAGGGAACACTGCACATTTTTCCAAACCTCAACAAAGGAATGAATGAGACTGCTTCCTGAGCACACAGGTCTTACTGCCCCCTCAAATTGATTTTTATCTCTTGAGTCAATTTCAGATCAGGCAAGTTATGAACTTGGCCATTACTTGCGCTCTTGACTGCTTTAATTGCAAGCTTTTTTATTTTTATGCTTTGCTTGAGTGGGATGCAGAGATCTGCACGATTGTGTTCAGTTTCATTTGCCGACACATTCGACAAAACAACCCGATACTGTCGAATATGAGGCTTGTGGTCGAATGACTGTGCTCATTCATTTCTATATTTTAAGCCACTGTTAAAATGCTCTGCTTTGTCGCATTGAGAAGGTTTCAACATGAGCCAACTGGGTTGTGAAGGCAAGCGATGACACCCTTTCGCAGGCACATCAGATAAGACGTCAGTGTTATCCCGGGGACTCGACCTTCACTGAAAGAACTCGTTTGGTGTGCTAGCATGTGTCAGAGAGCTCTGGCTATGAGCAGACTTGAATTGAGCCTTTGCTTTCATCAGTGTTTCACTGCTTCTGACTTTGCTCTCCATCTAGCATTTCACAAAATGACATCCTAATGCAATTAACCCATCACCCCATAACCACTGGCATTTATCCTTGAACATGAACACCCACTGCCCTCGTGATTAGCTTTATATTTCATCTTGTTAGTTGTTCTTTTGTGTAGTGGTTTGCTCTGCTCTTATGACAGACCATGTGGTGCCTGAATTGGGTCTACCACTAGAATTGCAGGTTTAAGTTTCACAGCTCACCATGTAGTTCTTTGTTACAGGGAATTATTGATGTTTTACCTCTGTCATGCCCATTGTTTACTGTGTTTGTGTGGCAGGGTTGCCACTAAAGAACCTCCATAGCAACATCTGTACATCGTGCTGTCGTGTGCTCTACTCGATAATGACCTTGGACAGTATTATCATTGGCAATTAATGGAGGCAGAATTTAATCAAATAACGGACAATAATTAGGTCCCAGTCTTTAGCATTTCAAAGGGCCGCTTTGGAAGTAATTGCATCTTCAGATGTTGAGTTATCTTTTATGTCGTCTTCCACATTGGGAAAAGATCATTTCTTTGCCCTTGCTGCTCTTGCATCATGAGGGCTATGAAAGAACTAATTAAAACTAATAATGAGACTTTATGTATGAATCTTTTTCTGTAGGAGATTCCATGAAGATGGCCTCAGGAGAGTTTGCAGAGGATCCCTGTTCTTCAGTTAAGAGAGGCAATATGGTCCGTGCTGCACGTGCCCTTCTTTCTGCTGTCACTCATCTGCTTGTACTGGCGGACATGGCTGATGTATACCAGCTTCTGCTTCAGCTCAAACTGGTGAGACACATGCACACGTTTTTTACTCCTTGAAAAGTTGGTTGACTAAAAATTGAAAACCATGATTTCTCATATATAAGTATTTTTAAAAAAAAAAAAAAAAGAAAGAAAAAGAAGAAAATAAATACTTTTATTCTGCAAGGATGTAATAAATACAAACTTGCACTTGTCACTGTATAAAATGCATTTACTGAATTTTGGATGAATAAATCAAAATTAGGGCTGTACAATGAATTCATTTGCTATGTGGACTAGTGTCTGTGAATATGAAGGCTCAAAAAAAAAAAAATTCAGCATTTTCAGTGTGTTTGTGAATGAGCGCAGCAGTTTGGTCTACTACACACGAGTTTATTAAAACTCACAGAATCTCAGTTTTTCATTACAACCTGCTAAAATAATTTGATAGATATCATCTTTCAGAGAGGCGGTCTTTTGCGGCACTGTGATGTCATAAGTCCACACTTTTAAGATCCTGTTGTTTTCTTTCTTTGGTTTCCATAAAAGCTGTTTTAAAATAACAAGGAAGTTTTGAGTTTTGAAACTTACAGGTTATTTTTATAGTATAATGACCTCTTAACTGTCAAAAGATCAAGAAAAGCTTATTCTCAGTTCATGATCCCTTTAAAAAAAATACAGATTTTTGGTCATAACCAACACTGGTCACCTCAGAAACATTAAACGGCACAACTGTTTTCAAAATTTATAATAACACTAAGCACGGTTGCCTTGAACTGAGCCTGAGCCTCTTCCAAGTGGGTCAGGGACGAACCGATCACACTTGTCAAACGAACCGGGCTTTGAGGGTCAAACGCGCTTGGGCACGGTTCAGAGCGCCTAGTGTGAGTACACCCTAAGTTTGGGCTTTGAGAGGAATGAATGTACTCCGCTGAGAAGGAAATGAAAGGTAGGTGCGCTACATGGAATGTGGCTAGTTTTTCCTCAAATATCTTCTTTTCATTGTCCTTGGAAGCCAAATTTGAAATAAAATTACATTTATCGCACAGCCCTAAAGTGTAACCAGACTAAACTTTTGTTAAGTTCTCTTCTTCATCGTCACTCATTAAGCTTTCGTGTTGTGTGCACTGTAGCTCCGCACGTGATCTACCTTCCGGATTGCGAATATCAAAAAATGCATCGTAGACAAATGTCTTTATTATCACATATAGAAATGGCTGGTGAGATAGAATTTACAATATAAAGTCTATATAGCAGTAATAAATAGTAAGTGTATTTTCTTAACTTCTCCAGTACCGACAGCAGAACCGATAACATTGGAGCTTATCAATACTGTGGTCTTTCGTAATTTTGCCCTGGGGCTCCTTTAATATCAGGTTTCAGTACCCATCCCCAGATTTTACATACCTGAAGTTATCAAAACAGTTGCGAACGGTAGTCAGTGGAAGGACAGTGATGTGTCAGAACTCATAAGGATTACAGTGACAGCTTTACAAGCAAAACATGAAGACATTTATTTATTTATTTTTTTTAAACTGCTCTTTCTTTCGCATCCTCGTCTTTTGTTTTTTATATTACCTGCACATAAATTCGCTGGCTTCCGCGACAGATCACACAATAAACACGTCTTACTTTATTGTCCTTTGTGTTTACTTCCGTATGACTGCGTGCTGTGAGGTCTTTTTATCGTTCTTTTGCGCATGCGGGTCAGTCCAGGACTATGATCTGATATTGGCCACATTTAAAATGACGTAAACAGCTATACAAAAAAAGAAAAATCAGATCTGAGCTGTAAATCGGAATTCATCACTTAGACTCGCAGTGTGAACGTAGCCTTACTGACCCCAAATCTTTGAACAATAGTGTAGTTCCAGACCTATATGGATTTCCGTGGATTTCCTGTTTTTCATGCGATGTCCATGGGGTGTCAGTGAAAACCGTAAAAGTGGTCTATATGATTCTCACGCTGATTTCTCAATCCATGTGCTAGCTTTATCTTAAGTTGTTATATTTACTGATAATTTTCTCCTCTGCTGTAGCTCTCAAATCTTTTTCACGCGTTGCATATTCATTGCCTTGTCACATTCGATTATGAGAAATACAAGAACCTTTGGCGTCTGTCAAGAGTAAATTATGACACCGTTTTCATTTTTGGGTGAACGATTCTTTTAACGTTTTGATCACTCTAGACATGCCTGGAGGGTTTATGTGAAAATGAGCAGAGTATGTGCCTGGCAATTTCCATTTCATTTTGGACTTGCTCACATCATGCCAACCAGCAGAAGCTCTCTGGCAAAGTATCAGACTGGTCTTTTTCAAATGCGTGACACTTGTTGGAACGCAAGTTTAAAAGCTGGAAATTAGCCAAAATGTTCTGTGTATATAACTGGTGTTACCATTTACATTGGAGTCTGCTGATAGCAAGGTTATTTTGAACCTTCATATCTTGCTGTAGCACTTAGACTCTGAGTCCACCACTGATTTCAGATTTCTTTTTATAACCCCCTTCATTATCTCCATCCCTCGTCAGTCTCTGGATCTGAGAAAAAGCTAAAGCCGAAGGGTAGTGCCCCAGGGAACTGGCTTTGGTCCAGAAGGCTAAGTAAAGCATACACAAAGACACCCGAGTTTTGTCCTATTTACCCCCTTCATCATAGCACTGGTCTCAGTACTTTTATTGCCCTCAGGCTTTATTGCCCAATTCTTATTGAACTTCTTCCAGCAGTAATTATATGCGCAGCAAACAGTTACTGTGTGTGAATATAAACACTCCATATAAAGAAAAACCTGCATGGAAGCTGCATGTTGCAAGCATTACCGTAGCCTCCACTTTTTCACATACGTCTAGGTTTTATATTAGATTTGTTTGAATTTAGTCTATAGATTGTTGGTAGAAACTAGATTACATTCACTTTCTTTTTCTGCAAGCAACATGCTATTGAATCATGCTGTGTAGTTCTTTATGTACTGTAGAGCGGTCTTGTCACGTTTGTGCGCAAAATTATTACACCGTGTTGGCAAGGCTGTGAAAAGCATCCCTCTCAGAGAAATGTATTGGAAATGTATGATACAGGTAGATTATTACAATTAGATTTTTACGCCAGTGTTTCTCGCTTGAAGTTTATGATGGACGTATGTGCAAGTGGAAGCAGAAACCTTCTTGTGAAAGAGTAGGCGCTGTTTTTCTCGCTCTTTTTTTCTTTTTTTTCTTTCTTCTTTTTCTTTCTTCTTTTTCTTCTTCATTGAATTGTTCTGGAAGCTCAGCTTGAATGATCAAATGAAGCTTTTCAAGTATGCTTGTGTGACCCTGAAATATTTTTGTCTGATTTTGTCTAATGTACTAATGGTTTGTCTAATGCAATTGTTGCATTAATTAGAATATGAAACTATGAAAGAAAATCATGATAGAGTTGGACATTAATTATTTGGCATTTTTCTTTCACTTTTACTGTTGTGGTTGAATGAGATGCCGTAATTATAATTGAATGTAGGTGGCATTTTTGGCTCACTGGTTACATCACTAATAATTTTTCAGTACAATAATTTCATATTGATGCCTTTTCAGTTGTTCTGCTTTAAGTTAAGAATATCACTGGAAAGTATCCAAACATAATTAAAGAAATATTTCTCCTTCTCCCTCTCTTTTTCTCTCTAGTCCTAATGTGTCCGTCTATAGTTTATTAAAAAATGTTTCCAGCTGGTGAGGTGTTCTGATCTAGTTCCCCCTTTCTCAAGTCCTTTCTGTTGTCTCTATTAATAAAAGGTGGAAAATCTGAAAATAAGTTGTAAATATTCATGTCCCCTAAGGGACCCTAAAATGGTTATGATAAGTTACGAATACAAAGCCTGCAGGATAAACGTATGAATGAATTTCAAATGTTGCACTTAATGTCTTTTCATTACTTTTTTTTTTGTAGGCCATAGATTAAGGCTGCTTTTCTATAACGGCTTATCATACTTGACCCACAGGTGGAGGAGAGCCTGGTGAAGGTGCGTAACGCAAGCACTGAGCAGGACCTGGGTATCCAGTACAAAGCTTTGAAACCGGAGGTGGACAAACTGAACCTGATGGCGGCAAAGAGGCAGCAGGTAAAATGTACCCACCCAATGCACTAAATAATCGGAGGAGATCTAATTTCATTTGAGGATGTACTGACTTTGAATGGCATTACATCCTCTGCCTACATGTGGAGCGAGGAGCTATCTAGCACTGGTTGATGATTTTGTTTGTGGTTATACACAATCTTCTTGGGGCCAGTCTGGGAGGGGGGAAGTAAGATTGGGTTGGAGCAGCTAGAGTGACAAAATCCATTTAAATGATATGAGAATTGGGTCTTTGGGAATTTTTTTTTTTTGGGGTTAATCCGTTTCAGCAGTAGTCAACAGTGATAGATTTCATGATGAATTTTCCAGGTGAGCTAACTTATTAATAGAATGAACATTGTTTCTCCATTTAAGAGAGATTATAGTATCTTGACAATGCTAATTATTTCTCAGTTCGAATGTGGAGTTGAGCTGTACATTTTATTTATTCGGTGTGATTTTTGCCTCTCATGCTACACTGGACCCTTCTAAGTTAATAATTTTGTGAATCAGTCAGCAGATGCTGTGTCCTCACTTCCAAGGTGCAAATTGCTTTGGTATTAAGATTTTTGTTAAGAAGGTTTTTTTTTTTTTTTTTTTTTCTTTTGCTACCATCTTTGTGGAATGAGGAGTTATGCCTCCTCATTGCACAAAGATGGTCATAATAAGGACATTGAAGCACTCTGATAGAGCAAAGTACCCACAACAGCAATACTTTAGAGATTAGAGGGCGTTCACGCAGGATACATTTCCTTTTGATACAGCTAGACAGTGTGTGAATGGAGCAGGCCATCGATTTTTAATTTGACACGTCATCTTAATGTGTCACTTAAGGTATGAAATGCTAAAAAGAAAAATTGCTCTATCAGAGTGTGTCAATGTCCTTATGACAAGGCTGTAACATCACCCCTAAATTTTCTTCCCTTCCCCTCTTTGTATGACAGGAACTCAAGGACGTCCATCACAAAGATCAAATGGCGGCAGCTCGCGGTGTCCTTCAGAGGAACGTTCCTATGCTGTACACGGCTTCACGTGCCTGCCTGCAGCACCCAGACGTGGCCGCGTACAAGGCCAACCGGGACCTCATCTACAAGCAGCTGCAGCACGCTGTCTCCGGCATATCTAATGCAGCCCAGGCTACCAGCAGCGAGGACTCCAGCTTCTCCCAGCCTGCAGGTGGAGGAGAGCTAGCCTATGCCCTCAACAACTTTGATGTAAGTCCATGGGCCATTGGATGTCACATTTGAGCCAGTTTCTCTGATCCAGACAGAAATAGCTAGCTAATAAGTGGTGTCAGTGGAGAATTGTCATTCAGCATCACGACCAAGACTAAACTGAGAATTGGCCTCCCTCTAATTGAAGGGATCATGCTCTGTGAGCATTGTCATTTAGGGAATGTTTTTTTTTTTTTTTTGCCCGTTGCATTGACAGAATCCATATAATTTTCTTTGAGGGTATGAGAAGATGGCTCTATAAAACTTGCCATTGGCTATAGATTGTAAAATATTCAGAATTCACAGAAAAGGTTGCATTGAAGTGTTATGAAACATAGAGTCCATTGCAGACTTTAAGCATTGGCTTAATGTTTTTAAAATCCTTTAATTGCTGAAACAGTAATTCATCATCACAAATGTTTGCCACTGAATTTATCATCTTGGCAATAGAAAGATCAGGTTTTGGCTTAAAATGCAAGGCTTAATTTTGAAACTTTTTTTTGGTAAACTTTCATTTGTGTGTAAAGCACACAAAGTTGTTTTGTAGCCAGTGATGAAGAGGAGCATATTGTGAGTAGGATCAAACAGCAGTTCCATCACCCTCTGCAACTGCTCCACACAGTTTTATCAACAAAGAGCGCAAGAGCAGCGAGTTGTTGACAAATCCGGTGTGTGATTGAACTGTGCTGAGGAGACAGTAATCCACGATTCAATCAGATTATATTTGTATGTCCAAACAAAGCTGAGCTACTGACCTCAGAGAGTCTTTCACAAGTTTGAACTTTTGTTGCAGGGTTGAGTCAGGTCAGCACCAAAAGCTTATAGGGAAATAGCATGCCAATTTGATTGTCTAAGCAATGCATTTATGTCCTGATGTTACTTGTATTAAATAATTCAGATCAGAGTCTCTAAATTTAATGAGGTTAAGGGTAGCAAGTGATCATTAGCTATCCTTCATTTATTTGCGCTTTGAACAGTGAGTCTCCTTCCAGAATAGGATGCGAACCATTAGTCTAACTGTTTTTGGTCTGTTGCACTCTCAACATTTTAAACAATCAGTTAGTGAAATAATAAATTCAAATGATATGCATGAACTGAAATGTTGCCATAGAGATCTTATAAAAGAAAAAACAATGTAGGTTATAATGGCACTAGCTGTGTTTGAGCACTGGGTGTCTGCATACATTTCTTTTGAATTTGTTTGTGTCTAGCAAATGCAACCTGTAATAAGTCATAATATATAGTTTGTTCCTGATGGACAGGGTGGGAAATGTACCTTTTCCCCCTGCTTGCCCCAATGATTGCTAAATGCAGAATTTTAACAGCATTTTTTATCTGTTAGATTAGGGCTGCATGATAATGATTTTGCTCAAATTATAAACATGATTATTAATCACGATTAATATCCAGATAATTCTAGAGAAAGAGAAACATAAGTTGACACACCCTCACACACACGCACATATTATGTAGTATTCTTTACTTTTACTTTTATTGTTTTATCAAAAGGCATAAAGGCCATTTCACATTTTTCTTCACCTAATAGGCCTGTAGGTGGTGTGGTGCATGGACTTTATTTAACTAACTGTGATACCTTCATCAAACAGAAAATCAATTAAAAAATGGTCGCTCCTAATTCCAGTAATTGCAAATTTTTACTTTGTTGTAGCAAAGATGTTGCACAACTGTATTTATTCCCCTACCATGATCACATACGATGTGGTTGAGCTTCATGTTTGGCTTTACGGTTTGTCACAAAGTTCACTTGCAATTTTAGTAGCAGCAAATCGCAGATGCTGCCTTGTGAAGGATCACAAATTGGCTGTATGACACTTCTGTTCAAGCAGAATTTCACAATGGACATTGCTAAATTTATCAGATTTTCAGCGCTTTTTTGCAGCCTAGAGACAGAACATTTGCGCATGTTTGCCAGGTTGGGAAGATTAAGTAAACCATTGGACAGAAAACGACAAATGTATGCTTTTAAGAGAAAAGCTCTGATTGGGGGATTTATGCTCTTGACATCTGGTAACTCTAAGCAGTAAAGATAATGGAGGCTCGTGAGAAGCGCGTATGCGACGAATGATGTCAGAGAAACGTCAGTAGGCTCTAATCGATTATGGTCTATTACTGCATCGATGCAGAATTGTCCGCGTCTGCATCGCGATGCAGCATAGAAACAATTAATTTCAACACCCCTACCATGCATGTTGATGAATCGTTTTCTTAATTTGTATATGCTGGTTTTGCATTGATTTAAAGATGGACAGTGACTAAAAACTTAATATTGATGCTACAAAAGTATTATTGCCATGGATGAATCAATCGAATCGAGCAATGGAGTAAAAACGCATCTAAAGATTGATAAGAACAATACTTGCATTGATTTTTGGTGCTGAGCAAAGAATGCATGTGTATGGAGGTTCTAAGTGCGCTTGTGAGCTGGAGCGTTTGTTGGTGTCTTCCAGAGATCGTGTCGTCCACGGGGAGTTTGATTGGAGTTAACTTGAAAGCACGTTTTGCTGGAATAGTCAGGAAAGTGTCCGTCTCATCAGAAGAAGAAATGAGCATTGATATTCTGGTGCAAGTGTCTTTTTAAAGACAAATCTGTCCACACCTATCTTTAGAGGTGTGAATCTTGAGCGGGAAAAAGATCTTTGTCTCTTTTTACAGCCTAATCTCCATATTTATGGTGGTCTCAGAATTGGTACAGTTTTTTTTTTTTTTTTACCCCAAAGGATATAAAATTTACGATAAAATGCATTATATCACTAATTAAGGCGTAATGAGAAGAACGTTTTATGGACCGTTTCATATTTGTGCTTCAGCACTGGTTTTTTTATCATCTATGCGCCACGTACATAACTGAATGCACAGCCAGGGAAAGTGCAGGTAGTGAGGGGTGAATCGAACCTGATTGGTTAACGGAGTACATGTGTCAGCCAGGTAACAAAACAATCTGGGCTGTGTTTTTCAAAAGCATTGTAAGCCCAAGTTGATCGTAGGGATGATTGGTGGCATTATGCACTGCCATTTGCAGTCAGGAGCCCTGTTTTCGATGTTTTCTATATTTTCTATTTAATTATCAATAATATTGGCTCACTACAACCAATTAGGTGCATTTGTTTATCGATTTGAATTTATAACAAATATTCACTGATCAGGCATAACATTATGACCACTGACAGGTGACGTGAATAACACCATCTCTTCATCACGGCACCTGTTGGTGGGTGGGATATATTGGGCAGCAAGTGAACATTTTGTCCTCAAAGTTGATTAGGAGCAGGAAAAATGGGCAAGTGTAAGAATTTGAGCGAGTTTGACAAGGGCGAAATTGTGATGTCTAGATGACTGGGTCAGAGCATCTCCAAAATTGCAGCTCTTGTGGGGTGTTCCTGTCTGCTGTGGTCAGTATCTATGAAAAGTGGTCCAAGGAAGGGAGCAGTGGTGAACCGGCGACAGGGTCATGGGCAGCCAAGGCTCATTGATGCATTTAGGAGCGAAGGCTGGCCCGTATAGTCTGATCCAACTGACGGGCCAATGTAGCTCAGATTGCTCAAGAAGTTAATGCTGGTTCTGATAGAAAGGTGTCAGAATACACAGTGCATCGCAGTTTGTTGCGTATGGGGCTGCATAGCCGCAGACCAGTCTGGGTGCCCCTGCTGACCCCTGTCCACTGCCAAAAGCACGAACAGTGGGCATGTGAGCATCAGAACTGGACCCCGGAGCAATGGAAGAAGATGGCCTGGTCTGATGAATCACGTATTCTTTTACATCACGTGGTTGGCTGGGTGCATGTGCGTCGCTTACCTGGGGAACACGTGTCACCAGGGTGTGCTATGGGAAGAAGTTAAGCCAGCGGAGGCAGTGTGATGCTTTGGGCAATGTTCTTCTGGGAAACCTTGGGTCCTGCCAACCATGTGGATGTTACTTTGACACGTACCACCTACCTAAGCTTAGTTGCGGACACTTCCATGTACACCCTTTCATGGAAGCGATATTCCCTGGTGGCTGTGGCCTCTTTCAGCAGGATAATGCGCCCTGCCACAAAGCAAAAAATGGTTCAGGAATGGTTTGAGGAGCACAACAACGAGTTTGAGGTGTTGTCTTGGCCACCAAATTTCCCAGATCTCAATCCAATCGAGTATTTGTGGGATGTGCTGAACCAACAAGTCCGATCCATGGAGGCCCCATCTCGCAACTTACAGGACTTAAAGGATCTGCTGCTAACGTCTTGGTGCCAGACACCACAGCACACCTTCAGCGGAGTCCATGCCTCGGTGGGTCAGAGCCGTTTTGGCAGCAAAAGGGGGAACCAACACAATATTAGGAAGGTGGTCATCATAATGTTATGCCTGATTGGTGTATGTAATTGCACAAATGTCAAAGTAAATGTAGGTTAATTTCCCACCATTGCAAAAAAAAAAAAAAAAAAAAAATGCTTTTGGCTGGTAGCGGGTGTTTTTTCCCTGCTGATGAGAAGAAAAAAAAAAAACATCTTACAACTCTCTGCTGAACTGAGTGCAATTTGTTTGTATCTGTAGTTTTTGCGTTGACTGAAGCAGGTGTCTCTAATGGAGCTTGAAGCCACTAGAGGAGTGTTTACAAACTGTGTTTTTCTTGATGTGCAGAATATACTGTTTATTTGCTGCTTTGAAATGGATGCTTTCCATCATGAAATAATGATGAGAGAAGGCTTTCTGAGATGAGAGATTAGCACAGCACTTAATTTCATCTTTAACATTCCTAATTAGTCCAGCTCATATCCACAGTTCTGTTATGATTTGTGTACATTTGCCTGGGCAACACAGCTTGAAATATGTGTGAAGTCAGTGCACTCAGCCTCCTCCTGTTAAATTTGCAAAAAAATCAGTCACCGCAGGTATTTGTCTCCGTCTCTTGTGGCAGGAGGGTTTGCTCATCAGATTCCCTCTGCCTCGACTAGCTGTTGAAAGATTTCTCACACAATGGAGTCAGGAGTGGCGTCGCCCTGCTAAAGAGAGAACCAGCATGTCAAATCAAAGCATGCCACTCTGTTCTGTCATCATTTGAAATTTTTTTTTTTTTTTTTTTTTTTTTTGCAAAAGTGCATTCTCATCCTCAATACTGGGGCCTTTAATTATTGGAGTTGTTGTGTTTTGTGAGTTTTTGTTCTCCCTTTGTTTCTCCAAACTGTCTCTGGGGTTGTTGGCTCTGAGTTCAGGGACTTTAGAAAGCACTGATCTTCAAAGTCTTCTGTCTCTGGGGCTCACATGCTCTGTTACTATATATATAATCCTATGTAGATATAGATTGAGTATCTGCGATATATATAATTATATATTTATATATTTTCTCTTTCTGCTTCCTCACTCTCTTAGGATGAAACAAACCATTTTTTTTTTTATCTTGCTCCTTGACTGCAAATACATCTGGATGTTGATAGACTAATGCAGAATTCATTAGTCATCTACAGAGCTGTAGGTGTAGTAGCATGAGTCAATCTCTCTCTGTTCTTGCACTTTCGCTCCCCTCCACCCATCATTTGTTCCCTTTTTCCCTTTTACGCACTGCAATTATCTACAACAATGAACTGACATCCTCTTTTTTTCTGCCTCTGGAGCCCAGAATGCATTGTTTGTCACTTTTGTCGATTGGACTTATCAACTGTATCTTTCATCTTTGTTTTATGCCCAGGGTTGGATTCCACAGCATTAGGCCTTTATTGTCATTTGCCGTTCTCTTGTCCTTTTCCTTTTGAGCTCAAAACCATTAGGAAGTGTTAATTTAATCATGTGAAGCCAGACTGCAGGATGCACCGTGAGACAATTTAAAGCTGGCAACAAAATTAAGTTGCATGTGGTTCATCAGATCTGCAAGAGGCAATAAATCTGAGCTGTTTTAAACGAATTAAGAGTTTTCAAAACAATGCATTTGTGGTGACCTAAGGCTAACGGTGTAACATGGTTAATTGTAAATGAAGCAAATGTCCTGATTTATTTATTTAATTTTATTTTTTATTCTTAGCCAATCAGTACTGTGCACAAAGCACATTGAGGTTTCTCGCAGCCTGCAGCTCTATCCGTACCTGCGGCCGCTAGAATTATCGGTACCCTCAGACCTCCATTATATTGATTGTGCTGTACTATGTGATTGGCCTAGTTTTTACTCTTGACCTTGCATGCTGCTTTTCTAGGGATGCTATATAGAGCTCATCTCGGCAGATCGATCAGCGCGCAGTTGAATTATTACCATACCACCTTCTCTTTTAATGATTTCCAGTGATAACTCTTATAGTCTTGTTTTAGCCATTTTGAATGATTTAACATCAGCTAACCCTGTGTAGTCATTGCCTTGAATCACTAGATGACTTTTTTTCCCCCCAGACTGTTTTCATAATTGTTGGATCCAACACAGTGGCATGAGCAAACCACCACCAAAAAAAAAAAAAAAAAAGTCTACTGAAATACTGACATCCTTGTCAGTTTGGTAGTCTTTTTTGTAGAGAAATATTTTCAATCCCCCACCCCCAAAATACATGCACCCACACAGGGCTGGGCGGTACTTTGAGTTTGTACGATATATCCATATAGCAAGGCTGCAGACTGCGACCAAATGGTCGCATTTTGCAACTTTTTTTCCTGCTTGTGCGACTAAATTTTGTTAAAGGTCACGTTGGTGCCACCACCACTTTTTCCAACTGATAAGAGCTGTTATGTTGCATATGAGAAATCAAATGGCAAACTAAATGAAAGCGAAACGAAATGGCGCTACTAATTTGAGCTGAGCTGCGCGGGCTAGACAGAGTAGTGCGAACGGGCTCGCGGGCCGATCTCGAGCTTGTGGCACAGTTACTACACAGCGCTGGGAGATCCAATGAGAAAGCGGAGAAACCAGGAGAAAAATTGTGCCATGAACGAACAAGTTACAGATTAGTACATAAACATGTAACATATCATCCTCAGATGTGATCCATGACACCAATAAAAATAAACCATCCACTTGTTTCTGATGCTGGTATCCTTCTGAAGTCTTCACAGAAATTAGCAAATTAGCTGTTGACAGGACAGGATGCGTCAAAAAAAAACTTTCCTTTTACACTTTCATTTACTCTTCCATTTATCCTCTTGTCGACCGTCTCAAGTGCATGGAGTAAACTGAATGTACATTTGTGTACTGTATCCAGTATAGACAGCGTCAGCGATTTAAACAGTTTTATTTGCTTTTGGCATAACTCTTGCATCCGGTGTAGGTAAGTGCCAGCCATTAAGTGCAGGGATGGGCATTTTTCCAAAATATTCAAATATTTGGGCTCAAAAAAAAAAAGAGAAGAATATTTAAATATTTGTTTATTTAAATGACGTTTAAGAAAGAAATCTTTTTATTAAAGTTTGTCATCTTTTCTGAACAAGCTTACAGTATACACAAGCTTAGATTATATCTTAGTTTTCTTTTAGTTGACGACATTAAACAATGTGTAACAAAAAATATAGAAATAAAGCATTTAAGCTCAAGCAGAGCAAACGAAAAAAAACGCTAAAAAAGCAGACTGCGCCAATTATTGTACAGAATGTACATATACACTCGAGTCAGCATATGATTATCATGTTTATATTGTTTCACATGTTCATGATGAGAGAAACGATAATATCCACATGCTCAGGTGAGAATGCGTGCTAAGCGAAGTTTCTAACAGCGCTTGTTTACCCTCGACATTTTGCTATCTGATAAGGTGTCATCTTGGCTCACTCGGGGTACAGCTGCGCTTGCCTGCAGTCATGAATGCAGTGATGGACAGCTGTCTTTCCTCAGTCGACTAGTGTTTGGATTTCATGTGATTTCTCATTGTGGTGGTGATATTATGATAACTCTGTTTCATTAATTAATTTGATCAAAAGTAATTCCATTTAGTAAGATCATTTTCATCTAAGTAATTCCAAACTTCGCAAGACAGATGTTGACATTATGATCAAATACAATCCAACTTGTTGACATGTTCCACAGCGCCACCCAGTGCTTTTAATTATAACTGTCAGTTTTAGTTTGCATGCTGGGGATTTATCATGGATTCACTGCATTTACAGGCAGCAATGCAAAATTCGAATAGTAGCTTCATTTTTTTGAATAATAATTACAGATCGAATATTTGACTATTTGTGCACACTAGGGCTGGGCTATATATTATCGTATATCGACAATGTTTTGCAAGTATCGTGATGTCGATAATAAAAGTCAGTTACAGACGATAATCGCCAATATCGAGGGGGAAAAAAATACGAATTTTAGTTGCCATTCACATACAATAGCATAAATGAAATATTTTGTAGCCTGTATTAACTAATTAATAGGGTTAGGAATAAAAAATATATTCTGGAATCACATTTACTTAAGGCCAGGAATCGAATAGGGCTAGGCTACTCTTTATAAAATTAACATTTTAATTTTGCTTTTTTATTTTTTAAAAAAATCAAGCACGAGATGAAGCAGACAACACTTCCGTAGGCCCCGCGCGCTGTTTTCTGTGCTCTGCACACATCCAGAGCGCACACAGAGAGCCGCCTCATAGGTTATTTCGTGGACAAATACACAGAAAATTGTCAAAACGCAGTTTTGTCACGCATGTGTGTAACAGCCTATATTAGATTTGTGTATTGAGATCAACCTAGGCCTATACCCGTGGCGCTAATAATGTTAATTTCTGTTTAAACCGACAACCGACTAAATGTCTATGACCCATTAAAAATAATTTTTCCCAGTGTTTTTTAATGTTTCCCAGTGGTTTCGCTTTACATGCGCAAACAACAGAAAAGGAGGATTTACATCACGCACCTACAGCGCAAAATAAACTCATAGCCTAAATAAAAGGAATAAATACATAAGATTTTTTTTTTTGTGACTCTCTCCTCACAAACACGTTCAAAAGGAAACTAAGACGGAAAAAAGCGGTACCTGTTTTTTTATTGTGAGTGTACACAGATCTAATTAAACTCTTTACGTATAGTTTATGTATGACCAAAAATGAGTTTTAAGTTGTTTTCACTGGTGTAAGGAAGCAGTTTAAGTAATCACGCCGGCGTCTCCCGCACACACATCAATAGCACTGCTTGACATAGCAGCATGTTCATTATCAAAATAAATGAAAAATAAAATTTACAAACAACATTTGTAATTACTTTTCCAAATAAATATTTTTTTTTATTTCGTTATGAGGCCTGTAAGGACACATCGGAGCTCTAAAACATGAGAAAAAAATAACCTTTCAGTTTTTGGTCATGCAGAACGAATCAAATTGTTTTTAATCGCTTTTAGACACATAACAAATACATTATAGCTTAACTACAAGTTCAAAAAAACAGCGCTACACGTTAAAATTAAATAAACGTATCATCATGAAATGTGTCCGATGTCTCTTTCAAAAATGAGAGGGAAACATCGGACCTTAAGAAAAAAATAGGCAAGGCATATTTGACATCAACATGCATCATTCTTACAATCACCACCAGAATGTCCACCTTCACAATGAACTGCGTTAAACTCTGATCAATTCAACACTTCTCTTCACGAAACGAAATTAATTTCAAACACTTGATAAGAGCAGTGTGGAAATGATTAACAACACTAACATAAAGCTAATGTTTTATATTAAAGCACAAACTAAGAAAAGAAAAACAAACCTTTAAGCTTTTAATTAAATTAAGTTTATGCCTACTGATTTGCAGGCTATTGTCAGATAAAGTGCAACCAAACTGATGTGTGCTTACAGTGTGTGTCGTCTATGTTGTCCCTGACGGGGCGGGCTCGGGTAGACTATATTATCGGATATCGCGTGTTTTTTTTTTTTTTTCTTTCTTTTTTTCTTTTCTTTTTTTTTTTTTTAAAGGCGATTTATTGATAAAATGTTTTTTTGCACATCGCCCAGCCCTAGTGCACACCCCTAGTTAAGTGACTGAAATCCAGTGGGCTGGTGCGATGATGTAAAACTATTCATCAATGTATTGTTTCGATGCACCAGCGAGACTTGGTCATTGACTGTTAATCATGCAGATACCTCTGTATATTAAAACTGCTCAAGCTGGAGATGTGGCTGCTCTATTCTTAGTAGTAGCTGTTTCAGGAGACTAGACATCCTCACAAAGGAGAGGCGGTCCTCTGCCCAACCAGATGCCATCTGTTTAAATGGCAGGAAAAAAGTGGGCGTGAATGTGTGCGCATTTGCTCGATACCTCAGATCATGCGTGCCTTTAATTTCCTGGTGACAGTGCAGAAACTTCAGCACACATGCACATTTTTTCCACATCACTTCTTGCTGCTTAATTTGAAGCTGGAGCAACTTTGCAATGAGTCAGAGAGAGAGAGAGAGGCTTGTTGCCATGCCAACGTGACACGCAAGCAAAGGAGGTCAGATGAGATGAGAGTAATAAACTCAGATTTTTACAACTGAATTGTTGAATATTTTACTCTGCAAATGACATCAGATAAAGGGGATTGTCACATTTTTTTGAAGATTAATTCCACCTGCTGCTGTTCTGCCCATTTTCTTTCTTTCTTCCTAGGCAGCTATCCCTTTTCTGGCACATTAGTGACTCTTGTCATCGCTTTAATTGCATCAGACGTTGACAAGTTTATTCTTTGAGAGGGGGAGTGTGATGTCCCCAAGTGAATGTACCCAGCAGAGGGCATGTAGGGACATCTAAAATGTCATCCTGGCTCAAAAAGGAAAAATAGCAATGATTTATATGCATAACTGCATTTTGTTGCCCTAGGCTGAACTCCAATTGCTCTGCTGTTTAGGGTTAGTAGCCTTAAAGATGCGCTTTTACTAACTATGGTGTTTACCAAAGCGGTTCTCTCTGTTGAAAACTCGACTCGATATACATGTCTGTGATCTTACATAATGTGCAGTTAAGCTTGATTTTTGTCCCACTTGTTTCATTTTTTTTCTTTTCCTGTTTAGCCCCAGAAGACGGTACAAATGGCTTTTAAGATGCCGTCTGTTGCATAGAGTTGATTTAAAAGGCACTCGAAGTGCACAGGCAAGCTAATGTAGCCTCTGATTGAGCAAAACCCGTTGGCCTGAAATTGCATGAGGAGCCCCAGACCATCATCTCGGATCTTTTGAATTATTGATTCGTCCAATGAATATCACAGCTTGTGCCTCAGCATCCAGAGAGTTAGATTCCAAAGTCCTGTTCAGGCCGCACAGCCAATAATGACTGTCGTTTAACTGTCAAAGTTGGACATTTGGTATGTGAAAGCATAAATCTCACTTTTTTCTTCTTTCAGTTTGCAAAGAAATGCTGATTGCCAGTATTTTAGAGCATAAGGTGTTTTTAAAAGTAGAGGGAACAAGACGATTGAGGAAGATTGAGCGCTTTCTCAGTATTAATGCACTATTCTCTCTGTTTCTCTCCCCCTGCAGAAGCAGATCATCGTGGACCCGCTGAATTTTAGCGAGGAGAGATTCCGGCCTTCTCTTGAGGAGCGCCTGGAGAGCATCATAAGTGGCGCCGCCCTCATGGCAGATTCGTCCTGTACGCGTGACGACCGGCGCGAGCGAATCGTGGCTGAATGCAACTCTGTGCGGCAGGCGCTGCAGGATCTGCTCTCTGAGTACATGGGCAATGTAGGTGCACGTCAAATACTGTTTTTCCTTCTCGTTTGCTGCTTTTCCCCCCCTCTGCAGTCCCAAATCCCTAAATGACGACGACAAGTACCCACCTGCTACCAGAGACAGACGCTCTCCTGCAGGGAAGGAGAGGGGAGTTTTATTTCAGGGACAGTGCACACATCACGTTTGCCGGGCTGTGTTGTATAAAGACCTTCAGTCTCAACACAATTTGTCCTGTGCCGTCTGGCTTTTGAAGAGAGGGGTTCAGTACACACAAGTCCCCTGCTGTGCATTGAATTGTTTGACTGCTGTTGTTTTCAAATAATTCCCTTTGTTTGCTCAATACCCTTTTGGTATTGGTTTTATTTGTTTTTTTTGGATTTTCATTTTATTTTTATTTTTGCTGCTTCATTTATTGTCTTGTAGTACGGATACATTTTTTTCGCTGAAAGTCTCGAATAGTTTAAAGAAATATTGATTGAAAGCAACCGTTTTACACCCCTGCGGCATGCAGCGCGGTGGGTGATATGATATGCTTGTGGTCAGGTTGGTAAATGAAGAATTTGTAAGTTCTTTGACACATTTGGTTGTATTTGCCCCACACAGAGAGAAAATTGGCCACTTTTAGGCCAGGCTGGTGTGGAGTGCTCTATAATTGGAAAAAAGATACAAATGCAATCATGTTTGTAAATTTAACTTGAAACCCCTAGCTTATTTCTCAGAATCCACCTCAGGCTGATTTATTCCTCCGATTTCTTAAACGTATTAGATGTCTTTCTTTGTACCATCACTGTTTGTCTCCCTCTATCTTTTTCTCCCCCACTACATTCTCACTAAGGCAGATTTTATATATATATATATATATTGAGTAGCCTTTTTCATTTTGACCAGTCAGTTTTTGTTTTTGGCTTATGTTTGTTGGAAATAACTACAAATCTTTTGCTTTCTCAATATTTAGGGAAAGCTCGTAATCTGTATTGCAAAGAGTTTTTCATGCTCGATGGCCCTTTTCAAAGTTCAAATAAGTTCTATGCCCCTAGCACACGGTAACATAATTTTTCTGTCACACGTTAATAGCGGTGTGTGGGCAGCCGAAGTGGTGTTGTGCCACAAACCGCTGAAGATGATGTTCGGGGAGGCGATGTCTCACAGGTGTCAGCGACTATTTATGTCAGTCTTTCAAAACGTCAGCAAGCAGCAGGTCCTGGGCTCTGTCTGGAAACATGGCGATGTTCTCGGCAACCTGAGCTGACGCGCTCCAGATGGCTCATTGCTGGTTCTGTGTAACTCCAGACCAGGACCGTGAGCGAGCACCTCTGTCATTACTGTTCATTTTTAACTCTGTGGCGTGAGAGCCTGAAAATGGCTGTCTGATAACATCTAGCAAAGGGTTTTGGCATGGATAAGGCACAAGCATTCAATAAAAGTCAAATTACACATTCGATTTCCAGTACCATTTCAAGTGATCCTCATGAAGAGTGCTTATGTCTGGAATGGAAAAATCATACCAGATTGATTCCAGCCAGTGATAGTAATCACTAATATGCAGCTATCTGTGTAATAAGCTTGCCATGTCTTCCCATATTAGCTATGTTGCCATGACTGCATGAGAAATGCTAATGTAATTGGACAGGACTTATTAAAGGAACCCTATCTTATGTATAGAATTTATGTCCCTGCACAGATAAATGATATAGAGCCATCTCATATGTTCTCACACAGATAAATGATAGAGAGCAGTTGTTTTGAATACACAAGCACCGTCCAAGAGACTTTTGTGATTTTTATTTATTTGTTTTTTTTAATGTATTTATTTTTTGCTCATATTTTCTACTGCTGGTTTATTTTAGCTACAGATTCATCCAAGCAGTGTCCAGGACGTTTCAAAACAGGTTTTCTACTTGACTAGGCCTTTGCAGCATGTCTGCCCCAACACACAAAACACTGCTCCTCAGCCCTGAAGCGCAGCTGACATGACAAGGCTTTGGCTGCTCACTCGTTCAGACAGGAGAAACAGATGAGGGAGATGATATGTCCATCCTTCTCGGCTACTTTTGGAGCAAATCCTCCTGGAGCCTCTGGATGCTTTGGCCGGCACTTTACCTGACAGTACCCTTCACAAGCTCTCTTAAAAAAACCTGGTGAGCTATTGTTTGCATAGGCAGCAAATTACTTTAGTTTTAGCATGTTGCAAAGCTAACCATGCAATACTAAATATAAAATGTAGAGTCTGGAGTGTGCCGGCAATGTTGCCTTTGTAGGCAGCCAAATTCAAAAGAACAACATATGTAATGGAAATCTTGTGTAACCAAAGTAAAAGTGTCACTTTTGTCCAAATTTAATACATACTTGCTGTATATAATAAAATCAATACTTGCAAATAAAAATATGATTATTATTAGAAGTAGTGGTGGTAGTAGGTAGTAGTAGTATTATTTTAAGACAACTTTTTTTTTTTTTTTTTTTTTAAATTCTTATGGTATGCCATATACCACATTAATTTTTTCTCTTTTTGTTAATCTAAAAAGGGGTTATACAGTGTTTGTGGATGGATTTAAATGTGGATGCAGTCCTTTAAATCTCAAGGTGCTTTCTGTGAAGTCTCTTGCCATATTGTTAACATTTGGGCATCTCTGGACTTTTAATGCAGGAAAAGTTTTCTTAACATCTTTTTGTTAGTCTTCCAGGATTTCCTTATCGGGTAGCAAAGATATTTCTGCCTCAGTCTCTCACTCTTTTATCCTCTGCTAAATGGAGGAATGTATTGGGTGCAATAGGCTGAAATTTCGATTTGAGTAGGACAGGTGCAGCTCCTCCCCCCTTCTTTTAGAGTTGAATAACTAGTCTCACATCCAATTTGTGCTCTGTCTGTGTCGTTAAATGAACTCAGAAGGCCCGCAATAATGCAGAGATTAAATTGGTGTCCTAAATTCAATTTTTAGCCATATGATTTCTCCTGGAATAAAGGAACTGCCTTGTTTGAAGTGACTTAAGTTTGATAGAAGGACATATTGGCCAGACAGCATATGGGCGCTTTGCTGCAGCTGAGACTCTGCATTTGTCTTTTTAGCTAGCTTTTACCCTCCCTTTTACATTTTCCAAACCGCAAAATAAAACTTCCAGCTGAAACTTTGTACTTAATTTATTGAAGCAAAATGATGTATTGACACAATAGATTTGAAGACAATGTTGCAATTTTTTTTCCTCCTTAAAGGAACACGCTATTTTTGAAAATATTTTCCATTTTCCAACTCCCCTAGAGTTAAACAGTTGTTACCATTTTCAAATCCGTTCAACCTATCTCCGATCTCACAGCATAGATCATTGAATCTGATTAGACCGCTCAAAAATTACAGAAGAGTTTGGATATTTTTCCTATTTAAAACTTGACTCTTCTGTAGTTACATTGTGTACTAAGACCAACGGAAAATGAAAAGTTGTGATTTTCTAGGCCGATATGACTAGGAACTATACTCTCATTCTGGCGTAATAACCAAGGAACTTTGCTGCCATACCATGGTGCAGCAGGCGCAATGTTATAACGCAGCGCCTGAAAATAGGCTAACTTCCATCAGCATAACCAACGTGACCACCTGCTAGCACAGGGAGCGTGCCTTGCAACCATGGAGACATCTGTGAGAGACGATTCAGAAGATATTTATTTTGGTGCAGATCCTGAACCATATCTATTTTAACCGGAACACACTGAAAGCTGCTTGCTGCCCTTCTAATCAATGTAGCATATTATATAACATAATATAACATAACGGTGTAATAAACATATTGGCTTGAAATGAATGGGGCCATCAAATGTGTGTAAATCAAGGCTTTGAGCAAACACGCCATTTCTTGATTGATTCTACCGGTGTTTTGAGATCTAGTATAGAGAGTATAGTTCCTAGCTATATCGGCCTAGAAAATCGCAACTTTTCATTTTTTTTCGTTGGTCTTAGTACACGATGTAACTACAGAAGAGTCAAGTTTTAAATGGGAAAAATTTCCAAACTCTTTGGTTATTTTTGAGCGAGGTCCTAACGGTCTAAGCAGATTCAATGATCTATGCTAAAAGCACTACCGCCAGACCCGGAGATCAGCTGAATGGATTCGCAAACGGTAAATCTCAACTGTTTAACTCTAGGGGAGTTGGAAAATGAGCCTATTTTCAAAAATAGTGGTGTGTTCCTTTAAGGCAGGAAGCACATTTCATTACAGACTCATCAAATTTCTACAAATTTCACTTTTTAGATAGGAGGTTTGATTGCATGCGTGCATTTCCCACAAATCAGCTGCATAAAGCAGACTTTAATATTCTATAAATTAAATGAGAGGTCTTGAAAGGTTAATCTGAAACCCAAGTTCTGTAGTTATAGCCTCAGGCAGTGGCTGGTTATGAATGTTTATGAAAATTTAATAAAATAGCAGTGTACAGCTGCTCAGGTTCTAGGCATTGTGTTGACAAAGCTAAGCGCTTGATGCATTAAGGTTTTTGACTCTATACTGCTTGAGTAAATGCTTTTAAGTTGCTCAAATTGGCATAAATTTTTTCATCTCATGTTTGTTTAATATCCTCAGTTTGATTCTTGCCTCAGTCACACATTTAAAATGAATTTTTAGAGCAGCGCTTCAAAATAATCAAACCTCAATTCATAATTGATGTAATCTTATGATGAATACTAATGTTTTAATCACTGTTATGCGACCTGAATTTTACAGGTTTCATTATCGTTGAGCAGAAATGGTGCATGTAGGCAGAAAACCAAAGAGACAGATTGAATTGTAATGGACTGCCGAATCCTGTTTTTGGCTTGAGCGCTTTTCAGGATGTTCAAAAATAGATTATTATTAATTGCTGATTATCACAGAGATTGATCAAGCCTTTGTTAGTTGGGAAAAAATGTGTAATTGGTATGCAGGATCTTAAACAGAGTGCCCCGAGCTGTGCTGTAAACCCAAACTTGGTCAGTCAGTCAGGTTTCGACTTAAGTCCCACCCAGACTGATTATCCGGATGATTAACAATGCAGAGCACAGCTAAACAAACAAGCCTCTTCACTTTACAGAGCACAAGCTCATGGTTTTGAGTGCTGCGGTTCAAGCACATATTTAATTATTCCACCCTCTTGCGACTACTTCACACAGTGTCTGTTCTGAGTGTTTCTGCTGCATTTTATTAATAATACATTTCAGACCCCCCTAGACTCTTGTTGTAGAGGTGATTGTACACTAGGCGAGATAGCAGTAATAAGGTTTGACGTGTCGAGCTTTTGACATTTAAATTCTTAAACTTGAAGGCAAACATCTGAAGAATCTGTGAAAAGGCAGATGCGAACTCTTCAAGGCCTTACGGAGGGGGAGATGGAACTGGAGACCCACACACACCCACACCTCTCTCTCCGTCTGTTCTCTTACTCACGTTTTCCTCTTTGCCATGGGCATTCAGAAAGATTGACATC
Source organism: Elopichthys bambusa (assembly GCA_037101425.1). Taxonomy (NCBI): domain Eukaryota; kingdom Metazoa; phylum Chordata; class Actinopteri; order Cypriniformes; family Xenocyprididae; genus Elopichthys; species Elopichthys bambusa. The sequence continues at coordinate 15,321,655 of CM074447.1, read as the reverse complement.
CAGTCTTGTTTTATGACAACTCCCTTCTGTTTTTTAGAAGCCTCTTAACTCAAACTGAGCCTTATTTCTATCGTTCCTCTACTTTTTCTTTCACCTAACAGTGCTTTTTGAAATTATTTTTGTCTTACCACCCCAGAATAATTTCTTTTTCATAAATAGCGATAACATTTGAACAGTAAGTGCAGATCATTACCATTTGACCTTTTCTGCAGCAATTTTCTGCTCTAGGAAATTTAGTATAGGGACACCTGCTTGTTAAAGCCGAGCGTTAATGAGTCCTTGCTAACCTGTTGGCTTCTGGATTTCCCCAAATATGTACCAAAGTTAATTAAGCTGGAGTCAAAAGTTCCTGCAGCTTCTTTAAAAAAAAAAAAAAGCCAGGACACTTTTAAAACATGTCGAATTGCAAAAAAAAAAAAAAAGATAAATTGACTTTGTGCGTTTCATTGTAACCTCATCTGAATGCGTAATTAAAGCGAATCTCACCACATGCAGTGCATCAGGGGAGCACTTTACTGTCCCTGAGGCTTTTGCTAAATTTACAGCTCTCCATAAAAACGCAAATCTGTCACACATGGGCTGTCAGATGGTTTCCTGCATACCTGGTCCTTGATCATTTAGCTGTTAAAATCACATCCAAGTCTTTTCAGAGAGATGGATGAGGTACTTTTTTGCCCAAGCAATTTTAATTGCAGAAATATTGAGACAGTTTGTCCATTTTAGAGGAAGCTTACTGCACTCAGTTTTACGGTTTCGCTTAAAGGGATGGTTCACCCAAAATGTGGTCATTTATTCAACCTCATGTCATTCCAAACCTGAATGACTTACTTTCTTTTGCAGAACATGAAAGATATTTTGAAAAATGCCTTTTTTCTCCATGCAATGAAAGTCAGTGGGGTACAATACAGAAGCTAGGGGTTAAACGGATCGTAGTTGATCCATGATCCATACTGACCCCAGGCCCCATAGTTCAATACGCACATGATTTGCGGGTTAATTGCAAGTTTAACCACCATAGAGTGAAAGTTTATCATTTGCACGTGGTGTCTTGCCAGTTTATACATTCAATAGATTGTAAACCATTCCAGAAAGAAGAGGCAAATAAGTTATTTCGGTTCTCGCTCACTGATAGGTGCTTTTTTCCTGTGAGAAATTTCTGTTGTCCTTGGTGTTAATGGCCCTTAACACTTTACAATAAGGTTTGTAACTTAAGGTATTAACTGACACTAGCTAACATGAACTAACAATGAAAAATATTTTAAAATATATTAATCTTTTGTAAATGTTAAAGTCCCCCTGTAGTCAATAATTTTATCCCTTAAAACTCATCTTTGATCACCAAAGTGACATGTTTAAACTTTTTTTTTCTTGTGAAAAAAAAAAAAAAAAAAAAAAAAAAAAATTCTTCATGCCTTAAAATACCTTGAATGTAAATCTATAGTCTTGCTTAATTTAGTATACACGCATCTATGAATATGCTAATTAGTCCCACCTCCACTCACCTGCACGAGCTCAGAGATCCATTCGGTCAGATTACTGAAGTAAACACTGCATAATAGTATTACTTTTTACAACGTTGGACACACAGTGGTAATTAATGATTAGCCTTTTGCTTGACTACTTATCAAACAGCTAATAATGTGTTGCTAATGTTACACAAACCTTTCCCGTTTGGGAGTCAGACAGCTGTCTTCTAACAATGAGTATCCTTAGAAAAGCTTTGAACATCTTAGAATTTTAATGGAGAAAGGCATATAGTTCATTACAACATCGTAATATACATCATACAACTGCTATATTGTTAAATCTACCCAAGTTTTCATATCAACGGAAAATTATACCGGGATTACCTTCTCTTGAGCCTCAGATTGGTCATAGTTAATATGCTAAAGCCTGCTGGCATGTTGGCGTGATTTGTTACGATTTGTTGATTTATGAATTTGCACATGGTTTGTTTTAAAGCATATTAAATTCACCACATAGACATATAAACAACATCAAAAACTTGATTGTCACCACAGTGGGACTTTAAGTGTTCATAAACAGTTGAGAAAGAAATCGGATGTGTTTTCATTATATTGGATCCGTGCATTCGGTCTTAAAGTAACAACAGCCTATAAATACCTGCTGTTGTTTATCTGTCATTTAATGTTAATCAAACAACAAAAGTTTTAATCTATATTAAATGTATACAGTGAACACTAAAGTGTTATTTTACATTTACTTATTACATCTCTTTACCTAAAATGAATATTACAGTTAGACCTTATTTGTAACCAATATACTGTATTTATCTATGCTTGTAATTAGTGTATTTGTTTTTTTGTTTTTTTTACTGAGTGTTCAATTGCCTTCTGTTTAAACTTTATTAGTTAAGCAAGTAGTATTTGCTGTGGTATTGGAGTACTTAAAGTGTACTTTAGGTAATACATGGGAACCAAAGTTAGCCCCTTTTCTTGTTGATCCAAAAAATGATCTGATCTGTGACTCAACCATAATATGATCCGAACTGTGCGTGTTGCGATCTGTTGAATCATTAACAAAAGCAAAATACATTTTCATTTTTAGGTGTTGAACCATTAAAAAAAAGTAAATACATTTAAAAGCCTTTAAAAGCACTAGCCACTAGGGTTGGTTAGTGGTACTTGAGTCCATATGGCAGTGATGGACCATAAACTTTCTTTTCTTTAAAGTTTTGATACATTTCATGCCAAAATTAGATTAAATGGAAAAAAATTACCCATCCCTTGTAGCAGTTCCCTGATGCTGACCACCGATTTGGGAAAAGTTAGCTAGAATATTACACTAGAATATTATTGTACTATGATTAATGAAAAAACATAAATCTTTGGTATTATGGTATGAAAGCCTGTCATATTGGCATTGCTTTTAAACAAGTATTATCCAGCCATGCAATATACCCTCTAGGTGTGTGTGTGTGTGTGTGTGAGAGAGATCATGGTGTTTGGCTCTAAATGTTAAAAGCACTTTCCTCTAACTGCTGTAAATATAATGGAAAAGAGAGGGACTTGGTAATCTGAATGGATCACTTTAGCAAAAGACTTTAAACGGCACACCTTATTACTAATATTTTTAAAGATGGTGCCCACATTATAACCCTTCCGAATATCAAGGTTACGAGACACAAATGGCATTTGACCTCCTTACTCACTTTTGGTCTTTTTGGCCTGTTATGGTAGTTGGTGTGTGTGTTTTTTTTTTTTTCCAAAAGCATTTCCCACATACTACAGTAAATCATGTTGTAGCTGTGTGCGATTTTTAGCTGGTCTGACCTCTTTTAAAATTTAAATACGAGTAGATAAAATGCGTGTTTGAGTGACGGAGGCGTGGCACTTAGAGGATTTATGCCCCACTCTTTGCAGTCTGTCTCATTGCCCATTACATGCTGGGAGAGGTATGTGTGTGACAGAGAGCACAAACCACTGATGATTCCATTATTTTCATTCATCGCTCTTATCCTCGTGGGTCTTGGACCACTGCTGTCGGCTGCTGCAGAGCTGTGGCATCACTCCGTGACTGACAGTTTCTATTAAGCCCCCTTGAAGTCTTAGATGTGTTGTAGAGCATTTAAACAACAGCTCAGACCTGTGTTGAAGGTTATTGTAGTGCCATTTCACCCTTTTCTGCTAAATGACCTCTGCTGTGTCTTGTCATTTGTCCTTGTTGCATATGTATTTAACAGCTTTATTTCATCATGCGCAGAAGTAAACATTCTGCTTTGTTCAAAAGAGAGTTCAGCGTTTGTGCTATGGCAGTTTATTCAGTGCTGTTTTAATGATAGCTATAATTAGAACTAAATTAGTTATAATTAAAACACCAATAGACAATAAAATTGTTTATTATAAGTGCTGTTTATGTTGTCTGCCACTTTAAATGCAGAAGTTCTTTAGTTAGGGGAAATCTAACACTATCATTCATCAGCTGGCAAAACTGCTCAAAGTGATTCCAATGATATAGTTTGTCTATTGTTAAAGTTTTGCTGTGAACTTCCCTATTTTCATATAATGAGAATGATTAACAATAACTAGATTAACTAGAATAAGTAACTTAAAATAAGGTTTTGTTAACTTAAGGTATTATGCCTTCTAAAAATCAGTATCCTTAGAAAAGCTTTGAACATCTTAGAATGTCAGTGGAGAAAGGCATATAGTTAATTATAACATCGTAATATACATCATATACCTGCTGTATTGCTAAATCTGATTTTTCATATCAACAGAAAAATATACCGGGATAACCTTCTCTTGAGACTCCCCTGCTTCAGATCGGTCGTAGTTAATGATATGTTAAAGCCCGCCGGCATATTGTTGTAATTGGTTACAAGGTAGATTTCAAACTGCGTTTTTGAAACTGCAGTTTTAAAGAGAAAATACTCTGCAATGGTGTTGACTTGTGAATTTGCAAATGGTTTGTCTTAAAGCATATTAAAAACACCACATAGACATATAAACATTATATACTTGATTTTTACCACAGGGGGGGACACATGCAATTGTTCATTTGTTTAATTTGTTAGTTCACTTGTGCATTAATATTAATAGATACAACTTTATGTACTTAATGTGTTAGTAAATGTTGAAATTAAATATTAGTAAATGCTGCAGAAGTATTGTTCATAGTTAATGTTAACTAAAGTAGGTCATATGATGCTTTTTAATGTCTTTTCCTTTAGTGTGTAATGTATCTGTTTGTGCATGCATACGATCTGCAAAGTTACAAAGCTCGTAGTCTCATTCAAAGGGATATATTCTAACAGAAAACACTGATCCAGACCTGCCTAAAGCGCCTCAATCGAAGTCCAGATATTACTTTCTCAAACGTCTGTTACAATGTGAAATGTTAGCATAATGCCCGCCTAAAGGCACAAAGAAAGAAAGTGATGCTTCAGTGAATAGTAATGTTGTTGTCATGGAGCAGAAACACTGTGCGTTTGGATGCGAAAGCAAAACCGCTTTGATTCCTAATTTCATCTATTTTTTTTTGAAGGCCAAACGGAGGTTAAGATTTATTTATAAAGCTGCTCCTGAGCAGTACAACCTAAAAGTTTGCTTGTGCACAGCTGCTTACAGAGGACCGCTTCCTGAACCTGAGAGAGTACAATGCCAGGTATATACAAATACTATTTACCACTGTGAAATGTTCTGCTCAAGTCGTGCTTGCAAAGTGTGGTACCAAAGACATTTGTTAACTATTTAAATTGCTTAAAGTCTTGGAAGCTGGAGCTTGTGATTATGGTAAGGGGCGGTACATTTCCGACACACGTTTGGTGTTTTGCCGGTCACAGTACCCTGAGTCTGCTGGCCAATCAGAGAATTCTGAACTTTTCTGAAAGAGGGGCTTTGTAGCAATCAGTGCGTTTCAGACAGACAGGGAATAAAGGTGCTGCAATATTGTACAGTATGTGAAGGTTTTTTTTATTTTATTTTTTTAAACAAAGTATGTTTACCTATTCTGTAACACCCAATAAACAAAATAATGAACTTATAAAATAGCATCATATGACCCCTTTAACTAACGATAACAAAAAGCTTAGTATAAAGTGTTCTCTTTTTGCAGTGCTGAAGCAAAAATGGCAGATAGCAATAAATTGTGCTGGATTAGTACTCAGATATTTTCTGTTCTATGGAAAAAAAAAATCTGTCTTTTCTAATGCAGTTTTGATGAGCTGCAGTCCACACTATGAACTTTTGACTACCTCTTTTTTTTTTTTTTTTTTTTTTTTTTTTTTTCCCCCTCTCATAATGAAATGTCCACTGACATTTCGTTCCTACTCCAAAGTCGTAGAGCCTGGCAGAGCTGGTATCATAACATACAATAAAGGGGTGCTTTACTCTCTATCCTCTTTTTCAGTGTAACTTTTTTCATTCTGGCACAGAGAACACTTGAGTGAGCTCTACAGACTTCTGGAACTAGGAGTGATAGCTTAGAATGATGGTTATTTTCAGCTGCCGTCAGTGATTGGAAAAATGTCCCCATCCTGGTCTCTTACACAATAAATGATTATGCTCACTCAGTTGAATCACGATGTCCCTAATTTACTCCGACTCCTGTTCAATTGAAGGATACATCCTTTAGTTGTTCAGTGCTGTACTACAGTAGGGAGACCAGACCCATGCCTGGCAGAGGCGTGGAAGTGGCTTTGTACTGTGAATTATAGAGCAGATAGTTCTTGGTCTAGGTGCTGATTGATCAATACACCATTGTCCAGAAATAGACAATATGGTAAGAGCTATTAAGCAGAACACATAATCAGTTAGCTAGTAGGGAAGATAAGATTTTGGCAAAATGTCTAGTTGGTGGGTTACCTAAACAACTAGTTAACTAATCTGTCTTAACTGAAAGCCTGTATTATACAGATTTTTATGCTGGAAAATATCTAGGCTATGTGCAAAAGAGCAAACGTACAAACCTATGTAGGAACAAAGGGTCTCAAAGCAGTCTAACTTTGAGAGTTTTTTTTCTTTTTCTTTTTTTTTTTTTTCTTATGCTGATATTGGATGTACATCGGTCAATATTGGAATCGTTCTTGCTAACTTCCTTAATTAGATTACATATTCAGTCAATTAATACATATAACTGTTATTAAAGTAGCATTTTTAAAGATAAACCATTTAGGAAATCTCAAAATGAATATCCATTCTTTATACTGTACATAATGATATGGTGATTCCCAAATTTACTTTATTTAAAAGTGACTGATTTGTAGTGGTTTATTTATTATTTATTCAGATAGTATTTTAGTATTTTAATATCACCTTTTCATCGGTTATGGACCGTAATTTTATTTGAAGGGAAATGCATTTGATTGGATGATCAGTTTGACAGATGATGCTTTCTGGCCATTTGTTCTCTGTGCTGTGAATTTGGCAATTGAAAGGGACATAACAAATGTTCTCACAGCCTAAACTGATAATGGGTGTCTGCATGTGCAGTGTTTTGGGTAATCGATGCCACCCTAATATCTTTCCTCCAAAATGTTTTTAATCTAGTTTTCTTCTCAAGTAGATAAACTGATTTTCCATCTGGCAAATTTTGTTGTACATTCACGTTGGCCATAATTTGCCTTTTGCTTAGTGAGTGCATGTCACTGTCGCAGTCGCCTTCCTTGTCAGATGTACTTTTCCAGACAGTTAATCATAAGCCTTATTTGAAAGGAACAAATCACTCTTATTTTCCCCTTGTTGAAGGGAAGACATGCCTAGTCTACTAGGTGAATGTGATCAGTGAATTGGTATGTACTGAATGTGTTTGAGCTCTTGTTGAGCGCTGGGCCACATCTCCACCTGGTTTAGCACTGATACGTGTCCATGATCCTGTCCTTGCCAAGAAATTATTCCACTCTGAGAAGAGGGAAGTGTTAAGGAATGTATTCAAGGGGAGTGTTCGGAAAACTTTTGTGCATATTCCACTTTAGTGATGAGTAGGACAGTGTATAATGGAGTGTATGCTGGATGTGCACAGTGTGTAACAGCGTAATAAGATTGCTCTCATTGCAAGTGCCCAATGCAGCGGTGTGCATTGATAATAAGTCAGTTTTACCTTTAATAAACTAGATTTGTTAAAAAATAAAGTTGAATTCAGCTTATATTTAGCACTTTTATTTTAGTGTAACAGTGTAATTCAAACAATGGGTTGAAGAAACCAAGATATTAAAATTCATGAAGGATGTTCCCTTTGTCCTATTTCATATAAAGATTAAATGACTATCTCCTGCTTAAGGGTGATTGTGTGTGTGAGTGTGACCTTGAGCTGCTTATTTTCTCTGCAGATTGGGAAAAAAAAAATTCTTTTAGTCCATCAAATGCATTGTAATCTGGATTTTTAAACGATAGTAAAAATCTAAATTATGTATGCAAGTCATGCTTTGGGAAAAAGAACGAAAAGAGATACTTTAAATGCAAGCAGAGCGCATTTAATGCATTGTCTTTCTGAAAAAATGGGGTGGATCATTAAGTGCTCCTTGAGCACAAAGGATGTAGTTGGTTTAGAAGTATTTGAAATGGTTTTTCTGCTCTGCTAGAGACTGCAGTTTAGGCTCACTGTTTGAGGCTACATTTTTAGACCAACGTTTAGACTTAATCTAGGAGAGGTGGTCCTGGTAGTTTGCATTACACACTTCCTAAGATGTCTTGTAATTGCATTTATAAATATCCAGAGGAGCCAAATAAATTGTTTTCTAGCAGATAAATGAGGTTAGGCCAAGATTAATTGCCTCTGAACCCCCCCAAAACAAATATTTCAATTAGTTTGACCCAAACACAAATGGTGCTACATTCTTTCAAAAACCGCCAAGCTCCACGAACCAGGGTGATTTATCTTTTAGTGTAAATGCTTGGCTTTCTCATTTTTAATGACTTCTTTGTAAGTACTTCCCCACCTAATGTTATGTATCTTTTTATTTATTTTATTTTTATTTATTTTTTTTACAAATGTCTATAATGATTTGTGAGGTTTTTTTCTTAATGTTTGAACATTGAGGCGGCTATAAGAAAAAGAGAAAAGATATACCCAAATGCTTGTTTGTTTTTCTATTGTTCATTTTACCAGATCTTGCCATGTAAGCTAAGCTGTTTATGAAATGCACACAGACAGCAAGCCTTTGAATGATTCGAAAAGCGAAATCAATGGCTTGCTCAAGCTTCAAAGGCAAGCGTAGCTTTTTCGGTTTAGTTTTGATCTAGTGAGCATTTGTTAGAAGTAGATAACTGCCTTTTTTTATGCTGGAAAACAATGTTAAGGAAGTTTCCTTGCTCCTTCCCTTCACTTTCACCACAAAATGGAAGTATTTTATATTTTTCCAAGGCAGAATGATGGCAGACTAGTGGCTATTAAATATCACTGTCATGGATAATGGTATTTGCCCACATTCACTTCGGTGATGTAGCATATCTGAGTCTAAACTGGGTTACCCTCAGAAGAGGCTTAGGACTTTGTGCTGTTGTTATTGTCAAGGGCATCATTGGCCTCATAGGTAATATAGAAAAACACATTTCCTCCTGATATATTTAAGATCCAAGGAAAAAATGTTCTTTAATGGTCCCACTGGCTTGATTCTTCTCACACTAGCTCTTTTACAGTCTTCTGTAAGATTGCATTTTCTTAGAGCCGTTACATGTCCATTTAGCTCATGTGTTACATAGATACATGCCCAAGCTCTTGTTGTTCTCGCCATTCGGATGAAAAATCTTGTAAGCTGCTTGTTTTATGAGACATTTAAAGCTGTTGACTTTGTAGGATTGTTTTGCAAATGGCATATTAAAAGTTAATAGCCTGTGCTGGTCCTTGTGCGTCTTGAACACATCGCAGACGTATCGTGATGTGTGGCACGTTTTCAAGGGTGACTATTTTATATTGGGTTCAGCCCAAGGTCTGTATTATTAGGTTACAGTATCATTGAAGCGTGTGGTTTTTTTTTTTTTTTTTTTTTTTTTTTCTGAAATAAGCTTTGAAATTAGCACAAAGCTGTATCTGTGTAGCTGAATATTGTTGCGTGGTTAGTGAATGCTAAATTATATTTTGTCAACAAATTGTCAGTTCCTTTAGTTGGATAAAATTGTCACACAAAATGGATTCTTCATATTAATGAATTGTTAGAGGTACCTCTGTCTTGGTGTGTAGTTCCTTTAATCCATGGAGAGATGTTAGGCTTTTTAGTGTAGTTTTTCTTCTTTCTTTTGGCCAGAATGGTCTCTAAGGAGCAGTCGTAGCATGAATATTAATGAATTAAAAATTGAAAGGGCAGGAGGTGAACATTTTAAGAAATTAGATTTCACCTTACACAGCAGAACTTTCTCTTCGTAAGATTTAATAATGATTGAAGCATTAAGTCATGCTCATGTCTTTTCTCATCGTCATCTGAGATGCACTAAAAACTCTTGCAAGGGGGCCACAGTGTCACAGATATGCTCTGGTAGTTTGAGTTATGGGCTTGTATTCAAAGTGGCCAAGGATCATTTCCCAGGTAATTAGGGTGCATGGACGGTTGCATAAATTTGTGTTGAACATTCTTAATAAATCAAAAATCTCGTCACCTTTTCCTGGTGACACCGCTTTATTTTTATATATCATCAGATCAGACTGTGCGAAGTACAAGAAAAGATCCCTGCCGTGAACAAGAGCATTGGTATTCAAACCCTTGAGTTTCAATAACCCACCTTAGAATCGGCCTCACGGCAGGCTTCAGCCTAAAGTTGACAGTATGAAGACAGATAGCATGCCATGTTTATTAACCGCTCTGTACGATTTGCCAACAGCGACTGGATGCCAAAACTGATTGCTCTGTGAAGACAGATGAACGTTGCAAAGCTTGACATGTCCCATTCTCTGCCCCTCAATCTTGAGGTGAGGCTTGATAACTAGATGTTGTCCAGTTTTGTAGACCTTTTTCTGGTCCACTGAGGAATGACTATAATGCACCTCCTCTGGTGCTCGCTGCAGGTGTCTTCATAAGACCTGTGACGTTTTTAGCAGCCACACTCTAGATGTTGTTCTTTGCCTGCGACAGGTAGGCGTATGAAATGAAAAGGTCACCCTCGTATGCATAATGTACTGAGCTGTTTCTAGTGACACGTCACTTTAAAAAAGTCATGTTTCTAAATAAACTGCAGTGCTATCAGTTTATTCAGTTGAATCTACGGGGAAATTAACAAGGCTCATTCAAGCAAGCTGAAGTGTTCATTTTTTACGTTTTGTGTGCGCTTACAAAAATACCTTAAATTTTGTCATTTTACATCCATAAATAGTCGCTTTTATTCTAAAATGGCATGTTTTAGTCAATAGAAATAACATTTTAAATTGCAAAAAGTGCAAAAGTAAACCAAATATTCAAGCATTTTGTATATTTATTTAAACTCACTAGAGCTGGGTAAAAAATATATTTCTCGATTTTAATCGATTCTCATTTTTATAAACCAATATCGATTATTAGTCTAGTCTGTTTTCAGTTGATGAACGAACAGAACATGTAGCGCGCCTCCCATCCAATGAATCGCAATAATCTTTGTGCTTTGTTACTTTTGATATGAACATCTAACATTGATCTTATTATGAGATTCAAAAAATAAATAGCGTTTGATGCTGTTAAATGTGACGTGACAGATCGCTGTAGTGCACATGAACTGATCCTCTCTTCCGGTTTAATACCAGTTATAGCGTGAAATAAACATGTACAGATACAGTACAACTTACCGAAATCTGTATCATGTCACATGAAATCGCTCCGTGTTTCAACCGCGGAAAGACGTCAATAAAACAGCTTGTAAACAATGTCACGTAATGTCACATTCCCTCAGAAAAAACATATTCAGTGACCATAAACTCATTAGTCAGCTAGAAAAATGAGCTCTAGAGAGCAGCATTCTGATAAATATATGCATTGTTACATATTCATTATAATTTTTAATGTTCTTCAATATTTAATGCATGTTTGAATAAATCAGTTATGACAGCCACAATTTAAATGTTTATTTCAAAAATTGAATTGGTGTAGAAATGTGATTTACGTAATTCTAAACTTTATTTATTATAAAACATCATTGAGTGTAATTTAAGTGTTTGTATATAAATAAGTTAATTTTAATATTATATATTATATATATAACTTCAATATTATAGTCTTGACACGAGTTACAATCCATGTAAATGTCTTTGTATTCTTTCATGCTAGAGTTGTACAAATGAGGGTACTATCCAACCTCTTCGCACAATTTCTCTATGTAGGCCTCCATTGTCCTTGTGCGTGTACAAAGTATGCGTGGTTACAAAAATCCAGCGATGCACGTACAGTACACGCTTACTCTTTTGATGGTGAAATTTGCGTGTCACGGACCCTCGCGTATGCGAAAAAGGTATACTTCAGGCTTTAGAATTGTTTCTTAAAATCTTAGACGATAAACTATATATGATGACTAAGAAACTAGTTTGGCCGGTGTGGCAAGCAGTGTGGAGCTGAGAGCCGTGGAAACGGAGCGAGGCCAGTGGCAGAGTGCTAATGAGTGTCACCTGTGCACCAAACCAGTCTCAAGTCTCATGGAGGAGATCCAGAAGCATAAAAGGGAGGAGTGATGACAGTGAAGGGCAAGAGAGGACCAGGCCTGAACTTTGTTGTGTTTTATGATGTTTTCTATATGGCGTCCGTAAAGAGGTTATTTGTTTGTTTTATGATTAAAGTATTTTGCTGAACGTTCGCCTGTCCCTGCCGCCTCCTTCCCTTATTAACGAAGTATGCTACAGCCGGACTCAAGACAGGTTTTGGCAGGTCCCTCCACTTGTATATATCCTTGATATGGGTTTCTGACTGAGCTTAATTGATTCCGTCCAGTCCAGTCCAAGATGTGTTTTTGGGTTTCAGGGAGGAGAAACTTTAAAATGTAGGAAGCAGTAAATGTTACAGAGGTATTTGCTGATGAGAGTCCAGATCGATGTGTCCTCCCTGGTAAGCATTTTTGAGATTTAATTGGAAGCTCATAAAAAATGCTTCAAACACACTGCTCTTGAGTCCTTGAACCCTGTGGGTTGTTTAGTTTCCCAATAGCTTTTCTCTCCTTCTTGCAAACGGCTGTCGTTTTTGCTTCTGGCCTGGTTGAGAAGGCTTGTTTTTGATCGAATAGACATGGAGTGGTACTGGGAGAAATGGGCTATAGTTATAGCATCTGGTTGGTTTTTTCTCCAAGATCTCGATGTGATCCCTTCGATATATCTGATTGCTTTTCAAGAGCACCTCTCCAGGAGGTTTGAGGCATTAATTGGATTTCCTTGAATTGTGCACATGGTCTCTTGACTGTGTTCAGTGAGTCAATGATTAGTGCAATGCAGATGTTTCACCTGTGGCACTGAGAAATAATAGACAAATGTGATGAAATCCAGATAGGAGTAATTATAGCACGCTTGCGTCACATTTGATTATGAAGTCTGTGTGGGTGGCAGGCCTTCTCTGTGCCGCTTCTGAGTGCTGTTTTCAGCTCGACTCAGTTGACTATTTCTGATAGTGCTGTATTTTAAGGAAGGAAATGCGTCTCAATTCAGTTGTGTAACTGCTTTTGTTACCAAGCTTTGTAGCATGAAGGTCACCTCTATTGACGAGTCAAAGAAGTTATGTCAGTGTTATTATGGCCCTTTTCTTAACCTGCTGCTGATAATTAGCTCTGACTCACTGCATTAGCTCTGCATGCACCTTGATATCTAGTATTGCTTCTCTCTGATACTTAGATGTGTCAGACATTCTCATGAATAGGGCTGCATAAAGTTACTTCTGGTCAGAACAAGGATAATGAATGTCTTTGTTCGTCACACCCTAGATGGTAATGAACACGAATTCAGTTTGGCTGAACACTGTTTCCTTGGCAACCATGTGAGAGATAAATGGAGCGTTTTGTCATTTAAATCCTGCATGTCCACATCTAGCAACGGTCATCATTATTAACAATGTAGAAATCATATGTAATGGTACATTTAAAATGCAGATTCTGCATCTGTTGCCATGCATTGCATCATGGATATTATAAACTATGGCTATAAATATAACAAGTTATTATTTAGCTAATACACACATTTCTAGATCTTTTAGCTTTCCTTTAATTTTTTTCCTTTTAGTTTTAGATATGCAGTGTGTAGTAAAAAAAAAAAAAAAACAGTATCATCTAAACAAAAACCTGTACATGTGACTTCATGCCTATTTCTTTTTTTGCATTTGCAGAATAAAGGTTGTGAATTTGACTTTATTCATGCGCAGCTAGTAATTAGCACTACAACATTTGATACCATGATAAAGTCCAAGGGCAGAAGCGCTTCAGCTGAATCGAACGAAAAAATGCTTTTATTTTTCGCTAGCTAGTTCATTGAGCCGCATTGCGCCTCTTACTATCATTTCCTTTTTGTTGACTGCTTTGATCAGGGAATGTATGAGGGATGACTACCCTTGGTGGCTAATGGAGCTTCGGCCCTTTGCTTTAATATAGTTCATTTTGAGAGACTTGTTTTGAAGAGAGATGTCCATTCATCCTCTGTGGTCCCTGAGAGCTCAGCTCTAAGGAAATTGTTCAGAGAGAAAAATAAGACCCTTTCTATAGACTTAAAAACAGAGGGAGCAAATTAACGTTTGGAGGGACTGTCGTGATACAATAAGAAATCGTCTAAAAGTATTAGCCCATTTTCATCTGGTCTCAGAGTTGCCTTTTCATTTGTGTGTTCAATGACTTCCAGCAGGGTTTAAATGAGCCTTCATAATTGGGTACACGGCATACAGTTCGAGCGCAAAGTTTAGGTGCACAATATCCTCTCACTTTATGTTCATCTTAGTGTACTTAAATCCCAAGTTAATTCACTTCTGTTTTCATTTCCTCAGTTGGGGACAGACCTCTGCCATGCAGGGCTGCAACCAAATTAAAAAATGACCTTTGGAGTTAATAGCTTCCTTTCGCAGTGAGTGAAAAGCCTTAGAAAGCCACTGCATCTGAAGCCTCTGTAGTCACAAAGCCTCTTCTCTTACAGACTCTGTCTGGCCAAGAAATGCTGTCCTCTATAAATCATGTTCAGCTTCAGCCATTCTGCCTCCCCCCACTCCCCAACAACTTTCCTTTTTCTCTGGAGAAAATGCCTATAGGCACAGCATCTGTGAACCAGTGGTCAACAGCTGCCCGCAGGGAGTCGACCAATCGCTTCTCCCGTTTACCTTACTCCTGCAGTAAAATTGTTAAAAACAATTCTATCGTCTGGGTAACACAATCTTGAGATTTACAAACTATATAAAATCTTTAAACTGTGAGGTAGCAATCATGGATGACACGCCAATATCGTTGTTGAAGTAGCTGTGTAGCTGAATGTATTATTTATTAAAAAAAAAAAAAAAACATTTAAAATGGCTACATAAAAGCTGATATTCACAGTGCCTGATGTATTAGATTCCCAAGGTTAGGCATACAGTAACAGTCGAGGTATTATTTATGTTTTTGGTCCCCTTCATTCTACACTGGAAATTGGTTTTCTTCCAGCTTTCCCTGCAGTACTTGTGCAGTGCACACTATATAACACAGGCGGGTAGCTACTGTGGCATATGCTTGCTGCCACCCTCACACTTTTGAATCCTCCACAGAGGCTGCAGCTGCAGTGCTATAGAGAAAATCACTGGTTTCACTCATGTCTTTATAATATACCTACACTGTATTTATTTTTATTTTATAAAAATATTTTCAAACTTAATTTTATTTATTTATGTTTTGCAGTTTCTGTATGGGCACAATTCTTCCTCTTCCTGGCCAAAGCTCAGGTTTTACAGAAATATTTTCTCATAATACTGTTTTGGATGAAAGTCAGTAACGTGGGTTCAGAGTGACTAACTCAAATTTTCATTTAATTTATATTTGGAAGAGTATTTCTATAGCGTCTGAGACCTCACTAATTTCTCACTGGTGGCGTCATGCATCAGCACCATTTTACGTTCTCTGCTTACTGAAGAACCTCAGAGGAATGGAGAAAGAAAAACCTGTCCAGACGGAGATATACGGCACTTTGTGAGAGAAGTAGTCGTCACATAGTTCTCCTGCAAAACTTTTGAGCTGTTTTTTTTCTGCCAAAGTCTGCTAACCTACCACTATTTAGATCATATTTAAATCAAGAATCAGTGGGCTAGATAATCATTTTCAACCAATGTCAATCATTTTGTGTTTATAATAGCATTTATAAGCTGATTTAAACATTATTCTGCCCTGGGCTAGAGTGGAATCTCCGTTGTGTTGTTGCATTTGATACCAGTCATTCAGGCACGTTATCATCTCTGTTTAGAAGGGCAGGTGAGTGCCGGGTTATGATAATGTTAATGATATCAGAAGCCATTTACTTCAGAAGGGCACCTTGCCTGAAGCCCAGACCAAATACCCTGAGTGCACATTCTTAAAAGGCTTTCAGCCATCTCTGTATTCAGCACGTTTGATACATGATAGCATTTCTACAATCCTTTGTGTAGAAGATATTTTAAAGGAACCAACAGTGTTTACTGGCAAGTATGACCCTTATTTAACTAAAGAGCATATTAGACCAAAACATTTATAAATTGTAACATTTTTTATTTAAAAATATACGTCTTAAGGAAAAAAAAAAAAAAATCTTTTCAGTTGGCCACATCTTTACCCACTATACAGATATGAAATAGTACATATTACAATACAAAAGGAAAAAGCGGGGTTTTGGGGAGAGGAGGGTAAAAAGCATTCATTTTTGCACAAAGAAGTTTTTGGGTTGTGATTTGAAAGGGGCTGTTTTGGCCAGAGTGAGCAGCAGGACTTCAGCGTATGGAAAGATACCCCCCTCAAAAATACAAAACAGTTTACAGGAGTGCAAATGGATTCATGTTCTGTGGTTTCGTGATTTGCTTATAAGCTGATAGTTTAAACAGTTTGACAGTATTTCATTAGAAGGTCGTTCTTCCTCAACAACACACGCCTAAACTTATCATATCAGGATGAGGCTTTTTTTTTTTTTTTTTTTTTGTTGTTGTTTTTTTGTTTGTTTTTGGGATGGTGTTGATATGCATGTCAGGTAAACTGTTTTCTTTAAACATGCAAGGTGTTTTTGAGGAATGCATAAAGCAAAGGTCTGCTTCACTGAATCCAAAACAAAACGACAACATTGGTGGATGTTCTTGGCTTAGTAAATGTTAGCTGTAGTTTTCCTCGTTTAGTCCAACAGCATTTGAAAAATGCATTTTGAAATGCAAGTTCCCAGCTACATCTCTGGATGTACAGAAAAGATCAGCTACACAGTCCTGCATTCCCTTTCTATTTATCCTTACCAACATAAAGTTGTCTCTTGCAGGGTTGGAGTTTTGCAGTAATTTCTCATTCATGGTATTTTACAGCACCCTCTAGAGGACAACTTTAACCAGTCTCTTCTGGTATGCTTAATTTCACTATTGGACAGTTACTTTTTTTTTTTTTTCCTTTCCTTTTTTCCTTTTCTGGTAGGTGACCAGAATAGCTTTGATATAGATATCAATTTCTCAGATTTTGAGCTTTACACCAACCACATCTGCTAGGATATGACTAAAGCAGTTTTCTCTTAAATTGTCATCAAGCTTTTTTTTTTTTTTTTTTTTTTCTGCACTGAGGCAATAATTGCAGCTCGACTAGGGTGGCATTCAGTGCTTTCCAGATCTTGCCCAGGGTGTTGTCTGTCACTGTTTTGTCATGCAGTTCTTTTTTCTTGTAATGGTTTCTGTACCCTGATTCAGCCTCACTCAGTGGTTCCTAAGATGCTCATTGACTTCAATTAGATGCTAACTGGTGTTTGTGCTCCCTTTACCCCCCCCGTGCATCCCTGCCCCCAACTCTTGATTGCAACACAAAGAGCTACTGCAGCAGCAGCTTCTTTAGTTTGATGCTAATGTCTGTCCTCTCAGTGCTGCATACAAATGTCTCCTGACCCAGCCTCCTGCCGTCTCTCCTGCCTGCTCTCCTGAGAGCTGCGCTATGCTTTACTTCAGCTTTTCTCTCTGTTTCTGTTTTTCGTGTCCTTGGAATGAACCTCTGGATATTTCCTGCACAGACAAAAAGGGCTTTTTTTTTTTTTTTTTGTATTTATGAACTTAAAGGAGCAAGGCTATGAAGTAATAACTCCTGTTTCCATGAAGACCGAAGATACGTTTTTTTCCCCATCTCAAGCACTGTCCAAGGAGGCTGAAACATTCAGGGCAGAGGTTTAGGGTGACAGAATATTAGATTAGTTTTCCCAGGGCTTAATTGACTCAATGTTGAAGCTGTCAGGTGTGATTATGCTCTTTGCTGCATTCGAACAGTGCGACGCCAAGCGTGCACATTTATTTTTAGGAGACAATTGTCAGTGTCCTCTGCATGCTGCCTCTTTTTCCTACCCTTCTCACTAGGATGTTCTCGCTGGTGTTTGCTTCGTCTAGCTTTCTTTGATGGTCCCTACCATTAATTAATGATGCAGTGATCTAAGCAGCATTGTTCTGTCACAGTGAGGATGTCGGTGTTTTAAGCAATCTTATGTAAGAATATATGCACAATGATAATTGAGCAATTGCCTCTGTTAAACATCTAGTAAATCCCTGCTGAAGTCGTAATAGAGGGAGCTTGTTCGGACATTTTGTTAGAACCAGTGAAGAGCCATATTGGACATTAACCTTTTCACACAAAGTGCTAGGCTTTAAGATTTCAAGGAAGTGGACAGAGTTTATTGAATTTAACCAAATGCAGAAATGTGAAGGCTGTTAAGTGTTCTCATTAGTTTGAATTTAAGACTCGATCAAAGTGAAACGATCATTTCTGCCACATGAGGAAGCCAAGTAACATGAGTGGGTTGAATTCCCTGTTCAAATCTAAATTTAATTATGTGGCTCAATTTGTAACAGTACTTGTTCTCAATTTAGAAAAGGTGAGTTAAAAATTCTGCTTTGTATTCATCTTTTTTTGTTTTTTGTTTCCTCTCCCCAAAAGTGAATGTGAGTGAGATCTATAGTGTTGCTAACGTGCACAAAGTCTTCTTTATCCTTTTAAATTTGCACTGCTCAGCATATGTAACACTATTCTTCCATGTAATAAAATTTCACCATTTATCAGAAGATATGTCATTTTATAAACTGTTTTCTGGAGCACAGGGTTCCAGGCGGTTTGGCTATAGATTTCTCATCTCTGTGCTGCAGAATACATAGTACACAAACTGGTGATGCAGTGACGCATCCAACCTTCCTCTGCTGAGATTGATTGCCCCAGCTAGATATGAACCTTTGCATTTGTATTACAAAAATAAACTTCTCTATATTTCCTCTTTTTTTTTTTTTCTTTTCAAATTCATCCCAGTCATCTCAAGCTTTCATAGATTTCCATAGCTAACAATTTCAAAGAAACTTTCTTCTTCATACAAACTGAAAAGGGAACAAAAAATGTCCAAAAGCAAACCCTGTATCTTTTGAAACGGACGAATGTTTAAACCCATAAACTGCAGGAATAAATAGAGTTTATACTTCACACTCTTTGTAAGGCAGTTGCTGACATTTGCACTGCCCATAGCCATTGATGATCACAAGTGCACCCTCCTCGTGACTGGGCTCATACTCGTTATAGGGCACCTGTGTAGCCAGGTCCGCCATTGGCTGCCTCTGCTGGGTCCTCATCTGTCGCCGGTTCTGAATGGCCGAGCAATGGCGGATCCGCCTCAGAGTGGGAGGGCAGCATTTTCGTGATATGTACACTACAAAAATAATGAGAAAGAATGAAAACAACAGAGCCATGGTGCCAATGATGACCCTCTGGGTCAGCACTGTGTTGTCCATAGCAGAGTAGTCCTCGGTAACATCTGCACCCTCCACCGTCATGGTAGTAGCAAGGGCAGTGCGTGGGGGTTGGGTGGTGGTTGTAGTAGTAGTGACAATCGTAAAGCTCCCAAAATCCTCTGCATAGAAGTCTTGCGTAGGGGTCTGCATATTTCCAAACAGGGAGCTTGTGATCTCAGGGAGCATGGCATCCGTGCTTGTACTGGTCAGTATGACCGGGGCTGAGAAATTTTGGCAAAGTTGGAATCCGTAAACGGCATCCAGTATTTCCTCACCCTGTGCGTACTCAGGACTGTGGCAGAGGATAGAATGCTCCCATCGACCCTTAAAGGTGCTCAGCCAAGTGGCCAAATTGCAGATTCGTTTGGTACATTCCCAAAGGTTGCTCGACAACCCAATTGCAGTTAGGGACTTCCACATATCCATGGTTTGGGTATCGAGGCTTGTCAGTTTGTTGTTATCCAGCAGCAAGATCTTGAGGCTGGGCAAAGTCTCGAACACGTCGGGGGTGAGTACACGTATCTCGTTCCCAGTGAGATCCAATTTCTCCAGAGTTGTCCATTTCCATTCCATGGTGCATGTTAAATTGTTGATCTTGTTCCACTGTAGATAAAGGAACTGGAGGGCAACCAGACGAGGGAAGTGTGCCAAGTTAATCTTGGTCAAGTGATTGTGTTCCAAATGGAGCTCCCGGAGCTTAATTAACCCGGCAAAGCCGTTCCGGGCCAGGCTACGGAGCCGGTTGTTGCTCAGGCCAAGGTATTCCAGGCTCCGGCAGTCCCAGAAGGCCCGCACGGGTGTCGTGCGCAGGGAGTTTGACCGCAGGTGAAGGATCTGGAGTTTCCGGAGCCCGTGAAAGAGCTCAGGCTCCAGAGCCGTCATCTGGTTGAAGGAGAGATCCAAGATCTGCAGGTTGATGAGGTGGATGAAGGTTGTGTTTGGCAGCTTGGTGATGCGGTTTGAGCTCAGGTTAAGGTCCTTGAGCTTGTACAGTCCCTGGAAGGCATCCTCATGCACGGTGGTTATTTGGTTGTGGTCCAGATGAAGCCAAGTGAGCTGGGTGAAGCCAAAGAACTGGTCTGAGCTGAGCTCACTGATGCTGTTGTGTCTGAGCGAAAGTCCAAGGGCCCCTTTATCCACACCGTCTGGGGGCGCCAGGAGCCCCTGCGTGTCGCAGTAAAACTGCAGGTCTTCACATCGGCATTTCTGGGGGCAGGTTGTGCATGACACAGGAGGGAGGCACAGTAGCATGCTGATCACACAAAGTGCCGCTGGTGCTTGTCCCACCAATGGCCACCTTGAATGGAAACCTGGGTGGGTTTAAAGATAAGAAAATAAACCGGGGGGAGGGAAATCTAATCTCTGCAGTACACAATTTATTTTTTTTTCCCCACTATCATGCACACTCTCTCTCTGTATTTGTCAACAGTCAAAGCAATATGCTTGTTGATCCAAGAATTTTAAGAACATTTATAATGAATGTTCAATGAAATGCACGGATAGTTATGCTGGTCATTTTAATGCAGAAATTATTTATCCATATGTTTGAACTGCAGTATTGCAATATTAACATTTGCTGGTCCTTATTTTTTTTTTATCATTCCTTAGGATGCGTTTTTTTTTTTTTTTTCAACCGAGTATGCCTTAATTTCCATTTTTATTTTATTTATTTATTTTTTGCAGTAATTTTTTTAAAGTGGCTTGTAAGGCTTTTTCCCCTCTGCTGGAAACCACTTATTAAATATTACAAGCACATGAAAGGAAAGCAGCATTTTAAGTATATAGATGTTTCTAGAGACCCTGACAGCCACTGTACCCCCTCCGATTCACTACATTGCTTATTCAGGTCCAGACTCTGAATAAAAGGGCTAACTTACCCATTCTTTTGTGTACATCGGAGGCTGCATTCAACTGTCTTTTTCCGCAGACTTTTGGAGCAGCCAGATGGAAGAGAAATCCAAAGGGGAAAAAGCCTTTTGGGTAAATACAAAAGGAATCAAGCTCTTCAGAAATAAAGAAGTGCTGAGCCCCCCCAGTTGAACCAAATTCAGGAATTCCATGTCCTGGGATGCTGTTTTCTCTTTTTTTTGGTTCGGTCCTTTTTTCAGTCCTGCTATTCAATTCCCAGATGAAAAAAAGATGAGCATTATTTGCCTTCCAAGAATCCTTAAATTTGAAGTTGATGATTTGCATCCAAAGCAGCACCGCTGAGCAGATCCCTCCGTTCCTTAGCTGCCTCTTTCCTTTTTCCACCGCAATGATGTCAGCTCAATTGGTTAATTGAAGATCACGCATTCCTCTTTCAGTACTCAAGGTCCTTCATCCCTAACTTGTTGATGGCAGGCAGAGGCTGCACTTGCGATGCCAGTTCCGTGTGGCTCTGCTGTGTTGTGTGGAGTTCTCGGCACCGAGAAAAGGAGATGCAGTGAGGGGAAAAGCAGAGGAGAGGAGCTGAGATGTTATTCTGTGCTTTTGTTGCAGCCACTCACTGCTACAGAGTGGTGGCAGGCTGGCGTCGATCATCAGTGCAGTTTCTCTCTCTCCCTCTCCCTCTCTCTCATGCGCGCTTCGGTTCGCTCCCTGGCTCGCTCACTTTCCGCCTTGCACACTTGCACAGTGCTTTGGCGTTTGATTCAACGCACCCTCCCCCTCCCTTACTTTTTTCCCCCTGGTTCGTCACAGTCAGAATATTGATAACTGCAACGTGTTGCGGCAGTTCACAGCCGAAATTAACAATTACATTAAATCTCTTCGTCTCTTTCCTGTCTGGCAAGGTTGTATATTTTGTGTGTTTATATATGTATATGTGTGTTATAGTGCTGTTGCTTTTTGGGGGGGGGGGTTTACCTTTTTGTAAATTAAAACACACGATTTTCAGATTATTTTGTTTGTGTTTTGGGTTTTTACTTCAATTAAGTGTTGATGAATGAATTTACATTATAATTAAGTTGGCACAGGAAGCGGATACTTAATTTGATATACAATGACTTGCAATCAGATTGGCCCTTCCCTTCTCTCTCCCTTTTGCTCGTTCAGGTTTTCTACACAAGACGCGTCACACGCAAACCGACGTCACAGAGACCTTTTATACTCCTGTCGATCTGCAGTGGTGGGGACAGAATCTGAATGCTGGACTTAATAGAGCATTCACACTGCATAGCCCCACAGGAAATTTCACTAAACATAAGACTGCAAAACTTGTAGTCTGCATTTTTCTCGGCTCCTCTATCATTTGGCTGATTTTCTTCATGTGGGTTTGCTGAACTTAATGTAATGGAAATCAAACTGTTTGATGACAGCCTATCGATCTTACTAGCTAAATGTGAATGACAATGGGAATGGATCTGGATGTTTTTATTCCAGATTAACACACGCATTTGTGTTTAATATTTTATCATTGCGTGTGTGTGTAGTAAATGCATTTAAAGTAGTAAATGCTTAAAATGTGCATTTGAAAAAGCAACATTCGTTAAACAACATCTCAAACTTGTAATGAGAAGCTTTCATAAACATGTTGTCCAACAAAAGATGACATTTTAATAACGTTTTTACTCCAAACTCACTTCATAACGTCATGATGTGGCTTCATTATAAAATGAGGCAGACAGTATATTATTTTATAGTATTCTATACAGTGATAAAAGCTATGTCAATTAGCATTTCATTATAAATATACTTTATTATTATGAAAATAGCCGAGAAGGCTTGAAGATCTCAAATACACCATATATTGCGGCAGTCATGTGTTTGTCTTTATATTTAATCAATCAAAGCGTTTCAATTTTTTTTTTTTTATTATGGATGGATGGATTGATGGATGGATGGATGGATGGATGGATGGTGTTTGCTGACAAACTCAAAGACATTGCAAAGACATTTTCTAAACATGTCCCCTTTATGCTTTTTAAAATGACGCTGCTACAGTCATCAATGCACTGCTTTTGTAACTCTTTCCGCTTTCAATCAATTTCAAGACAATTATTGCCGGATGTCAAGTCTCCTGCTGTGAAAAATAATTCCTGTTATGCGTAATTGTTGGTCTGTTGTATTACACTTTGCATAAGTGTTTTTTTTTTTTTTCAAATATCTGTGTTGTATTCAGGATCTCATGTCAAGCTAAAGGTAGAGCTAAAATAGTTTGTGCTATTGTACCTACTGTGCTTAATTTGAACATCTGTTTCTTTTTTTGGTGTGGTCACTTTCTAAAATGATCTGGGGCATTTTTTTATTATTATTATTTTTTTAAATTTATTTATTTTATTTTTTTTGCGGATGATTTTGCGGACGTTTTTCTCCATAGGTCATATTACTTTTCTCACTATTGTGTAATCTGCCCTTAAGGGATGTCCTGGACTGTTTTAAAATATTTTATTTTTCCTTCTACCAGTTTGTGGGGAGATTTGTTCATGCTGCAAGCACGACTTCTCCTGACCATCTTTAACTATGTGTGAAAACACCACGTAAACTAGTGTGAGGTATCAAATGACTGCTCAATTAAGTGGTGCTGCTCGAAGTCAAATCAATATTGAGCGATCCAAGTCATTTCACCCTCTGGGAAAACATATGATCAAATAGCTAATATCCATCAAGTTTTCTTATGCTGTGGATAAATGTACTATCCACATTAATGTAGGAAATTTTTGTTCAATTCAATGAGCAGCTCACCTGAAGTTTAGAGATTTTAGAATTGACAGTCCCTCACCGTTAGTCTACATTGTTCTGAAGTGCTTTCATCCGACCGGCACAAAATCAGGAGGGGATTAAGGCCGATGGCATTCACTTGCCTCCTACACTGTACCACACAGTGAGGTAAGGGTAGATGGGTGCTGAACTGCCAGTGACACTGCCATATTTCATTGACTGTCATGCTTTTGCTGCTTGTGCCCCTGTGACGGCCTTCCCCCAGGCTTTTCCCTGTGCTGGAGATTTACCTACCCACTGCACATGAGCAATTTGTCTGGGGCATGTGAGTGAGATCCACTCTCCCACACTGGCCAACTTGACTGGGAGCGCTGGAGAAGAGAAGTGTGGAAATTGCTCAGATTTATCTCTGACCTCAATTGCCTATCATTGTGTTGGCTAACATGTGAACTCTACTTGACCAGGTTTACTCCTGCTTACCTTCTGCTGAACTTTGTGTATTGTTAAAAGCTGTCTGTCCCATCTCATTATGGGTTTTATTTGAAGATGTAAGCGCCTTGCTTACATTTTAATCCTTGAAGGTTGGGGCTGGAAGAATCGGACACCAGTTCAAAAGCATGTCGCATTTTAACTAATCTTTAAGTGTGCCTTCCCCTACATCCCTTTTTTTTTTTTTTGTACTTGCACTGCAGGAGAGCTATTTGTGTCATGAATTATTTCACGGACTACTTGAGCCCAGCTCAAGAAAGTGACAGACAAAAACTCTGAATTTTTTAGATGAAAAATGTATCGGTGAAAGAATGTGGGCGGGTGCCTCCTGACAGTACCACAAGTCACGTTAGTCATACAAAACAATCGCCAAAGGGGGGTAAAGGAACCAAAACCCTGACAAAGTTTTCAAGAATTAAATGAAATGTTTGCCACAGGGGGTTATAACCATTCAAATGACTCATGCTGTCTTACTTTTTTCTTCCTCTGTGGAAAATGCATCTTATCCATCATATCTTATAAGTTTGTCTTGTCCTTTCAGTTCTCAGCTCTAACTCCTACCTATCATTTTTTTTTTCCTGAGCAAGCCTGACTATAACAAGTTTAAATGAGGCTGTCTTAATATATTTTCCCCTTGTATGTTCTTATCACAGGCTGGACATAAAGAGAAGAGTGATGCCCTCAACATGGCCATCGACAGGATGACTAAGAAGACCCGTGACCTGCGCAGACAGGTCTGTTTACCATGAAGCAGTGCTCATAAACACATTTATGATTATAAGTGTCAACAAATATATTTTACATCTTTCTCCATAATGTATCATGACTGTCCCTCTTCAGATGCATGTTGTTTACATTGCATATTAAAAATGAATACACCAAACCCAGGTGCTCTGAGTGATCATACTCTAGCTAAGGATTTGTGCGTTTCCGTATTTATAATTTCAGCTGCGAAAGGCTGTGATGGACCACGTGTCGGACTCTTTTCTGGAGACCAATGTTCCACTCCTGGTATTGATCGAGGCTGCCAAGAATGGTAATGAAAAGGAGGTGAAGGAATATGCCCAAGTTTTCCGTGAGCACGCCAACAAACTGATTGAGGTAGGCACCTGTTTTCTGCTCTATAAAGTGCCAATTACTGTCCCTCGTCTATGGCGGATTTTAAATTCTGGAATTGATTCAAAACAAATGATGGAACATTATTTGCACTCATCCAGACTAGCTATTCTTTTGTTCAACATGGCATCTCAAAGAGAGCACACATGAACCATGATTGTAGGTCTGTTGTCTTTGTTTATTGACATTTTAGTATATATATTTTTTTTATCACTCAGATAAGCTTTTGAGGGACTTGTCATGGCCTAATTAGAAGAGGCGTCTATGTTGAAATGCATAGCCCAGTCAAGGCCCAAAGTTGAATTTGTGCACACAATGTCAAAAAATGTGGGTATCTGACTTGCTATTGTAGTAGTTGTAACTTGCATGAAACCAAGTGTGAAATGTTTTGCCAGACTAGATTAAAATTAGAGATGATTCAGAATAGACAGCCCAACCGATTAGGCTGGTCGACCACTGCGTTTATCTGAATTTTTTTTTTTTAGCTTTTATATTTTAGGATGCTGTGCTTGAAAGGGTATGATTTAAGAGACTCTTCTTCTCTGAGAGGGTTTTAGTATGCTGACAGCAAGCTTGAACGTGCTGCAGAGAAGTTGCATCTCTAAAATCATCCCCATCAAGGCATCGCTTTTATAACAAATTTGCTGCCTTCAACAGATTTCAAGACAATTACTGTCAGACTTCAAATCGCTTGCTGTGAGCAACATTCCCATTATTATGTATAATCTGTAGATCTTGTGAGGACTATGATAGTTTTGTGCAATAGAAGTTTTTAAATATTTAGCCTTATTTGTTAGATCATTAGATATTTGTAGGATGTCTGTCAGTTACCCTATTGACAGGCTGTGCTTTTCAGCGTGAGTCTAAAATGCCCTAATTATTTACTCAGCACATGATTCGATATGTATCGCGATACTGGGTTCATGATACGATACGCATCACAATATTTTGAACAAAATGTAAAAAATAAAACTGAAATTCAATTTTTTGAACAATTTCCGATAACTTTGTTGTACATGCAACTTAATAAAGAATGCAAATTAACAATTGACTAGTTGTGTCACTGTACAATAAAACTGAATTTTAACATTAAATTAGAATTAGGATAGCTGAAATCTAAGTGAGAACTTAAAGCCGTAAAACAATGGTGACACCAGAAGAAAGAAAATTCATGTTTCTGAACCTGAAAATACAGAATTATACATATACAGTAGTAAACATTTGAAGTGGATCAAAAAAGTTAATCAAAGTTGTCTTAAGAACTAAGTTGCCCTAAGAAGGTTTTAGGACAACTTTGATGAAAGGTTTTGATCCACTTCAAATGTTGACTACTGTAAATAATGTAAGCTAAGCCCTATTTTACTGGTAAAATCAGACATTTGGCCTTATCAGGACCCACATATATTGCCCCATTGCATTATTATACATTATATTCAACAATATATGTAGTAGCTTAATGTAGTACTGTTACTGAAACTCTGTAAACTTTAATTTTTTTCTAATGTAGTACTCATGCTTTCAATGCATTCATTGAATCTTTTACACAAGCCATCCATGCAGATTATACCCTGAGATGATAAGAATGGTAACACTTTACAATAAGGTTAATTTGTTAACATTAGTTAATTAATTAACTAACATGAACTATCCATGAGTAATACATTTATTAATGTATTTGTTAATCTTTAACGTTAGTTAATAAAAATACAGCAGTTCATTGTTTGTTCATGTTAGTTCAAGG
The DNA here is from genome assembly GCA_037101425.1 of Elopichthys bambusa. NCBI lineage: Eukaryota > Metazoa > Chordata > Actinopteri > Cypriniformes > Xenocyprididae > Elopichthys > Elopichthys bambusa. The sequence goes on along the minus strand of CM074447.1, from coordinate 15,294,365 downwards.
TCTTACTGGTTTGGAACAACGTAAGGGTTAGTAATTAATGACAAAAATAACATTTTTGGGTGAACTAACCCTATAATGCATGAGAATTCTGTGTAGTGAACGCAGTGCAGCGCTTCAGTGTTTACGTCCGAATGCCGGCTCATTATTGGCCGACGCTGTACATGCGAGCACCACAACGCATGCGTGTGATGCTGATGCAGGAGCTGGCCAATAATGAGCTACGGTTCTGACGTAAACACGGAAGCGCTGCAATGCATTCACTACGTCAGCTGCGTAGGAGACTGACAGGAGAGAGAAGAAATTGTTAAATAAAGTCGTTATTTGTTTTCTTTTTGCGCACAAAGTATTCTTGTCGCTTCATAACATTTAAAGGGTTAGATCACCCAAAAATGAAATAATGTCATTTATTACTCACCCTCATGTCGTTCTACACCTGTAAGACCTTCGTTTATCTTCGGGATAAATTAAGATATTTTGATTAAATTTGTGGGGCAAATTTAATCAAAAGTGAGGCAGCAATGCCATTGTAACTCTCAAGATCCAAAGGTACAAAAAGATATTTAAAACAGTTCATGTGAGTTCAGTGGTTCTGCCTTAATATTATAAAGTGACAAGAATTAATTTTTTTGTGCACCAAAAAAAAAACCAAAATCGGGACTTTTCAACAATATAGTGATGGGCCGATTTCAAAACACTGCTTCAGAGCTTTACGAATCGGATCAGTGATTCGGATCTCCTATCAAACGGCTAAACTGCTGAAATCACGTGACTTTGGCTCTCCGAATCACTGATCCGATTCGTAAAGCTCTGAAGCAGCGTTTTGAAATCGGCCCATCACTATATTGTTGAAAAGTCCCGATTTAGTTTTTTTTTTGGCGCACAAAGTTGTCACTTTATCATATTAAGGTAGAATCACTGAACTCACATGAACTGTTTTAAATGTTTTTAGTACCTTTATGGTACTGAGCTATCGGATTTAATCAAAATATATTAATTTGTGTTCCGAAGATGAACGAAGGTCATCTTCGGGTGTGAACCACTGTAGTCACATGTGACCTATATAATATATTAGGGATGTCGATTTGCACATTCCCATGATCGAACGTCGATTAAATTAGCAATCAATTAATCGTTAGACTTAATACTGCAAAATGTGTCTACTGCAGTGGCATATAGTCAACAGCATGAAAGGGTGTGCAAATGCTGCTCAAAACGCCAGATTCCTCACCAAATGAATGAGAAGTGTTTTAATCTAAATACTAATTTAATCTAATTGTAAAATGAGTTGGTGTGATTGATCATTTATTAAATTACTTTAATAATCAAATATAACGACTAAAATAACGCATCACAAACGCCTCAGATGCGTGCTTGTCAGAATGTGTACTCCTGTTGTGAACGCGCTCTTCCTGGAGCAACGCGTTGAAAACGGCAATTAAACCCAATGAATTCACAACGATTTATTAAAATAGTGTTATAATGTTATGTAATATGATCGTCTCATTCATAGTTATCATTAGTTGTGCATTGTTGTTTAAGCTGCGTGTGCTGAATGAACACTGGTAAACTGGACTTGAGCACTTTGCTATCACGTTAGTTAACTCAAAGAAATGTGTTCTATATGAGATATACAAAATAAACATATAAATTATATCTGCACAAAATGACGCAAATATACAAGTGAACTTGAACTTGCGTGCTATTCAGAATGTCATGTTGTGGACGTGCTCTTCCTGGAGCAACGCGATGAAACAACTAAACGGCAACTAAACCCAAATAATTCACAATGTTTTATTACAGTATTGTTCTCTTTATAATGTTATGTAATATGACAGTCCCAATCATAGTTATTATTAGTTGTGCATTGCTGTTTGAGCTGTGCGCGCTGAAGCTGAAGATCACCAGCACTCTTTACTACGTTGTTAATTCTTAATCAAATGCATCCTATACGAGATAAATCAGATATAGATAAGCCTACACAAAATACACAATATTACAACTTACATTTGCACACAACAAAAGGCTGAGAATGCACACACAAACTTATAGTCATGATGGTGTAACCTTTTTAGCTGTAAAAAGGTCCCAAACATAACTCCGGCGCGCTCACTTCATTTTCCCTTGTGTCTGCTTGACATGTTTTGCGGTTGAGCAGCACACAAGCGCATGAACCTGCTTAATCGTTGATCGAAGTTTTATCGATTTAAATGCATTTAAATGTGTTATTGACAATTAATCGATCTAAATGGCTAATTTAGAGTGCCTTATGCCACCCACGAATCAAGAAGAAATGGAAGCTGTCACTTCTGCAAGTAGTTAGTACATGCTTGAAGGAGATAAAAACTTTCCATTCTGATTTCAACATGCAAGCTGGTGTAAAAACAGAATAAATTTTAATCTGTCGCATTCCTGCATGAATAGTGATGGTGCTGGCTATCGAAGTCTCTGTCATGACTGCTTGATCTGAGCGAGCGTGTGTCAGCCCTTTTATCTTTTATGCTTCATATTTTTGTGTGAAGTGTCAGACAGGAGTCAACAAACGTATATTTTATACCGTGGGGCAAATGCAGAAAGGCTTCTGGGTTTACAATGCCGCAGCCGAGGAATCACTGCATTTGTATGGGCAGTCACAACTGTGAATCACATTTTAAGCTCAGCCAAAGAGTGAAACTCCTCCGAGCCCAAGGTTAAGTGCTGCCTCTGTGGGGGAAACGCTGGATATCTGGTGCCTTATTGATGAACTTCGAGAAATCTGCATTGTTGTGTCTGTTTGCGGTGACCATATTTATGACCGATAAATAGGTTGTGTCTCTTGTGGTGTTTTATTTTCCAGATAGATGTTTTCATGCAGAATCACTGGGGGTTTTATATCTCATGCTCACATTGGCAGGGCCAGTGACAAGCTGACAGAAATGTTAGCTATCCTCATTAGTTTTTCAAATCTGTTCATCTTAGTCCCCGTGGTAACACGTCATGCAACGACATTTCAGAATGACCTCTCCCCACAGGGGGCAGGCCCAGCCCTGTGTGACACGCTCATACAGGAGAAGGACTGGTGAAGGAAATCAAAGTGGAAGGAAAAGGAGGGGTAATGAGTAAAAGCCTCAGAGTCTCACCAGGGGCTAAAGATAGTCGAAGCACAGCACATCACTAAAAGTCACATCCATATTCTTCTCTGCCGCTTTTCTCCCTTCCTCCTCTCCCTCACATTGTTTTTCGTTGCTTTGATTTTGACAAGTCAGTGGTCGCACCATATGGATTCCAACCTTAATCCAAACACGGATTACATGAACAAAACATGGGCTCATTTTGATAATTCCATTTGAGAGGCATTTACAAATGATTCTGAATTGCGTACTTTCCTCACTTATGCAGAGGAAAGGTCTGCTTTAGTCTGCAAATGTTACATGCAAGCTGTTATTTATTAATAATGTTAATATGAATTATTAGATATTTGAAAAACAAAGTTATTATAAAAATGATAATGATTATAAAGATAACTGTATTGAACATTGGTGTGTTTATTGATTTTTGCTGCTAAAAACTCAACTGAAAGCTTATGTTACTGGTGAGACGACTGTAAAACAGCTACTCATGGGTTATTTCTTTAGTATAAAGCAAATTAATAATGCACAGCCTACATTCCAGCTGGGTTAGAGGGTCAGCTGATGCTTGACCTTGTGTTGTCTGCTTTGTGTGGTAGAGGGGTTTTGAAATATGTAGGTTATGGGAAAAAAATAACTGCATTGTCTGGAATAGCTGGAGCGTCTCACTCCTGGTTAGTATCCAATCTGTTGGCAAGGAAATGTATTCTTGTGCATTAGGGATTTTTCCTGTATTCATGTAGTTGCCTTCTGTTACAAAACGAACACAGTGGGCTGAAAACGATGTGCCATATATGGGAATTCCTCTGTTTGCCGATGGCTTACATCATTAAGGACGGTTTAATATATTTTTGACAGGCAGTGAAGCAGCAAGAGATGGTTGAGGAGGGGAATTTATTTTAACCTCTTAACTCTGCACTCTTGTCCTTCTGTATGGTTAAATAATAACCCCAAACTTTTATGCTGAGCTTTTTTTCTTTAAAAAAAAAAAAAAAAAACTGAAATGGCTGAAAATGAAAGTACTTTTAGTATGCAGTTTTTCAGTTCTTGAAGAGATGCCACATTGTCCCACAGATTTGATGAAACATTTAAAGCCATCAATTTAATTTATAATAAATTTATACATTATTGCATTATCTTTTATACAAACGATAAACCGTAAACCATGCGTGCGCACATGCATATCTAGAATATAAATATAAATGGGTTTTCAACCTTTTTGGACATGCGCCCCCCGAAGTTTATCTAATTTTACTTGCGTCCCCCCTACCCCCAACCAACGCCAGTATCATTGATATACACTGAGTTTGAACATCATTGCTTTATTATTTAATATGCTGCTTATAGTGTGCAAAACTGTCTACAGCTATAGAGGCCATTCACATATCACGTTCAAGGTTATTTTAAATGTAGACGCGCGACAAGTGTGCTCAAATAGAGAGTGACGGTATTACGATATACCGTGTGACACTCGTTTTTCCCAGGCGCATTTACGCTGCAGCGAGATGAGAAAAATCTAGACTTTTCATAATGTCACAAGCGCATATGCAGGCCATATGATAAGAACCAATCGATCAGCTTTGCCCCTTTCTGTAACAACATTAAAAGCTTAGCCAAGAAGGACTAACAGCTGATCATAGCTGTTTAGGGCGGGTTTATTTCTCATCTCCATAAATACATCTAGCAATGGTAGAGCTAATATAATGGCTGGAAATCCTTTTATCATTTGCTGAAAGTTCCTTGTCTTCATGGAGAATGCCAAACGCAGAAACTACAGGAGTGCAAGCTCCCGAGCGCTTTCGAAAGGAGAAAGCGGTGTGGCCGTGTTTTCCACACGTTTTTAGACGCGATGCATGAACGGCTGTCCACGTCGTTTTTTTCCCCATAGATGATGATTCTCCCACAATAATTTTTATTAAAATAACAATTTACTAGTGCTGGGTATTGACACACATTTCATCAATTTTGATTCACAAGCTTGCGATTCGATTCAGATTCAATTAGATTAAATTAAGTATCGATTATTTTGGATATACGCATGTCAGGTACAGTACATGGCAAATTTTCTGTTAATGCAGTAAATTATACATGGGAGTCAGTTGGTACTACAATTATAATATTGAAGGTTAAAATTAACTGATATTTTACTTGCATTACATTTAAGGAAGTTTTTATAATAAAGTTATAATACTAACTTTACAGTCACAATTATATTTTTACTCAAATTCATTTTTTGAAATATAAACATTTAAATGTTGGTCGTCATAACTTGACTGATTTATTCAAACATGCATTAAATATTGAAGAACATTAAAAATTATAATGAATATGTAATATGGTGCACATTTAGCAAAATGCTCCTCTTTAGAGTTCATTTTTATAGCTGACTAACGAGTTTATGGTCACTGAATATGGTTTTCCTGAGGTAAATGTGATGTTAACGAGACTTATTGTAAGCTGTTTTATTGGTGCCTTTCAGCGGTGGAAACACTGATTAAGCGATTATATGTGACGTAATACAAATTTTGGCAAGTTGTATCTTAACATACCTTCAGATGTTCATTCATATTTATTTTGCACTGTCACCACCTACTAGAGTAACAACGTAAGTGATAGAATATTTAATTGAAGCACCAAATAAAGTTTCAAAAGGAGATTTGCTCTATTTTGGTTGCTAACATAAATGTTTATATCCGAACTATAAACCTTTATCCCAGTACTTATATGATAATTTGAATTATTGTAACACAGAAATAATGATACTGTGGTTAAAAAGACTGTTTGTGAAGCTGTTTCATACCTATACATGACAACTGCTTTCTCTGGGTCAGCAGCAAGACCAACACAGATTTGAACATTTGCTGTGATCCTACTTGTCAAAGGTTTAATAGACATCGCTGAATTGCTGTAATTTAGGACTAAGATTGCGTTGGTGTTTGAATCAAGATTGTGATCATTTAACAATTGAAAGTCTAATTCCAGAATGTTCATTCTGTGAATAATAACCTGCTTTTACAAATGTGGCCCGCATTCCACAAATAAGTCAGGAGATTTATAGTGTAATGCTTTTTTTTGTTTTTTTTTTGTTTTTTCTCTTACTCTTAAATATGGATGTGGTTTTTTCTGTAGGGATTGCAGTTTAATTTGCAGTACAATGAAGCATCCATGGCTACGACAGGGAAGGAACTGCAGCCAATACTTCCCTCCCCTTATGATCTTTTTACTGCTGCAGAAGGCATCAAGTCAGCGTAAAAAGTGCCAGCTACATATCGCCTCATCTCTCTTTTTTTGTCTCTCTCAAAATAGCATTCTAAGATAACACCATTCATTCAAATAGTTTCTTTTGTATAGTCCTTTATGTTGAAGTGAGTGCTGGTTGTGGAGACCATCCTGGCAACCTTCATACATCACAAGAGTACTCCAAGTTTATGCATTTGTTAGGTAAACTTATTTGCCTCCACATCCCTCCCTCAATCTGAAAGCTACTTGAAGTTCTGAAATTGCAGGAAGAACGGCAACTTGGCTCTTGGTCGCAGAAACGGTGGCGGTTCAATTTTTTTTATACCGTGAAATGCATCATTCCTGAAGAGGGATAAAAATAGAACCAGCTTAGTTTTATTGCCTCAAGGCCTTGTTCTCAAAGGTTCCTGGCTGCTCAATGAACACAGAGATTTTAAGGGACTACCATGTGCGACAGGGAGAAAGAAAACAGAGAGAGAAGACCAAAGAGGGGCAGGAATTAGTTAGTGTTGCAGTTTAATCAACTTCATAGATTTAACTTAATTTACTCCAATAGTAGTTTGTTTTCATTTTTACTAGGGATGGACATTTTTCAAAAATATTGTATTCGAGTATTTAGTCTCATAAAAACAAATATTTGAATATTTAATTTATTTATTTGCTCAGTTTAATTAGTTTTTTTCATCAAGTTTGTGTCACCATTTCTGAACAAGCATACAGTTAGGCAATATACACAACAAGCTTATGTTATATTTAAGGTTTTCTTTTAGTTGAAAACATTAAACAATGTGTAAACAAAAAATATAAAAAACAAAAGCATTTAAGCTCAAGCAGAGCAAATGGGGAAAAAAACGTTAATAAAGCAGACTGCGCCAACTATCGTACAGAATGTACATATACACTCGAGAGTCAGCATATGATTGTTTATATTGTTTCATATGTTTATGTTAAGAAAAACAATAATATCCACATGCTCGGGTGAAAAACGTGCTCCGCTGACAGAAGTTGGAGACACAAAGATAACTGTGTGCTAAGCAAAATTTCTAACAGCACTGTTTTCTGTTGTTAAACCAATCTCCCTCGACAAAACTTCTACAGAATTTTTTTTTTGCAAGTTTCATACGGATTACATATGAAATGTATTCTATAGATTCTATTCTGTGTATTCTATAGATTCTATTCTGTGTATTCTATAGATACTTTTTATGTCTGTGAGGCAAGTTACATGGATTTGAGTCCCCCCCCGTTTTTTTTTTTTTTTTTTTTGGCACACTCAAGTTCAAGAGAGAGACAGCAGAAAACGCACCCCGTTTACTTTCATTATTTTACAAAAGCACAATGTTTTGTTGTTACTGTGAGTGCATACATATAAAAGTAGACTCTTCACAGATTCAAAAGATGTATTACTCTTACCTGTATGACCAAAAATGGAGTGTTGTTATCGCATCGGCACCTCCATGTTAGCTGTCATGCAGTAAGCTTGCTACTATTCAGCTTTCATACTCCGTTTTCACATTTTACACGTTTTCCAGGTTAACGTTAAAGTGCGGCCATGTAAAGTTGCTACTACTTGGATGTTTTAGATAAGCCGTATAAATGATAGGCGTCCTGTCCAGTGTACTGTAATTACCACATAGACCAGCTGTTAATAATCTGTCCGTTACACTGCGTGACTTCGCCACTTCCTGTGGATTTTTTTTCTCCCTGCGACTAATAATTTTGGTCGACTAAGCCTCTTCTCGTTGACTAACAGTTAGTCGACTATTACGGGGCAGCCCTAATAAAATCAATGTAGTAAAATTTGAATAGTATTTTTATTTTTCAAATAATAATTAGATCAAATAGTCGAATATTCGTACAGTCTGCACACCCCTATTTTTTTTTTGCATGCTTATGTTCTATTTTGTATTCAATGCAAAATTAATGCAGTTACATTTTGAAGGGGCAGTTCACCAGATGTGTTTTTTTTTCTTTCTTTTTTTTTTTGTATTTAGAAAAACTAGACTGTGCAATGAAATTGAAAAAGCAGTATTTTGAAACCGTTTTTAACTCGACACTGTTCATCCTAAAGCTGCAAGATTAATCATTAAAAGATTGCGATCTTGATTCAGACACCTACACAATCTTATTCCTAAATGATAGTGATTCCCGTGTCTATTTCATCTCCAGACAAAATCACACCGGAACATTTAAATCAGTGTTCGCTGCCGCTGACCCAAGAGAAAGCAGTTAGGCTATCTAGATATGAAACATCTTCACAAACAGTCTTTTCAACCACACAGCACTGTTATTGCAGTGTTACAAATATTCAGATTATCACAGAAGAACTGGGATAATTAAATAAACATTTTATGTAGACTGCAGCAATTAATGATTTTTCAGAACCTCTAGTAAATTTCATATTGTTTAGTTGTCTGTTTAGAATCATGGAAAAATTGTAATTCTCAATTTATCCAGAATTGTGCAGCTGTAATTCATACCATTTCTGTAATTCATACCATTTCATTTTGATCATTACATTGCCTCAAAAACTAAAACAAGATGGAAGAGAAACTGTATGAATATGATAGACATTGAGTTGAATGAAAACTTTAAAGGCATATCATTTAGAGCGATACATATACATTTTATGTTGAGGCACTGAGCTCATTACGTGAGTCATGCTAATGAAACTATATATACTCTCTATATATAAAAACTGTGATTTTTCATCAGGAACCTAAATAAATTGCTGTTGTCGTGATTTTTTTCTTTTTTCTTTTTGGCTCTGAATCTAGAGTATATATTTCCAGTTTATGGGTGTAGGAAGATCTACCGATCAGTGCGATAGGACTCATAATATACCTGAACAGGAAATGAGAATCAGCTCACAATTAATTTGTTTTCCTCATCCTCATTTTGCTTGACGTTTAGCTGCAAATGAGACCTGCAGAAGTCCTCAGTGAAGTTGTTTTTTAATTCCCTTGTTTTGAGTTTTTGCAACACCGAGTGTATCCGCTCTGCTGCAGACTGTATGTGAACAAACTCACCTCTCCATTGACCCAGCGGTACCACAGAGGGGTGAAACACCATCTGCGCTGATAGGATGTTGCTGTAAGAAAGAACAACCTCAGGAAGAGGATCAGTCTTTGAATGGAAATTACTCTAAAATTATGCAGAGCTGCAAGCTATTGATTGACATTTTTGCAGGTCAAGCTAGTTAGTGTTAGACGTAAATCAGAGATGCTATTAAAGTGCCTTTGTCGTAACATTGTCCTTCCTTCCTTCCTTCCTTCCTTCCTTCTTTCCTTCCTCTTTCTTTCTGTCTGTCTGTCTGTCTGTCTCCCTTCCTTCCACCCTTCCTTCCTTCCTTCCACCCTTCCACCATCTGGTCTGATCACCATGGAACAGAGCCTGCTGACTATGGTAACGTTGGGATGAGACAGACAAATATAGATGTGTAGATGTCATTCCTCAATGTAACAGGTACATCAGGTGTTATGGAAGTGTTCCCAGTTCCGGTTGACAGTAATTAACACAACTAGTTAATAAAGGTTTCATGAGCATATTACAGGGGTAAAAAAATCCCCCAGGAGAAATCTAGTGTTAACTGCTTTGCTCTCGGGCACCATGGGTAATGGTCAAGGATTTCTCCTCGTGGGGATCAAATCAGCAGACGTCTGGTTGCAATCTGACAGAGTGGCCAATAGATATGCAGTTGAGTGGCCCTCAGGACATATTTCCATCAGATGCTTCATGTCAAGTTGAGTGTGTATCATGGTGACTGTATTAACAAAAGGTGTGCTTCAGATTCTACCCTGGCCATTGGAGACCCCCTTCCCCCAGCTACTGTGGAGTCTAGTCGGATGAGATTTTAGCCACTAAAGGCTATTGCACGTACTGAAGTGCTCCTTGTTCAAACTGTTGGCATGTATACATGTTTTTAATGCTTGAGTAGTGTGTTTGCTAATGGCACCCTGCTGCTTGAGAGATTCCCAGTATGGTGCTTGAGGGAGGGAGAGAGAGCGCGACTGTGGTACTCCTGTAGTCAGTGGGGCGTTTTCTGTGACTACGTTGAGCTCTGTTCACATTTACACTTCACTTGTGTTCTGGATTTCCCATTCCTGGCACAGCCAACTCTCGCACATTACGATAAGGTAGAGTAACTCCAAGCAGTCCCACTAAACAAATATGAGTGAAACTCCTCAGTAACATTTAATTAAAACGACTCTTGCCTTAAGTAATGAAGCTACTCGACAACGTGCTGTGCTTATTTCACTTTATGCCAGTGCTTGCGCAGCCAGAGCTAGGCAGCAGGACCCTAAAATTCTAATTTCTTGCTTCAAAAAATTGGCCACAAATAACATCTGTTTGCAAAGTATGTTGGTGAGGAGAGAGATTTGTGGGTCAAAATGACAATTTACTCTATAACACTATGAACATTGGCAACAGGCAGTGGGTTTGCTTACCTCAGCGCTCTGGATTTCAGCAGCTTGTGAAGTTTCTGAAAGTGTCAGGAATATTTGCCTCTCTCACTTTTCTGAGGTAACGGCAGCCTGGCAGACTGGTGATTTAATCATCTCCAGGAACCACTCCCTGATGCTGTCAGCCATCATCTTGTGAATTATATGAGAAATATTCCCCATGTGGGGAGATGACCAGACCTCAATTTCAGGCTTTGCTTTTGTTTTGCCTTAATCCTCTGGGGTGCTTTTTTCCTGCTGTATTATTTTACCATTTTATCAAAATCAGATCAACAGCTGACAGCAGGTGTGTTAAATTAAAACTGTTTGTCTGAGGGAGGGGAAAACTTTTTTTTTTTTTTTCTTCTGTTCATTTATCATGTCATAAAAAGCTGCATTATTTTTTTGTTGTAGGTAGCTAACCTTGCATGCTCCATCTCCAACAACGAGGAGGGAGTGAAGTTGGTGCGGATGGCCGCTTCCCAGCTGGAAACACTGTGCCCTCAGGTACGCAGCATTTCACCGATGCCCCTGTGGCACGTCCAGTCTGCCCTCGCTCAACTGCTTTGACGTCTTTTTAATCCAAGCTCCAATTACTTTTCCTTCATCTTGAGGCTTTGACCTATCTTTCCATCAAAATAAACATGGTTTAATCTCTATTGTAATCTTAAACAATCGTACTGTTTTGGATGGTGGAGGAGGGGGAGAATGGGCTCAGATAATCAATCTGCATATGTGCAGCCGTGTTTTTGGTTCTCTTCTGTCTTAGAAGCGGATTAATGGGTTGTTTGTGGTAATTGCAGGTGATTAATGCAGCCTTGGCCCTGGCTGCAAAGCCTAACAGCAAGGTGGCCCAGGATAACATGGATTTGTTTAAGGACCAGTGGGAGAAACAGGTGCGAGTGCTTACTGACGCAGTGGATGACATCACTTCCATTGACGACTTCCTCTGCGTGTCTGGTAAGCCAATGTTACAAAGTGTACAGCTAGATCTTGGCTCTTACACATTGTGTTAAATGACTTGTTCACCCAAAAATGAGAATTGTTATTTACTCACCCTGATGTTGTTCCAAACCCATAAGACTTCCGTTCATCTATTCCATTCCATTCATCAAGAAACAAAGACATTTTAATGTAATCTGATTTCTGTCCACTCATTGACAATCTATTGTCAGTCCACGCAACTACAAATTTAAAAAGTTCATAAAGAGATTGTAAAACTAATCCATATGAATTGAGCAGTTAAGTACAAATTTTCTGAAAGATGCAATCACTTTATATGCTGAGCAGATTTAATTTAGGCTTTTAGTCACATAAACATTCATCAACGCACACATTAAAAAATGGTAAATGCTTAGCAGAATATTCATGCTGCTTTTTTACTTACAAAAAACGCATAACGTGAATATTGGCTTTCACACACTCCAATAACAGAAGTACCAATGCATTCAAATAAATTCAAATAATCTTCTCATCTGGCATAGCTCTCATATCGAAGTTGCACTTCCAAATTCACTACTGTTCAAAAGTGACACTTGCCAAAACTCCCGTTATAATCAGTAGCACTCTTACACTACATAATGAATCTCTTACTGTTTTTACATCGTGTTTGCATTGTTAGTTATGGTGAAAGCATTTTGTGAGAGTGCAGAAATTGCATTGCAGTGACAAGATCACTGCATTCATGCGATTTAACAGACTGTCTGTCATCTTGTCAATGCTCATCACTGCAACCTTCCATGTGATGGGAATGGATCTAAATATCATGCAATCAACACTTTTTGACAATTCATTAATTTTGACAGCTCTAATAGTAAAAATGTAGTAAAAGTATTTGAGAGGATTCCACATGTGATACTTTTTTCATGTGCATTGTCAGCCAATCACAGCAGTGGGTGTTAACACTGAAGTCTCACAGCAGACATGCCCCTTCAGACAGAGCGTTCAAATCAGAGGGCCAAAATTAGGGTAGAAAATAGCCATTTATTTCTAAATTGACAATTTTTTGATGTAAAAATCATTAAGTGCACATATTAAGAAGCATAAAATAAAAAAGTTCATGACTCCTTTAAAATACCTCTTTTCTATATATTTTAAAATCTAATTTATTCCTGTGATGGCAAAGCTGAATTTGCAGTAGCCATTGATATGCCATTATATGCTCTTTCAGTCTTCAGTGTCACATGATCCTTTAGAAATCATTATAATATGCTTGTGCTGCTTAATTCTTTTGTGGAGACTTTTTTTTTTTTTTTTTTTTTTTAATGGTTCTTTGAATAGAAAGTTCAAATAACAACATTTATTTGAAATGGAAATCTTTTGTTACAGTATACAGCTGGACTGTTTTCAACCTGCTTGACTCCTGTCTGTTTGTACCAGACCTGTAATAGCCTCATGCAGAAGAGATGAAAAGCCTTTACACCTACATCTCTTATCAGTAAATGATGATACAGGCCACTTCTTCAATCACTGACTGTTCAGTGACCATGTTTAAAGAAGTTTGTTACGTTTCAGAGCAGGCAAAAGCACTTGTCAACTCTCTCTGTGGAATTGCCATTCTTCTGTGTATGTTAAAGACTCAATAGCCAGCTATCAGACTTGGCCTTTAAGAGTTCTTGTTGAGATGTAGGCTGACTGACTGCCTTCACCTCCACTCAAGGACGGATTACAGTTTACCATGTTGATTTGCATTTTCCAGATACCCATTACTAAACTGTCTGAGTGTGTGTTTAATCTTTTTTTCATCCGCCCTTGTGGTTCCTGTTAATGTTCTTAAGTCAGGGACAATGTAAATACAGCATGAAGGATGAGGATTTCCTGTCTTCATGCTTTGCATTGTGGTTAGCACTCTATAGATTCTCCAGTGCTGTCTCCTTACTTATTTTAAACATTGTCTTCTCTCTGAATTTTTCTTTCTTTTTGCTTTAGAAAATCACATTCTGGAGGATGTTAACAAGTGTGTCATCGCCCTGCAAGAGAAGGATGTCGACGGGCTTGATCGCACTGCTGGAGCCATTCGAGGTAGAGCTGCCCGTGTGGTCCATGTGGTCACATCTGAGATGGACAACTATGAACCTGGGGTCTACACTGAGAAGGTTCTGGAAGCCACCAAGCTTCTCACTGATACAGGTATAAACCAGAACATTATATATCTGAAATAATTTGTGTTTTGCAGTAAATGTCTGTAGCTATAACAAATTTTTTTTATATATATATATATATATATATATATATATATATATATATATATATATATATATATATATATATATATATATATATATATAAAAAAATAAACTGTTTTATTTGTACTGATTTAATTTAGCCTTAGTGTAATTCAACTAAATTAGTACAACTACAATAACCCTAACTGTAGGCTGTTTACGATTGCTTTATTATTGGTGCAATAATATAAATGTTGTTTTATCAGCATCTAGCAGCTGCTTCAAACATGCTTCATCCAGTCGGAACTTAGTCAGAACTATCCGTTTTTAATATTATTTTTTGGTGATGGTGCTTGTATACATGTGATTAATTTCTATTTAAAATCCATTGTTCTTGTTTAATATCTGAAAATGCTGCACAGGCATCCAAAAATAGTGCTGCTGCCATCTGGGCCAGAATTTCCTTGAGTAGGTTTGTAGGGTGTTTGTACAAGAGTGCTGATTTTAAAATAAAAGTAACTTTGTCTACCTTTCTCACAAGGTAGTATAACATAGCAATGCCTCTGGTGGCCAAAAAATGCTGTCTAGATAGGCAGTTCACTAGCTTTTGAAACCATGCCTGTGACCTGTATCTAAGCTTTATTGGGGAGATAAAACATACTTTTTTCTGGTAGATAAACGTAAAATTGCTGTCATGTGCAGTTACATAATAGCATCCGGATGCCTTCAGGAACCTTTTTAAGACTAAAATCACAGAGATGGTTCATTCCTCTGGGACACGGCATAAGATTTTCCTGTTCATTTGAGGACTTTCTCTTGGGAAATGCTATGTCACATTTTGTGTACTCTGTTCAGCTTTGCACTAAAACAAATAGCTGGGACATAAAGGCAAAGAGGATATATCACTAAAGATTGCTTTAATTACTGTTAAGCCAGGAACACACCAAGCCTACGTTCGGTTGTTGGACAACGTCAGGCCGTTTTTCAGCATTGACCGACTGTTTTTTCTGTGTATTCAGCACCGTTGGCTCTAGTCGGAAACCGTTGCCTTTTTTTGGCCGATTCAACACGTAAAATTGGCATCTGGCCGTCGGTGACAGAACTCTCTTCAGTTTAGCGAAAAGTTATGAAAGCGAGCAAAGAAGTCATGACGACAAAATTTGACATCATCTTATCTGAGCGTTCCACTGTGCGAATATTTTCATAATAACATGAGCATAGTGGAATAAAGAACGTCATTAGCATGATTGATATTCAAAACAGCAAGCAAGTGCTGCTTTGTTTATGGTTTGTATACCTGCAGTCTTAGTTTTGCTGTCCCTTTTGAATGAAGAATATATCTGCTTAAATAGACAGTTATCTCCTTTACACGCAGGTGCAGAACATGCATGCTAGTTGACAGTCACCTGTAGTCTTTTCGGTGTATTCAAGCACAGATTTGTTTTTCCCCTGACATAGACAATGCAAGGCGACAACACGGTCTGCTTTCATCGGCGCTAGTTCTTTGGTGTCGATTTGGTGTGTCCCTACCCTTAGACCTCACACCCATAAGCCTAGAGGCTTACCTTTTGCTCATGCAAATTTCCAAATCCAAATATTAATTTTTCCCTAACATTTTTCCATTCAATCTCTACCTCACGGTCCTGTAACTGTACTCCCTAGTGCAGTCTTAAATTGTGAATGAGAATGAGTATTAATGTAGATGTGTTCAGCACCTATGGGGAGGCATCATTACTTTATGGCTGAGAGGTGGTGTGTAGCTGGTAGGCCGGCTTCACGAAGTGGTTGAGCAAACCGCTATAGATCATGCTGAATCAGGTGGATCGCTCAATCAAATTTTATGAGGTTTTGGTCTCAGATGGCCTAGTATGACTGTATCTCCAGCTCACGTTCAGCCCAAAATTTAGCAGTAAATGCAGTAGAGGAAGGAACCATATTCTAGCCATGAAAGCTTTTTGCAATCACCACCCAAATCCAGTTAAATTTTTAAACTGCCTGTCTGTTTGTTTGGTTCATCATTTGGTTCCTTAAGCTATAACTCTTACTGAAGCTCTGAGCGTGTGCAACACAAACTAACACTGCAGTTAATGTTATTAAATATCCTCTACAAGTAAATGGGTAAATTTCATCCACAAAACATAGGAAGCACCCCTCAAAGGGTCTCTGGTTCCCATAGCCTTTGAATGCAGAGAGCATTTGTGTGGCTTCAAGGTCTTGCTGCCACCTGTCTTGATTGATTCATATAAGGGTGCCTCTGGATTAAGTGTACTCATCTGCCGTTCTTGCAGTCAAGTAAAGCCTGATTAAAAGTTGCCCTGAGCAGTCATTAAAATCCAGCAACACAGCCACCATGAATTTCTGCGTCTGCTCGGCTCTGTTTCAGGCGTTCCAAGTTCGATTAAGGGGAAAGTGTTGATTCAATTCAAATCTAATTTGAATTATATATTTCTACAGGCACAATGTCTTGATTGAATTGTACTTCAGCCCACTCATATTTGCTAAGTTGAAATAGAATTGTTTCCAGCAAAATTAATCAGTTTTTTTTTTTCTTTTAGTATGCTGCTAAGTGTTTGACCTTGCTGTTTGTCCTTTCTCTCTCTCTCTCTCTCTGTGTGTGTGTGTGTGTGTGTGTGTGTGTGTGTGTGTGTGTGTGTGTGTGTGTGTGTGTGTGTGTGTGTGTGTGTGTGTGTGTGTGTGTGTGTGTACGTTTACAGTGATGCCACGTTTCACTGAGCAGGTAGAGGCAGCCGTGGAGGCTCTCAGTGCCAACCCAGGCCAGCCAGTGGATGAGAACGAGTTCATTGATGCTTCACGTCTGGTATATGATGGCGTGAGGGACATCAGGAAGGCGGTGCTTATGATCAGGGTGAGCAGAAGCCTTTAAATAGAAAAGGAAAGATTCTTTTTCAATGATTAAAAGTTTTATCCTGAAAAATTCTCATCCTCCTATTGTTGTGAACTCCTTATTGTTTTCTTTCTCATGTCAAACACTAAAGTAGATAGTAGGTAGAAAATCTAAGCTGTTCTTTTCTGTATCATAAAGGGCAGATTATCACAAAAATTGCACCAAAAACACAATAATATTGGTCAACATGACTTAATTTAATGTTTATTTTTGTGCTTTTGAAGCTTGACAGTATGTTCGCCATTCATTTTTTACTAAATGGAAAAGATCAGCTTGGGCATTCTGCCTAACCTCTGATATTTTATTGAAGGAGTACAATGTTGGAATGATATGATTGTAAGTAAATTAACATTTTTGGATGAATTTTTACACATTCTTTTAGGAGAGCAGTTAAAGAGTTTATTACCTTATTTAGCTATGTTAACCACACATGTTTCCAATACACTCTGAAGTTTGGCTTTCCATGTGCTTTTCAGCACTTTCATTAGAGCTTGTAATATTGAGGTAAACTCCAATTAGGTATTTTGTTCTGTGAGGATATAACTAAGAATAATACTGCACTTAGACCTGAGAGTGTTTGTGTTAGAGAAGAACTGAAAAACCAAGCCTGGTGCGCAGATATGTGCTGCCTTATTAGAAACTAATGGTGAATTTGTTTTGGGCAAGTGGTAACCTAATTGAACAGATTTCCCTCTCCATGTGTACTATTACGGAGCTGTAGTTGTCTGAGGGTTAATGGTCTTTCCCTGAGCTAAACTGTAACATTGGACAGATGGTTGCTAGCTTGCAGTGAAGCGTTAGCTAACAGTCTGACAATGAGCAGACAACAGTCCGCTCCTGCCGTGCAGGGAAACACACATTGCCTCAACTCCACTTCACCAAAGCACGGAGCAACTAAGTTAAAGGCATTAATTAAGGCAAATTTCGTCTTTCCTAGTTTCATACTAACGAGTTTTCAATTAATTGCGAAGATAACGTACACTGAATTTGAATAATTGGCTCATGAGGATGTGTTAGAATGTATTAGCGCCTTTAGTTAAAGAGTGAAGAGAGCGGTCACGACCTGGATAATGAAGCCAGAATAGCATACGATTAAAAAGCCTCTAGAAATTGGACATACACGCACTTGTATATTTGCTATTGATGATTGTGATCGCGTCGTATTTCTTTGTAGCCATTGTACGTGCGCACTTTGATTGAATACATCAACCAACCCTCTTTTTTCAAATGTCAGGTAGCAAGACGATTAGCATTGACTCACTAGTTTGATGCAGATGAAACTATCTGACTTGTACTGAAATTTTCATTAATAACAGAGGGTTTGAATTAGAATACACATAAAATTAGATGGGGGATCCATTATGCTGTATTTGCATTATAATACGTAATTGATTTTTTTAGAAAGGGGATTTAATTAGCATTTTCCCTTTTATTTTCAAATCCTAGGAGAGCTGTAGTGCCTAATTCATTTTCCACTCCAGACATCCTCCTCTAGTTATCTAGATTGATTCAATGGTTAAAACAAAAGACCCTCTGGCAGACAGGATCTACTGGTTGTTGGTTTAACATGAGTGTTGAACATGCCCCTGATGCTGAAACACTTCGTTGAAAGGAGAGGTGTGATCTTTGCTATCTTGTTTTGTTACTTTCTGACTGTATAGTTTTTTTATTTAAACGCTTCAGGGACCTTGTTCTAAGACGAGTCGTCCGAACCGATAAGAAAACCACCCAAAGGTCTGGCGATCACAGAGGTTTGTTAGAGAGCACAGTTTTAATGCACCCTGCAGACATTGAGAGAGCGCGAAGAAAATTTTTTACTTTAATGTTTGACTTAAAGTTGCTTCCCTCTACACGCATGCCATGTCAAGCTTACATGTTTAGACAGAACTTGAGCGCTAGCCAATCAGCTAACACTAGTGCCCAGTGGGCATCAACCTCTCCACCGCACGAGAACTCTTCGATCTGAAGAGACAAGTGTGCAACTTGGGCTACTTAAGATGGACAGAGTCTTTAACCTCGATAAGTACTGCACTCGCAGTCCTCGCCGGCCGGCCGTCACCTAATATTTGACAGGCAGGCAGCCCTCGACTCCTCTGTTGAGGGGATGTCACTGGCACTAATGGCCCTTCCATAGCACAGATCCTTATATCCGCTGAGTGGTTACTGTAGCCTGCGAAGGCACCTCACCTCACCTTACCTACACTGCTTCAGGCGTCTCAGGCTGTTTATTCAAATACCTGCTCACTACTGCCCTAGTTTATAGATGTGATGCATTCTCTTGGATAGCAAGGTAGATATTTTTGAGCTGTTTGCGGCTCCTATCACTCATAACCTAGTAAATCTACACTAGCGACCGGGGTTGTGCCAAATTAAGAATTCCTAGAATTGACTTCCTTTTAGTTCATGTTGGGATTTTCAATTTAATTGGCGGCAACACACATGAAGTTGACAGAGGAATTTACTGAATTGAAATTTAACACACGTAATGCGTTCTTGGAAATGAAGCGTTCTTCTACCCTGGTCAACAAAGTTAATTTATTAAATGTCATAAAATATATAAACTAAATACAAATGTCAATAGAAGCTTTTACACTAAAATTTAGGGAACAAAAGTTATGGATCAGCAAGATCTTATAATATCTTTGAAAAGTATCTTTTATTCACCCAGGCTGCATTTATTTGATCAAAATACAGTAAAATAATGTTGTGAAATATTATTAGAATTTAACATTTCTATTCTGATGTTCTAAAATGTAATTTATTCTTCTGTCACATGATCCTTTAGAAATCATTCTAATATGCCGATTTGGTAGTCATAAACGGTTGTGCTGTTTAATATTTTTGTGGAAACTGACACTTTTTCCAGAATTCTTTGAATAGACAGCTAAAAAGAACAGCATTTCTTTGAAATAGATATATTTTGTAACATTCATAAACCTTTACCATAGCTTTTAAATAAAATTCAATGCATCCTTGCTATATTCATTTTTTTGAAAAAGTTTTGAAGGGTAGTCCCTCTACCTATTTTTTTTTTTTTTTTTTTTTTTTTTTTTTTTTTTTTTTTTTTACTCTGTCTTTCGCTGTATGTCGTTTTATCGTTCTCTGTTCAAAAGACCTACAAATCTTTTAACAAACAAAAAATATTGAAATCAAGGATTTCTTAACTGGCATTCAAGTTTGTCAAGCTTTTCTAGTTAAATCAAATTGAATAAATTTTCATTCAACTTCCTTGCATTTAATTTCAAGAATTGAATAAATTTAAAAGGCATTTTCAATTAAATTTTGAATGGTGCACAACCCTGCTAGTGACAAGACGTAGTTTAAAATTTTAGCATTGTTACCCTAAAATCCATTTTATGCTTCAGTGTGATTCTCCAGATACAGTGCATTTATGAAATAAGCCTGGGCACTAACAAACTGTCGTCCACACCTGGACTGACTTTGTTTGGCCTGTGTGTTGTTTTGATGTCATCTTCAGCAGTCAGAGTTTTGGGATGCTTGAGGTGTCTATTATTGGAGCAGCTGCATCATGAGCCAGTCAGAATCTCCTCATAAATGGATTGTACTGACAGTTGGATAAGCACGGCTTGCAGTACTGGCGAAATAATACATCCGTATCTTCTCAAATCTCGTCCTTTCTCCCATCAAGCTGAAATGCGTTTTCTTGTCAGTGAGGGTCCCCCCCCCCCTGCCACCCCTCCCCATTCTCCACCATTTCCCTCTGCAAACAGGTCCCTCTGCTCGCAAGTGCATACTAATAGAGCGGTAGAGTTATAAGAGGCATGTTTGGCATTCAGTGCAGGGATTAGAGAGAAAGAGAGTTAGTTTAGTTCAGTACAGGGAAAACGTGGCATACCTTCTGCAATGGTGCACCAGATCATTCCGTAGCAGACTAGTAGAGACGTGTTACTGTTCAAATTTCCACCATTACATTTTTACTCTAAAATTGCATAGGCAGATTTATTTTTTTATTTTCATGCATAGGCTGCTTGCTAAGGAAAGCTCACTATTACTATTGCTCATACTTGGGGGTTGGGGTTTATTCAAATCCCTTAAGTATTATACTTCAACACGTTACTTTTTGATGCATAGAAGGACATACTATCTATCAGGCCACATATCAATGTGTTAAAAACCACTAAAGCAACCTCTTAGCAAAGGCAATAATCCACATCTTGCTAGTACTAAGTGGTATCACAACTCACATTAAAAATCTAACATTTTTTGTTTTTGTGTATTTCACCATTTTATCGACATTGTAAGAGCGGTATTAGAGAGGACAGGAAATAATGTGGAACACATGGCTAAAGCCTATGCGTTAATCATTAGACCATAGCCCTCATGGGCAGCAATTCTTACTTATTTAAAAATGCATTTAGGGTTTCTACTTTTCCATGGAAGACTACTACTAATAAGCATTTGCCATAGATCATAAGTGATTTGAGTTGTTGAAAGAGCTTGCTAACTCTCCATATCTCTTCCCATCCCTACACTTTTCTTCTCCCCCCGGCAGACCCCAGAAGAACTAGACGACTCGGACTTTGAGACAGAAGACTTTGATTCTCGCAGCAGGACCAGCGTGCAGACAGAAGACGATCAGCTCATCGCTGGACAGAGCGCACGGGTGAGAGATTGTGCTTTTGTAGTTTACATCAGAGCTTTGGTTTCATGGCTTGCCAGTTTATGGAGCCACGTTCAGAAGGTCAGAAGGTTTCAAACTTGATCCTAAAATTACAAGAGGATTAGATCCCTTTGTAGATACTTGGATGGAATTTGTTCAGGGACATGCTAATTTCCATCTTTTTCAGTGTTTCTGTAATAAAACTTTATCACAGTCCATTTACAGAGTCGTAGACAGCATTGCGAGGTGCTAAATGTTTTACTCACAGGTCAGATTTGCAGCATCACGGCCAAATCCACCTTTGCTTCACTGTTTAGCTCCAATAGCACAGTGTTTTTAAGATTCTGTACTGATTTCGTGTCGACAGCACAGCTGATGTTGCCACCAGCGAAACAGACATCAAACCTCGCCCCCTCTCTACCTCCATTCTCTCTCTCTCTCTCTCTCTCTCTCTCTCTCTCTCACCCCCTCCCTTCACATCCTCCTCTGTTGCCTTGGTAATGCTTATGAAAATCCATCCTGACATAGCTGGAAGGAACATTGAATAAATAAATTATATATATATATATTTATTATTATTATTATTATTATTATTTTTATTGATGATGGTGATGGTGGACACTGCAGATGATTGGCATCCTGTTTTCTTTTTTAAATTCAGCGTTGTGAGAAAAATAACGGGAACGAAGTTGTGTTTGGGGATCTTGTTAGTGAGAGTGCCAGCTTTTCCTGTGAGCACTTCTTTTGAGTTCCTGATAACAATTTGTGTGACAGCACAAATGGAAGAGCAGTATGTGGCACAATTTTTAAAAAAATTTTAAAAAATTTTGCATTTCCTTTTGCTCCTGGTAGTGTAAGGCTGTCATCTATTCATATTAACATCTGTTGTGCCAATCGCATATTCTTTGTTCCCCAAGCTCGAGTGTATATAATTACAGATCTCTCACACTCATGCTTACAGTGATGTAAGCATGTTGATGAAAACTAAAAAATAACAGAAAAATATTCAGCCCTTATTGTCTAGGGGATGGCAGGAGACTTAAAGAGCTCAAAACTTGAACAGAAAGCTCTTGTTAAAGATAAAAGCATTGCAAAAGACTTACAATTTCCATTGAATCTTGTTGCTGGGGAAGCGAGTTGTATTTTTGTTTAGAGAGTTGTAGAAAACGGGGCAGTGGAGGTTGTGCTTGAGTGAGAATGTGATTATATAAGTCTGTAATCACTGTCCAGCCTCCTGTTCCACCCCCAAGAGGCTTTTGATTTAGTCCCCAGCTCCAGTGGGAATCCCAGTCAGTCAGCTAATGCACCAATGTGTGCCATGTGTGTGCCGGTGCTCCAAATTTAAAGAGAAAATTAAGTTTACGAGGCCGAAAAATAAAATTCTTATTGAGAACTTGCAAGAAAGGTTTATCTCAATTAATGTGGTCTGAATTTTTCATAATCATTGTTCAGCCTATCCTAATCAGGTGTGATGTAGCATGTATCCAGCTACAAATAATTGTATACACGCATGAATTAATACTTTTTAATTTTGTTCATTCAAAAGTTTAAATGGTTTTGTAAGAAGTCTCTTATGCTCATCAAAGCCGCATTTAATTAAAAATACAGTAAAAAGACAGCAATGTGAAATATTACTATAATTTTAAGCAACAGTTTTCTTTTTATTTTCAGCAATCTTCAGTCACATGATCCTTCAAGAATCATTCTAATATGCTGATTTGGTATCGAGAAACATTTATCATCAATGTTGAAAAATGTTGCAACACTTAATATTTTTGTGGTAACTTTTTTTTTTTTTTTTTTAGTTCAAAAGAACAGCATTTATTTGAATTGGAATTTTTTTATAACATTTTAAATGCTTTTACTGTCACTTTCTATCAATGTTGTGGCTTATGGAAACATTTCAGAATTACATGAACAAAAAAGCTTGTTGCTATATCATATCGCACCTGGTTAGCATACTGTTCTTTAATGAAAAAGATGTTTTTACAGGTTGTCATGCTCTTTTTCAGTTGATCCTTGTGTTGTATGCAGTGGCACATATTCAATAGAAAGCATTGCTCAGCATAGTTCTAAAAGGTTGTGAACCTTTTACAGAATTAGAGGAATGTTTCATAGCCCATACGCCACCAGCCAAAGCTATAAAACCTCTCCTGCTTGCCCAGGCCGGGCCGGTCATGCAAGAAATGAGAGAGAGAGCAAGAGAGGAGGAAAGGACAAAGGAAGGTGTAAGAGAAAGGCAAAGAAAGGAGCAGGAAGGGGATTGAACATCAATTTTCTTTTTTAATTGCATATCCTTTGTCATCTCTTTTCCTCATTAACAGTTGTAGATCAGCATATTGTGAGCAAATTTATGTAAGGTTTGTTATATATGAGCTTCTCTGTGGAATTGGCAGGCCATCATGGCTCAGCTACCCCAGGAGCAGAAGGCGAAGATTGCCGAGCAGGTGGCCAGTTTCCAGGAGGAGAAGAGCAAGCTGGACGCTGAGGTGTCCAAGTGGGATGACAGCGGAAATGACATCATCGTTTTGGCCAAGCAGATGTGCATGATCATGATGGAGATGACAGACTTCACCAGGTGAGCGCAAACCACAATCTTCCCTGCTCGACTGCCTGTCAAAAACCACACACACACACACACTCTTTTAGACTCAACTCAATAGACCTCTCTGGCCATGCACTGCTGCTCCGGTTTCACTGCGCCCCGGCTCAGTGCTTTAGCTTTATATAGGTTTGTATGGCAGTTTGCATTGGCAATGAAATGTGCACTAGCGTTTTTAAAGGAAAAACTATGAGTATTGAAAGAGAGACGGGCGAAATCTGTTTTTTTATACCTAATTTCCCCTGTCATTTACCTAAATCGGCCATCAATTAGTAAGGTCTAATATTAACTGAGACAAGCACTCAGTTCCATCTCATGGAATCTTTTTTCCCTCTCAGTGGAAGCAAATGAGCTGTGGGATTTTTTTTTTCATGGGCTTTTTACCTGCCTCATTTGCCTGCCTCTTTTTCTTTCCATCATACGTGATCCCAAAAGAAAGGGAAATAAATCCTTTGCTGTCTTAAAAAAATTTGATTTAAAAACAAAGGGCAGGAGCTGCTAGCACAAGAAAAGCTCACCTGAATTCCTCCCCTGTATGCTGACAGAATCAGGGAAAGGGTCATTTTTAGGTGTGACAGCACACTCGTGGGCCGCACACCTGAGAGTGACTGCCATCTGCTCTCCCAGAGGACACTCTCTGTGTGTGACAGTGTGATAGAAAATGTCTTGGTCTATCGCTTCTCCCTGCCTATGCTAACCAAGACCCCTTTTTAAAATTGATCATGCTGAAGACACCATTTGCCAATATTGCACACATTGTAAGGACTGTAGGATGGCTGTCACTCAACCTTATCTCAAAAACCTGGGAAAAAGCAGCTTTGTTTTCCTCTTCCTCCTGTTCAAGAACATGTCTCCATTCCTCCCCAGATCAAAAGTTTTTATATTTATGTTCATTAAAATTAAAACTATTAAAACTGTTTGTTTTATTTTTTAAATTGATTGTTTTGCTCCCTAAACATAATGTGTGTATTTATTGGAGGTTCTCCTGCCTAAAACAGAAAATGGTATCATCTCGCCAGGTGATATGGAGACCTCTTGTTGAAGGCCCCCATAAATCTGTCATTCTCTCAAGTAAAAAGCAACAAGGCTGTAGTACATCTGTCAGATTTGGTGGCATTTGCATGAAAAATGACAATCGGTGCTGATGTGTCACCTGCAGAAATGTGCTGAGTGAAGGTCTCGGCAAGTTAATTCAGTCCACGCCCAAATTATTGCCCCTCGACCTTGAATGGGTACACAGTCCCATGAAGGTTAATGCTATAAAGAGGAAATTGATTTCAGGAGCCTTTATCCAGCCTCAATATCTGCAGAGAAGCGGCTTGCTACCAATTCTGCTTATGTCCCTTTCTGCTCATGAATAAAGCATGCGTCGCCTGGATTCGTGTCACATATTTCGGAGCCACCTGTCTGTGCATGCTGTGGTCCAGTGCTTGAGCTGCTATATGACACACACACACACACACACACACACACACACACACACACACAATATTGCACTACCCCCATCTGGAACCAGTATCAGTGGCTAATTCATGGGCACTCAGTCAGATTTGCATATCGGAGTGTGGGATTGTCAAGTGAGATGAAGTCACCTTTGCTCGACATTCACCTTGTAGTGACCACGCTCTCACCTAGGGCGGTTTATGGGTGGGCCACCCCCAAAGCAACATCAAAATAACCTGTCCTTTGTGTTTCAAAATGTTAGAAGTATTGGTCGCTCTTTGTGGGGTGCATTTTCTTTTTGAGATATTGTCTCTGGTGAATTCCTGTGACTGTTTTGATGGATGCAATGCTGCCAGGAGGACCCTGTCTGAACGGTGCAGAAAGAGAGAGAGAACCGCAATGGGGAGGGGTGAGTGTAGAGGAAGAGCAAAAACACAAAATTCCATCTGTTGTGGGTTGGATTGTTCAGTTTAGCCTGAAGAGAGCAGCTTTGAATCCAGGTTGTGCCACTTGCCAACTGTGCCCCGCAGTCCCTTGTGGGCACACAGAGCTGGCAAATGACTGGCCGGATCGTAGCCGGGGAGCTGCGGGGGGTGGGCTGAGATGGGACACTGGGATGGATGAGGCCAGAACCATTAAACGAACTGTAGTGACATTGACCCCAGGAAGCTGACCAGACATCACAGAAATGGGTGGAAGCTGCTGCTAGCTCACACCATCTGTCTTGTCTGCCCACTTCTCGTTCATTCTTACACGCCTCGAAGTCTTCAGGCTACTAGTGAATGGAAGCGTGTTGGAGGGGGAATGTTCCTCCTTAATGAGATTAATCAATTGGAAGCAAACTGATCTTGTCTTTCCCAAAAAGCCTTGTTCATGCTGCGCTGTTCCTAAGTGCAAGGCTGTGAAACGAGTCTGCTTCTTTTTTTTTTCTTCTTCATCCATGTCAATATGACCAGCCATTCTTATGTCCAACGTGTTGACGTGCATCATCCATGCTCAAACATACTCGCTAGCACATGTCACACGAGACTGCACACAGAACAGTAACTGTGAATGAAACTGCTATCTTTTTTCTCCAGGGGGAAAGGACCACTCAAAAACACCTCTGATGTGATTAGTGCTGCGAAGAAAATTGCTGAAGCCGGATCAAGAATGGACAAGCTGGGCCGCGCCATTGCGGATCAAGTAAGTTGAACTCAAGTCTTTTGCAAGAAAAAAAATGATCATCTCTTGGTGAATTATCCATGCTCTTGTGTTTTACTTAAGGATCTTAATCCTTATGAAGCACTACAGTGAAATGCATCAGTGCATAATTTATCTCTCAGCCAACTCAGAGTCAACTAATTTTGAAAATTGCAACACAGAACGTGAT
Source organism: Elopichthys bambusa (assembly GCA_037101425.1). Taxonomy (NCBI): domain Eukaryota; kingdom Metazoa; phylum Chordata; class Actinopteri; order Cypriniformes; family Xenocyprididae; genus Elopichthys; species Elopichthys bambusa. The sequence continues at coordinate 15,267,472 of CM074447.1, read as the reverse complement.
GTAAATTCAATCCCCATTGTCCGACACTTATTTTCCTGGAAAGCTGCTCTTATTCCTTAAGCTGAGTGACAGTGACAGGCTTCATGAAAATAATATGGGAACATTTCCAGTAAACATCAAACCGCCGTATGTGCTGCAAGGGTTCTTTCAGATTTTTCTTGTCTTCTCAATAGTGCAGTTGAAAGGGATATTGTGAGCTCGGGAAGGGGGTTTTGCATAGCAGACTCATCACCCATCACTCATCCCTCCTCGAAGGCCTCTCCTCTCAGTTTGTCATTTAATTAAAAGAGTGTGTCATGCTGTGCTAACATCACTGTGCAGCATGCAGACTACCAGTTGACAGGCCAGTAGCACTCATATGCGCACTTTTACAATTTGTACTGTTACATTAAAGGGTTAACACCGAGAAATGTTAAAGGGATAGTTCACCCAAAAATTATCCCATGATTTACTCACCCTCAAACCATCCTAGGTGTACATGACATCTTCTTTCAGATGAACACAATTGGAGATTTAAAAAATATCCTGGCTCTACCAAGCTTTAGAATGGTAGTGAATGGGGGCCCTGTTTCAAAGCACCCCAGCAAAATGCATCCATCCATCATAAATATAATCCATGCGGCTCCAGGGGGTTAGTAAAGGCCTTCTGAAGCAAAGCGATGGGTTTTTAAAAAGAAAGATATCCATATTTAAAACTTTATTAACTATAGCAGACGGCCGTACACATCAACGCCTGACACGTGACCCGACACACAATGCAATGATGAACGTGGAAGCTCAGAGGATAGAGAAAAACAAAACACTGGTCACGAATTAGAAGTCTAAAATGTCAGAGGATTTCGATATAAGAAAAGAGGAGCTTGAGTTTGTTGCACAGCCCTATTTGTTTAAACCGCGAGAGGCATCTAAGCTTACGCTACTCCTACATCCTGCGTCATACATTGTTTCATGGGTTACTTATTTGGAGCAAGTCGACTTGTGCAGTATGGGTACAGTCATCAAGTGGAAGCTAATTATTTGAATCTATAAAGTTTTAAATATGGATATTTTTCTTACAAAACCCATCACTTCAAAAGGCCTTTATTAACCAGCTGGAGCCATGTGGATTATAATTATGATGGATGGATGCATGTTTTGGCCTTCAAAACAGGCCCCCTGTTTTCACTACCATTATCAAGCTTGGTAGAGCCAGGATATTTTTAAATATATCTTCGATTGTGTTCATCTGAAAGAAGATAGTCATATATACCTAGGATGGCTTGAGGTTGAGTAAATCATGGGATCATTTTCATTTTTGGGTGAACTATCCCTTTAATTTCTTGAGTTTATGCATTTGTGGCAAGCACGTTTCGCCCGTGCAGCACCTAGGGAAGGAATGTAAAGATATGCGCCGTTATCCTATTTGCCGCATGGCTGTTAATTAGCCATGCCTATAAACATCTGCAGTGTGCTTTCAAAAAGATTCCTTTAACATAATCTTGCATAATAAGCAGCCTTCATGCAAACTAAAGCTCTGCACTTTTAATATTTTATTTAGATTGCACTTTGATCCGATGTGAAGCAGTTCCACTTTTCAAGTGTGTAGTAATGCTACCTGCGCTGACCCAATTGGAGAGGAATACTAAATGTCCAGTTCAGAGACGGTGAAAGCTTTCATAGATAGCCACGTCCCGCAATGTCTTTGATGTTGCTTATTCAGTGCCGTGAATACAATGATATCCCCTGCAGAAAACAGATGGGTACTGTGCAGGTGCTTGTGTCTGTGGATGTTTGCTTTTCTGCACACACTGGCACATAAATAAAAATGCATTGTTTTATAAATGTTGTCGATTATACTGAACCCACCAATTTTTTGAGTAATAGGATTGATTTGAGTGTAGGACGCATTTAAAATGAACTTCGCCACACGTGCCAATGTCAGTCGTGATGAGAATTCACCGTGCCATATTTTTTTGCCATATTTTTTGTTTTTTACATTTAATATGCTATTAAATTTTACATAAAAATAAATTGTACTTCTGCTTCTAATAATAATAGGCAGATTTTATTCCATATTATGATATTACTATTACTATTTTTGAATATATAATTTAATAATTATTGAATATAAAATTACATAATGACAATAATTAGAGATACACCGAAGTATCGGCTGATTTTTGCTCAATTTACAACCGTTGGCATATCGGCTATAGCAGGAAAAAGGCTGATATAACAAACCAATAGTTTAGTAATTAACTGCGTGAAGGCACTGAGCTGTATAATGCCTGTTGCATAATCCTAGCGCTGCTGTCTACATTTTAATGTTAATCAAATAACAAAAGGCAATAAAAATCACACACTATTCTTGACTAAATAACTTTTTGTAACTTTCATAAGTGTAGCGGACCCCATCTGAATGATGGCCAAAACTTTATTGATGTTTTATTACGTTTATTGTGTCCATTTTTACTCCATAAAAAAAAAAAACGCCATAAGAGCTAAACAAAACAGCACAAGAACAGCACATTAAACTCTCTCTCTCTCTCTCTCTCTCTCTCTCTCTCTCTCTCTCTCTCTCTCTCTCTCTCTCTCTCTCACATTATCATCAACATACAGTAAATTACACTTAT